>OX459115.1:87624192-88824192 GCA_949775065.1 Brachyopa scutellaris | reverse complement strand
ATGCGATTTTAGCTATGATTAGAGTTATTGGATATCACTGATATTACCACTTATACTCCCTTACAGGCACTACAACGCTACTTATGTGAATCTTTGTAAAAACACGCTTAGATCACAAGACAAACAAATCTCCCCAAATTACTCTTATTTAAATAATATGTCACTTTGCCTTAATTTTAATAATAATACTAATTAGAGCATCCACCACACTATACCCGAATTTTACTTGCAGCAAGGCAATCGTTCTAGGACGGATGATGAATCATGCTGATAATCCGGCGATCTTGGTAAACTGATTAGAGTGTGATAGCAATTGCGTATCAAAAGACTCCGCCAGGAGAATCAATGAGTTAATGGTGGCTGTGAAAGTTAAGGTAAGTAAGGGTGTATTAAAGATATGCAAATTTGTCACCTTTTTGTCAGATTTTCTTAAAAAAAATTAAGCTAGGTTTTATTGAAGGAGGCCACGATCACTCGGCTTCACCGCCAAACTAGAAAAGAACGACACGCCAAGAAGGTCGAGCTAGCGCAACCCACTTTTTGGTTCATCTACTTTACTTAATTTTCTTCCTTTCCTTTCCTTTATTTCCTTTTTAGGGAATTTTTATTTTTGTTGGTTCGGGTGTGTTCAGAATGTTGGGAACGTGTCGGTAAGGTGGATTTCTCTGCATGCAGGTGGTATACCTACTTTGAGACATTCGTAACAATGTATCACCAAAAGCTAGGCATAAGGTACATCGTGTCTTAAAGAGGGCGGAACGTTTGTAAGTTTGCTCTAAATCTAAAATGGCTGTCACGATAAAAACATCAAGAGCCGTTCTACATAAAAACATAATTTTTGGCACACTTATGTATACATTACGGTGGTCCACATATTTGAGACAACTTATTGATTGATTGTTCTTTATTGTTTCTTTAAAAACGTTACAAATAAATATGTAAGCTACAAAGCTTAAGGCTTATCTGCAGGTGATCACTCTGTATCGATAAGGAAACTAGAACACACCTTACAAGTCTGTTCCAAAATACTGTAATACATGTACAAAATGAACATGCTACGCTTGATGAGCGGATTCTGTATTGAAATCGAGAAGCGAATTTCTCTTTTTAGAATCGTTAGAAGAGAAATTTATGTGCTAAGCAACGATTTCATTCGTTTGGATACTGGACGCTCCCAGACGTCATTAGTATTGCATTAGTTCCAAATTTGTTAACTGAACTGATAAGTTGGTGGCTGTACCTACTGAGTTTTTTTTTGATTTTTAAATTCAATAAGTGGCGGTTTTGCGCGCCACCCTTTGAAAGGCGCCCAGGACACATGCCCTACCTGCCCCACCCAAGACACGCCTCTGGTCTCACGCACTTTTTTTTCTACTTTATCTACAATTGCACTTTGTCAGGGTTCGTGGTAATTACGCAGCACGTGGCAAATTGGAAAATATGTATGTACGAGTTGTATGTTGAGTAATTTTTACTGGGAACATAAATTTATAAATTTAGAACTGAAAACTTGTAATGCTTCTCGTAACTTGTAATGTCTCTCAAACTGCATCTTTCAACCCGCATTTCTCAAAGAAACACAAAACTATGGACCGTACACATAGGTACCGAGTGCTTACCTGCTGACGCAGTTACAAACGGGTTTTCTCTTTGTTACTTTCAACTGATTCATTTAAATTGATTAAGTTACAATCGTTCAATTAGATCCTTCGAGGCACATTCGAGTATCCGTTCTTGTATATCTTCCCAAATCCATTGAAGGATTGATAACTTGCCGCCATAGTACCTTCTTAGTTTCGTCCGTCTCTAATAAATTTGGTAAATGTTCTCATTGTTGGGAGAACATTATTATCCTTCTGTTTGAATCGTATGTGACTTGTGTATGCTGAGGACCTCCTAAGTCAGATTGAAATGATTTGCGACAGCCCCGAAGGTACATCACACTGACCTTCGACTAATTGGATTATCCTTTGCGTTTTAACTGTGAGTAGATAGTCTTTGAGTCGAAAAAATAATGCATTCTCATCATGCTTGGAAAACAGACAGAAAGGCAGACACAAAACGCGATTGGTACAGATACAGACACAGTGTTTCAATCCAAAGGAAAATTAATGAAATCACAGGCGGGCATACAATCCCACACACAGACAAAAAGAAAACAAGGACCAGCGAATAGTTGTCAATTCAACCAAACTTAATCACCCACAATTGAGTAAATAATACCTTTGCCAAATAGCACAAAAAAAGGACATCGAGAGTTGCACCAGAACCGGTGAAATCCTATCCACACCACCACCACTACCACACGAACAAGAAGATTGCACGTCGGCATTCGGCAAACCCACAGAAAAATCACACGAAGGACACTGGTGCGGCAGCGGGATCTAGAAAGGACAATTTGCAGCGCAATGCAATGCAATGAACAAACAATGAACGGTGACGTCGACAATAAGAACAATAACAACACAAAAAGAAGAAAATGGTAAAACGAAAGAAATCCTGAACAGCAAAGCTCAAAGGCTGCACACTAAGTTACCCAAAAAAAAAGGAAAATGGGAAGGAATGCTCTGCCTTCTCCTTGTTGCTGTCTGTTCGGGTTTTTTGCTTTTCCATGAAACCATTTTGTAGCAATTTTAGTGACAAAGGACACCTACCTAACCTACCTACCAACAACCTAACGCTGCCATTCTAATGTCGAACAATTGCACCTGTGCGCTTGGGAAAGATTTTCGAAACTCGGTATGGGCGTGACGGCGCGGTGCGGCGGTGGTGGTGGGGTGGTTTGGAAAGAAGTTGATAACGTATCTATGAGCTCATAGGATATTTAACACAAAGTTGTTACCACTTGAAAATAGAGAAAAGAATTGGGTTTGGGATCGTAGTTTTTTTTTTTATTTTGTTGCGCCCCCTTTGGTGTGTGAAACGAGTAAGGATGCAGGGCGATAAATATTTACTTGGAAGGAGTTTCTTTTTTTTCCTTTTTTTTAAAAGGTTTTTGCAAGGAAGTTCGTTTTGATGGTTGGATTGGTTAGTTGGTTAGTTGGTAGGTACTTTGTCCTGGTGAAAAACAAACGTCAAAGTAGAGAAATACAAAAAAAAAAAAACAACCAACCGACAGAGGAAAGGACGAATAATGAAGTCGTTGGCTTTGTTTTGTGGTTTGACGAGTAATGCTCTTGCTGCAAATGGATGCGCAATATGTATTTTTTTTTCTCTGTAAATTGATAAAATGGAATAACGTAGGAGCAATGCACTTGAAGCGACAATTGTGTGATCTTCGTGTTTTTTAAGACTGCAAAACGTAAAAAAGACACTGAGCCTCCCACTTTGGTCCATGCAAATGTTCCTTCAAACGAATCAAGGTTATTAACCAAATGTCATCTTAAATCTTCGAAAATTGGATGATTTTCTTAACTTTTAGAATTTTTGACACTTGTACTAAATTTAATATAAAATTCTATGAAGTCTTCTGGGGCCGGTTTAGGCAGAAGACTTCTTGGGGGTGTGACAAAAAGACAGCAGTGAAATACTGTCACCTTTTAATTTGTCAGCAGCTTAGTCAAAATTTAGCAAGACCCCGAATCGATTTTTGTCCAAAATGTTTTTCGAGTAACTTTAGGTGACATATTGTTCTTTTTATTTTTCTTGGATCTTTTCATCCGGTTAAACTGTTGAATTTGTATGCTTTTCAATGGTTTTTAAAATGTAAAAATGTCAAGAATGACAGAAAATACTCGTCATTAACCAAAAGGTCAAAAGGTGAAATTGTCAGAAGTATCTGTTTTTTTTTCTATTTCACTGTTGTTTCTTTAAGACTTGGCTGAGTTTTAAGGGACTAAAGACCACTGAGACCACTTACTGACAGTAGCTAGCATACATATCTGATGAAGTAGTTTATTTTCTGTAAAGATGAAAAACCCAACATTAGCCGGATCGGATAGGATTATCCCAGTCATGCACATGCTACAACAGTCCATAAACAATTGCTTACCACACTTAGCAAAAAAACTTTACAGACTTTAGCAGACGGACATACGGTACTTACCAAAAGAGGTCAGAGTAGTTTGCGAAGAATTACAGGCCTCTAAGTTTTTTATCGTCTCTCAAGAAAACCACAAAAGAAAGACTTCTGTACCTACAGAATCATTAACTCAGAAAACGGAACTGGTCATTTAAGGAAAACAACCACCTCAGGGATGAGTAACCTCACTCCTGCTGTGGGTCCTCGTCGTTGAAAAAACCACTTAAGGTTTTCACAGAAAAAGGAACAAAAATTATAGCGTACGCGGATGACTTAGTAATCATGGTCTCAGGTAAATTGATGACAACGATGAGTGAACTTATGGAATCTGCTCTGAAAAATCATTCCGTATCGGCAAAGCAGAATGGTATTAAGGTGAATCCCCAAAATACCGGGCTTGTCTTCTTCACCAGGAGAAACAAGATCATGGACTTTCCCCTGCCACAACTCACAATCAACCACAATCAACCTCTCAAAGGAAATACTTAAGAATTATTTTAGATTCCGAGCTATCCTGGAGACGAAATATTGAAATGAGATTGAAGAAAGGATTAAATGCATTCTACCCCTGTAACAAAAGTAAAAAGCTGCTTAAGCAAGCTCCCCAAAGTGCAAAAATTAGCGGCACTTGGCGTGACAGGAGCAATAAGAAGTACACCACAAGTGGGTTTGGATATGATTCTTCATTAACTTCGCCTTGACATGTTCATCAAATTCGAAGCAGCAAAGGGAGCCCACGTATAGACATGCGGCAATGCTCGAAGAAATACAGCAAGTGAGGAGATGCAACCCCGAAATTCTAACCAAGACTGCAGACTAAATTATTTCTCACTATGACTACACTTGAATGTACCAATCCTATTCCTAATGAGACCCAAGAAAATAACACTCTTCACCGACGACTCAACAATGGAATTAGGTACTGGAGTAAGGTTCTACTCAGATACACCAAATAAACGGGAGTCTTTCAGGCGGAACTACTGGCGATTGAAAAGGCTGCAATATTCATAAAAGGAAGCGACCTCCCTCTGTCGGAGATAGCCATTCTGGTGGATCGTCAGCCAGCCCTGAAAGCAATAGGTTGTCGCAATACACTTAATGCCATAAGGCACCACAAGGTTAGACTGTGCTGGGTACCCGAATAAAACAATATCGAAGGAAACTAGATAACAGGCAGGTGCTACTGCCACCGATTAGAACTTTGTTGAACATAATCGACCATATAACCGAATAAGAAGCCAACGCATTGAGACTTGCAAGAACCGACTGCGTTACATCTCGTTCTTTATGGCCGAAACTGGATCTTAATATGACAAAGACGATGTTACATCTGGATAAATCCTCCATCCGCATAATCACCGGAATAATCAAAGGACACTGTGCAAATGGCTACCTGAGCCCAACGATATATGTAGTAGCTGGGGAGATGAGGAAGAAAGCGAATCGATCCAAGATCTACTCTGCTACTGCCTCGACCCCCAAGAACGATGCATCGGTATTATATAACACTAAGTGGCAAAATTCGTATGTTTCCCTCTACCGCCCGTAATTTTTAACCAATGTAGTTGGATTTTTTTGAAAATTCAAATAATTATGGTACAAAGGTGATAGGCAAATAAAAAATACAAAAATATTGTTGAACATTTTTTTTTTAACCTAACCTTACTCTATATTAATACTGTTACGAGGACTGTTCGATAAGTCAGTGACTTTGATGCAAGATGGCGCTCGGATCGCATTGAGTTTTTTTCTGCCATCTTTCTTTCTTTCTAGGCATACAAAAAAATTAGACAGATCTGTCAAACATTAATTTTTTTACATTGATCGAAAGAACTTTGGTTTGTGTTATTTGCTCAAAATGGAAAAAGGTGAGTTTCGTGTTTTGATAAAACACTCCTTTTTGCGCGGTAAGATCATTAAGGAGACTGAAGATAGACTTAAAAAATATTATGCAGACTCTGTACCCTCGCATGGGATGGTAGGTACAAAACTGGTTCACTGAATTTCGAACGAGCTTAACCTTCAACTGGGTAGGTGGGGTGCAGACAGCACCCAAGCCCTTTTTTTTCAAAAATATTATACTTTGCGACTGACAACACCCGTTGTTGCTACAGTACCTTCCTGTTGTTTTCTATTATACAGATTCAGATGGTTTTAAAAAAGTTTGGTTATACAATTAAGCCGTGACAGATTCTTCAAGCTGCAAGGGTGCTGTCAACACCCCACCCCACCTACCCAGTTGTGTAATTTTTTTTTACTGGGTGAATTTGTATAGGTAATTTGAAAATGTCATTTGAAAAAGATCAGGAATGCATTCAACTATGATTAACACTATATACGTGAAGATTCAAGTGAAGAGCCGGACTTAATTGATACGGATGATGGCGAATTTGTTAAAACAAAAAATTGCTTCAAAAATTAATACGGAAAGCACTATTTTGGAAAGGACGACTAAAAACTCTATAAAGGGGTCTTAAAGTTAATTCTTTTAACATTGTTCTACCCCAGAACGATATCATAATGACAATTCCACCATAGAACCACTTACCATAGGAAAGATAAGCGTAATAAAGTGAAATCATGACGGGGTCTTGTCAGCACCCCACCTACCTACTTACGTTACCTACTTAAAGGTTAAAAGACACTGAGCGCCCAGGACGTCCAAGTGACGATATTGTGTTGGACGATTGCAAATCAAGGTTCGTGAGATAGCTGAGACACTAGCGATTTCAAATGATAGCGTCATTCGTATCCTGCATGACCATTTGGGCATGTAAAAATGAACGGCAAGATGGTTGCCGCGTTTGTTGACGATTGATCAAAAACGGATTCGGGTGAAGTTTTAAGAGTAGAATTTGGAACTCTTCAAGCGTATTTCAAAAGAATTTTTACGGCGGTTCGTAAGAGCCATTTCACACACATCCAGCAGCCGGCACACAGCAAACTATGAAATGTGAATTTTGTTCCATTCGTGGCGATCTACTGTATGTTTTCAGTTTTCTTATCGTTGAGTCGAAAAACGAAAACCGGCTACGGCAACCGGGCATGTTGGAAGGCGCAATTTGATTTTATGTATCCACTACTGACTTGAGAACCGTTTACCCGGTTTCGGCAGCCGGCTGTGGCAGTGAGCAAAGCTGGCGACATTCCGGCAACCGGCTACCGGTTAACCGGGGACGGTTTCCGTTTTCAGGTGTGAACGCGCCCATACGAATGTATTCCCAACGACCGGGTAGCCGGTACCGGTTAGCCGGCTGTCGGGTTTGTGTGAAATGGCTCTAACTGTTGATGAATTCTACCACTACTCGCCAGGAATGAAAGAACAAACAAAACAGTGGACTTCTTCAGGCAAACGTGCACCAAAAAGGCAAAAAGGGGTTCGTCGGCCGGAAAAGTCAGGGCAACGGTTTTCTGGGATTCTCACGGTGCGGCATAATCTTCATCAACTTGGGAAAGGGAAGAACTATTACCGGACAGTACTATGCCAATTTATTGGATAAATTTAATGCAGAATTGATGGAAAAACGGCCTCATTTCAAGAAGAACAAAAAGCTCTTTCATCACGAGAATGCACTGGCTCATTCACCGTAGTAGCAACAGTAAAATTTGCTGAATTGCGCTATGAACTGCTTTCTCATCCATCCTATTCTCCAGATTTGGCTCCTATTCATTATTTCTTGTTTCCTAATTGAAAAAATGGCAGAAAAAGATTTTCGAATGGTGAGATTATCGATGCAACAAATGCCCATTTTATAGGGTTTGAGAAATCATATTTTTTGGAAGGGTTAACAAAGTTGGAACATCGTTGGGAAAAGTATATCGCGCTAAAAGAACACTAGGTATATTATGTATGTTGAAAAATAAATTAAATTTTGAAGAAAAAAAAAACAAGTTTTTAGTTTCAAAGTCACTGACTTTTCGAACAGTCTACGTATTCGGAAGGAATTCCTTCATCTTTCTGCTTTTACATATGAATCTTAAATGTTCTTTTGTGTATATCCCTAAGAACAGCTAAACAGATTATGGTGAGTTTTTAAGGAAGTATTGGCTTTTAAGTTGAAAAGTGCTGAGAACAGAACAACAACGCGTAAGAAAAACTGTTTTACTTTGCTAGAGCAATTTATAGACGGCTCTTTGCCGCAGTGATTTACGAGGCCAATCTTTAGAAAAAGCTACAGCTTATCCCTTAAAAGTCTCAATTTTTTTTAGATGCAGTTAGTGGATGAATTCATTTGGTCGACGTTGCCTCAGAGCCTTATGCCAATTAAATTTTAATTTCCCTGCTCCCTAATCTCTTTGAAGCTGAAGGTTTCGCCTCTTAAGTTGGCATTTCTGCGGATCTTATGTACCCAGAGAGGTCGGTCGCTCTGCTAAGTCTGACCCGAGAATTTATCATTTTAACTTCTTATAAGTATGTGTGGTATTTACAAATATAATGATGAACGTATTGGGTGATCAAATTCAAATTTTCTATGTTGGGAGCACTAGAGCAGCTGTCACTTGTGTCAAATGATAATTTCTAAGTGTCAAATGATAATCTAAACCACGCCTCAGCGGGTTATAATTGTTCAATTGTTCTACAGAAATAACAATTCTGTACAAATTGTGTATCGTTTTTTGGGGAAGCGAACAATTCGCGACATCAGAAAAAAATTGCAAATAAATAACTAAACAAACTGAGACCCAACCGCTTAAGTAATCATTCTAAGATGTTCCAAATCTCACTCAGGTTCAACACAACGATTATGCTTGCTCCACTTATCCGTATCAGCTTTGTTAGTGTTCATTGGAGCTTTAAATTCCTATCGTTATGAATATAAACATTCAATTGTGTGAGTACACAAATGTCGATCCAATTTTGACATGTACCCTACATTCATCTGTTGTCCATCATTGCCACCCAACAAACTCCCACCCACCCATGACATTGATAGCCTAAAAGATAGTTTGTCTATCACGTCCGACTGCCTATCTGTCTGTCTGTCTAGCTGTCTCCTGTCTATCTTGATAGCATGCGAAGAGGATAATTTGATTATAGTTAATTAATTTTGATACCACTATCGGATGAGTAAAGTAACGAGTACGAGTACATACTCGTAGTATACTCGTACGTTGTCCTGTATAACTTGGTGGTTCTACCTGCGTGTGTTTTGCATCAGCATATTTGCCATTTATGAGACGGTTATTCCAGAACATATATGTAGACCACCTACGAGTACATGTATCGCTCAGCAAATTGACATAAGAAAATGTGTGTTGTACTGCGGAAAGGAGATATGTTCGTTCGAGTGCCAAGGATTTGCCAGACGAAGGAGAATGAAAAATATGTCATAATTTATAGATCCTTACTGAAATGCATTATAAACTCCCCCCCCCCCCCCCTCACAACCCTACATAACTACAATATAATGAAATTTTAGAGTAAAAGTATAGCTGCAATGTGTACTGTGTGTTTGTGTATGTGTGCGCAGGATATGATGTTGGATTTTACTTACCTGAAAAGCCGTTACCAGGGGTAATCAATCTTGATATTAAAATTGTTGGTTGTGAAGCTGGCGCGGCTGGAGGCTGAAACGGGAGAGAGGGCGAAATGTGTGAAATCCTTCAGGTGGGACTGTAGTTTGATATAAATAAAATTTAATGTAATTATTTAAGTGAAGATCACGTGTAACCGTGCATATGATGCTGTAAACCAAGCTACGAAAATATTTGTTTTCATCAAATGATTTTTTGCTTAGTACCTACTGTCATCATACTGGAATAATGGATGTTTTAGTATAAAAGTCACTACCAAGGCTCCTGAGTTTGACGTGCCACATTTCCAAAGAAGTCTCAGCCAAATTGGAAAATGATCAAAGTCTATCTGGACATTTTTAAAATCTGGAGGGAAAGAGACTTATCTGCAGTGTGTTCTTTTTTATGCAAAAATTAGTCCTGAACCACGCACGCAATTAGGATCCCAAAAACATTTTAAATAGTCGAAGCCATAATTAGTTGGTCACGGCATATTGGTGTCATAAATGAGTAAACTTATCGACACACAACACCCACGGTGAGGGCAGCACTGGACATGTTCCTATACCCATTGCCTCTCGATCTGCATTTGAGGCAACTGGCGAGTAATAGTACACTAGGACTCACCAACCTGATTTTGAGATACCGTACAAAACATTGTATGGGAAGAGTGGTCAAATAACACAGTCACTTGCCATATAGACACTGCAGTCTTTACAGTCGGAAGCGGTACGGGGTCTGGTATCTACTGTGTGAAACCAGATCTAAAAGGCAGTCTTAAGACTCCCGGATACCTTAGCACCTTTCAGGCAGAAGTTGTAGCCACTCTTAGAACTGCAGAGCTTCTGAAAATGAAAATAGGATATTGATATTTATATATATGTACATATAGCCAGGCTACGCTTAAGACGCCGAAATCGTGTACTGTGCTTAGGGCATTATGCATGCAGAATCAGGTAAGACTATGTTGGTTGCCTGATCACTCTGGGATATAACGCGATGAGTTTGCCAGTGTGTTGGTAAGGATAGGGGGGAGTTGCTACTACCCTAGGCGATGGAAGTTGCTCCACCGCTATGCTAGATTAAATCAAAGGTTGGAGATACGATTATGACAAGGGCTAATCATAGGTGGTCTAACATTGTAGGACAGGCACTTTGGCCGGCGCTGGACCGTAAAAGGAAGGGCACAAATGAGAATAGCTTTAGAAATATTATCCAGGCATTGCCTCCTAGGGAAGCACGTTAAGAGGCTCGGACTCATAGGCACGGAAATCTGAAGATAATGCAATAATATAGGATATCGCACATATTCTGTGTGAATGTCAGGGCTTAGCACGCAGTCACAGGAACATTTTAGGCTCGTACTTCTTTAGTAACATGGAGGAGGTACGCCGAATCAACCACAGACTCATCTCTGGCAGGGTAATAAAATGCTTTGATAAAATTGTGGGGTTAAGGTGCCACCCTTGGATGGACTCTAGAAAATCGTGCACTCTGGTGCCTGGTATTTTGGGATAACTCAGCATCTCAACCCCTCTGAACCTAACAACCTATTGACATGCAAGTTGAAATTTCAAAATTGTCTTATAAGGGATTACCATCACTGCGAAAAGGTAGTGCTGTTTCAATACCAGAACTCGTGATCTTACACATCCTTCCGATTTAAGAAAAGCTTAGTTTTCGAACGATTTACTTTTATGTGTGTTTGAACTTTCACATTTAATAGTGAAAATTATTATCACGTGGTGGAACGATTTTCGAAGAGTGATCACTTTTCACAATTTCACAATTTCTAGAGTGATCACTTCGATCGGCCAGGGCTGTGGGTCGTCTTCAAGCGAGTCCCTTCTTCATGGTTTTACCCGGATAAAAGTCCCCGTAAACGAATACCATCTATTCCCTTATAGTTTGAGTCGAATTGCCTTGTTTGGTGAGGAACTTTATAACAGCGCGGTACTCGAATCTAAACTTCCTTCCTGATTGAGTTGCTTGGTCGACGAAAGTTTAAAAACTAATGGCTCGATTAAAATAAGACAACTTGCTATTTATACTAACGTCATTGAAATTGTTACGTCTCAGTGGACAACGCTCACCAATTCCGAAAACTTAGAAACGCACACTTACGATAGCTTTTGCCTTAACTCGACAATTCAAAAAAATTTATTTTAAAGTATGCACATTCTTGTAACTATTTACAGCTAGTTGAACTCTAAAATTACATTTTCAATCTTCAATTTCAGGAATTAAAAATCATTTTCCTACAATCCTTAATCCGTAATCCACAACACCTCCTGCCCTTATGCTTCACATTTTGTTGCATTGTTAACGAGACGCTTGTCGTTCACTCTGAGAGGGAAAAACTTTTCAACTTCCAAAGACGTCGTCGTCGTCTGCCATTGTTGAGTTTAATTGAGTTAAATTGAGATTCCACTCAATCTTGTACACCATCATGAAATCTCCAATTTTCTGTAAAGCTTCTTCAGATTAGGTCAAGCAAATGAAATGTAGATTAGTGCTCTAAGCAAGTCCCCTTTCCATTGACAACCACAAACTAGTTAAAAACCCCCTCATGGTGACATGAAAGAGCTAAGATTAATTTTTCCCTAAAAAAAAGAGAGGAAAACCAACCCCCTTCTGGCCATGATTGGATTTTCGGTGAAATTGAATATTCAATGCAACCAGACAGACAGACTGAAAACAAAGGCACCAGTATAAGGACATCGCGTACTTTACCCTCACCCGTCGTGTTTTATAGAAGCTAGAAATAATTTGGCGATTTAAGTCTTTCGAACACCACCCCCAACTCCCTATGACGTACGTACATTTTGACATTTATTTCCACTAACTCAGCAGCACCGCCCCACTCACAGTGGTTGACTCTTTAGCTGTTGCTGCATTCCGGCGGATGGATGCAATTTAGATACAATGCAAATGCCGGAGCGATGGATGGATTCATTCTGTCAAAATGTGGCATGGGCGCACCCCCCTGTGCTCGGTTGGATTCCTGATGGACAGAGGATGCCTTTTTAAGTTTTAAATGGGAGTAGCATTGGACTTGCCCCAGAGAGCTATCACTTTGATTTTTTTTTTGTTCTGAAATCCAGGCGAATGGATTGCGTATTCGTCTGAAGTTTTATGGCATGGAACGATAAATTCAAAAACAGCGCCCATATTTGAATTCATCGGTCCACTCAGCGCATTTCAAACGATAGATGGGCTTCTAAGCTAATTGAATAGACACGAGTACAAGTGGAACCGGCCTGGCTGATGGATTGATTTTCATTTTTTTTATTTTTTTCTGTTCACGGATTGAAGTGCAAATAGATATGGAGAAAGATTGGATTTTAAATGGGTTCGAGGTGTCATAGAATGGTTATGCGTTGAAGGCCATCAATTGGCTGAGGAGGTTATTTGCTTTTTTTTTTTCATTATCTGGCATTTGGGTGTTAGGTGGCTTAGGTACTACCGACATGAAAAAAAAAAACATGAGGAAAGTTCGATCGGAAGACCCTATGATGACCTTATCCTTCATCTCATCCTTGTGTAGAAAACTACACGAAAACAACCTGTTTTCTTACTTTTTTCAAAAACCACTAATTGATAACTTCTGGAATTTTGTGACTTTGTTAACAACCTTATATTACAATAAAAAACCTTTTTCCCCATGAAAAAAATGGTCATGACGGTTGTTATTGCTAAAATTACGTTGTCTACCTTCTTGTGTAGATTTCTACACACATGGAAAATTAGTGCATTTCATATAAAATTTCATTTGTATTGAATCTTTTCGCAAGTGAACAACGTTCGAAAATATATTGTGAATTCAATAGTAATAAAAAAGAACTATGTCGGGACCAAGATAGTTGGAAATTGAAGCATGTTTGAATGAAAGTGATGGCGATGATAGTGATATTTTTGGAGACAGAGAATTTGTGCCAGAAGAAAATGTTTATGATAACGATGACTCACTATGTATATTGAGATGATAGAGATTGTGATGATACAAAGGTAGCGAGTGAATCAAATGAAACATACATCAGTTGTTGAAGGTGAAAATATGGATACATTGCTTGTTTCGAAAGATGGGTTTGTGTGGCAACCACAACAAGTTGCGCATCAAACTAGAAGATGCGGAATGAACATATGATTTCTCTTCGTCCTGAATATCAAAGATTCTTCTTTATTTTTCTTCCCACCACATATTGAAAGTATAACTTTGAAAGATTCTTATGTGTATTCACAAACTAAATACGGTAAGGTTTTCAAACTAATCGTTTCGAATATGCTGCAAGCACAACACTGACAACATAGCACTTATTTCGTAAATTAGAAGAAAAAACAAAATGTTCTGTATTGCAAAGTACAATGCATAACTGCCAGGGCCGGTTTTAACAGTTTTGGCGCCTGGCGCAGGAAAAAAAATAAGCGCCCCAAAAGGCAACTTAAAAAATGTTTGGTCTTTTCCACATGACCCGAAGAGATAGAGTAATTGACGCGTTGACTTTAACATAAAATTCAACCCTAAATCTTTCTTGAGGGTCTAAAATTACCTCATCCATTAAGTTGAAATTGTTGGAAAAGTTCAAGGAACTTTAATTTCATTTGCTATAAGACGAGACTTATCTAAATATTCAAAAAAAACTTGACATTAATTCTTAGTTCGACTAAAAAATTTTTCATTGAGCACAAAATTTCAACTGCAAGCTTAATGCAAATACTGCTTTGTATCTAATATTGTGTACCAAATAACAACACAACAAATAAGTTTAAATTCGCTAAGCTACCAAGTGATTGAGGCATATTTTGGACTTTTTGATCATCATTTTCTGAAATTTCAACAAGAGCCTTATAAACATCTCCCAAGTATAGTTTTAGTGGTTTTATTGCATCTGTTCTGCTTAAGAGTCAAACTACAAAGATGCTTTTTTTAAAACCGACCATCTGCCTACAAAACTTGAATAGAAAATATAGAGACTCTCAACTGTATCGAAGAGTGCAACTGCATCAGAAGAACACTGAACATCATTATCATCAAAGCTCTAGGTTCCAAAACCTTAATTCTCACTTGCATACCACTCTACAATTCACTAATGGAATATCCAAATCAGCAAGTTCATTCAAAACTAGGTCAGTTAAGCCAGACCCGGTTGTTTTTTTCGCAACTAACAATCCCAAAAAATATTCTCTAATTTTAAACTTTTTCGTATTTTGGTCCACTATTCTAACTACTAAAGTTAATTGCTCCTCTCTACTTATGTATATAGGCGAAAAACCTACTATAATCGAAGCCAAGGAGAATCAACGCATTACTAAACGCAGGGAAAATTTAATATACCTAATTAGAATTACATACTAATTTTCAATATTTTTAAAAATGTGCTATCTACCACTTGAAGTGCTAATGTTCTGAATTGAATAATATCTTTTGTTTTCGTATCCTCAGGTTGAATTTCTGTATGTAGTCTTGTTTTGCTATCAATTCAATATTAAATGCACAACATATAAGAAGGAAAGGTTTTTTTATTGGTTGAAAACACGACAATGCAAAAGGGAGCCAAAAAAAAGCAAATGTGCTATCTTTCTGTCGCGATCTGTACATACATAATGTAACAATAAATTTTACTACGTATGGGTACGTATGACCTGAGTTTGACTCTCTTTCTCCTTAGTAAATCGAACGTTTTGATATATCGAACAAGGTTGTGAAACTAAATTTGAAGTTCGCATCGTTTTAGGTAGGCGCATTGCCTTGGCGCAAAATCTAAATCCTGCTCCACAACTTCCGACATGTTTGTTGATTTGTATGGATTTTGGTAGGCGCAAATGGAGCGGTATGATAAGACTGCTCCACAGCATGTTGGCAGTGAAAATTTCGTTTTTGGCAATGGGCTGAAAGGGTCGACTGCATATTTAATATGAAACAACAGAGTCTACTATGGTTGCAGCAGAGACAATGTTTGTCTCTGGTTGTAGTTGGGTACAGATAAAAATTCTGCTAACTGGTCGTTATACCAATTAGCAGCTATGGAGAGAATGAGAATAAAATGTTGTGGGAACGGGAAGGGATATATATTATGTGCATATTTATATGGAAATTTGGTGATTGTAATGTGTGCGTATTTTTAAAGTACAGTGATTGAAATGTGTGTATTGTTATTTGAGAAGTATGGTGAGAAATATTTGTTTGTGAAGAATATAAATATATATGTATTAGCAAACGAGTAGATCTGTTTTTTGGATAGTATTTTTTTTTTTTGTTTTTACGCCTCTTGCTTTCTAGCGCTTGGCGCAGCTGCGCCACTCGCTCCTATGTAAGGTCCGGCCCTACATAACTCTATTGAAATTGGATCTGGTGAAAAATTAATAACAGAGTATTACAATAAAACAAAAGGATTGTCCATATACACTGCCTTTTCAAATTTCAAGTCAATATTTTTTTTTTCATTCGATTTACACTTAGGTGTATGTACATATCTAGGCGATGTAGCTACAATTGCCAAAATGGTCCCTTATTACAGCTGTAAAAAAAACAAATGGATGGCCAATGGCTGTATTTGCAAAATATGTTTGATATTTCTGATATGAATTCATTTATTATTTTTAAGGCAGTGAAACTGAATTGACAATCAACACAAACAAATACCAATACGAAGGAAATTGCACTTAGAATTCATTTGCAAAACCACATATGGCAGCTAGAAGAAGAAGACCGGCATTATCAGCATCTTTGCTTGCAAAAGTTTCAGAAGAAAGTTTACCAGCACAATCTTTAGAGTATACTTCTACATCATCTTCATCATCTTCATTAAATCCATCAAAACAATCACGACGCGTTCTAATATAAATAAAATGCAGTACAAGATGTCACGTTTACAATGAAGACAATTCCACCAAAAATAATATAACACATATATGAGCCAATTTGTTGTTTTTGCACAAAAGCTGATTGTAAAAACCAACATAATCAAAATGTTTGTATAAAATGCATTCAAGAAAACTAATTTGAATTTATTTTCACTTGTTTCTTTAGAATAAAATTATAAAGACAATTTGATTGGTTGATTTTAACCAAAAAAAAAGTCAAATTCATGGAAAACACACTTAAATCCCATATGTGTAGAAAACTACACAGAAGGGTAGACAACGTAATTTTTTTTGAGGATGAGATGAAGGTTAAGATGTCAAATATGCTAAGGTTATTAGGTATCAGAAGTGCGATCAATTTACTCATTGCTGAAATTGACTATGCCTTGCGGTTTAAATGAGCATTTTATTGCGCCGTCCACTCCTTACATTTATTCTTATTTCTTCTTATCTGGGGTTCCGTGCTTGCGATTAGCTGATAAGTCCAATAAGTCGAAATTAGCTGTCATTTCAAATTTAAATTGTGTACCTATTTCTGTTGATTTTTAAAGTTGGTAGAAAAGAAAGAAATCCGAATTTATCCGACAAGGAAAAAATAATTACAATGAATTTAGTGAACGCGTTCTTAAGTTCACTATTTAAGTCCTGATAAATTTGCCAAAAAAAATGTATCCACCATTTGTCACTGACATGTTCGAAAAAGATCGCCATTGACTCCGAATGTTCGAAAAAGAGAGCATTTGGAAGTCCGAAAATTGAGATCTCTCAAAGTCGAAGTCGCATAGACAGCATAGACAGAAACCTATTAGTGGTTGATGAATACCAACCAAAAACTGAAACTTAAGAGCCTCTTAACTTTAAAAGCGATCTGGGAGCGGTCGATAGCTACCAGCCTAAATTATTTAGAAAAAAATGTTATAATTCTCGGCCCTTTGCTGTTCTCCCTTTATGTCAACGAATTACCTGGGGTTTTAAAACACTGTTCAATGCACATGTATGCCGACGACGTTCAACTGTTAATAAATGCGCCTACTAGTGAAATCAACAATACTATACATCTGCTAAACCAAGACCTTTCAACGATACACGCATGGTCATTAAGACATAATCTACGCTTAAATTCAAACAAATCAAAAGTGCTTGCTATATACCGAAGGGCACTTGATATTTCAAGTCTTCCTCCAGTTCTGCTAGAACAGTGCCCAATAGAGTGGGTTGATTCTGCCAGAAACCTTGGCGTAGTGTTTAATAGTACTCTTTTCTGGGGGACTCATATCAGCGCTGCTATCGGTAAGGTTTATGGTGGACTACGTACTCTTTGGGCAACTCAGCATTTCATTCCAATGAACATTAGGCTGAAGCTGACTAAATGTCTCCTTTTGCCAGTCCTACTGTATGAATGCGAAATCTTTATGAACCCAGGATACGACAATAGGAGAAAACTGAATGTTGCGTACAACAATATAGCTCGTTATATTTTCAAACTGAGCAGGCGCAGTCGGTGACGTGAAATAAGGCCCAACGAAATAAGACAAAATCTCAAATTTGGGCTTATTTCGTTTTTGAAATGGAAATAATGCCAAATTGGCGACGATGGTTGGGGAACTATTTGACTTCATAGCGGGAGGGGCGAAATTTACCAAAATAGATCTCAGTAAAGCATACCTACAATAACCTACAGACCAACTAGATTTATTTACGGGGTTGCATCGGGGCCTGCAAAGTGGCAAAATTAAATCGAGAAGATTCTTAAAGATATTGCGGGCGTATCGGTTTTCTTAGATGACATTAAGCTTACAGCCCCGAATGATGAAATTCATCTTCGAGGCATCTCGAAGAAGTTCTATCGCGGCTAAGACAATACAATATGCGAGTACATTTGGAAAAATGCAGGTTTATGGCAAGTGATTCGAATATTGTGGATACAAAATTAATCGTAATGGTATCCACAAGGTACAAAAGAAAATATGTAGATGCAATAACTAAAATGCCGTTTCCGAAAATTAAAGACAAAGTCAGGGCATATATCGGGTTAGTAAATTATTACGGCAGATTCTTTCGAAACTTGAGCACTATTTTGTATCCATTAAACAGTATCGCAATCTCAGAATACCGTCATACATACTTTACATTTCAGCGGCTATTCCTATGTCCTTTTATCGATTTTGTACTGCAGCACTCTCTGGCGGATACAGTAATCCTTTCCATCCAGACCGTGCGTCGTTCCCAACACTACAAGGCGATTTCGGATGGATGCTTTGATACGTAAAGCGAACTTAACAGAATACGCCAAATTCATCCAACGAGTTGAAGGAGCTAGAATCTCTATCTACAGGGTTTTTCAACAGGGACGCTACCAAAGTCACAGCGACAGGGACGGCAAACGACGCCATATTTCTTGCCGCTCTTTTGACATGTCTCTTCAGTAAGGTTTGCCATTTTATGAGGGAAAGATATACGAGCCAACAACGAGTCGAAATTATTAAAATTTACTACCGAAATTCGGAGTCAGTGGCCTCAACGTTAAGAGCGCTACGTCCAATTTATGGTTGTCATAATCGTTCTAGCAGATCAACAATTGAGCGTCTAGTGGAAAAATTTGAATCCACAGGCACAGTACAAAATGTTCCCGTGCCAGTGAGACAAAGAAGTGCCCGTAGTGTCGAGAATATTGCTGCTGCTGCGGCTTCAGTTGAAGAAAGCCCAAATGAAAAAAGCAGCATTGCAACCGTCGAAAATTGGGTTCAGCGTCTGGACTTCTGCAAGCGTGCCCGTGGTGGCCATGCAAAAGAAATCGAAATCCATACATCGAACGTACTTTCACAGGAATAAAGAATTTCGTTGATATCCAAAACCGTTTTTGTTTTATTTAAAAAAGCTTTTGTAGCGCTCTTATTGAAAAACGTTTACTATCCCGAGAGCAGATTTCTCCTTAACCTACCTATCTGGTTACGTAGGTGATTGGAGATTGTGACAGTCTGCCTGTCTTATTTCTATGCCCTTTAGCTATGCTCTAAGTGAACACTTTTATGTATTTTCCGTCACTCCAAATAATTGAAAAAAATAAATAAACTCATTCCGGTGCTTACATAAAACATTATGTCAATTATGTTTAAATAAAAGTTCAAGAAATGTTGCACCTCAAAACCAAACTGTTAAATTATTTCATTCGCTCTAGGTGTCTAATCGGCACTAAATGTTCCACGTTACCCGCTGACTATATCCGACTCAATCGAACCCAATTCACATGCAAAACAACCAAAGACAATAAAGAATGATATTCACAGATACGAAGGCGAAAGCAACTGATGAACTCTATCCATATGCTGCACGCGTATAGGTACTCCACTACAAGTTTCCTGTCCATCTGTCTGTCTTCGTGGCTCCCTAGCATGCAATGTTCGTTCCTCCACAAATACGTGCCCTAAAGGTTTAGCTAACTTGACGGAGGGAGGACAAGGGCAGTTTAATTCGCAATGGCAGTAGAATAGAAACTTAAATTTTGTTCCTGTGGGTCGCTGCCGTCAGAATACGTTGTTTGCGAGGTTGATGGGTCTATTGAGTGTGACGTACTACCAAGCAATGAGTGGGATACGTATGTAGATGTTTTGTTGTCTCTTTTATACGAACGGGTAAAGATGTCAAGAACCGAACTCTTGAACATTATTATGACGGATAATGCAATAGATCTATCTGACAGTGACATTACGTACGTCACAGACCAGTTATACTGTACGCTCCTGACGTAAATGCATACGTTTTAGCGTATATTCTTCAAAAATAGTCATATGTCTGGATTTGATGAGCAATACAATAACAGGTTACGTTCTGTCGTGTACGTGCGACCTGTTTACATGTCTGGAATTGATACTGCAGCTGGATACTGAAGATTAGCAGCCCTGTAAAGTTGATTCTGGAGACTCGTAAACTTCAATTCGATTGTCAGGAGACCTTACCAAACCCAGAACTTAGCCATACTTAAAGTGTGGGTTTTAAGCGGAAACCTTGGAGTCTATCACTCAGAACGCTCCACCGGGCAAGTCTGCCTCCGACATACATAAATACATAAGCGACAAAACCAGCCGGTCCAGTGCAAGTCCTACTTGTGCAACAAGTATTCTGCACTACCTTTTATTTCTACATATGTTATAGATTTATGTTATACAAGACACTTACGCATGTGCATCAGATTTCATTCTTCGTCTCGTTATTCGTTAAATTGTATTAAATAAGTGGAATTTTGGAAGTTGTCTCTAATTCAATTTTCCACAATGCACTAAAAGTAGAGACACATACATACGTATACATTATATTATAACTAGCTGTCCCGTCCGGCTTTGCCTGTATCTAAAAAATATAGTGTTACTTACAATACATACATACATTGTCATTTAGTTCGAAGAATCAAAGACAGTGCGATCGCACCCCAAGGTTTGCCAACTACCAATAAATACAATCCACAAAAGGAGTGTGGATTGTGTTTGTGTTTTGAACTAGAGATTTTTCGCCAGTAAGTGGCCTTTGTTAATGTTCTTATTTTTCAATAACATAATTTAAATAATATTGCACATAAATTAATTTAAAAATCAGCCTGTAATACGCACAGGATGTTAAACAACAGGAATACGAAGTTTTACTTCATGTGTGCATTAGTTTTTTTTATTTATCCTGGAAAAAGCTTGACAGGTAAAACCGTGACATTGAGATTTATATATTAGTATTTATATGATGATGTATAGGAAACCATCAAGATTCCTTTATGTGCACAGAATCAATGGTTTAGGTATAAGCTCAATGCTATTTTTTCGATTGCGATAGGGTTACGTTATTTCTGGATATATAAACAGTTGAGTAGTTGAAATAAAAAGAAATATGTGTGAGCCTCATCCACATAAGCTCACGTATGAAGTGCATACTTATCCAATCCAAAGCAGTTGTGTATGTGTAATGTGTAAGAGAAGAAGAAAGTTGTCTAGTACATAGATAGAAAATGTGTAATAAAATTTATTTAATATGAATGTAAACTTGACTTTTTATAATGCAAATTATGAAAGAAACAGCTATTCAAAATTTCATTAAATATAGAATTTGTTAATAATTCGACTCCAACGCCACCCATCGGGTCCAGTTTTGTAGTTTTCTCTTGTCAATATGAATCATTTTGGTCAGTGAATAAAGAAGTTGCTAATAACTTGACTCCAGCGCCACCTAGCGGGCGGTTTTTTCATCTATGTCCTTCCTCAGGTCCCAGACTATTCCTTTGCCAAGTTACATTACAATTGATTCAGCGGCTTAGACGTGAAAAGGTAGACAGACTGACAGACAGACGGACAGACAGACGGACAGACAGATGGACGGTTAGACGGACAAACGGACAAACAGAAAGACAGAGAAACAGACGGACGGGCAGACAGACAGATGGACAGATAGACGGAGAGACAGACAGACAGACACACAGACGGACGGACGGACAAACAGACAGATATACCACTAGCTGATGTTTTCTGTATACATTTTTCTCCGGTATGGAATCATTTCTCCATTATCGAAACACATTTATCGAAAATTATCGTATCACATTTATCGTAGCTCGTTTTCAAAATAAATAGGTCGGTAAAGAAGTATTCACTTCAAAAATTATTTAAAAAAAAAAAACTGTCGAACGTAGGGCAGTCCCGAAAATGTTGGTTCAATCTGCACTTTATTCTCAATGTATGTGATTTTATTCATATTTTTCTGAGCGATATTTTTAAAGATAAGGTAGGGGACAGTAATTTTTTACGTTTTTTTTAAGTGTTAAGAAAAAAGTAACACAAAAAAATATTTCATACATATTTGATTTCGTGCTTTAACGAGCTTTCACTGGACATCTCAAACGATGACCTTAAAATTTCATCAAACATCCAATATACCCCCCCAAAGTCGAAATTCAACGTTTTGAGTTCAGGTCTGTGTCTAGCCACTAATAACCAAACCCAAATTTCAATAGCCCTGTGACAGACACCGAATTGATCCCATTCCGTACCCAAAAACGGAACACTTATAAAAGTACGGCTGTCGATACTATTTGGGAATCTGAAAATTATGATTCAAAAATTCGGTAATGGCTGTTAGCTAGTCTACTTTAAAAATTACATTTCAACGTTTTCTTTTTCATCTTTTGAAGCCTTGAGGTAGAGTACGTGCCCGGACGTCTAAACCAAACTGGTTAAAAAAAATTGCAGTCCTTTTGAAAAACATATTTTGAAAGCTTTAAATATTTTCACCATTTATTTATGAACACGATGCCCTTCAGTCATTTCAATTTTATTCATCAAAATAACATTCAGCCGCATTATTCTAAACGCTAATTAGCTTGGAGTGTACATGTCCTATTTTTATTTTATACTTGTACATTGTAATATTTATAAAATATCAATGAAAAGCATTCCCATCGGAAAACCATTCATTGGAAACAAAAAAGCAAATCACGTCCCAAAATGGGAAGGGATGGAAAGGACTATAATATCGTTTCATGGTTATGGCAAAATATTATTCAAAAGGATCTTTTTCCTGTATAAGCGTGTGCTTATATTTTTAAAGCAATTTTGTATCCAATTACCGCTCATTTGTGGCATAGAGTGGAACGTGTTGTTTGTTGAATTATTTATTTCGTTAAACGTAAAATAAATGCAGAAAAAAAAATATTAAATAAAAAAAATTACTCAAAATAGGTGGGTTCCGGGGCTAATGAAAATCACTGCAATTTAATGCAACCTCGATGTTAATCATTAAGTGATTTTATTTATTTATTTGAGTATTTTGTTTATTCTTTATAAGTGTAAGTGGATAAATATTTAAAATAAAAAAATGTGATCTCAAATTGCTCATTTATAAACACAATTTTTTGAGTTGGTAATTATACAGTCTCTTTGATTATATGTTTGTTTGGGAAATTTAAATTACTATATTAAATAATATAACATATTTGTGAATTTAATATTTATGGGTGACTCTTGAGGCTTTTTTAAAATTACCATTTTCAGTACTCAGTGCTGGTCGTGGATGAATTCCTAGACTTACTATTTTGTCTCAGAAGTTAAGGGTCATCATTTAAATCAATAGCAACAGTTCGACGTTGTGCATTATCTGCTGGCTTCAATTATTGTGGCAACTGGACCTAATAGGCATGCAGGCCAAGATTTTTATGCAAAAAGCGGTTCACAGTAGTTGCAGACGAGCCCAATTTCTGTGATCGTATCGAAATGGATACACCTGAGTTTTCAATCACTACGGCGGTGAAATTTTCAGCTTACCTTGCCGAACGAACGAACGAGTTGGAGTTTTACGTCACTAACCTGTCCAAGGCGTTCAAATTTATTGATTTTCACTATGGTTATGCGAGAAAGTGCTTAATGATGACCCAAATCAGTACTTACTTAACGAAAGTGAATTATTACTAGCTATATACAGCTGCGAGCAAAAAAAAATAGCAATGCCGCTTAAGATGGTTTCTTACCAGTAGAATGGTGGTTAAGCTGAAGAAATTGATCGCATAAACAATAATAAGAAACATCTGAAAAAAATCTTCTGTGAATTATAAGCAATGATAAAATTTTCAGTACTGCACCACTCTCCATTTATCCTGGTGGTGTCCAGTTAGTTGCAACCTAACATCTGAGTTTCCTCTCATTACGCCGATCTCTCTGTGTCTCGTTCTTGTCCGTCATGTGCTCGCGCTGTGTGTACAAATTATGAGGGTACTTATATCCCCTATATCGTGTGAATAATATGTTTTTGATTTAAATAAAAAATACTAACATGAACACATTTTGTCGAAGGAACTTAAAAAAAAAAACAATTTGAAAAAATGAAAATAGCAGTGCTTTTTCTTCACCAGCTTACTTCATCAAAAAAACCGGCCAAGTGCGAGTCAGACTCGCGCTCAAAGGGTTCCGTAGTTTTAAAACTAGTTATATTTTGTATAACAGTTTTGTTTCGTTAACACATAAAACGAAAACGACCCACCTCTATATTCACTTTACAAACTTATATGTAATAACTAATAAGAGTAATAAAGGGTGATTTTTTAGCTGGTTTGGTTTTGGCAACACTGGTTTTGACAGCTGACGTGTGTTTAGTACCTTGTGTCACTGTCAAACAGCTTCAGTTTGGTTTGCAATTTAACCATGGATCGTCTTACAAATGAACAACGCTTGCAAATTATTGAATTTTACTATCAAAATTCGTGCTCGGTTCGAAATGTTCATCGCGCGCTGCTTCCATTTTATGATCGGCATTCTCGACCTTCTGAGCAGTCTATTCGGAAGATTGTGACCAAATTTCGCACCAAATTTACTTTGTTGGACATTAAACCACCAACACGTTTACGTACTGTGCGTAGTGAAGAAAATATTGCGGCCGTATCAGCTAGTGTGACAGAAGACCGCGAAATGTCGATTCGGCGCCGTTCCCAGCAGTTAGGCCTTTGTTACAGCACTTTTTTTTGCCCGAAATGGAAGTTCTTGACTTGCATGATATGTGGTTTCAACAAGACGGTGCCACATGCCACACAGCACGCGAAACAATGGCGCAATTGCGAGGCGAGTTTGGTGAACAGTTAATTTCACGTTTCGGGCCGGTCAATTGGCCGCCTAGATCGTGCGATTTGACACCATTAGATTATTTTTTGTGGGGGTATGTCAAGGCTAATGTCTATAGGGACAAGCCCGCTTCGATTGACGCACTGGAAGCCAACATCCATGCATTCATTCGTGAGATACCGGCCGATATGTGTGAAAGAGTATGCCAAAATTGGACTCAGCGGATGGGCTACCTGAGACGCAGTCGCGGTCAACATTTGCATGAATTTAAACATTAAATTGCAAGGTTCAAACTATCGATTCAAATAAATATTTCATTCATTTTTTCGAATTTTTTGTGTTTTTTTTTTAAAAAAAGTTCTCAACCTCTTAAAAAATCACCCTTTATTATTCACAATGAGAAATTGGACAAACATTAAGAACGCGGCTGAGTGTATAGCAGTTTTTGCGCTGTACTACTGAGCTCAGGGGTCTCAGGTTCGTTTCCTGGCAAAATCCGTATTTTTATTTACTTTTTTTTATTTTTATTTTTTTGTATGGCAGCACACTTTCGGATAGCATTTCATTTTCCCAAAATTATTGTTAATCGAATATTGATAATTTCATTGCAATTGGTCCAGTAGTTTACGAGTTAATCGGTTGAATTGAATTTTTCGACGTGAATTTCTCAAAAACTATACAACTTACGAGATTCGTTTTTTTTTTTTTTTATATAGTTACTCATCTACAAATTATGACTTATTCACATTTTTGACTTCAGTAGTTTCCAAGAAAACACTATAGTCCTTTTTGTGCGATATTTCTTAAACATTTTTGGCAATAACTCCCAAAGTTTCTGACGGAAAAAACTAAGCAAAATAATTTTGAAATCTTTGTTTTGAGCTCTTTCGAATGATCACACGATATATTTTTTTTAGATTACTTTTTACCCACCCTGTATAGTTGTTTCACAATATTCTTGAATAATATGTTGTCCATGTATGTGGACCACCGTAATGGATAAGTGTGCCAAATTTCAAGTTTCTAGGAAGGACGGTTCTTGATGTTTTTATCGTGACAGACATTTTTGAGTTAGAGCGAACTTATAATGGTTCCGTATTAGCATATGGGTACGGAACCCTAACAATTGAAAAAAAAAAATATAAGAATTCTTAACTTGTTAGTTCCCAGCGTATGATAATTATATCATACGTTAAAAAAATCTTTTTTTATCGGAAAAGATTATAAGGAGAAGAAGAAGTTTGAACAAAAATCTAAAAACAAAATCTTGGGCTGTAATGGGTCCTCTTCAGAAGCAATTTTTGGACAACTTTTGCCATAATTGATATTAGCGATATTAGCCCTTTAAGATGCTGCTTCTGATGGTGGCTTACCTTGCTTGGGTGTTAGGTATAACAATGACTTAGCTGCTATTTTTCAATGATGTGGTACATATCGGAGCTTAAGGCATTTATTCATTATATATAGAAGGCTACTGGTGGAATTTCTTTCAAAACCTGAGCAGACCCTGGAGTTTTTTTTTTGTCAGATAAGTTATGTTGACATAATGCTTCTTACTTCTTTTAGTGTGACGATAGGAATTTCACATTCATCTGCTCTATCAGCAAACTGAAAGTTTTCTGTAATTGCACTTAATGGGAATGGCTTGAAAACATTCGAAAGATGTATACATAAATGGTTCGAGAAGTAGGCTCTGGTTCACCCCGAACTGTAGCATCACCTTAAGAAAGAAGAAAGAATAAGCACTGCTCTTATTATGCTTTTATCAAAAAGTATGAGATCGAGGTGCACTACCGATTGACATTTCAAAGCAAAAGTAAGGGTTTAGCATTACAATATGACATCACGTTAAAAACTTATTTTTGATAATTACAGTATTACAGTGAAAGTTGCTTACAAAGTAGCATTGCTATTATTTTGTTCGCCACGTCTTCAACACAATGTGCGAGTGTGTGTCGATTCATATTAACGTCCCAGTTCTAACTTATCAAAAATCTTCGCAACGATAGTTGAATGTTGACAGTTCAACAATGGCGCGAAACTCAAAATGACGCCTCTTGTTGGAAGACCCTATATATTGACATTAATATGTCTAACCGCTGTATGTTTGTACTAAAATCTGTGCGCCACAAAAGTGTTACCAGAGGAATATATACCAAATTGGATACCCATATTTTCAGATGGGCGATAGCTCAGTGTGTGGTATGTCGGCTTCTCATCTCCCAGGTTCACCTTTCGTCTCCTGGCGGGGGCACTTTTTTTTTTTTTTTTTCTGATTTCAATCGTGATGATAGAAAAGAAAGTTTTTTTCTTTGGTTTAGTTGTTGTTTTTTGTTTCTTTTCTATTTTTACCCGGCTATGGCAAAGCCAACAAAATCCTGTATAGTAACTCAGCATACAGACACTGCAGTCTTCGCGGACGGATCTAAGACTGTTAAAGAAACGGGGACTGGTATATTTTGTAGAACACAGGGCTAAAAGTATCCTTAAGACTCCCGGATGCCTTCAGCCTCTTTCAGGCAGAAGTTCTAGCCATTCTTAGGACTCCAGTGGTCCTGATAATGCAACGAATAGTCAGGAACTGCCGAATGATGCTAAGGGCATTATGCAGAACCAGGTAAGACTATGTTGGGTGCCTGGTCAGTTTGTTGTAGAAAGCAACGAGTTTGCCGATGAGTTGACAAGGAAAGTAGGGAAACTGCCGACTATGGCCAAAACTAACTGAAAAGTACGACACAATAGTAGCCCTGATCTCAACTTTTCTCAAAATCTTTTACGATTATTTTAATAAATGATTTTAAAAAAATAACTACAATGACGGAGGTCTTTGTCTTTTTTTTTTGTGTGTCGATCCATATTAACGTCCCAGTTCTAACTTATCAAAAGTCTTCACAACGAAAGTTGAGTGTTGACAGTTCAACAATGGCGCGAAACTCAAAATGACACCTCTTGGATGGATGACTTTAAATATTTAAATTGAGAGGTGAACTAAGCAGTTCGTAGAGAGAGGGCCGAGGTTCTCGAAACAAATTAATTTCCCGCATGTTTTTGTTCCTAATTCACAAGAATTGAAACAATTATTTGAATCTCTGTGTAGTAGTGCTCATCAGTCAAACCAGACATATAAATTCAAAAGTAATATAAAAGCACAAAGGCCTTAAACACAATCGAAGCCCAAATTGAATCACTTAAAAGATAAATCATACTTAATGTCACTTTTCTATCGCTTTGCGTTGGTTTGTTTCCGCCAAAACTTCAGCACTCGAATCATGTTGACAGATGTGACAACTGACAATACTAGCACGCAATTTTCCCCACAAACCGTATCTTCTCCATACTGGTCAAGTTTAATGGGGAAATATTACTTTCCAATTGGAAATCGCATTTCCCTCCACACAGTGACAATGAATCGTCCCACTCTGTTTTGTAATCAAAATGTGTCAAAACAAGATGTTATATTAGTGAAAGAATACACCACATGGAGACCAAAAGAAACAAAACAAAAAGTCATTATGGCACACAACACATACTCATAGTGACATACTTTTGAGATGTCCTTTCTCGGGTGGCGTCTGCAACCATTCAATCCATTCGGGCAAATGTTAACGTCAAGCGAAAGTGTATTAATTTTATCCGGTACAGCTTGCAGCATAGAATGTCCTGGACAAACGCACACACCAAAAATAGAGTGACACACCGAAGCACTAAACCAGCGCACTTTGGAGCTTGTCAATTCGATTTTATTGGTCTCGCGGGCAAAATTCCATCTTTTGTCTTCAGGAAAATCGGAATTATTATCAATTTTTATTCGGCTCGATGGTATGGGTAACGAGTATGCCTATGATTTCCAACAGAAGAGGGAGAGGATAATCAAGAAAGGCTCCTCTACTCCATACCCTTCCTCTTATCGGTCGTCGTAGAGAAATTGGTAATCTTTCTTCGTTCGGCAATTTCAGTTGCGCCTCTGGGGCTTCGACGAAATATCCGTACCTGCTTCGCTTCGTTCCTGGTAGATAAATTGAGTTATCTTCTAATTCGACAAACGTGTCGGTAAATTTCTATGCCTGCCGGAAACTTTAACGAAGACTTTAAGACCAAGTAAAGGCAAGTGCCGCGCCGGTTTTCATTTGAATGTCCCTGTACCAGGCGAGATACATAGGAATACAAAAGTATCTTTGCCTGCTGCTGGCCGAAAGTTTTATCGTTGCTTGGCCTAGTTTCTCTAAAAAAAAAGGATACACATATTTAGGTAAAAAAAAGGATTCTAAATTGCATTTAAGAGGCAGCAACATCGAGGTGACCTTAACTCCAATCGATATCGAAGGATGATCCACAGCTTTGACCTTTCCTTTCCATATCCCTTCTAGTTGTACGGAGACGAATTTGTGTGCTTTTCTAAGGAGTGCTCGTACGTCAGCATGTCACACATCAAAATGGTAAGTGGACAATTTTTAAATTGCTGTTCGATGGGAATGATGATGAGGATTCCTTCCTTTTTTGTTGTTTTGCTGATAGTTTTATTGAAATGATTCAAGGTTCGAAAGGATGCCGTGATTTAAGAGAGAGGGAAATAAATTGATCGAATGATTTTAAGGATATCCTTGTCATTGAGGTTTCCTGTTTATATTTTACTATTTATTCGATGAGTGAAATTCTGATTGTCGATGGTGAAATTTGTCAGAGATTGAATTTAGGGGTAAGTTTTGATTTGTGAAACTGTTTCAATCAGGATCCACGATTTATTTTACCCTCCAGGGGATTGCTGGGGAATAATAGAATCGTTCTTAATTTAGTTGACATAGAAATTGATAAGAATTCCTTATCGGAGAAGGAAATCCAAAGGGTTCTTTTTATTTTAATCCTTTACGGGAGTTTGAGTAGGTACAATAATTTTGAAGTATAAAAACTATTGGCTTTAGGATTTAACATTCCAAGATCCACTGTATTATTATGTAGCTTTTGTGGTTGATAAGAGTGGATGATAGTTTAAATATAAATTCGATTTGGTGCGTTTGTTAAAAAAGTATGTTTTGGGTTTGTGTGATGTATATATGATGAATCTAGGGTATACGGTAGAGATATCCGCTAGCACTGCGTCTAAAGTTTGTCTATTGTGCCCCTTTGTCTAGGAATCATACAACATTTTTATATATTTGATAATCCCTTTCATTGGAATACTTTTGTAGTCTTCTTTCTTTACAATGTATTTGCCTATTGTTTTGGCTCTTCTTTTTGCTAGAGAAGGGAACTCTGAGATTAGGTGCTCCATAGTTAGCAAGTGGTGCAGCTGATTTTCATTTTATAGAGTTGGCTGTTGCAGATTGAATGTACCATCCTAACCTGTGCAAACAATTTTTAAATTTCCTCTGTTCAGTTTTAGGGTTTCATTTCTACCTTGGCTGTTGTGATTGAGGAACTTTTTTGAGTGCTTCAGACCCTCACATCCTTGATGTTTTGGCTTTAGGTTACTGCTATTGAATTTGTAAAGTATGGCGCTTAAGTTCATAATGCCAGTAAGTCTCCTTTTTGAGCTAAGCTTCGAGGAACTTGTCTTTAAGATTGCAATTCCCTTCAAGCCGTGCTGACCGGACACCTCTTATAACCGGAGAGATTTCAAAGAACGGAAATAAGTACACGATTTTTCATATAAAATATTCTCCCATAACCGGATATGGACACCAAATTTCGTAACCGCAATAGAATGTCGCTCTCTCTTAAATGGACAGAACACATCTAGGTATAGCAAATTTTTTACATACTTTATTTTGTTTTTCTTTTATTTTCCTCTTCTTTACATTTTTCAAAGAAACGAAACGAAAATGTAAACTGTGAAGTGTGGAGTGTGCCCTTGCGTTATTATCACGTTCGCGGACACCTGATTTTCGGTGGGGAACGCTAGAATGACGTACACATGAATATCTCCGGAATTTTGAGAGCTATTTTATATTATCTTGTGCGAATTTTGTATAAAGATAAAAACGATTCCGCAGTGAAGTGAAAATTTGTGTCTGGTTGGACAAATAATGCCGGAATATGGAGGCATACTGTATTTCTCGTCAGAGTATCCAGTCTTGTCCCAACATACCTAAAATTGTCATGTCCCGCTAATTTCCTCAACCATCTGGCGATCTCTACTCTCTTCTAGAGCAAATTTCAGTGTGTATGTACGATATGTCCGTCCGACCACCAACATATCAAAAAAAAAAAGAAAGAAAAAATTGAAAACCATCCGAAATATCTGTCCGACCGTCGTTTCTTACGTTCATATTGTCAGATTTGGTCGGACAGACCAAGTCTGTCAGATATTACACATACATACACTTAGCATTATAAAGCTATTTAAAAAATGCAACGGGATTTATACATGCTTATAGTTGTTGTTTAATAACGCAAAGGCACACACTGAACCAAAAAAACGTTGTCATATTGATAATTTTTGTAATCAATGTGATGAAAAAATTGTCATTTTCAACCGACTACTATAGTTATCAATATGACAATTTACGATTTTCAATTTTCAACTTGATAACTTGTTTTTTCATAATGACAATTGCAATTGTCAATGTGATGAAAGCAGTTGTCATATTGAAAATCTAAATCATCCATGTGATAACTGCAAAAGTAAGATAATCATATTTAAAAAAAAATAAATAAAAATATACGGCGTCAGCAGTCCTATGCAGAAGCCTAGCTTCTCGCAACCATTTGCGTGTGCGTGTTTTTTTTTTTGCACGAATGGATAGGGACCAACAGTTTAGGAAACTCAGGTATTTTTTTATAGGGGTTTCAACGAACTCTATGGGTGGTGTCCAGACTGGAGAGTTGTGTATTATTCAAAGTTTTTGTACTTGCTTATGATTCACAGAAGTTTTTTCCAGATGTTTCCTATTATTATAGTTTGTGCGATCAATTTCTTCAGCCATATCACCATTCACTGCCAGTGCTTTGCTTTTGCTGTAGGTTTTGAAATTAGCTTCTGAAACTGATTAACTTATTTTTATTTTGTGAGAAATAAATACTTACTTACATCTGGATTTGAACCGCGAACCTTCAACGTGACAAGCGACGACGACTACCACTACGCCACGGCCACCTTCCATCACATCATGACAAATGATACTCTTTGATTGCTTGTCAGACATTCGAAAGGGGTGGCAGCCGTGAGAAATATATACCAAATTGGATACTCTCTTTTTAAGATGGGCAGTAGCTCAGTGTATGGTATGTCGGCTTCTCATTTCATATGTCCCAGGTTCGTTTCCTGGCGGGGGACTTTTTTTTGTTTTTGTTTTTTTTTTGTTTCTTTTGTTCTATTTTCAAACGTGATGATAGAAAAGAAAGTTGTTTTTTTTTGGTTTTTTGTGTCTTTTCTATTTACTCCTTTAGTTTAGTTGTATGTTTATGGTAACTTATTATTTTTCGATCGTGAGGATAGGACTTACTCAAATTTAACATGGAATTGTCTTATTGACTATTGCAATTGTCAATGTGATGAAAGCAGTTGTCACATTGAATACTGCGGTTGTCAGATTGAAAACCTCGATTTTCAAATTTAACATGGAATTGTCTTATTGACTATTGCAATTGTCAATGTGATAACTGCAAAGATGCGATAATCATATTGAAAATCTAAATTATCAATGTGATGACTGCAAAAGTAAGATAATCATATTGAAAACCACAATAGTCAATATGACAACTGGGGTTGACATATTGAAAATTTATTTCATCATATTGAATACCGACAAATGAAAATCGAAAATTTTCATATTGATTATCCGGTTTTCAAATACGAAGCTAGTCGGGGATTATTTTCATCATATTGATTATTTTTTTCATCACATTGACAATTTTCAGTTGATAACCGGCAATTGTCAATATGACAACCGATATTTTTTTCAGTGCAGTTCACATTTTTGTTTCATTTATTTGCAAAGTGTAAAGAAGAGGAACACAAAATAAAAACAAAATAATGTACATAATTATGTAAAAAGTTGGCCTTACGTAGATGTGTTTTGTCCATTTAAGAGAGAGAGCGACTTTCTATTGTGGTTACGAAAATTGGTGTCCGTGTCCGGTTATGGGAGAACTTTTTATATGAAAAATCGTGTATTTATTTCCATTCTTTGAAACCTGTCTGGTTATAAGAGGTGTCCGGTTATGAGAGGTGTCCGGAAAGAGAAAGTACACTATATATGTATATACTTCTACAATATTTAGAGCACAGGCTGCTTGATTGAAAGCTGTAAAAGAATACATGAACAAAAGGCAAACAACTTATTTCCAATACTTATTCCCAATACATACTTCTCCAGGCTCACATGAAGGGCTAGTTCTAGTTCTTCTGAGTGGAGACCCTTTCCGTCATCTATAAAGGATCCATCTTAAACCATCTTATACTGCTTCACCATTTCTTCCTCCCGAAAGTTATCCCTTCTCAATAAGAGTTTTGTGATACCTTTTTCATAACAAGCCTTCCTATGTCCATCGATGGAACTGCTCCTATGCCATTTCGCATCCCGCTGCAGCCGAAGTGCCGAGAAGGCCGCCGTTTTCCTAATACATAAGTTCAAGATTCACAGGATCATTTCCATTTAAGAGACAATTATAACTATTCCGTGGGGCTGATGCAAGGTAAAAGTTCCTTGTGTCTTTTCTTCTAAAGCTATTTGGTTGAGGTTGTCAGCGAAGGATTTATTCATTGCTTGGGTGTTACTGTGGTCTCTCTGTAAACGCCAGCTGAAGAAAAACGAGCTAAGTGTCGTTTTTAAAAACTCATTTGAGACTGAAAACTGCCCGCAAGAGTTGTATTTCGCACACACTGTCGGTTTGCAATTAAAATTAAACAAAATAAGGTGATCCTGATCACATTTATTGCGGTTAATACTCTCAGCTGTCCGCACGCACATCATTCTATAAATTAATTTGATGCCATGCGGCAGAGATGCACTCTGCTTCCTATCTCAATCCCACCACTAGCACCACCAGCTCGTCCATTAATTTCAATTTTATGAGGTGGCATTTAGGTTCACGTGATGTACATTTCAGTTTCGCCGTGGAAAATATGTTTTAGCCGCAGTAAATTTATTTAATATTTACCAATACACAACATCCATCCACCACGTGTAACCCATTTGCATTCAAAACCCCTAATTCATCGGAATGCGCCCATGTGTATGTGTGTATCTTCTATATGAACCTGGATACAGAATATCTGTATCTACTCGTACATATCCAATGTGCGGTTACGATTGCAATTGCCATTTTCGAAAATTGATTGATTTTATTTATGAGCCCGTGTATTGGAATCATTTCGGTAATTTTATTTCAATTTCCTGCATTCGAAGGAGTAGGAGCATATCAACCGATATTCGTTGGGGAGTTTGATAGGTTTATCGTGAATTTTAATTAAAAAAAAAAAATACCAAAAAACCGTACATCTAGTGCGTAATTTGGCCGTAGCGTACACAGATTGAATTTTATATTTGATTGGCTAATCCATTTCGTTTGTAATTCTGGAAAATATTTAGATCCGTTTCGTGCGTATATGGCTTCCGGTATGACGGCAGGTGGACAGATAAACGCATATACTAGTCCTCGTAGGCAAATGTTGGCAGTGTTCTTTGTGAAGGAATTAATTAATTTTCACTAGAAACCAGTCTGGAGACCCATTGTAAAAAAGGGACTTGAATGCAATGGATAGAATGCATTTTGTCATAGTCCTACGGATACCCTATTGAAATGCCAGTGCAGTAAATGGAAAGTTGATTTTCGGTGAAATTTAGCTGCCAGTTGTAACATTATATAGGAAAGGATTGTTCTGCTATAAAAGGATTAATTTTAATAGGAATTTGTTAGTAAGTTAGGTGCAAAGGAGCATTTAAATTATTGGAAAGCTCTTGCGGCAATGTTTGTTTGTTTGTCATAAAATGGCTTTTAATTTAATTATGGAATGCGTCAAAATTGCATTCTACATATGTTTGTACGTAAGCATATACTGCTCGTCGTTGCTTTAAATAATCGGCCTCAACTTATTTCGAACAACTGAAAAAAGTCCAAATCAGTCTTTTGCATACATAACATATGTGCAAGACCCTATAAAAGTAGAGCGACATGGACAGCAAACGACGCCATATTTCTTGCCGCTCTTTTAACATTTCTCTTCAGTAAGGTTTGCCATTTCATGATAGAAAGATATACGAGCCAACAACGAGTTGAAATTATTAAAATTTACTACCGAAATTCGGAGTCAGTGGCCTCAACGTTAAGAGCGCTACGTCCAATTTATGGTCGTCATACATCCTTACAAGATTAAATTGACGCAAGAACTGAAGCCGCTTGACCACCAGAAGCGTCGTATGTTCGTGAATTGGGCTGAGCAACAACTTGAAAATGATTCGGATTTTCATCGAAAAATCATCTTCAGCGATGAGGCACATTTCTGGCTGAATGGCTTCGGCAATAAACAAAATATGCGGTATTGGTCAGGCAGCAATCCACACGTACTCCATGAGTCATCATTGCATCCCGAAAAAATTACGATTTGGTGTGGTTTATGGGCCGGCGGCGTCATTGGGCCGTACTTCTTCCGTGATGATCAAGACCGGCACGTTACTCTGAATGGGAATCGCTACCGTTCAATGATAACCGAATATTTTTGGCCCCAATTGGATGATATGGACTTGGAGGACATTTGGTTCCAACAGGACGGCGCCACAAGCCACACAGCGAATGTCACAATCAATTTATTGGAAACCAAGTTTGGAGAACGTGTTATCTCACGAAATGGTCCAGTCGCTTGGCCGCCTCGGTCGTGCGATTTGACGCCGTTAGACTATTTCCTGTGGGGCTACGTCAAGTCTATGGTCTATGCCAACAAGCCAGCGACGATTGATGAACTTCGTACGAATATCGAACGTGAAATTGCAGCAGTATCGGCCGATTTATGCTTGAAAACCGTCGACAATTGGGTTCAGCGTCTGGACTTCTGCAAGCGTGCCCGTGGTGGCCATGCAAAAGAAATCGAGTTCAATACATAATGGCATCAAACGTACTTTCACAGGAAAAATAATTTCATTGATATCCGAAACCGTTTTTGTTTCATTTAAAAAAACTTTTGTAGCGCTCTTATTGAAAAACCCTTTACGTCTATATGGGAAATGTTTTCGCAAATACAGGGTGGCTCAAAAATATGAAGTGGATTCTTTAAATAATTGATAACTTTTGAACGGAGCAATACTTTTGAGCAATTTTTGTTTTTCTTTTTAAGGTCTCTTTAGGTATTTCGGTCTAGAATTTTCGCTGCCGAATTTTTTTTTTACACAACTTTTCAATTGCCAGAGCACAACAAGAATTCGAGAATATCGAAGTCATTTCCATGAAAGAAAATCCCCGTTAAGTTGCCTGTTGTCGACAAGAGAAGACCTGCGTTGGTGTCTCGGCGAGGCAATATAAACCGCAACCGGCCAAATGTAAAGTTCTTTTTTTGGTATTTTTCTAACATACATGTGTATTTTCGGCAATTACACTCCCAAAGTGTCTTTCAGAAAAAATTTAAAAAAATGCTTTTGAAATTGATGCTTCGAGCCCTTTTTTACAGTTTACATTTCGCCACCCTGTTTAGTTATTTCACAATATTTTTGAGTGATTAGTGGTCTTAAATGTGTGGTTCACCGTAATGTATAGTTGTGCGAAATTTCAATATCGATATTTATTTCATTGTGTAAGATGAAGCAGATTTCAATATCAATAGCCCATCAACAAATAAAATTTGTAATTCTGGGATAGTGAAAAACCTCGAAAAATTCAGAATCGGAAAATACATCTACATTTCTGGATAACTAAACAGTTGGGTACTTGCAATTAAAACAAAATTAATTACAAAAAAAAAAAAACCGTCGAACGTAGGGTAGTCCTGATAATTTTTTTTCCATCTACATTTTATTCTCAATGTCTGTGATTTAATTAAGATTTTTCTAAGCGATATTTTTGGGGATAATTTATAGTGTAACAAGAAGAGTATCTTTTTCTACCGCCGCCGTTGGAATTGCCTAGCAGATGGCGATGCTAGATGAAAATAGCAAATAGGCAGTCAATCAGTTGCGGTTTGTTATTGTAAGTGACGGGATGTGTAGCTAGGGAGAATAAAGAGATACATAATAGATAGGTAGATAAAAGTGACTTGTGTTGTGAGTTTGATTTGATTCTTAACAATATGAACAGCAATTTTTTAACCCTTTGACTCTTGCATTTCTTCTGCGTGGGAAAAATATATTTTTGCTTTGATTTCCAAGTCCAATATACTTCATTAGGACAATACATGTCAAAAATTTTCCAAAACCCTTTCAAGGACGAAATACATAATTATGGCCACACATAGCATGATTCCTGACCTTTACCAATAAAATTTGAGGTTTAGTATACTGGTCTATTGTCTTGCCAATAGAATCGCCTATGTCAGGCAACAGACGTGTACATGTACATAATTGCGTATATTATAACTGACTACGTTTGTACGCAATTGCTTCCATCATGTTTTATTTTGGAAATATTCAATAAATACAGAATATTTACATCAAATATTTTATAAATCAGTAAGCGGACTACATATATTTTCTTCTGAACTAATAGCTTACCAATTTATTTTTTCCACTTTTTCACCTAAAATCACCGCAACATAAACACTGCCTCACGTACCTGCGTAACTATGAGAAAGTAAGGTAACAAAATGTCAAATAATATCGAAAGTGAATCAATTTTCCGGCAAATTTTCATTTTTAGAAGAGAGTAAGCTACAAAGAGATGCACTGAAGTATATTTTAAGACGACGGTATTTCAATGTTAAAGAGCTTTTACTTTACGTTTTAAAACATTTTTTTTTATTTTCCATCAATAAGCTTATATCCTAGACAAAAAATGCATAAATCTAACTAAAAACTAACAATTTACTTAATCTAGCTTACTGGCCCGAAGCGAGCGCTCTAAACTTAACAATATTACTATAACTATTGCCTTTCGGCCTAAACGTATCTATGACTAAACTTATCTAACAGTTGGTTTTCTAAGGAAAAATGGGAAAACTTAAATTCCATATATTTTTGTTTTTTATTAAAATTAATCTAGTTAAAAATACCCTAAGCTACTTAACCTAATCTAAATATAATCAAGGTGGTGAGCATTCGTTGCCTTTCGCCCCGGATGGTCACCATCCCGACTGCGTCTTCGAGCGCCAGGCAGCCGCCATCTTGTCTGCTCTCGCTGCCGAGACCTGACCGAGGTGGTACAACATCGGTCACCTCTCGGGAGCATCCCAGCATGATGACGAGCCCGGCCACTCCCAAAGACCCCCTATATAGTTTTAACCTATTAAACTAACCTAACTTAAAGCTAAGGCTGCTACGCTAGTAACGCACCGACCTATGAGTTACCCCCTCGCCCTGCAGCCACCAATACTCGGTGTACTACTTTTCACTATCTGTGATGTCCCTCTCCGCTATTCCGGTATTAAAGCGGAGCAGCTCTGGAGCATTGGCATCAAACCCGTCGTAGGTGAGCCACTTATCACGTGCGCCATGGTGGCGGTGATATAAAACCGGGATACCATCCCTTTTCTGCACTAACCCTATCGCGTCTACATAAAGGAATGCCTCTGGTGGGATGAATCCCGAATGGAGCGTACTCTCATGGTACCTCGCATTAGGGTAGTAAGCCTCAAAGATCAGGCTATTGTCGCTAGTCATCGCCCTCGCAACATGCCTTCGAATCGTCTTAGTGAGGATATTATCAATCCTGTTCAGTTGTGCCCCATTGTATAGGACCTTGTTGGGATAGTATTTTATATACTGGGACTCTGGTGTTCTGTATAATCCAAGACAGGTCACTGTCTCTCAAACAACCGAATCTTTTCCATGTAGTATGGCGCTACATTGAACCACACGGGACAGCCGTAAGCGATGATTGGCCTTATATTAAAGAGCGTATACGCAATTGTGGCCACCACGAGTCCAAGGGTTAACGTTTTTTTGAAAAAGTGTAAAGAAAAAAAAATAGCACAAAAAATATTTCACACATTTTTGAATTCGTCGTGACCTCAAAATTAAATTAATAAAATTTTGTTTTTAACATCTCATTTATCCCCCCAAAACTAGCCGCCCAGAGTCGAAATTCAACTTTTTAAGTTCAGGTTAGTGTTTGGGCTACTAATTGCTGCAACTTTTCCAAATTTAAATAGTCTTCGTCAAATGGTATCTGAGAAAAAACAGACGGACAGACAGACAGAATATACCGAACTGATTCCATTAGTGCTCGGTTTTTGCTTATGGAACACTAAAAATTAAGAAATTGAAAGCAGGCTCGTTTTCCGTTTTCAACAGTTTACAGACACGTTCTATGGAGTTGCCTGAAGCAAAGGGTTGACACCACAAACTTTGAAAAAACTGACACAAAATTTCATCAAAAGATTGAAGTTTTGCAAAAATCAAAATGGCGCTCACCCAAAGGATTTTATTTGCAATTCCAAACATCAGTTTTGTTAAAATTCGTAAATCATTATACAAAGTTAATTAAATTTTAATTCCGCTTAATATTTTTGGAGTTAGCCTGCACCTACAAATGACTGCAATCCCATAGCTTTATAAACAATTTTAATCTTAAGGACCCAGAGCTTCTTAAATGGCTTCGTAAACAACCTTATTTTCTTTATAACATGTAGGAAGGTATAACCTTTAGCTACGAGATGGCGCCGGGTGCTATAAATTCCGACGTCGAATAATCTCGTTGAATTTACTGCTGAATTGTAGTGCGTTGTCTTCTCTATAATATCCATTGTAATATACTTATATACATTGTTGTAGACTTATTTTCCCAGAATTATAATAGCGTACTTCTAGGGGCGGTGCTATTTGATCTGATCTTTTTGTTTAAATTGCTAAAAACCTCGTGTCGACTTGCAACTTATCCGCGATTTATGCGTCTTTTTCACCGAATGGCTAAATTCGCTGTAAAACCATAGAAAATTGCAATCGTTTTATTTAATGAAAAACAATAGGTCGAAGACCACTTCCCTGTGGGACTCCACTTTACTTCCTTTCTAATTCAAGTACAGTGAAATCTCCCAAGTACACATAGTGTCCTGTTTAGCAGACAACTCGCAATAACGGACACTTTTTTGCGGAACCAAATTCTAGTTTCCCATACAAAATGCGTTCTTATAAACGGACAGCTCTCATAGGCGGACAAAAAACTCTGGTCTCGTGGCTGTCTACTCAAGAGAGATTTCACTGTATAACAAAATAGCGTTTCAATCCAATTGAACCCCTCACTTGCACATATCCACTTTTATTTTACTGGAGTCCTCCTTATTCATAATGGCATCCTATGAGCATAAATTCTTCTTTATGAATTTTAATAAAACTTTAACGAGTTGCATCAAATAAAACATCTACTATTTAACTTTAAAGTCCCTTTTAGAGAACCCTTTCACTACTCAAACTGATTATAATCTCTTTTTGAACCGTTAAATCGAATAACGAAATAGTCCATTCGATTTTGTTGAAACCTGATTGCCCTTTAAATAGAAAATCCTTCAAAAGCTCATACCTCCTTCAGAACAAATAAAAATGTACAACTAAATTTATCGAATTGTTAACCTCAATTTAAGAACAAAAAAAAGGAAAGAAAAAATATCCAACGACCCATGTCCTTCTTATCACACTTGATTGAACTGATATTAAGAATCCATTTCAATACTTCGAAAGAAATTATTGACTCGTATTATACGTATATTTTTACCAGCAAGAAAAGGAGAAAAAAAAGGATACAACTTGATCGACCCTAAAATATCATATCCTATATCCACTTGAAAGAATGATATGGGACCAGTAGAAGGGAATAAAACAGAGGAAAAAAAACTGATGATTCAGTTTAAAGGATCAAGAAAAAAAGTATAACAGGAAGAAAAACAAGAAAAGGTAGGCAAATTAAATATTATATCCTATTGTCGAGTTTATTGGGCACGTGCTATTAACAATTCATATGTTTGGGATTGTTCCTGCTTTTGAAAAACCAAATCAACAAAAAAAAGAAACAACTCATCGACGGCATGGATTAGATTTGTGGTTGCTCCTTCCCCTTTTACACGGTTTTAGCTATGGAGAGCAGTTGTTATAATGTTTCTGTGAAGTGAATACAAATAGCAGAGAGTGCTACTCCCATGTCAATATCAGGGCAATGCCAGGATGTTTCTATTAGTGACAGTTTGGGGTTCATTACGTTTTGTTTATGCACCGGCAGACTGTTGGCAGTGGGTACACGTGACAATGAGACAGTTCTACAAGTATTAAAAATTACCCAGGAATAATCCTGATGATTGTTTGGATGCGTATTGATGATCTCTCAATCGATTTGTTATTTATTTTATTTTATGGATCTTGGCTAGTATGTCATTGGTTGACGCATTTTTTACGTCATAAGTTCTGAGGAGTTCTTAATGTCTGACCCCGAATAGCTCCGGGCAATCACAAAGGACATGCTCGGCTGTCTCGACCTCCTCTTAATAGAGTCGAATATCGGTCTCGCTAGACAGGCCTAACTTGTTTAGGTGGTATCGTAACAACCAATGACCGGAGAGGAAATTTGTTAGATACTCGTACCTAATATCCTTCTTATTGTAGTTAAGAAGTTCCCTGTGGTAGGTATAAGAGTTATTTAACAGTTTGGCTTATCTAAGCACTATGTCATTTCTCTAATGAGAGGAGATTGTGTTCCTAGTTGTTAATTAAAGCTAAGATTGTTGCCCAGTTTATGCTACAAAAAGGTTCCGGGCCTGAGAATTTGGCAGTAGAGCCTGAACGCGTCAGCTCATCCACAATCTCATTTCTTTCAATGCCTCTGTGACCAGGCACCCACCAAACTTGGACCTTATTGTAAGTAACTAGGAATTGGAAAGCACTGAAGCAGCACTTAACCAGTTTTGAGTCCAAAGAGTATGAGCTCAGAGCTTTGAGTGCGGTTTGGCTGTCTGAGAAGACATTCATGTTAACGCAAGGCGCAGATCTCAATGGCGTGGACGTCAGCTTGAATCACACTGGGGAATGAATGATCTAAGAGGGACAGAAATTCTAGCATTGGGCTCAAAGACCCCAGCACCAACACCAGAGGCAATTTTGATCCATAAGTGTACCATACTAGACTTTTTGGGTCTAGGGTGGGTCCGCCGTTTGATCATGTGAACTTCGAATTTTCTGCCAAATCAGAATAGTATAATGTTTTCATTTACATCACGGTTAATAGGGTTTGAAAGTTGTAGGTTTTGGTAGTTTTAAGACGACCACTACTCCAGGCTATCATCGATGAAAGTTATAAAAATGTGTAAGTTCAGACTATAAAGATCAATTAAGGGTTGGGCATAACAATGGCAGACCGAGGAACCCCAACGGCCAGCAGACGCAAATTACTTATGACAGTCATGCACTCTATTGTATGGCTGTAAGATCTGGTCTGATGCGCTCCTGTAAGAAAAGTATAGGAAACAACTGACAGTGGTTTAACGAAGAAGAGCTCTGCAGGTGGAATGCTCCTACTGAACTGTCTCGGAAACAGCTGTCTTCGTATTTGCTGAAGTACTCCCCACCGATCTCCTGGAAATCTGAGAGGAAATGCATAGTTAGGTAGCACTAGCTACCAGTAATGATTACAAGCACACTAAGGCCTAAAGAGGCCCATTGTGAGGATCTTGAAGATATTTTTCCCTGCCACTCATGAGCTTTAAATAAAGCGAAATAGTGTTCCAACGTCTTTTTGTGCTAAGTCACTGAGATCGTTGAAGAAGTATTCACCAAGGTATAGATTTCTACTACTGGAAAGAGCTGGGCATGAACAGAGGAGACGTGTTGGGCTCTCTTCCTCTTCTTCGTCTCTGCAGCTTCTGCAGAAGTCATTTGAAAGGATGCCAAGCCGGGTTGCATGCATCCTATGATGACACCAAAAATCGTGTTTAGATGTAGTCTTTTTTAGGGACAGAAGGTGGTTAGTTAGACTGATTAAGATTGGGTCTAGGCCAGATCTGTCAAGGCAAGGCCTTCCCATCCCACATTAGTTTTATTGACTGTGTCAAATTTGAGTGATAGCTTGTAACTTGTAAGAAGCAAGCGGCACACCACATATATGTCTTATCTGGTAGAATATGTTATGTAGGGTTGTTCCTAGTTTGGCGGGATTGTCTGCATTACAATTCCCTGGAATGTCTCTGTGCCCCGCCCGGCGCCCAGTACAGGTGAATGTTAAACTGTTAAGCCATCTCTTTAAGTTTTGAATGACTGTTGGAGGTGGTGACAGAAGTGGATGAGACTGATTCTAGGGGTTTTAAGGCCGCCTGAGTATCTGAGAAAATGCTAACATCGTTAGTTGATATTACATTCCTCTTGGCCCAGGACAGTACTTCCGAAATCGCCATAATCTCCGCTTGGTAAACGCTGCAGTGATCAGGCAGGCGGATAGAGAGACTGAGATTTTATCTGCTTGAGAAATCTGCTTGCTGTAGAAGTGTACAGACTTATCTGTTATGGCTTTTAGGTCAACCTATAGGGATCTATCGGAAATAGATATTCATATTAAAATTCGGCTTCGGTACAGTATAGTCTATGTTTTCTAGGATAGTTGAGTGATCTAGTATTGTGGTGGAAATACATTTACGAGAGGAAATTGGAAAATATAAAGAGAAATGGCACAAACCAAAGAGGTTACATAGCTTCGCTGTCAAGATCAGAGAATCAGATGATCTAGAGGTAGATGAACTACAAGACTTATTGGAAACATCGCGGGTTGGATAAACCGAAATTTTGGAGAGAATTCTACTTCACTAAATAACTCATCAAACATTATTATTTAGGTACTTTGATTAGTACCCACATGCGAATGATAAAAAAGAAGCACAGCAGTTTGAGTAACGACGCAAATCATACGATGCACAAGATTGCTAAGAGATAGATACAGATTGGAGAAAGAGGGGTAATTATGTCAGGCGATATTGTCATGTTAATGCGCACGAATGAAGAAAACTGGAACCGCGTGCGCTTCGTCGAAGAAGTGTTGAAAATGAAAAGGAGAAAACAGGACATAACCCTTTTATGACTATTTTTAGCTAAGGGCCTACTAGTGACTACGGAAAGTGACACCATCGTGAAATTATGCAAAAATAAGTTCAAGGGCTGGATTGCTTGAAGGGTTTAGTTGGTTGGAGTCCAACCAAGCATACATTAGCCACAACTGAGTTGGTAGGGATTAAACTCTGTTAAGCTATTCGGAATGCCCACTAAACTACATCAGGGTTGTTTCTAGAGAATATTTCCCAATTTCTGACATCTTTTTCGCCTTAATAAAGATAATCGTTGTTCAATCGAAATACGTAGTTTCGAGCCTTCTTATTTTGTTTATGGTCTCATCACTCTATGGACAATATTTGCATGAGGAAAAGCTCTCCAGGAGTTGTAAAAAAAATGCTCCATGCAACTGCTTTTAGGTACGCCCACCTTTTTGCATAATCATTGGTACAATTGAAGATTCCACATTAACGATATGCTAGAAATACTGCTCTGGGCTCTGGACTGGAAATCAACTGAAAGTTTCTTTTCAGCCTGTCACTTCATTAAGCTAAGCAATGTAAGGTGGGGTTGAGAGGCAAAACACTAGTCACCAGACTTGGCCCATCGCGATCCCCTAAGAATCCATCCAAGGATGGTATCTAAATGTCCACAATTTTCTCAAAGCATTTTATTACCTTGCAAAATTTTGGAATGAATCAACGGTTGATTCGACCTACCTCGTCCAGGTTACTAAAAAAGTAGGAGCGTGCTTCGCCCTTCACACAGAATGTGTGCGAAATCCTTTGTTACACCTACATATATAAGTTTATCATTGCAGTGACTATGAGTTCGAACGTCTTGGCGTAATTGCCTAGGAGGCAGTACCCGGATAATATTCCTATAGCTATTCTCATTTATGCCCTGCTAAGTCTAATGATTTCACTAGTCCTTTTACGGCCCGGCGCCGGCCAAAGTGCCTTGGAAACCCTATTTCCTACAATGTTAGACCATCTATGGTCAGCCCTTCTTACAATCGTATATTTTAACTTTGATTTAAGCCAGCATAGCGGTGGAGCAATTTCCAGTGGCAGCTCTTCCCTTTCCTTGCCAGATCATCAGCAAACTCATTGCCTTCTATCTCGGAGTGATCAGGCACCCAACATAGTCTTAACCGGTTCCACGTGCATAATGCCCTGAGTATTGTGCCGATTTGATAGCACACGAGTCTAGCGCCTTAAGCGCAGCCTATCCGCGCCGTCTTAAGAACGGAGTTCTTTTTCCATTGCCAAGTGGTTTCATATTTACTTTCTTTTTTTGACAGTAGGCTGGACGTTTTAGATATATGAACTTTCTCTGATCCTTTTGCTGATCAATTTTTGGTTAGTTCATTAGCTTTTCCGTGATTCCTTGAACCTATTAAATATTATCACGACGGCTTGGATCTGAAACAAAACTCGACCATCAAGAATTCTCTGACCTGCAAGAGATATCTCTGAAAATGGTTCCCTTATATCCAAAAAAATTTGCAGATATTTGCCAAAAGAAAACTCTCCCCCAACCAGACTGCAACTAATGCCACATCACCCCGCTTAGAGTGTCGGTTTCCTCGAGAACAATCGCAGATAGGAAATTATCCAACAAACACCAGCTAAGTGGGTGATGGCAGCAAAATAAAGGATAACACATTTCATTTCCACTTCCTTAGCCACCCCCACAGAATACACATGCAAAACGAGGCTGACATAAGCAGTACCAGGAAAAGAAGACTGACGTATACATTGTTACCCCAAGAATAAGGATGAAAAAAAATGAAAGACTAGCAGCAGCAGCGGTAGCAGCTAGCAGAAGTTTTTTAGGACTTTATAATGAAATGCAAATCGTTAGCTAAGGATATACAAATAAAAATGGCATTAAGGGTAACTTAAGTGGGTTGTAGCGTGCTGTGTGTATGGCGCGGCGGTGGTTTCTTTGCTGGCAATGCCACTACCAGCACCAGCACCATCGCCAATGCCTAAAGCTGTTGTAAGGTGAAGAGGCGAAATTTTCTCGCCAAGACTTTGCCAAAGAAAAGTATTTTCCTTCCAATGAAATCATCGAGGGTGAGAGGTTTATGATTTTTTGAGAAATAAAAAATTAGAACGAGACAGACGGCGATGTCTCTCGCCTAATGACACAGCCCCAGCTCCACCCCAACCATCGGCCTCGTCATTTCGTTTTTGTGTTGTAATTCTCTTGCAGTGAATCAGGATTATGAATTTTTATGATTTTTGAAAGAAAAAAGTGTGATGACTTATACATTTGTACAAGACTGTAAGTGCAGATTAATGACATTTGATTGTGGTTTATGCCGAAAAGACAATAAAGATGGTCGATGGAAAGTGATTAGGAATTCCCAAGGAAGATCTGTTAGGGTCCTGCAACTACACATAGGATCACCTCGAATATCTACAACTGTAACTTCTTGATCTGGGTCTTAAGTACACAACTATGTGGACTCCAACAACAACATAATTGAGTACTCCAATGCAGTAAAATATCTAGGTATGGTTCTTGATAAAAAAACTAAATTGGAACTCACAGGTTAAGAACAAGATTACCAGAGCAACAAAACTCATGTGTGCCTGTCGTCATTTGTACGATAAGACCTGGGGAATAACTCCAAAGGTCACACTTTGGATACAAACGGGGGAGATAAACCTCATAGATCACACAGATCATGTGAATCTTCTCTCTGAAAGTCCAGAGCTTGTCATGATCTGCGCGGTAAATGTCCGCCTACCAAAAACTTTATGCTTCGGTAGGAAGTTTGATAGTGTGGAAGCACGGAACTATAAAAATCCTACTTCAGACCTTAAGGGTAACTAGTGGTATACTGATGGATCAAAGATGTACACCGGGGTGGGTGCTGGTATTTTTGGACTAGAATATCAATACCAAAGGGACAAATTCCCATTGTATGCATGCCATTCAATGGTGCGCCAACGTCATCCTTAAATCGGGAATAAAAGGTATCCTCATCCATATAGTCAGCGATAGTCAGGCAGCCATAAAAGCACTAGGCTCAAACCTGATTGACTCCAAATCAGTCTTGAACTCTTAGCGGTTTGCTAAGAGATGGCGTAACTTGTATTATTCCATTGGAACATGCGTTGAAAAGCTACTGTCACTGTACGTCATTTCACTATATGTCATTCATTTGAAGCGTAAACAACAATCATTTTTTTTCACTCAAATATGTCGAACTTTGTGCCTGAGAAAGTGTTTTTGCGGGGAGTTCTTCTTTATTACTTTAATATGAAGAAAACTGCTGCCGAAAGTCATCGTATTTTGGTGGAAGCTTATGGTGAACATGCGCTAGCTGAGCGCGATTTAAAAGTGGTGATTTTGGCTTGGAAGACGATGAACGTCCTGGGCAGCCAAAAAAGGGGGATCAGAAGGGTGTGCTGTATAATGAGCTGCTAGAACGGGGTGAAACCATCAATGGACAACGCTACCCAATATAATTAATCCGTTTGTAGAGAGCAGTAGCCAAAAAACGCCCGGAATATGCGACCAGACACGAGGCAATCATTTTCCATCATGACAACGCTCAGCCCCATGTTGCTATTCCGGTTAAGAACTATTTGGAAAACAGTGGATGGGAAGTTTTACCCCACCCGCCTTATAGCCCAGACCTTGCCCCTTCTGACTACCATTTGTTTCGGTCGATGCAGAACGCCCTCACTAAAATACGGTTCACATCAGAGCAGAATATCAAAAATTGGCTTGATTCATTCTTGGCTGCCAAGCCGGCGCAGTTCTTTTGGGATGGGATCCACAAATTGCCAGAAAGATGGGAAAAAGTCATAGCTTCAGACGGGCAATACCTTGAATAATACTATTGTACATGTTTTTCTTAAATAAACGTTCAAATTTTGAAGAAAAAAAAAACCACACGAATTAAGTTATAGACCCGATACTTCAATACTCTCTAAGACCTCTCCCACAGAAACAAAGTCAAACTTTGGTGGGTGCTCGGACATGAGGGTATTAATGGAACCGAAAAAGCTGACGAACTGGCTAGAAACGGTTTGGCTGAATCCTTTATCAGCTCTAAGTCATTTTGTAACATTAAAAACTCAGCGACTTAAAAATCAAAAGTAATAGATGCCTAGCTTTGGCTTTTTTTTTTCTTTATGTGGCGCTACAGTTCGAGGTGAACCTGGGCCCACTTCTCGCAACCATTTGTGTGTGCATGTTATATTTCTGCACGGATAGAAGGGACCTACAGTTTTTTTGCCGACTCCGAACGGCGAGTTGAGAAGCTTTTCATGACAAATGATACTATTGGATTGCTTGTCAGACATTCGAAAGAGGTGGCGACCGCGAAAAACTTTTTTAGGTGTTGGACCCGTACTTACCGCCACGGGCATGGCCACCACTTTTGGCAATAGAGGGAGGAAAAAGGAATATTAATTAACACGGTTTAGCTAGCGCATGTGTTTGATTTGAACCTCATGGAGCTTTTATGGGATCACTTGGATAAAAAGGTTCGCCAAAAGTCTGCTTTTTCTATCGGCAACAATTGAACGACATGCCTGAAAACAGTGTCAAAATTGATAGAGAGGATGCTCCGGCTTTTTAAAGCTGTTATAAGAGGATACCCATTTCCATGAGATTTTGACATTTTTTGTTTTTTAATAATTTATTGTGTTCCTAATTTCATAACATAGCATTGAGCTCAATACCGTTATGTAAGACATGTTTTTTTCTTTCACTAAAAAGGGTTGAAGGTATGGGTCTGCCTTCATTCCATCATGTCAGCTGACAGGCTGCCATTAATGTGGTAATAAACTCCACGACACCGCATTACTGCATCCCCAAACGAAGATATTAAAGTGAAATCATGCCATCCCTTTACAAAAAAAAAAAACACTCTGATGTCCTTTGTCAATCAGATAAACACGTGTAGACCTCATATCTTAAATGAAATCGAGCCCTTCTCGTATGCAAATCCCGTAACTGCTTGAATGCAAATTTATGACCATATTATTGAAATTATATTCTAAGCATGAAAATGTAATCCCACACACATACAAACAAAAAATAAATAAATAAATAAACAAATATTGACACCTGTTTTACCCTCTTAGTTACCTTTTATGACCCCACTCGAGCAGACGATAGGAATGATAACAAATACCACATCAGCATATTGAAATACCACATACTCGTGTATGCACAGATTGACATTCATATGCTTACGCATATGGAGCGCACAAAACCCACACATACAGGTGAAAAGGATTTATCCTGCTTTTTTCCCACCCGCCATGGTGTAGATTCATTTAAATACATCGCGGTTGAATTAACTGCGAACGTTTGATGTCGATTTGAAAATTGCTGCCACACCCGTCTCCTCCCACCGTTCGATTTCAATAATTTATTGAAAAGTTTTAATGCATTAATACGACGGACGGAATGAGTGATCAGATTTGTCCTGGAAATGTATTCAAATATTTATAGGTACTATTTTTTTCTTCCTCTCCAGTCTCATATCGATTATGTGACAGAAATTTAAATGGGGGTGGACTCGTAATTATTTTTCCGTAATCAAGAGGAATTGATTTGAGTTCATTACGGTGAATGATTTAAGACTATACCTAAGGTTGCCGAACTTCTTTAACTAGCAAGACAGGTTAAGGGGTTTACATAGATGCTGCTTCTTAGGCAACTTGGCGTTATTTGCGAAACGTCGAGTGTTCCACAGACATTTTTTTGGAAATAAATCTGTTTAAATGTCATCTCCTTCTGAAAGTCTTGGCATTCAATAACTGTTTAAGAAGCGATGGTAACTTAGAAGCAAAGGCTTCTCCAGAAAAACAAAATAAGAGGCGAGAAAAGAGGAAAAGCATTGCGTTTCTTTGGAACTAATTGATAGAAGCTTAGCGGCCGGCGGGGTAACGTTAATTCGGGCAAAAAAGGCACATTTTTATGAATTTTTTTTAACGATAAAGTTAGAATCTATTTATTCAAAGCAATAGCACATTAAAGTATAACATTCGTTAAATATCGTGTAAAATGTTCATGAAAAAATGTTAAAAAATCCGGTCAAGTTGTTGCACTTCTAATTGTCGTTGAGATTTATTTAATTATTTCCAACCGCCGAGAGGAAATAATTGCGCGCGCGTCAAAACAAACGAAATGTCAGATGGACCACAGAGTTACGTATATGGATAGAAGAATAAATTAATCTACGAAGTGCAACTGCAGCTCTCGACCGCTCAGCTGGGAGTGGGTTGGAAGTGCTAGTTTACACCGTGGATAATGGGTGCCACCCAATTTTTGGAAGGGATTGGTAAACCTGTAATGACAAGAAAGGAAAATGCATCCCGACGAATAAAACGAGCAACGATCTGAAAATCAGAAGAATGAAAAAAACAACGTATACTTTTTGGTACCACGTTATAAGTGAGGCGATTTATTGAGGAATAAATTAACGTAAAGGAAGAAATTAAATTTAGGATGGGGTTGGAAAAAATCCGCGAGGATGAAAAAAACCAACCCAGGGTTAAAAGAAAGAAAAAAGCAAAAGAACAAAATCGCCGTTAAGAATGGCCCGTCTCTAATCAAATCCCGAAAGTTAAAACGTTATTACTTGCGGTCGCGTGTCCCGATATTTGCGGGAGTTCATACGGAGCAATAACCCAACGCAATATTCACCCTTTTTGGTGCGCACAACGAAAAATATTTTCACTGATAAGAATAACAATGGTACTTATCTTTGTGTTTGGCTTCCTTTTCCTATTCCTTTCTATTCTAGTGATTTCTCGCCCGCTCTGGCGATCAATATTGCATATATGCATATATATATATTTTCCTTCTGTGAACTGAGCTTTTCCTCCGTGCACCCAATTCACCCGTTTGTTCCAAGAACGACACTCTCCTTCAGAACAAAAAATATACAAACTCGCAAAACTAAAACCAAGTTTAGAAACTTTCTTCTTTCTTTTCCTTCTTTAATTTCTACCACAAGCTATACCCTCTAAACTCTCTTTATTGCTGGTCAACCAAGAAGTGATCTTCCAGTCCAGCAGTATCATCTTCTCGGGCCATCCGCCACCCACACATTCTCACTCTTCTTTCTCATTCAGCTATAGCGGGCTTCACTTGGTTTCGCATACAACGCTCCGCTCTTTGGCTAAAGCGTGTAACCATATTTGTCCACCCGCTATACTTCCAACCACTCACTCATACATAGAACTAGCTAGGTCGCCGGGAACTTTCCAACGCCTAAGTAGTTCAGAGGGTCGAGTGCCTGCTGGTTGAACTGGAAGAACACATTCTCACCACTTCGAGGGGATAACCTGTGGTAGCTGTCAGCTGACGTTAATAAACTTAAACATTTAAATCAAAATTCGCATTACATTAAAATCAACTATTATTTGTGAACTGGGTGAGATGAAGAAAAGCCCCACTCGTAGGATGGATACGATATTTAAAATGTGATGTAACAAAAAGTTCTAATGAGGAATAGGAAAAGACTAAGCTAAAGACTGTCGCGATATTTTAGCCTAGGTTTGGGTGGATTATCGCACAGAGTTGGGGGAAGGGACGATCGGAAACGTGCCATTCTATACATTGTTATTATTTTAGTGTGTATTACATATTTTACTAAGTATCAAACATTTTTGTATATTTAACTCTTGGTGTTATTAATATTTTTGTTGTCTCATTCACTTATTGGGTTTTTTTTTTTGTGTTAATTTGTTGCCTCGTTCCCTCGGTTCATCTGTTAGTGTGTTCATGGTGATTGATTTAATATCGTCGCAGTTGGTTGTTCTTTCCTTCATTGGCTTATTTCCTTGTGCTCTCTAGTGTGCGTGTGATACCATTCGTCCTCCGTAACTTGTTTGGGTGCCCCTCCAAGATATTGGAAAAGTGGGCCTATGGCTGATGGGGCCATGGCTGCCCTCCGCTTTTCCAGTCTTGAAGAGGCTTACAAGAAGCGATTAGTGGGGGATCAGGGGAAGCAGACGAGTCCTTGTTGCCGTAGATTTTACCGCAACAAAGTGCAAGTCGTACTTGCGCAATAAGTATTCCGTAGGTACTATCCCAGTCGCAGTTTTGCAAGGCCTTACCTCTGGAACTACTTCTAGAAGTAATGAACATAGAATTAGGCCGCATTGCAGGCAATGAAATGTTGCAATTATAAAAGAAATCCTTCCATAATGCAATACTGTTCATTGAACCTAAAACTAGTGAAATGGAAGGCATCACCGAACTAGTGAAGAGTAATGCAGAATAGAACTGGTCTATGCATGCTTAAGAAGAGTTGAGAGCTTTACCGTACGAATGCGAGGTAATGCGGCAAGGATTTACTCAACAAGTATACTTTTCTGTAAAATGATCTCACCGCATTGCTTATGACTGTCGCCTGCTTGTCGCATTTAGAATTGCGTTTGTTTGTTAACCAATGCAAATCATTTGATTTAAGATTATAAGTGCGGAAAAGCTAAGTTCTCGGCTTAAATTATGCTCTGCAAGGTTCTTTATGCTATGTAAAATGATTTTTTATAAAACTCTGATTCACAGATTCTCAACTGAGAAAATATTACCCAAAAAAATAGAAATTGACACTTATGAAAATTACTGGAAAGTACAAAAAGGCATGAATGCACTACTTCTTTGTAATGTGTTTGAGAAGTACTTCTGAGACAACTTCTGGGTATTGCAAGGGGGAGAAGAGATCGCTTCCGTCCTATGACATGCAATGCTAAATGTAATGCCTTTTTCAATACATGTGCTGGAATCGAGTTGAGAAGTAGTTCCGACTCCGTAGAAGTACTTCTAGAACTAGTTCTGGACTGCATGCCATCCGCGACTGGGATGGTGCACATTTCAGTAGAAATTCAACACAAATTGGCAAACACAAATTTAAACATGTGTGTACATATCTACACAAATGTAAGCAACTTACCTACATGCATATGAATGTACAAGTAAATATAAATTTCTTTCTGATGTCCTTTCTCATCTCCTCAGAAGAATAATAATTATACATTATGTACACACATAAAAACAAAAAACAAATAAAGTATGTATGTATCCATACATATACTTTCGTCTCGTTATTCGTTGAATTGTATTAAATGCGTGGAATTTTGCGATTTGTCTCCTTCTCGTGTCTGTACACAAATTCAATTTTCAAATCTTGATAGCAAAAGTAGAGACACCCATGTTACATTATAATGTACTAGCTGTCCCGCCCGGCTTCGCCCGTGTCGAAAAAATATAGTGTTACTTACAATACATATGTACATTGTCATTTAGTTCGAAGAATCGGATGCTCTGTCTGTCTGTCTGTCTGTCTAAATAAATTGATTGACCAAAATGTTTCATATTCACATTTCACCTGAAATTACGAAATTTTGTATGACAGGTACCAAAATCACCGGTTGTTGAGTAACTGTACTGATACCGTGTTGTATTCTATGTTAAGTAAAACGTTCTTGGAAAATTTTACCAAAATCGGTTGGTTTTCTCTTTTGGCACTGAACCAACATACATATATTGTGAATATGAGCCTTTTTGGTCCATAAATAAAGAAGTTAGTAATAACTTGACTCCAGCGCCACCTATCGGGTCCAAATTTAATAATTTTCTCTTTTGGCACTGAACCAACATATGATGTGAATATGAACCTCTTTGGTCCATAAATATAGGAGTTAGTAAAAACTTGACTCCAGCGCCACCTATCGGGTGCAGATGTTATTATATAATTTTCTATTTTGGCACTGAACCAACATTATATTGTGAAAATGATCATTTTGGTTCATAAATCTAGAAGTTATTAATAGCTTGACTCCAGCGCCACCTAGCGAGATGAAATATATATTACAACCTACTATCATACCTACCAAATACACACAAAAAAATTCATAAAAATCGGTCGAGCCGTTTCGAGGAAGTGCGACTTACAAAAGAAATCATCATCAACTCCACACGATTGCTTTGCCACTGTGCTGTGACTGAATAAAAAAATAAAAAACCCACTACGCATGTATGCTAGAAATACGAAAAGGAGTGAAATGAGAGAATTAAAAAAAAAACTCATCTCCAACTCCACACGATTGCCACTGAGTGCTGTGATTCAGCTTCTGCTTTAGAAAACATTAAAAAAACAACAACTTTGGAATGCATTTTGTACTATTATTCAGCTTCTAGAAATTGCACAGATATGATTTTGGCCTTTAAATCTTCGTATTGATTGTGATTAAGCTCAGAATGAATATCAATCACATGGGAGAGGCTGTTCCGAAGTAATAGCTGTTTGTTTTTAATTTAATTTCTCATTTCCTTTAAACTCTGAAACTAAACATTTATCTCATTGACCTCTCAACATTAAATTAAAAGCCCAAAGTCGAAATTCAAATTTTTAAGTTCAGGTCAGTGTTTAGGCCACTAATTGCTACAACTGTTCCAAATTTCAATAGTGTACGTCAAATGGTCTGTGAGAAAAAGGCCTGTGACAGACAGACAGACAGACAGATACCGAACTGATTCCATTAGTGTTCCGTTTTGGTACGGAAGGAACACTAAAAATACGGCAATGGCAGCAATTATTCGGAAGCGTCCCGGAAAAAAGTACAGTTGCGGTGCTGGATCATCTGAAATCAGAAAAACAAAGTTCTTTTGTTAGATAATTGATTTCCCCAGGTAACGCTGAGAGGGGTTTTAGAAATTTCGATTTTTCACTTTTTGGGAACACTTTGAAGTGAAAAACTCGATTTTTGCGAAAAAAAATAGGCTCATTGTGAAATAAATTTTTTTAACAAATTCGAAAAAAAGCTCTCCAGTGTTAACACGTAAAATATGTGCAGAAATAGTGTTCAGAATTTCAAAAGAATCGGTGCTGTTGTTTTGAAGTTATGATGGACATCGACCTTGAAATCGTAAGTTGTGGAAAAAACGTTTTAAACGCTTAAAAATTGGAATAAAGCGTTTATAAGTGAGTTTTATCGGCTTACCTCACACTGAATCATCGATGCCAGGTAGATAAAGGATATTGAAAGCATTTCTTTGCTCCTACCTACGACGAATCGAAAAAGGGATTATAAAGAGAGCGAAGCAGGTACCAGATAACAATAGCACGCTCGGGCGCTGAGTCATGTATGAGACGAGGTTGCTTAAACTGCTGTATCTTCGGTGGTTTTGGTTCGATTCGTCTCAAAATTTCTCACAATATTCTTGAAAGGTTCTCCATTAAAAAAAATGCAAAAAAAAGTCAAAGTCATTGCCAAAGTTGCAGGACTTGAGTACAAAAATCTCACCTCTTGTCGTTGCCAGGGCGTTTTTTTTTTTGTCATTTAACGATTTTAACGGATTCCAAAAAGGAGATCGAGTTTTGTATTTCACCATTTTCTTTTTATTCTTTCGATTGATTTGTTCTTTTGTTCTCAAAATGAACTCGATTCCCGAATTTCCATCTCCTCTCACAACTCTCACAAAAACAGTAGCAGACGGCAATTGTCAGAGTTTGAGAGCTAAAATTCAATCTGTTAGCTAGTGATAAGTACCATTATACCCATCAAACAATAATCGGATAGTAATTTCTTCAAATCCTTGCACAGAATAACAATCACAGGCAAATAATTGACAACTTTTATCCAGCGCTGTCATCTCGACAATGAAATTGCATTTTGCGGTGGAGATTACTGGTATCACTATCTTTAGATTGGCAATTAATTGTGACAATAGGATATCTTGTCCAGAGATACACACTCCATCTATGTACATTGTTAATGCTGCAAATCTCCAGTTAGCAGTTTAACAGACTTGGCATTTATCGTAACTAATCATGTCCACGTCAATCTTCTTCAAAGTCAAATTACCGTGTGCTTATTTAGCAGCAGCACACCAATACCTACAGGATACTTAATGCATCATTATTCCTCTATCTTACACTTAATTTGTTTAACAATCGTCAGCACTTAACAGCATACTCGTACCTACCATTGATGTACTCAGGCGTATACGTAACATTTTCCACCCCAGTAATTTGCGGGCGAAAAGAAAAATAAAACACCAACTAATTCCAGCGTGTGTTCGTCTTCGCATTGAATTGAATAAATTGAAGGATAATAATCTGCGAACTTGAAGATGAATGCCTTGAACAACACACACACACACACAAAGCCGCACATGATGATGATGTCCAACAACAAATTCACCGACCACCACTGTTGCTCATTTATCATGGCACAGTTACAAGAACTTACACACGCAACACTGAGGACACATAATAACAAAACAAATAATGTCCACTCAATAAAATTGAACGAAACAGAAAGGACATTGAACGCCTTCGCTAGCGCCGGCTACTGGCAAGGACCTGACAAGTTCCAATGTGCGTGTGTATGGTTATTCGCAGCACTCGTATGTGTGTGCGGTAAGAATGATTGGCGGGCACAATACTTGTTCACATCGGCGACGCCGACGATACAGCGATAGCAGAGAAATAGAAGAAAAAAAGAACATACAAACCAAGGACCAAAGACTACGTAAATATGTAGGCTAACGAAAGGAAATAAATAGAAAAAATAAACACAAAATGAATCTGATTTAATAGTTGATTGATTGATGGACTTTGTATGGTTTCTTCGTTAGTTAGTTGGTTACTTGCATGAGTGTGTGTTTTGTGTACATGCTGATGGAAATAGGGATGCTAGCACACGTCCAATTACGATGAATAATCGTTTAGAGATACAATTTTTATGTCTTTTCCGTTGGATAGGTATTTATGAGAGGGCGCCGCACCGCTGGGAATGGGCCAATTGAGTGAAGAAAATCGAAGACGATTAATGGGCAGTTCCTTTAAAGGAATACAGAGGAAATGATTTATTAGCTATTTCTGTTTTGAGATAGTGTTGCTGGTGTCGCAATTTGGTTGGTGAGAAATCAAAGCGGTTTCGATGCATCTGAGAATGGGCGTTTGATTGAAAGATCAACGAATCATGAGAATTATATATAGTTGACTAAGAAGTTTATTAATGTGCTGTTAGATGGGGGATTATCCTTTTTACCTAAGTAGCGCTACTTGCACTCTCGCTCGTAAGGAATTTACAATGAAAGCATTGCTGGGTAAAGAAGGAGATTTCAGTAATATAAAACTGATCCAACAAATGCTGTCAAGCAGGTTGATCAACTTAGAACTGAGCAACTGTTAATCCAAAGGCTCAGTGAAGCGTGGAACACCACAGATACTTGATGGAAGCAGCTCTAGCTACACTTGCGAGTCGGGCCAGAATAATCGGCCCCGTAAAACTGGAGCTTGTATTATTCACTAAGAAGCATGATATCACCGAAGTCACCCCTCCCAAAATAACATGATACTTAGCTCAGTAATCAAGTACATGTTATCAACAAACAAAGAAACATCTGTCCACCGCCTAGGACAAACGTCACGGTTGGCAACAGTAACTTCGAAGTGGTTAACGAGTTAACATACCTCGGAGTAAATATCAACTCCACGAATGACACCTTAGTGGAGATTCGACGAAGACTTACCCTAGGAAACCGCAGCTACTTCGTTTTGACAAAACAAATGGGTTCAAAACTCCTAACTCGGAAGACAAAATGCATGCTCTACAAAACATTGATCCTGCCAGTCCTGCTGTATGGAGCCGACTACTGGACGATAAGCAGGAAAGCAAAGCAGATTTTGAATACTTTCGAGAGAAAAATTCTTCGTCGGATATTCGGTCCCGTATGCGACGAGGGCGAATGGAGGAGAAGATACAACTGCGAGCTGTATGAGCTCTACTAAGATTTGGATAAAGTTCGAAAAGCCAAAACACTTCGACTACACTGCCTCGGCTACAACGAGCGAATGGACAACAATGCTCCAGCAAAAAGGATCTTCGAATCACAGCCTCCAGGTTCGAGACGACAAGGAAGACCGAACCTCCGCTTTAAGGAGCAAGCTGCCGCGGATGCCAGTGCGCTTTATTTAGAGAACTAGAAGCAGCGTGCCTCGGGTCGAAGAGAGTGGAAGGCTGTCGTGTCTCAGGCAGAGACTCTTTTCGGGTCGGGAGCCAAATATCTTGGTTTGATTCTGGATAGGTAACTGAGCTGCAAATTGAATCGCTTTGTATTCGTGCCCTAGGGTGTAAATGGGGAATCCATCCTCAGATTATGCACTGGCTCTACACTGCGGTGGTCAGACCCAATGTCTGGAATTGTAGTCTGTTGGACAACACTAGACAAAGTTAGCTACGTAACTGGCCTGAACTTGTCCTTAAGACTCTCAGCTGGAGGTGATGGCTATTCGTGAAGAAGCCGAGTGGCTGTCGATGAAATCGATCTACAATCGGGACATTTTCATTTACACCGATAGCCAAGCAGCTATTAAAGCACTCGAATCACCAACTATAAGAAATTAAATTAAATTGGTTAAACACTGTAGCGCATTTCTAAACGAGATGTCGATCAGATGCATGCTCACGCTGTGCTGGGTTTTTGATCATAGTGATACACCATGTAACTGTGAAGCAGACAAATTAACCAGGAAAGGTACAAAACCGGGGAATGTTACCGCAGAAAGTGAACCCCATATACCAATAGAAAAAAATGCAATCACTGCGACAGGCTTCTGAAAGATGGCGTAACGCTGTTACGTGTAGATACGCCAAACAGACTTGGCCTCAGCTAAGCCGACGTATCGGCATCCTAATTTGCGTATTGGCAGGTCACTGTCCAATATGCAGACATGTCAGCAGGCTAAGAATCCTCACCAATGACCCCCTATCACCTCCTATGCAGCTGCTCAGCACTCTCCTCCGTAAGGAAGAATATTCTTGGAAAATACTGCTTTATAAACCCTCAAGATATTTCCTCAACGGATATCAATAAAAAATTGATATATGTATATCCTTTTTCAATATGGTTCCAAGAGTATCGATAAGAATCGGCTCATGTGGTAACACAATGGACCTACTTTAGTCTAACTGAATCTTACCGAATGCTGTGGATAGCCATCTAACTTAATCTGACCTTACCTAGGTAGCGCTACATTCCGTGATGAACCAAGGCCTCAACTAATAACCCTTTTCAGTTAGCCAAGTCCTTAGCTAACTGCCTCTCGTTGCGAACTCCAAGTTGGTTAGGTCCTCTTCAACTTGTTTGTGCTGCCTTAGGCAAGGTGCTGACTCTTTGGATTAGACAATTCTGCGGAGCAGAGCTTTACATGTCCTAGCCATCTTAAACGTCCATTGCGCAGTTTTTTTTTTTGACTAGGCTGATGTTACTGTACAGCTTGTATAGTCTACTGTTGAATATTCTCCTACAAAATCCGTCCAATGAAACGGGACAGAATATCTTATGACAGATTTTTTTTCTCCGCCTTCTGGGGCAGAATTTAGATGGCCATCTTTCCTACTCACTTACATATGTACATCCAATGCAATCGGTTTATGAGGAGCTACCGTTCGGTGCTGTAACAAATCTAATTTATTTGAAAAGTATTTGATTTATTGAGACACCTTCCTTCAACGTCATAAAGTGGTGGGTGATGACTCAAAAGCAATCCAAGACATTCTCTTGTGAGGCCGACTCACCTACTATGATTGTCCTTCCTTTTCTGGCATGAGATAGAAGATTTTTTGCTTGATACGATGAGCCCTAAGCTCTTCATCCATCAAGTACTTTCCGTCTTTTAGTTGTTGACTCTTAAGTGCCCAACTACTTTAGGCGAGAGTGCTTCTCACCCCAGCTCGTAACGTCTTCCTAAAGTTTTCATCAATAAAATTGTCACCTTCCTCCCTATTCAAGACCCCAAGTCGGTTTTAAGTTTCATTAAATAGGTAATAGCCAACCTTCGAATAGACAACCTAACCAACATTCTCCCACAAAACACCTCAATTAATCTCTCAGCCATCTACAGTTCCCCCGGCTTCAATTCCAACACAAAACCTCAACACTCTAATAAATCCTTCAAAACAATGTCATTGTTCGGTCAAAAGTCCTTTCTACATCAGCACCATCCTGTCAATTCGTCACACTATCACTCTGTCCGAAATATCACAATGAGCAGAAACATGTGTATACATGAAAAGTCCTTTTCATAATAAAACAAAAAAATGTCCCGTTTCATCCGTCAATGGCAACCGAAAATCCAACGCAAGTTGTCACCACACCACTTAACTGTTTTTGAAATAGTTTAATTAATTTTGCCAAAAATGTTTCCCCTTTAAGGATTTTCCATAAGTTGGGCGCTGTTAGCTGGTGCCTGACGTTGGCTTCGAGGATGAGTTTTCGGGTGACGCGCCAGAGAAAAACCAGATTAAGATGTACGGAGAGATCTGTTAACCCTTGAAACCGAATCGCTGTACATCCACCCAATTGCCGTCAAGCTAAATTGTGTAAATTAAGCAGGACGGGTGATGTGATGAGGTTGGGGTGTTTCTACAGGGGGCGGCGATGGGGTACAGAAAGTTTTCTAATTAAAAATTTCTCACTACGAACCCCTTATACTATCTTCTGTCTGGCTGAACCCTTCCTCTGTTGGTATTGAGAAGGAATGGAAAGTAAAGCGTTGCGATATGGGTTTTTTGCATTCTGTAATTTTTTTTTTGTTCAAATCCCTGGTTTTGTTTTTAATTTTTCGAAAACATTAAGTTGGTCTTGAACTATTACTTTGCGGTTTTTGCCAGAGTCGAAGTTTTTCATTTAACAATTATTGTCTTAAATGTGAGATGGGAATGAGTTGGGAGGTACACGGAATAAATGGCGGATGTAGGATGTAGGTGGATTGCATTTGAGATGTCAATGGAACTATAAAACACATGTTATTTCGACAGTTTTGGAGAATTTTCTGGTCTGTTTCTTTATTTCAGGTAACGCTAGGGTAAACCAGGGCAAGCCCTTCTCACAACCATTTGTGTACGAAATTATGGTGCAGTAATGTACACTGACGTCGTTTGAGAGAATTCTGAATAATGAAACATTCAATCAAAGGCCGTAAAGATTAAACTTATTTGGTCAAATCCAAGTTGACTAGAGCAGTAATTACTAGTGCCCAGAGAATCGTTTAGAGAGCTATAAATCTGTCTGGATGTGGATGACTGAGCCTGATATTGCCTGTCGTCCACCTTTTCCATAACCTCATACTATATGTCTTTCCAGTCAAATACAATAGATTCAGAAAGAGTAAGATTAGAAATATTGGCCAGTTCATGCCAGTCTTTGAAAGGCGATTGAGTACGTTGACAGGCAGATACATATGTGAAGCGTTTTCTGTTCCTATACATAACGTTGACCATATAATCTTCATTGGCTTTAGGGTTACGAATGCTTATCTGCGGAAGACCAGATTCAACATGAATGGAGTATGGCTTATGTTGGAGTCGTCAAGGGAAGTTTAAAAATACGACAAGTGTTTCCTGCTGAATACAGTTCTCTGCCTTTGGTGTTCGTTAAACTTGAGCCCCAAAAGGTATTTTTTGCATTAAAGTCACCTCCGACTATAAAGTAACTTCCCAGTGTTTGAAAAACTCTGATAAAGTTATCTTTTTTTAGACTATGTTTAGGTGGACAGTATATTGCAGACACTTTCATTTTCATTTTATTCAATACGTGTACATTTATGGTTGTAACTTGCATATTTTCTTGCTCAATTTTTGAGTCTTCATAATGTTTAATTGAATCTTTTACAAATACCGCAGATCCGCCTCTTGCCCTATCCGCTGGATGAATTGCATGATAGCAACAATATCCAGGTATGATTAAATTGATTGCTCTGGTTAGGTGACTTTCTGTGATTATTCCATATTAAGGAAAACTAATAACTCATCAATGTGCTGCATTATCCCATTTGCATTCCAGGTTACTATTTTTAGTGCATTATTCATATTGATTCTTTGGTCGCTTTGTATTTGATAAACTTGTCTAATTGCTTGAATTTCTCAAATATTTTATTATTTGTGTCTTTTTGCTCTTCAAGTCGTCGGTTTAGTTTTTCTACCATATTGAGTATTTCCTCAAGCATTTGGCTATCGTTATGCCTCACAACTTTATTGGACTCTTGTTGTTAACTAATTGATTTAGTAGGTTTCTTTTTAGGTAATGTCTCAGTGGGTTCTTTTTGTCTATGATTGTCTTTTGCGCTTTGTTTTGTATTAGTAATTTCTTGAGTAGTCTCTCTTTGTTTAATAATTTCTACGTATGTTTCGGCTACTGCTTTACTATTTGTTACGTTGCTTGACCTTATTTGTTGGGGTAGCTCCTTTTCTACTACAATTTGCTTTTGCCTTTGTGATTTTCGTTGCTGGTTTCTAATCTTTTGCAATTCTTGGGCTACCTCACATACTCTATAGCTTGCAGGGTGGTTTTTCTTGCAGTTAATGCAGTTGGGTGGTATGTTTTTTATTGGTAGTACAAGAGTCTGGAATAAGAATTTTCCAAATATCATTGTTCCAGGCTACTATTTTATAGTTATTGCTTGATACGGAGTTCAGAAGTGTCTTAACCTCAGCGAAGCTAGTTAGTCCAATTATATTGATTGGTGGAGGTGGTCTTTCTTTCTTAATATCCAGCTGGGTGGGTTGTGTATTTGTAACCTTATTTTTTATGACTTTTACTTTGTCTTTTGTAGTCGAGTTACCTGGACTCATGACTGGTGATGACACTGCTTTACGCTTCTTGCTTGGTCTTTCTTTCTCTTTTATTATCCAGTCAGTTTCTCTGATGAGTTCCTCCTCATCTGTGAGATACTCCCGGCATTTTTCTTCCGATTTTGACTTAAGTTCCCTTTTGAGGTCCTTATTTTCTTTAGCTAGCTCCTTTACTTCATTTTGTAAATGGCTTGTGAGCAATTCTATATTGCTAAGTTTTTCCCGGAGTTTTTCGTTTTCAGCTTGCATTTTTTTCATCTCCGCTAGCAGTGCTTCTGTGCAATTTTCTGCATCAGTTGGTTTGTTACCCATAGGTGTTGTGGGTATTGTTTTGGAGCTTGTACTAGACTCTCTTGGCGGTGATCTAAAAACTCCAGCTTTTTTCTTAAATGGGTCGATTAAATGCAATAAGTGGTCCTCCCCAGAATCCGTAGGACCGAACTCGTTAGAGTGTGGATTTTCCAGTAAACCTGGTCTGCCACCTGGGGTATTACTTCCTGTTGTTTTATTCATTGCATGGTTTTTCGTTACTTTTTTTCAAAAAGTTTTAAAAATTTGGACTTTAGTCGTCTCTTACGACAGGCATGCCTACCTCGGGTAAATTGTAGCCCCCTAACTCGATGGGTAATAATAATAATAATAATAATATATTCTTTTTTTTTGAAGAGAAAATGCATCATTCACCATCAGGAGGCTGAGGCCCAACCATCCCCTGGTGTGTTGAGCTCCAATCGAGCAAAAACTCTCCATCTTCAGGCGAAATCCCACCTCGGGACCGCTCTTCGCCAATGTTGAGTTCATTTACCTGACTACATTTTCTGGTGGAAAAATTGCCTATCTCTGACACTAGCTGGTTCCCTCCGTTGTCCATCTGTTGCAGATAAAGAATGTGTGGTAGGCGTCATCATCTGTGGAGTCGCCGTATTGGCAAGCTGCATTCTCCGTTTTGCTCATCTTGTAGAGGTACTTTTTGAAGTACCCATGTAGTAGTTTACTTCACCATGTTTCGGTTCCGTCCATTCTGCGACGTCGCTGATCAGTATCTCGGGCCACCTTCCTCTTGTTTCAGCAGTCCACCTGTTTTGCCATCTCTGCTTCGTGATCTCTTTCACGTCTGCAGTTGCCGTTTCCGTTCCCATTTCCATCTTCTTCTCGTGAACGTACTTTCATTCTGTCGCTAGAAGATCTACTGGGGTCAATCCTGCGACTACAAGGGCGGCTGGTTCCGATACTGTGCGATAGGAGCTTGCGATTCTGAGGGCTCCGAGTCTCTGTACTGCAGTGCACTGTTTCCTGTATATCTCCTGTTTTAGTGCATCAGCCCATATCTCGCAGCCATACAGGAGAAACGCATGTGTGATCGACTTGAGCAGTATTCGCTTGCTCTGGGTTGGGCCGCCAACATTTGCCATGAGTCTGCTTACTGACTTGGTAACCTTCGCAGCTTGCTCAGTTGCGGATTTTGTCTGGCCCCAGAATGAGAGCTTGCAGTCTAAAGTTATGCCAATGTACTTCACTGCGTCCTTGCTCGTAATAACTTCGGGGCCTACTTGGAACTCTACATGTTTGACGATGTGTTTCTTGGTTAGGAGGACTATTTCCGTTTTCTGCGTCGCTAGGCAAAGTCCGTGGTCTTTCATCCAAGTGGACACGCGTCTCATGACTTGGTTAAGCCTTCTCCTTACTTCTTCTGTGTCCATTGTCGTAATCACTGCGCCAATGTCGTCCGCATACCCAACAAGGAAGGTTTCGTTGAGCATCTCCATGCGCAGAATCTCATCATAGGAGATATTCCACAAGTCAGGTCCAAGTATTGAGCCCTGCGCTGCTCCTGCTGTGATTTTCTTTTCGAAAATGCCCTCCGTTGTAGCGTACATCAGTTTTCGGTCGTTGAGATAATCCTTTAATATCCGTAGCAGATATTGCGGGATGCTGAAGGTATTTTCCAGTGCATTCAACATGTCAAGATAATAATATAAATACAAAAACTTGAAACTATTTATTCTGCTCGTATATATCATGAAGGTGTTTTAAATACATATAAAAAAGGCGGTGAAAGTATGGGTCCATGAGGCACGACTAAGTATAATTATCTATCCAATCGCAGAGCTGTATCGGTAGTCTATACTGTTGCCGTCCGTGACTCGATAAATATTTCAGTATATCAGCTTTTCCCATAATTTATGTCCGCACTTACCACTTTTTTGGTGTAGTGGTAAGTGCGTTCGACTACTACGCAACTACTGCCCGGGTTCGATTCCAGCCCGGGTCCAACACCTTAAAGTTTTTTCACGGTGCCACCTCTTTTGAATATCTGACAAGTAATCAAAGTGTATATCATTATTGTCAATGAGCTCGGAGTAGGCAAAAAACTGTAGGTCCCTTCCATTCGTGCAAAAATATAACACGCACACACAAATGGTTGCGAGAAGCAGGCCCAGGTTAACCCCGAGCTGTAGCGCCACCTAAAATAAAGTAACGTTTCTCTTTTTCGGTGGGATTATTGATTGTTTTTCATGCAACGGATATAGAAAATAATCTTTAAAGAAGGGAGGGATATTTGTAGACCTCTTGAGAACTTAAGATACAAAAATATGTAAGAAAAGGCAAGAAACATAAATTTTCTCACTGCGAATTATGTACGTTAAATGCTTATTCTGTGCTAACATCGATGGATACCATTGCCCTTGAGAATGCTTCTGTCCAACAGTATTGATGATCTCCGCACCAGTCAGTTCAGCAGAAAAAAGAAATCCGTCTTACTCCCGCCCAGTCTATGTACTCCCTATTGACCGTCTCTCTTCTATCCTCTAACCCCTGGGCAAATGTCTGTTGAAACTTTTGACTTTTAGGGCTAATGTCTTTTGGATTATCTTTTTATAGCTTCAAGGTCGACATCATCATATTTCCAAATTAAAGAATCAATTTACTGTCGTTTCTTTCTATATAACAACTCCCTGAAGAATTCCTGGAATGTCTTCGTTATAAGCAATACGTGACTGTTCGTGGTCACTGAAACTCTAAGGGACAGGATTTCCTCTTAAACTTTTCAATATATTTTATAACAATTTAACTGACGGTTGAAGATCTTAAAGGACTCAAACTTTAACACTAGGAAAAACGAAACACCAATTCCCGTTAGCAATTATATTTGCCCAACAATTTAACCCCAAAATGACAAATCAAATACTCCCCAAGCTCGGTTGTGGCCAACAAGAGCAAGGAAGACATCCTAGCACCATCAATTGGACATTCATTACTCAAAACTGTCAAAAATTATTCAAACACACATACCAGCATCGGGCACATGTGACAGAAAAAAAAGAGGAAACAAAAGCGAATGACACTCCTGGCTAACAGTAATGACAACAAGTGTCAACGGCGATCATTACGATTTGATTATTCTCTGGAGGAGATTTAATTTCTGCTCCGTAAAATTCCATTTGCCGCCAGGATTCCTTTGTTTCGCAAAACTTCCAGTAAATTGATGCTGTCCGTTTCCTCATCTGATTATCCACTCCCATGTCTCCTCTCATCCATGGACACATACACACACAGAGAATTTTCGGGAAACGAAAGTAACAAAAAACAAAACAAACGTACCCAGCGACCCCAAGAAAAAAGAAAGGAAAAAAAAAGCAAAACTGACACAACTTTCGGTCCAAATGAAACCAAAGGACTTTGTCGCCATCACCATCATCATCACCGTCACAGGACTATTTGGAGCTTTATCTGTTTTTGTGACATTTTACTTAAGTACGGTATATTGATTTTCACGCTTGACATGACATACGGTATTGCTGCAAATGTGTACAACACGGCCATACTTGAAAAGGAGGTGGGTGGTAGTTCTGGGTGGGTGCTACTGAATCCAGTCAAATGGAAAAAAGGATATTATATTAGCTGGGAGTAGCAAAAGCTGGCAAAAAGAAATAAATCCTTTAAAATGATACCGATAATGGTGGACCAGAAGCAGGACGTCAATACGTACAATAAAACCGACTGTGAAATGTGATTTTGACATCTACATCTAAACACATACATATTGTATGTATATACAGGGAATTTAATCTATTAAACATTTTTTTACGAGTCACCGACGTGGGTCACAGATGTTCGGTTGTTTTCGGTTTCAAGTAGAAGATTGTATGATTTTTCGTCCTTATAATGGAATATGCAAAACAACTGGCATATTTTATACCAGAAATTGCGGAATAACTCTCACTCTACTGATGTCACAATGTGTGTGTACTTTTTTTTCGATATTTGCGGAGGATATTCAGTGTATTGATATGACATGATATGACGAACTTGGAATACGTATTTACTTACATTTCCACTTCCTTCAAGTCGTATTTTTTTAAAGTTTAAGTTTGGAGAATTTTGCAAATAAACCTCATGTTATCCTCATGTACCTGAAAAGTCTCTGTTATAACTTATCACAGTTATCACAACCCCAATGGAACAGGATGACATCATCCCAGTTCTGGGCTTCGTTACACCGTACGAAGTGCTGTACCCAGCGGGAGAAGGTTGGAGTAGTACTGCGCTTACACAATAAAAACACAGACCAGTCTAAAACCATAGACCTCACGGTTTTGGGATCTACTCAATAGAACCAGAGCTATGTAAGTACGTCACTAAGACTCCCGGAGTCCCGGACGACTGTAGCCTCTTTCAAACAGATGTTCGGACCTGTTGAGATGAAGCCCTTATCCGAAAAGGATGTACCATCTACATCGATATGTGTAGTTAGATATGGAGCTGTAGAAAGGTGTAGCTCAGTACTTAAGACATTAATCAGACAAAATCGAGTCAAATTATGTTGCTAGCCAGGACACTCTGGTGTAGACGAGAATGAACTTACTGATGAACTGCCATATTCCATGGTTACCATAGCACCACCTTCATGCGGTATCAAGGCGAAATTAAAGAATACCAAAGGTGGTTAAGAATATGTGAATTGTGAACACAGGTTATCTAAGGCCTTAGACTGTAAGACGACCAAATTAATCGTTGGACTAAGCAGGGTAACGTAGGTATACTATTCAGGCACTGCTTCCTCTTGAGAAAACATGCCAAGAGAACGAAACTCTCAAACACGGATGAATGCAGATACGTTCATTCTGACGCATATCATGTGTCAGGACATTGCTCGTTCTTACAAAAAATTTAGGCGAGCTATTTTTTTGAGAGACTGGAAGAGGCTGGTCAAACTGGACACAATCGAGTTATTTAGTTTTGAAGAAAGATCAAGTGTTCAGATGAAAATATTATAGTTTAGATTCCATTATAGGATGGTCCCTGGTGATCGCGGTAAGTCCATTATGGTGCTTGGTATCTTATAATGTCGTAGTCACTCTGTATACTCCTGCTCTTACATATAAATGAATCTTTAACAAAAGAAGGTATATTCTATGCCAAGTTCTGTCTTTCTGGAAATGTAACCTTGAGCTTGTGGCTGAAGTTATATCTCTTCAGATTGTTGCCTGTAAAGTGTCTATTGTGTGCAGTATTTGCAATTTTTTGTTTTTTGCCATCAACAGGGTGCCGCATATATCATGTAATAATACCTGCATGGCAAGCAATTTGCTGTGTACATTCTACTGTCAACTTGGGTTTTTTTTTTACCAAGAAGGCCTTTTGCGGAGATGAGAGCATGTTACTATTTCATTTAGTTGGAAAATTGAATAAATAAAAATGAGCGTTCAATTCGACAAGAACCAGTGGCGGTTGCATTTATTTACTGACTAAGAAATGAAGAAGAAAATTAAGGTAGCAGAACATTATATAGAGCTCTACTTTTACTCTATAGTGAATGTGAACGAGCGTAATTTTTGTGCTTTCAACATACTGGCTGCTGTGGTTATATATAACAACTTGATAGCTTATCGAACTCTTTGTGTATCACAACAAAGGCTTCAGTGTTTTCGTTTTACTGCCCGAACACAATGGAAAGTAGCAGCAGCACGTTCGAAAGTTGCAGTTAGCTCAACTTTGCGCCTCAGCATATATATTCATACTATAGCTGAAACCTCGCATTGTGTTCGCGCTATAGGGTTTACGTGTATTCTAACTTTGACGGCGCTGCATACTTCAACTACAGCTTCACCATTGTGTTCGGCCAGTAAATCTCATGACGGCTGAAATTGCTCAATATTTTTTTTAGCACCTATATCAATCATAAGTACAAAAATAATACGCTGGCATGCATATATGTTAGAAATTATTTAGTTTAATTCCATTAGACGGACAAAGACAAAAAATCCTCCGTAACTTCACGCCGAGCTTTTGTTTATTTTGATTTGATTTTTTTTTGTATTTGGCAACAGATGCCAAAGAAAAGACAAAATACAATAGAAATAACGGACATATTTAACATTCAGATGGTACATTCTGGCTCTAGATGGCGCTCGGCGGCAAATATCATGTGTGTAGTAAAACTGCTCCCTGTATATGTATGAATGAGTGCAGCAATGTGCTTGACGTATTTTCTACTGCATTTTGTAGATACCATAACTCTTCGTCCCATTAAATGAACAAAAACAAAATAGCAAATACAGGAATATGTTGCAGAAAACAGAAATTTTGAATACAGCTTGCGTAGTTGGGTTATGTTAGCTGGCTATCCATCCTACTTAGTAGAATTCACTTAATAGGTCCATTGTGTTGCCCCGTGGGCTTGGAGTTTTTTTGAGCAAATTATTTTGAAGGTCTATGAATAAATATTCTCCCAAAATCTTTTTGCTTTTCTTTAGGAGGAGAGTGCCGGTTAGCTGCACAGAAGGTGAAAGGGGGATTCTTCTTTCTCATCATCCATGCAGCTGCGACAGAAGTCATTTACAAGGATTCTCAGTTTTTGTTGCAGTTTTTATTTTTATAAATAAAGATAACTTATTTAATAAAAATTGTGTTCATCCCTTGAACGGACAACTCCCTTAGGCGGACGAAAACATTGTCACAGTCACTGTCCCCCTAAGAGAAGTTTCACTGTACTTGCTTCTTTCTCTGCAGAGGCGCCACCGATTGAAACTGAGCTATTTAAAAACATCAGTGTAACTGTAAAACAGAAAAGTGGTAAATCAATCAGAGAAATAAGTTCTAGTTAAACTCCTGAGATTCATAATTAGTGCAGCTGTAATGTTTCCAAACATGTTTCTTAGAGCTAACACAGATACATTCCACTTACATTCCACAACTGCATGCTCTGTAGATTCTCTTAAATCGCTCACAAGCACCTGCGCATCGCAGATTTTAGCAAAATTTCTCTCACAAGACTGAAAACTCGAAACCTTTTTTTTGGCCAGTCTACGTAAATATCCAACCAACTCAAACTCAGTCAGGCTACACCTTTGCCAGTTGCCATAAGGAAAGGACTACGACAATATTTCGGACTAAAGGTAGGTTTCCCTAAAAGAAAAACACCAAACCAAGAGATTTCCTCTCCGGTAAATCTCTTTCGCTCTTGAAATCGATTTACTACATTTGAAGTATAAAATGCGACAAATTCTCATGAAAAAATTCAGTACTATAACGGTTTTAGTCGATGAAACATAATTATCCCTCCACACGTCGTGTATTTGGAGTTGGTGGAAGTTCACTGTGTTTTTAGGTGTAAACATGTCCTAAGAAAAAAAAAATAAAGGACTTAAATTTTGATCAACACTCGAGGTGTTTCAGTGTGACTTGACGCGCGGTCAGATTCGATGTGAGATATAAAAAAAAAGTGCGAAGGACTACGAGTCCTAACAAATAAAATTTCAGTGTATATCCCCTCCCCTAGCGTGAAAATCAAATCAAGAAACTGACTGAACACAACAAGAAATCCTTTCAATAACTTCACCCACTCGTGTATTTATTTATTTATGCCGCATTAATTTTCGTAGATTTTTTTATTATTTTTATTTGTTTGTGTGTTCTGCCCTTTTGTGTGCTCGTACTTGTATTTCTCGTCTTCGCATTTTTTTTTGTTTGTTCGTTTGTACTCGTCGACGGTTTAAGGGTATAATATTTCGGACCATTTCGTGCTTCCCACCAAAACAAAAGAAAAAACGGTGAAAAAAAAGGAAACAGGAGAGCAAACTTCCGCCAAATGGAACGCTGTTTGAATAAATTATAATGAGCGTTGGATTATTGTTATTTTACTACCCGTGGCAAACTTTAATTTGACTAAAGTTGTGTTGTGGGGTACCTACGAAGTGAAGTGTTAAAACGATACCCTTTCAAGGATTTGTTTCGATTTTTTTTTTCTCCTTTTGCTGAAGGGGATCTGATTTACGACAGAACGTGTCCGCAGCAGAAAAGTGCGTGTGAGTTACAAAAATAAAATAAATAAATAAAAACGCCTGCAATGACGTTAATTCAGAATCAAAAATCCTTTTGCTCCTGTATCGACTCTCATTATTCGTGCCGCAATCGAAATGCTCGTTAATTTGCAAGTGAATTGAGATGGAAGTATCGGGATTAAAATGTTTAAATTTTATAAATTAAAATAAAAATATTAAATAAGTGGATTATTTAAAAGGCAACAGCAAAAAAAAAAGTTGTTCATTTAGTGTTGTGTGTGTGCTCATGTGGAAGAAAATTCCTTTTTTTATAATATCAGAAAAAAAGGATAACAAAAAAGTTAAAAGAAGAAAAAAAATTATAAAATTAGAAGTATGAACAGGAAAAAGGATTCAAAAAGGATTTAAGCTTGATGAGTTTTTTTTTTACCAGATACCATATTCAGCTATACGAGTACATAGTAATTGGAGGGAAAAAAAGGATAAAGTAAAATAAAAGGATAAGGATAAGGACAGATAATTGGTTTTGCTCTTTCGACATCATCGAAATCATCGTTGCCGTCGTCGTCGTGTTGCTGGATTTAAATATTGCAAAATCCGATGAAAATCTTCAACATAATGGAGGTGTTCCTTGTTGCTAATCATTTGATGTAAGTTGAGTGCCTTTTTAAATATATTTAAATTTAATATTATACCCTATCCCAGTACATTTAAAACAGTTGATATTGCAAATTGGATAGCATCGCTATGTTCGTTAAGTTGAACGTACTCTTATAGGACTATTTGATGCTTCGAAACAGGATAGCAACAATGACATTCAAAAGAGGATATAAATTAATTTATCCATGTATGCACATAAATTCGTAAGAGTTGTTATAAAAATTTTTGTACGTTGAAAGAGCAGCCCTCTTTACCATATTGGATTTAATATTTTTGATGTCTTGAATCCGATGCTTTTTAAAAATGGGTCTTAATTCTTGGAGACCTCATCAACTACAATCAAATTTGGATAGTGTCGGCCACCTAACTTTTTTTCACTTTGCTCTTCTCCAGTTACTAAAGTAGGTATTTGATGAAAAACGTTTAAACAGAATTTCATTGAATGTGGCAACAAATATTAATCGATAAGAGATTAAGAACCTTCACTGTTCCCTAGAAATGGTCGGCCATAAAAGTTCTAGTGGTCGGCCAGGTCCAATAAATCAATGCATGGAACATTATTCAACGACGATTTAAGGGTTTATTTGAATGCCAAACATTTAATAAATAATATTTTATTATTTTTAATGGCATAGATTAAGCAAAAAAAAAAAACACTAAGTTGGCATCGGTTTGTTGAAATCAGTTTTGTTGTATTCAATCATACTACCTATGCTTAGTTTTCTTTTTGCTTATTTAGAAATTAATTAAATAGTTGCTATTAATCAAAAAAAAGTGATTGAATAGCTTAAGAGATTAACAAGGTTTAACAACAAAATAACAAAAAAATACATAGTTATTTATATTATATTTATATTTATATTTATAACTTATGTGCATCTATCAGCTGCAGTATTTGCGTAATAATATCAAATTTGAGGATAGATGTGTAGGACATGTATCTTCACATTAAGGAAATGCAATGCATCTTCACATTGTAGTATATTATTATAATTTTAAAATAAATGTAAACACATATAGTGAAGTCAGGCGCACCACTCGCCCTTAATTTGTAGCTGCGCCCAACTTCAGGGAGAGTTCCAAGCCTAACTTCACGTTGGTTGAATTTTTGAATATGACAGAGGGGATGGAATCTTCCATTCCATTTTTGGGGACGTCAGATATTGTAAGCCTTGAGCATCAAAGAAAAAAATAAAATTGTTAAAGTTAGTTTGAATAAATAAAATTAAAAAGAAATAAAAGTATTATAAATTCAGATGTGGGGTCTGTAGAACATAACTTCTCTCTTAAGGCTGAGACAATTGGGTCGCGGCCTTGTGATGCCCTTAATTGAAAATCAATGTCTTCCGAGTCAACTACAAAGATCATAAAACACCTACTCAACGCTTCCGTGTGGCACATAGATGAGCCGCTTCTATGTTTGACTTTATAGTCATAATTTTCAAGCTCAAGGGCCCACCTTGCTATTCTAGGGTTTATGTTCTTCTTATGTAAGGTCAATGTAAGCGAACTACAGTCTGTCACTATAGTGAACGGGATTCCTTCCAGGTATACCCTAAAGCGGCGGAGAGCACATATGATAGCCAAGGTTTCCAGTTCAAAACTATGGTACCTGGAATAACGCTGTGTAATAGTCGCTGTTGATGGTTTTCCCCTTTTCAAGATAGTCGATGAAAATTATTCCAAGCGCATCCCAAAATACAGACGTGCAGTCCACTCGGCTGACTTTCGATTGGATTCCGGAGTGAAATGATGGAGCCATGATTCATCCATTGTCTCATATCGATGCAAAAATTCGGGTTTATTACGACTGAACAGCTTCAAACACTACTCAGAATCATCAATTCGTTGTTCTTTTTGGTCGATTGTGAGCTCGCGTTGCACCTACTTTGCACAGAGCTTTCGCATACCCAAATATTCATTAGCGATATTTCCAACACATTCCTTTGATATCTTTAGAGTATCAGCTATCTCGATCAACTTCACTTTACGGTCATCCGAAATGATTTTGTGGATTTTGTTGATGTTTTCATCCTTAACAGCCTCTTTTGGACGTCCACTGCGGTCATCGTCTTCGGTGGCAATATGGCTTGTACGGAATTTAGTAAACCACTTACGAATGGTTCCTTCACCTGGCGCAGAGTCCATATAACATTCATCAAGCCACTTTTTGGTATCAGCAGCATTTTTTTTTTATATAAAAAAACAGTGTTTCATTCACGCGAAATTCCTTTTTATCCGTTTTTTTTTTTTTTTTTTTCAAAATAACAAAAGTTGCTCGCACTGGTCCACTAGTAAATATTAAAAGAGGAAAAGTCCCAAATGACTGCCTTGTAGAATACCGGTAGTTACTTCAAGGGAATCCGAACGTACTGATTTATTCCGGTAAGATGGCGATTGAGATTTGCATAAATTGGAGAAAATCTTCGAAAAAAACTATGATTGAATAATTTTTAGAAATTAGTCTTAACACGGTTAAATTTAGATGAACGTACATCAAGAGATCCTCACTCATAATTGCATAAAACAGTGAGATTAGTGGTAGCAGATCTTCTACTGATATAGAAAAGTTGATGTGACTGCATTTAAACTACTAGCTGATTAACTATAACAAAATTTTCAAAATATTTAGATATCGACGACTTGAAATCAGGGGATTTAAGAGAATGCTTCCATTCAACCAAGAACAAGAAGTCATCTTCTCGAAGAGAACGATTCAAGTAAAACAGGACTGTTTGTCTTAATTTTCAGTTTCCTCTATTATTCATCTCTTGAATGTACAACCCATTCCTGATTGAAATTCCAAACGATAAGTTTCGTGACCGAATCGGAGCGTTGTGTCAAGCTTGGGAAACATGATCCAATCCTTTTTAGCTTTTATGCGTACAAAGCTACGTCGATGTTCCCAAAAATAATATTGATTTTCTTTATTTCAAATGTCCGTCATCTTTCTTTTTTTTTCATTTTGAGTGAAGTTAGTGAAAATTTGTAAATGAACTTCTTCAAATTACAGTAGACGTCCATTATCACGAATATCCGACAGAGCGAATTTGCGATATAACGAACGCTTTTCAGATTTACATTTATATCTCTATATAAAGAATGGTGGCCACCATTTGCTATCCGATATAGCGAACGTATAAATAAATTGAAAGTATGTATTTATTTTGTTCCTTATATCTACATATACTCCAAGTCACCCATAGGCGGATGAATTTGGTAAAGAAATGGAAGATGGTCGAATTTGGGTAATGCAACGATTAGGGTGTCCATCTGGGACCTCTCCAGAAAGAAAACATTTTGCTCTAGAATCTATAAAAAAAGAGAACTTCGAGAAAAAAAGGAGAACATTCTGGATTTGAGAAACACAAAATTATTTTATTTAAAATAACATAATGAACTAAAAAATTCATTTTTTATAACAAGAACAGGTACAAATAAGTACAACATTAACAAAATATATTATTGCTTAAGAAAGCATTAAATAAGTCTTTAAATTGTTTCAAATCACAAAACTGCTATTTATATCGAAGCTATTCAAACAAGTTTTCCTCTTCATCTTCATCAAAAGGCGTGCTTTTTTCAAACCTATATAGGCTAAACATGTTTCCGCAACATGTCTTTAATGTAAAATACAACAAAACCTTAGCCTGGATAATTATCCAGTCTTATTTTTGTATGGAAAGCTTTTTCGAAATCTATATAGGTTTGAAAAAAAACGCGCCTAATGTCATCTTGATATTTTTCTTTCTTTTTAATTTTTTCTAGTATGGCTTTGTCGTTCAACAGAATTTTATAAAAATCTCGACAGCAGGTTTCTCTATTACTATAAACTACACAAAGAATAGATTTGACAGTAGAAATTTTGAGTTTTGAGCATTTTGTCTTGGGATTGTAAAAAAAACTCGCAAATTTTGGAAAGCTTTGAAAAGTGCTCAGGATAATTTAAACTTTGAAAAAACTTTGTCCATATTTCACTTGAAAGTGATTTATTGAAATTAAAATCTTTCGAATTCTTCTTAAAAAAGTTATTCAATTCACAAAATTCATTAAAACATTTACTATCATTTAAAATAATTTTTTTATAATTTATATATGTATTTAGTTTCGACGTCTTCTCATTACTATTTTTTAGTGCCATCCAAAAAAAAAACATGAATACTTTTACTTTACATCATGGTTAGGTACATCTTGTTGAAAACAACATAAATTTATTTAAGCTGTTGAAAATTATTCAAGATTCATAAAAAAAGCGACTTGCAAATAAAAAAGAGAGTAAAAAAGAGAACATGTTCTCTTTTAAAGAGATAAGATGGACACCCTAGCAACGATCCACCGTTAATACAACCGATGGACCAAAATGACATCCGCGTAACAGAGCTCCATTGCCGCAATAGCTTGCTGAGTGAAATTATGCGTTCAAACTCTAGCAGTCTAGACAATGCACCATCAGCACTGTGCTAAAAGAAATCAAACTCTTTGACGCAATCGTCCTTCTGGATCGAGCATGGAATAAACTCTCGAGTCTAATGCTTCAAAAATGTTGGAGAAATATTTTGATAACTGACTCGGAAGATTTCGATTTCACTGGATGAAATTCCACTTTGGCAATGCAGAGTACCATAAGTCTTGTTTATTGTGTTTTCCCGAAACTTGGAACAATACTGAAACCCATTTACAAGAATAAGCATACGATGACATCGTTGAACTTCAACCGTATTCTTGGAGTTCCAATAAAGCATGATAAAGCATCAAGCTGCTTAGCCACTGTGTTACGATGGGGGCAGCAAGTCAATGTTGATATGGCGGACATGTTCACGTTGAGATGGTTTCAAGAAAAAGTTTTGCGGTTGAAATCTCAACTTGAAGTAAAACAAAGTCTTATCGGTGATTTTTATTTCAAAGTAATTTACAAAATTTGTAAACTTAAATGGCAGGACCAATTCAATTAAACATTAAATAAAAATGCCTAAATAAACGTAAAAAGAAGTCATTTAAAAAAAATCCGGTCAAGTGCAAGTTATACTTGCGCAATAAGTGTTCCGTACTGTATCAGTTATTTTAACTACATACATATGTATGTCATAGATTTATGTTGATAGATCTATATGAACCCTTTCTTTACGATACGATTTCTACTAAAGATACAATGATACTTTGTTCGATACTCACATATATGTACAAACATAAAAACATATATAGGTACATATATGTACATATGCACTTGTATATCTGCAGACACAAGAAAGTACATGTGTACCTACATACATAGTTTTATGGTGCACAGCACATTTCAATACAAATAAATTGAGCACAATTTGCGAAAAATAAATTCAAATTTGTACCTACATAAATATATACCAACAAGTAAGTTGAACAAATTACCTACATATGCATGTATGTATGTACATATGTCTCTGATGTCCTTTCTCATCTGCTCAGAAGAATAGTTATACACACACACAAAGTAAAAGAAAAAAAAAACAACAAATAAAGCATGTATATACATACATACATATATACCTACATAATATGTTCATATGTATATGTATTTACAAGAAATGTGCGCTTGTGCATCAGATTTAATTTTTCGTCTCGTTATTCGTTCAATTGCATTAACTGCGTATTTTGCGATTTGTCTCCCTCTCTGTGGCTGTATATACACAAATTCAATTTTTTCCAATATAGTAAAAGTAGAGACACCTACATTATAATAGGAAACCATCAAGCTTCCTTTATGTGTTATATTATGTATCATTGGTTTAAGTCTTAGGTCAATAGTTATCCGGTAGGAATATGCCACGAAAATTCGCTGCGGGTATAACACTTTTGCCATCAATTATTCAATTTTTACTCTCGTATCTACTTTTAGGCGTTGTGATATTTTTCTGGGTATGTAAACAGTAGGGTAGTTGAAATTAAAAAATTAATTAAAAAAAAACGGTTGAAGTAGGGCAGTCGTGAGAATTATGTTTCCATCTACACTTTATTCTCAATGTTTGTGATTTTATTCAGATTTTTCTGAGCGATATTTTCGGAGAAAAAGCTCGGGACAGCAAGTTGTAACGTTTTGTGAAAATTTGTTAAGAAACTACCCCCCCAAAGTCGAAATTCAGCTTTTTAAGTTCTGGTCTGTGTTTAGGCCACTAATTGCTACAACTGTTCCAAATTTCAATAGTCTAGGTTAAGTAGTCTCTGAGAAAAAGGCCTGTGACAGACAGACAGACAGACAGACACCGAACTGATTCCATTAGTGTTCCGTTTTGGTACGGACGGAACACTAAAAAATTGATAAAAAGTCGATAGATATAACAAACGCGCTCGATATAGTAAATGACCTCAAACATTATATCATTCGTTATACTGGATATCCACTGTATAAAAAAAAACTATAGAAGGCGGTGTTAAATGCTTTAAAAAATAATAATTGTTTTCGAAAACTGCATCAATCTTTTTTTGAAATTTTAAAATGAAATCTAGCTTAACCTGAAAAAAAGAGACCCTTAGACTACAGAATCCATTCCAAGGCTTTCAGTCAAATCAATACATCATCCGCTTTTCTGTTTCTCATGCGCTTTTATTTGCTAAAATATTTTATTCATTAAAAACTAAATATGGGGTATAAAGAGCACCGATTTTCCTACACAAGACAACTTTTTTTAAAGAAGTCAATATTTTCGGAACTATTCGAAGTTTATTTATTTATTTATTTATTGCTTCATCTATTAGATTATAAACCTCTTACAGACTAACTAGAATTATGTACATTATATTAAATGAAGAAAGATAACAGTAAGAAAACTAGGTATAAAATAAGAGATAGAATATTATTATAATAGAAAAATTATGATTATAGGGTTGGTTTAAAAGAAAAAGAAGTTTGTCTTTAAAAGTTACTCTGGAACAATCCAAAAATAAATCTATAGACCTTATCATAGAGTTGGCGTCTCTGATACATCTCGCAATTGGCTCATTACGACCGTAATTAGTCATATTATTATTTTCACGAAAGTGGAAATAACTACGAAGACAACGATACGGTGAGTAAAACTCAAGCAATGACAATAATTTAGGACAACGAATTTGATAGTGAATCATGTCTCTTACGAACATGATGGAAAAGTACTTACGACGACATTCAAGACTGCTAATACTAATTAACATTTCGATCAACTGATAAATCTCTTTACGTCTGTAAGCGGGATCTTAGCCAGAGCCAGGTCATCCAGGCAGTCAAAGAACCGTGCTCCCATACAAGACTGCTAATACTAATTAACAAACACCTGGAATTATAAGCTGGCATGTCTATACGCCAATTCAGCTGTTTTATCATAAACCGCGTGAAGTTTCTCTGGACTCTCTCGATTCTCTTAGAATGAGTCTCATAGCATGGATTCCATATTATAGTGCCATACTCTAAGTTGGATCTTACCAGAGATACATAAAAAGCCTTTAAGGTATACGGATTGGAAAAATCTTTGGAATTTCTTTTTAGGAAACCAAGCATCGCATTAGCCTTACAGACTACATAATCCGCATGTTCTCTAAAATTTAGTTGGTGATCGAGAATGATACCAAGGTCTTTCTTAGAAGTTACTCTAGTAAGAGGATTAGAATTTATAAGGTATTGATACATTATAGGAACATTAGATCTGTACAGACTGAAACATTGACATTTAGAGATGTTGAGAAGGAGGTGATTCCGTTCACACCAGTCATTGACTGCGGCCACATCTTGCTGTAATAAGTCGCAATCGTATTCTGATTTAATGGAGCGAAATAATTTAAGGTCATCGGCAAATAGAAGGCACTCAGAATGTTTGACGACGAGTGGTAGATCATTGATGAACAACAGGAATAATAATGGCCCAAGGTGGCTCCCTTGAGGAACACCAGATGTTACTTTAATAGGAACCGAAAGACAATAATCGATTTTGACATATTGTTTATGGAAAACACGTGGAGTGGGTTCTACTCTGATGTGCCGTCATACGTTCGTCTAAGGATTAAGATATCCATTGAAAGACTGCTGCCACGTTACACAAACTTTTTGGTGACGTATGATTCCAAACATAGCATTTTACCTTTTCAGGCTTATATTGCGCTGAAAAACAGACTTTACTTTCAAAATTATCTATTGGCAGTGAAATATTAGATTACTCATTTTTGCGTTTTTACGATTTTAATTATGAATGGTAGCTCCTTATAAAGCAAATGAATCAAGGAGTGGTTATGTCCCTACCGTGAATCCTTGCCTCAAATTATAGCACGTCATTAATAAACATCTCAAAGTAAACTTATTGCCATGGATCGCTCATTTACTTCCACCATTCTTCTAATTAAAAGCACATCTTAAGTTGAGTTAAAAACAGCCCTAATAAATAATGTCCTTTGTGTTCATTTCTAACCCCCATTAGTTGTCTTCGATTTTCTTCATTCAATTGGCTATATTACCAGAGGTGACTTCTCCTTCCAACAAACTTAACTAACGATATGAAATGTTTTTTTCTTCAATATTCTCCTGAATTTAAAGGTCCTTTAAAGTTTTACTCTCTCTTGAATATAATCCTTCAGATTATTGTCTTTTCCTCCTATGGAACAACTGACGAAATCAAGTTATTTTACGGTGGATGTTAACTTAGCATCCAACGTTCTTGCGAGTAGATCTAAGTGCCAACAATTTCATCTTAAAAACAAGTATTTCCACTGACTTTTCTGGCTGAAGACTTCGCCTAGAAAGTGAACTTTCATCCTAAAGTTGTTGCATACAGCCTTCCTAAATTTAAAGGGCTAAAAAATGTTATTTCACTGAATACTCTTTTCTTAATCCCGATAAGTGTGGGATGTTTTTAATATTTTTTTCAGTCAAACTGTCAAAACCTACCTTCGAAGAAATGTGCCCTTGAGAGTTGACTTGGGCTGATACCTTTCAGTGCTGTAGTAGCACAGAATTTTCTAAAGACGTTCTCAAGAGATTTGGCCGACAAATGGTTTCGATGGAATGTTTGTGAACTGTGACAAATGTCTAGAGAAATGTTTGTCGTTTATTGACATCACCAGATCTCTAGAGAAAGCCTTCTTCTTTGAGGACTATCGTGACTTTAGGGACTTTAGCTTTTGTTGTGTTTGAATTTTTCATAAAAAAAAAAACCATTATCATTCGAAACATATTAAAAGGAGAAGAATGGGTAATAGGTTCAGTGTTTTTTTTTACAAAATCTCTCCGAGAAGTCTTTACGGATGCTTTTACCTTTATAGCCTGCAAAGTTCAAAAATTATAAAACTAAATAAAAGAAAAATAATGAGAATTTAGTTATGCAACTGTGTTTTTTTAAGGACGAGGCTTTGGGTCCGTTCTGGGAGTATATTGCCATACTGTTTATCAGCGTAGACTGATAACCACTCGTCAATTGACTATAGTATGCTCATCCAAATGCAAAGCAGACTATATACTATATCAGAACAAACGCTGTTTATCCGAGTTGATATTTATGCATACGCTGGTCTGAAAGTTAAGAGCAAAGTACCTGTGGTATGTCGTTTGTTTTGTTATTACGAAATCAAAATCAGTTCAAAATCTGGACCCGATAGGTGACGCTGTTGTCAAGTTATGTATTAGCAAATTCTATATTTTTTATTGACCAAAATGACTCATATTGACAACATACATACATATGTAACTCATCGCGCAATATACAGGAAAGTGCAGGACAACGTCTGCCCCCGGGCCAACTAGTTACAAATAAAAAATTTCGCGCGAAACAAAATGCACATACAAATTTCCCTATATCTGCTTCTAGGCGATTGTAATAGGGTTACGTCATTTCTGGATATGTAAACAGTTGGCTAGTTGAAATGAAAAACAATTAATTATAAACAAAACTGCCCAAGATAGGGCAGTCTTGATAATTTTGCTTCCATCTACACTTTATTCTAAATGTTTTTGGTCTTATTCAGATTTTTGTGAGTGATATTTTCAGAGTTAAAGGCTGGGACAGCAATTCGTTAACGTTTTGTGAAAAAGTGTTAAGAAAAAAGTATCACAAAAAAATATTTCATACATTTTTGAATTTGTGCATTAACGAGCTTCTGTTTGACACTCTAAACACGATGACCTAAAAATAAATTTGTTATTAATTTGGTTTTTTTTTTGGACTTTCTTCAGTATTGCGAGAAATACAATACTAAGTACACTGTATGTATGGGCAGTGCTTCCGTTACCAATACACGAATGCTTATGAGACAATATTCCGGTCCCATCAACTCGTATTTTCATTACTCTAGAGTCTAGAGCCTAGAGATACTCTAAGGTCTAAGGGTCTTGATACATTTCAGAGCTCCAGAGCGCTTTTTGAGGATGAACTTTCTCGACACTGCGGGGTTTTCGCAAAAAATTCTAAGCGGTGTTTGAGTGGCCATTGGTTCATTAGTAGATAACCAGGTAGTTACTCGTAAGATCCTAAGGTTTGCAAACTGGTTTGGTGACTTGCTTAGCTCTTCCCATTTCCCATTTTTAATCAGTGAATGTATGTGAATCAAAGATATTCTGAGAGAGTGCTCATTTCACCAATCATAGGCTGCATTTCATTATCTTTGAAGCCCGCACCGTGACCTGGTGTCCAAGCAATGGTGATTATAAATAATTTTCCGTCAAGTCTTTGAGGTGATTGTGATGATCCTATCGAACACAATTAAAACAAATTACGGCGACTTTTTCGAATGATATTAAAATGTTTTGTCCCGCAGTTGGTGAGTCATTCAACAGATATACATATCTACATTGTATGGGTTTCAGTCCTGCTATAATTTCACATACTTAAAAAGTACCAGTGTCTTCATGTTTATTGTGATTAGTTGCTGATGGCGTTTATAAATAAATACTTCTAGCAGCATCGACCCCCACTGTCGAAATTCAAGTGTCGAAGAAGAAAGGTGAAAACATTTCGTGCATATAAATTTTGTTTATTTATTTGTGTTTCCTTAAGTCTGAATAAATTTGCGAACACAAGAAGTTTCCCATTTCAAGGTCTTTCTATCGTAATTTATCCGTAATCTAGTGTAAGGACCTCCCAAATCCTTGTACAATACATTTCCCATTATAACTCTTTATTTGCTTCTAATTCGTCATGTTGTTGTTGTTTTCTTTCTAAAACTTGTTTGTGTCAAACCAAACGACAAAATATTATTATTAATTTCTATTTTTTTGAGTGTGTCCTTGGAAGGTGTACTTTGAGTTGTTTTTTTTTTTTATGTGCGAAAAAGCACGAAGCACGCAAAGGATCAAGTTTTTTTCATTCGTCTTTTTTTGGCAATTAAATGGTGTTTTGTGCGGCATAAATTAAATTTTATTCACCATTACACGTGGGATTGTTTTTTTTTTTTTTTTGTGAATAAAATTTCGTGAAAATTGGATTCGGGTTGTTTCTGTGTATTCATATGTATATCGCATGTATGTATGTGTTTGCTGTTGGCTAGACGAGGTTGGAAGGGAATTGAAAGCACCCCAATGGGAATGTGGATAAAAATAGAAGAGTATCCGCCTTAAATGAACGGTTAACGAGTGAAAGCTTAAGCGTATGTATTTTTTTTGGCATTTCACGGGATACCTACGCGTAAAACCAGAGAATTGTGTAATGTAACTTTTGACAGCGTGGAATTACAATATATTGCAGGATAGGTGGCATTACATTTTCCATTTATCGTTGCATATAAATTGTAACAAAAAAATTAGATTTTACATATGTACCTATCTATGTGGGTTTTTCCGCAGATTTAACTTTAAATTCTGTCATATTTTCAAACTGTCAAAAATAAAGCTGATGGTATTTCTTGGCAGCTGTCTGGTAAATGCAATACATTTTAAGAAAACAGAGAAATAGAAATTTTTGAAATTTTTTGCAGACGTACATATATAATGTATGAACTTATGTAGATATGTAAATATAGTATGTAGGGTGATGGCACTAGTAGTCGGCCGTTTAACTTTTTTTTACGTTTGACTGGTCTTTAAAATTCCGTTATTCAAATAATGAATTGAGTACAGTAGAAGTTCGGAAAAGTTGACTCTCAGAAAAGTTTACTTTACAGAAATGTTGACCAAATTTGAGCTAGCATACGTTGCCTTAAAAAGTTGACTTTCGGTCAACTTTTTAGAGCGTGATTCTTTTTTACTTGCATTCGGTTTAACGATGTAAAAAACATAACACAGCAGCTACGCATTCCGAAGAAGTGTATGTTTCTATGGCAAATGCGTGCCTTATTATGTAAGTTTAATCCCGTTGTTTTAGATTATTACTGTCTTTTCCTTACGTATTGTTCATTTGCACATTGAATTTTATTTGCTGTCCGATAATTAACTAAATTTAAGCAAAAAAATGGCAAACAAACATGGTAAACGAAAACAAGTTCGATTAAATTTAAAACAAAAAATAGAAATGTTAAAGAAACTTGACTATGGTGTTCGCGGCGGTCGTTTGGCAATCGAATATGGTGTCACAAAGCAGGCAATTTCCAAGATAAAAAAAAAAAACACGTCAAACCCTTCTCGCAGCAGCAGTCGACAACTTCGAATATGCTCAAACAAAAACTCTTCATAAGACTGAATATCCTGAGGTAGAGAGCAAATTATACGAATGGTTCTTAAATCAGCGTACTCGAAATTGTACTGTTACCGGTCCAGTATTCAAGGCCAGAGCTAAGTTTTTATTCGAAAAAATGTATCCGGAAAAAGGTGTCAATTCATTTAATGCGAGCGATGGATGGTTGGCAAAATTTTAAAAGAGGCATGGAATTCGTTATCTTAAAGTGTGTGGTGAGATTTTTTCGAGCGACACATCGCAAGTCGCAACGTTTATAAGAAAATTGAGAGGAATGATTAGTCAACTTGGACTTAGCGCGCTGTTTTAAAGGCTTCAAAAATCCGATAATTTACACTAATTCGCCATCAGCTTGGATGACATCAATACTGTTTTATGAATGGTTTCATGGTTCGTTCGTAAAAGAGGTAAACCGGACTTGTGTCAGTTTTACAAATTCAATATCAATATGTCGTTTCTTATTTAGGTTCTTAGATTTTCAACCGAAAACAATTTGTCGTCGAAAGCGACAATGATGAATGATTGACAATTGCACAGCGCACAAACTTATCAAATTGCTTAAAACTGACGATGGTAACATTTCAGCGCTTCTTTTATCTCCAAATGTTACAGCAGTTTTGCAGCCCATGGACCAGAATCCCATTAAGTTGGTCAAATTAAGCTATCGTTACAAGCTATTGTGCAATGTTGTGGCCCAAGAAAATATGCCAATAGAAGTTTTGTTAAAAAATCATAATATTCGCGATAGCATTTTGTTGCTCAAATCTGCTTGGGATGAACTTCCGCAACGTGTTCTGCAAAACGCATGGAAAAAGATTAAATATTGGGATGACAATGAATTTGATGCTGATGATAACATTCCTCTGGTCGATTTGTTTGCTTCGGATCATTCCTACAATGACCAAATTCAAGAAGTCAATACATTACTGTCGAAAATAGGATTGAGTTCGAATTTGACTTTGGAAGAGATTGAAGAGTGGAATACGGACTCAATTGAAGAAGAGGACGAGATAGAGGAAGCTGGTACTCATAACGACGAATAAGATATCGAGACAGTGGAAGCGACAACAATTTCTTATCCAGAAGCCATTGGAAGCGTGAATGCATTGATCAAATGGTGCGCAGAAAATAACGAAACCCACCATACGCCAAACCTGGTGATTTTACGTACAAATATTGTAAAAACTCATTTTACAAAAAATAAGAATCAAACTACTCTTTCCAGTTACTTCAAACCAGTTGAACATCGTTATGATTGTTTATGTTTTTGCTCTTAATAAAATAAAACTAATTAATCAAAATAAAATAGGTTTATTTATGGACAAAATATTAATTTTCTACAGTTTTTGCAAACTGTCCAGAAAAGTTGACTTTTCGGAAAAGTTGACAAGCTCTGGGACATTTCGATCAACTTTTTCGAGTTTCTACTGTATTTAGTTTATCTGAATATTGGGAATGTATAGATTAGAGAATACTTAGTATTTTCAGTGGATTTCCTACACAAAAGAAACTATTTACAAAAATTCAAATCAAAGTCTGTTTCTTTAGTAGTCGGCCCCCTCAGCTCCAGAAGTCGGCCACTTGAGTATTCGGCAGTCGGCCCCTTATTTTTAGTCCTATATTTTCGTTCTATTGATCAATGTTTAGAAACTTTTCGATATCTTATAATTAATAAAAACCATTACGAATAATTTAATTAAAAAAAAAAACATTTATACTGATATTAAAAATTAATTAAACACAATATATAGTAGGTACTTACTCCTTCGTTAATGAAACAACAAAATAACGAAAAAAAAAAACAAAGCCACTTCAATAACTCCCTATGTGTTTCAAAATAGTACGCATATGATCTATATTATATTTAACTTCGTAACAGCCTAACCTGCGTTAACTGGAATGCACGGTGTTCTTATATTCTGTTTTGGGCATTTTAAATAACACCAGCATCGACTGGTTGGGTGATGTGAGTCGTATTTAACAAAATTTCATATAAAACTATATCATTATTTCTGAAAAAGTCGCTCAGTTCCATAACTAGGTGCGACTTATGACCATCGACCAGAAATAATACTGGCCGTTTGATGTTATTTTGAGTTAGCCAGTCATTGAAACTGTTGGCCACGTACTCGAAAAACATCTTGAAACGCATCCAGTCACCCTTTGTGCGTAATTTTGAGTTCGATTCCCACCCAAAGCTTTGTTACTTTGGGGATATTGGACCAGTACTAAGTCTGAGTGCTCCGACCGAATAGATATTACATAAAATGAAATTCAATGCAGCTAGCAGTATTCAGTATTCCGTAACTGGGGGAGGGGTGGTTATGAATTTCTATTTTCCCAGAAGCAGAAGATGTTCCTATTGAAATAACTTACACCTAGTGTTGTGCTTAAGCTCTCCCAAATACAAAATACAATTTCCTAATAAACCCTAGGATTTAAGGTTCAAGTAATTTTGTACAGAAATTCTCCCTCTTTTAATGTAAAGTCCGAGGAAAACATATTTCAAAATATCTAAATCCTATTTCCCTTCAAATGTAAAATAACAAAAATAAAATCAATAACTCTAAAAATAACAATAATAAAAAAGAAAAAGAAAAGTGTATCTTTCCCGCCAGGTAACAATTTTCAGGTTCACTAAGACCTAAGAGCAGTAGACTTCTTTTTTTATGTTTCATTGAATGCCAAACATACATATTCATGCATTGGAATGCGTGGTGCTTTCACATAATTAAAAAAAAAATTTAAATTTCAAAAGAAGAAACCGTGCATGTATCTCTCTCCAAAAGATAAAAATCGCAAAAATAATACGAGTAAGTATACGAGTAAACTTCTTGTGGGGATTTTGTTTGTTTATATTTTATTTTTGATCTTTGCCATACGTAGAGGTACATATACCAAACACATGCATAAGGGAACGAAAAGTGTTCTGTAAGTAGACTCAAGTTTTTCAAGGATGTCTAGATAAGGGGTTTGTGGGTTTTAAGTTGTGTCTTGTGTGAAATTGAGGAATGTAATCATTTTTGAATATCTTGCGTGTTGTACAGCAACACAGGACATTTAGTAAATTATTTACAGGCAACTTATACCTATGTTGAAAAGAGCAATTATCTGAAATGGGTTTTTAGGTAAATATGCGAGTAGCTACTTAGAATTGTATCAGAGGTTGAGAATTTAGTTTTGTATTTGACAGCAAATGAGTGAACTTTTGAAAATGATTGAAACAATTTCGAATGGAATTAAAAAAGAAAAACAATTACTTAAATTGGACAATCTAAGAGAATTAAACAATTTTGTGTATCTTTGAAAGAAAATGTGTAATTTGAATAAATTGCAAGCAAATAACTGACTAGTGAGTGAAAGACTAGTCTTGAAACCTAGAAGCATATTTGGAATAAACTTATATATCAGCAAAAAAAAATATTTTTTTTTAACGCACGCCCTTTCATTTTTTTCGTGTCACCTTAAGCTATACATACGCAAAACATCATCTCCGTGAGTTGATGGGAACCTGACCCGACAGTACTTCGAAGTTAGTGAGGACAATTTATATGAAGAATTTTTAAGAACTCATTTTTTATGTTTTTTTTTTCGTTTGTTTTGATTATAACAATAAATATAAATAGAATTTGATATTTTAAAACACTATCAGATCTGTGTCATGGTGTGCTTAATACAAACAACAACTACAATCAGAGATTTGCCAGCGCAATTATGCATCTACAGCAGGGGTGGCCAACCTTTTCAGCAGGTGGGCCAAATTTCAGGAAAAATATTTTCTGCCGGGCCACGTACCAAGTTTATTTTTTGTTAATTAAAGTAACCAAGCAAGCGTGCTATACATGTTCGAGCACATCAACCTTGAGTGTCAAATAGTGGGATATTTGTATTAGTTGAAATTGATTAATTTTTCAAAAATGCAGGATATTTTAAAATAGCTCAAGTCAATTTATTTTTCCAAGAATACGAGATATTTCAAAATTTATCTTAGCTATAATTTAAAAATATATGATACAAATGACTCATGACGTAATGTTCTTTTGGTGATATGTACAATGAAGTTAACATTTAGATTCATTTAACTTAGCTCCGCGGGCCAGAACATAACTCCCGGCGGGCCGCATGCTACAGGCTCATTATTTAGTGCTGATGTTAGTGGTCAAGCTACACTACATTACAACGCTACCACAAGCATTAAATAAACAAATAATAAGAAAAAATATACATTATTAGTATTTATAATATAATAAATATAAACAGTTACTCCAAGATAGTGCAAGCTGTAAAAGGCTTTGCGCAAGGTGGAGTCCTGTCGACCACATTGTGGAACCTCTTAGTTGACTCCTTACTGAGAAGACTTAACGAGGGAGGATATCCAACAATTGGATTCGCTGATGATGAATGCATCATCGTCAGTGGTAGCAATTTACCAGCACTCTGTGAGCGGATGAAATCTGCCCTTAGCATTGTTGGAGCATGGTAAGGAAGTTGCCTCCTATAAGATGGCCTACGTTCCTAGGCACCCAGCTTAAACCTTCTAGTACGGTGAAATACTTGGGTATCCTGTTGGACCCAAAACTAACCTTCCTAGACCACTTGGTTGCAAGAACAACTAAGGCCACCAACATACTCTGGCAATGCCGTAGAATGTTCAATAGATCATGGGGGCTTAGCCCAAAAATGGTCTACTGGATTTATACGAGTATAGTCAGGCCATATGTCGTATATGGCTCGATAGCTTGGTGGTACAAAGCGAAGCCTCTCAAACGTTGCCTTGAAAAACTTCAGCACCTAGCGTGCATTAGCATTACCGGGGCCATGAGAGGGATACCCACCGCCGCCATTGAGATCCTTCTTGCCTTGCCTCCACTGCATATCTTCATTGAAAACGAAGCTAGAAAAGCAGTATACCGCATAGGTGTGCTTCTTGGAAGGCGAGTTACCTTCAGTGAAGGTAGTAGAGGTAGCAGGGTGGGGGAGCTTCTCGATTTAGTACCAGGAGCCTTGGGGGGAGCTCTGGACACCACAAGCTCCAAATACAATTTCGGGCGAAGGTTCCAATGTCTCCTTCCAGATCGCTCTGAATGGAACAGCGGAGGTTGGTCTGGTTTCCCATCAGGAAGTATAGTCTTCTATACGGACGGGTCCTTAATGGATGAGCTCTCCGGAGCAGGTGTCTACTCAGAAGAATGCCACGTTGAGCAGTCTATTCCACTGGGTAGATTTACAACTGTCTTTCAGGCAGAGGTGTATGCTATCGCTACTACAGCGCACATTGCACTTAACAAGAGGTGGAAATCCAAGTCCATCTACATCTGCTCTGATAGCCAAGCAGCTATCAAAGCCTGTTCAGCAGCGTTGATCAACTCAAAAATTGTTGAGGAAGCTGTCAACAAACTGAATCAGCTTGGGCGATGTAATAAGATCACACTGATCTGGGTCCCGGGACATTCTGACATCCCGGGAAACGATAAAGCTGATGCTCTGGCTAGAGCTGGATCAGCGACCCCTTTTATCGGTCCTCAGCCTGTTATTGGCTGCATTTCAGCTTATGCTAAAAACAAGCTTCTTGAACTGCTGCGATTATAGCATTACAACCATTGGCACGAACTTAGGTCATGCCGACAGGCCAAAATGTTAGTAGACGCGCCCAGGGCAAACAGAACTAAGTTTCTGTTACACCTTGGGCCTCTGCGAGATGTGCCTGGAAGAAGATGAGACGGCTGAGCACTTCATTAGCGAGTGTCCGGCCTTTGCTCGAATCAGAAAGGCCACTCTAGGCAGCTACGTCCTACGGGACGTTGATCTACTGGAGCTCAATCTTGCCCTATTGCTTCACTTTGCGAAAGCGACGGGCAGATTTAGATCGACATGTAGCTCAGCAACAAATCGCTAATTCAGCGAATGGGGTGGTACTTCACCAAAGTACAATGGGCCTACAGGTCTACGTGCTTGTTGTCACTAAGGAGACAACCCCCTTCCAAATACAATACAAAACAAGTATTTATGTGCAAGTATTAAATTCAAGAAAGTTTACATTTAAATTATAGGGTTTACTCATGCGGTTAATTGGCTCATGCATCCCGTAATTTGTTCTGTGGTAAGGAACATGCAGTAACTCTATACTACGTAGGTAATGCTATTCCCCCCACAAAAGTTTATGTCTAAACAGGATAATAAATCAGCTGCATCAATCAGACCTGAGATCAGTTGATGTATAAAAATGATATTGAACGATATTTAAATATTGAGTAAATATTATAAAAAATTAGTATGGATATTGCCTTTTAAGTGGTTTCTTTTTTGCAATCAGGATACAAGTTCCTGTGTTCTCTGACACAATGCAAGAGAATTTGCTTTTGATCTTCCTCTACTGTTATAAGCCCTTGGAAGTTTTGTACTAGCATTACTGCCCTTTCTGTTCAGTTCAGAAACTTTTTCTGTGACTTTCAAATATAAAGTGTCATTTTCTCATAATGAAGGACATAATTGAAGAAATTAATTTTCAATTTTCAATTTTCAATTTTCAATTCAATTCATTCTTCTTCATTAATACAAGATACATGTTTGTTGTTAGCATCCAAAGTCTTAAGAAATTAACAATACAAAATAAACTAAATTTATATATTAAATAACAAAAATAAGGTATTATTTATTATTTAAGTGTTTTTCATTGTAGTTAGAATAGAAGATATCACAGATACAATCTGTTGCCGTATGACAAGTGTCGAATGTATCGTGCTGTACAATATAAAAAAACAAAGTTTTTACTTTTCAGGATAACAAAGTCATCCAGAGTCTTATCTAAATAATAGAAATAAAAATTCAGACATATATTGCAAAACAATAATATAATAAGTTACTGTATAATGAGTATCGCATTTCATCAATTCATGGAACATAGCGTTTACACATACACACATCAGAAAATTGCAAGTATCGCAAAACAAAGTCTTGTAAATGATGTTAAATCTTCCCTGGCAATTAATCTCTATAAAAAAGGAAATGTTGAATTATTGATCTTTGAAAGAATCCAAAAACTTAAAATTAAATTTGCAACTCAATGTGCTTTTGCAGATAATATTCTGGTTAACCAATTAGCTACACAAATCTAAAACTATTGTTACACGTTTGATGTTTGATCTTATTTGTTATTTATATATTTACTTATTTATTTATCTTATTGAATTTTTGTATTTATTTATTGTATTTATTTATTACTTATTTATTATTTATTTATTATTTATTTATTTTTTATTTATATATTTATTATTTATTTATTTATTGCTTATTTACTCATCTTATTGAATTTCTGTATTTATTTATTTGCTGTTATGTGTCTTATTTATTTATCATAAACTAAAATATATTAAATGAATTGTCAGTTCATTTATTTTTATCTATTTTATTTATTTATAACCATAAACAAATGCATTTTTTTTTTCGCTTCTTTTTTGTATTACATTGAAGGTTTTTGTGGTATTTTTCCTTCAAATAACTTAAATTTTTTTTTACTAAATTGTTCATACATGGTAATAATATTCCAGTAGAAAGATATAGAATTTACCTATCAAATCTCTGTATTAAATAATGTGCGGTAACAAACCTATAATGTAAATTTACGATACCAAATAAACATATCTATCTATATTGAAACAACTTTCCTTCCTTAAATTTTTCACCATTATTGTTTTCGTTTTGTGGTCAACCATATTATCGAAAAGGGATAAAATGACTGTTTTATCAGTTAAATAATACAAATGCTGGCAAAATTTATTCAATGTTGCATTTGAAATTGACGAATCCACACGTTCGTAGTCTTTCAACGCTTTTATGAAGTTTAAGTCCTAGTTAATTGCACTGAAGCCATGGTTTTGCATAAGTTTTTGCAATGAACAAACAAACATCTTGAAGACATTGCCTTCCTTCTTGCTTAATTTACACTGAGCCTGTAACAAATATATTTTTAAAGAATAAACTGCACTTGCCATCCATCTCGCTCCTGGAGGTCTGATCTTCAATTCCGTGTTAGCGTTTCCTCCAAAAAATATGAAAGAGAGCTCAATGAGCCCACGATAGTCATCACTATCCTTACTGTTATTCTCTGTAGTTCAACAAAATACAAATCAAGCAATTCATTTATTTTGGTTTCTTGAAAATTATGTTTTATAGTATTACTGCATGTTTGAATGATAGAAGAATCCATATATTTCCAGTTGTCTCGAAATTTTTTAAAATGGGGAATATCTGGGCTTATTGACACTTGGCTTATTTTACACTCTTTAGAACAAGTTCATATAACGTAATGTCGACACCCAAAAGTAACAACTCTCTTTCAAGTTTTTGTTCTAAAAGCACACAAGCACTGTTGAAGCGACCTGTGTAAGATGATGTTTAATCACAGCACATTATCTGAATATTTTCTTCAAGGTTCCAGTCGTTAACGCTCCAAAAGCAGCTGCAGATTGTTTTTTTCCCGAAAAATGTTCAAGCTTATGCACACAAAGAAGTTGTTCGTTACTGCCAAACGTTATAACAATAGGAAGTCATTCTTCTTTTGAACTTCTTACGGTTAGGCTAGGTAGTAATTTCCTATCCCAGTGAGCAGTCACGACTTCAGGTACATAATTTTTTAAGTAAATTTTTATAGATTCAGCTCTTTTTTTCTTTTCCTTGCCTGAGTTCGAATACGTTGAATCGGGGATTTATTGATTGAGAACTCGTCAATATTATATCCAAGTGCCTCCAAGGTTGCCTGAAGAATATAAACAAAATCCCGGTTTTTTCAGCTGACATCTGTCTAAGGCCAATACTAATTTAGCAGTAATAAAATCTTTTCCTCCACGCATTTTAGTAGTTTTATCTTGGACTGTTTCCATTAGGCATTCAAAATCAAGTCCGTTAGTGATATTTTAGATGGAGGTTTCCAAAAATTGGTAGAACCTGTCACTTTAGTGGCAGAAAAACCTGATTAACAGAGAAAATGTTTCATAGGCTCTAATATCTAATACCTCTTCCTCGCTTTGGCTTCTGCGAAAGTCATATGAAGTGATGCCTTATGTTGCCGATAATGATCCTTACAATGTTTGTGACTGAAAACTTCTTTCCTTAAATATAATTAAAGAACAAAATATTTCCGTCAGGATGGTGTCTCCAAAAATTGGGAAAATAGAGACATATCAAATTGTCCGCAAAAATAGAAAAAAAATCGACTCCTGGCAATTAGAAGAACAATTTCAGGGCACAACCATCGTAAAATCTTTGGCAAATGCCTGAAATTATAATTTAATTAGCTGAATGTGGGTGCCAAATTGTTGAGCTTTTCAGTCACATAAACCAACCACCTTTACTTCCTACGATATTTATATACTCAGACCCACTCGCCACCCACTCGTCACCATCACACAAAGAAATACGACTTAATTCAACCCACCCCTCAACAGGACGAGTTAATACATCTTGGTCGTCCTCATGCTTGTTGGACTACGCCTATCGATTGGTAATAAATTATTTTTTTTTAACACTCTCCGTGTCCATGTCCAGTCCACCAACAGGATATTTCTCCCATTGGACTAATATTTCTTAGATTTTGCCAGGATTTTTCTACTCTTCAGTTGCCCCCGCATTCTAGAGTCTCCCTCGAAGATATATGACCAAATAAAAGAGTGTATCCCCACATGAATAACACAATAATACTGCTTGCTCTGTCTGTTCCGATCACGTGCCAGGCGGTCTCGGGGACGGAAAATTAATTTTCATTGCCACAACCAACAGGTTTTGTGTGGCACAGAAAAAAAAGGAAACTCTGCCACAAGCCAATGTGTGCGACGCCAATATTCCAATTTTCACAAATTGCCAGATATTTTATGTTTTTCTTTTTTTTCGCCCCTCTGCCGCCGCTTTACAGTTGGAAAAACTGTCAAACACGCACTCAATAAAGCGGCGCGTAGACTTATTTATTTACGAGTAGGTATCTCCTCAGGCAAAAAAAAAAAGGAAGAAAAACGCCGGAAAAGGTGTTCTCCTGCGATTCTCCGATTCTGAAAAAGGGTTATGTGGACAAAATACACTCGAACACGTGTACATATATTTTATCTACCAACACGACGACGACACGATGCGTGCCTTTGATTTCGATATTCGATTGCTTCTGGTCGACTTGTGGATTGTGAAAGCGATAAGTAGCGGTGCCGGGGTGTAAATCCATATATTTTGGGACTTCTGTGTCAGCGGGAACCCGTAATCGGCACTACACAGGAAGAAGGATTTTGAATTTTGATTTTCTTGGGAAAATATTTGTACCCAACCCTACCGGCTGCAGTGAGCAGTGGTGGGTGGGATTTCCTAACAAATTGGCCAATTTCAGAATTGTTTGGTAAATTGGGTCATGGGGATAATTTTATCGATTCAAATGGAAGTTTTCCCTTCTGGGGGGAGGCTTTAACTTGATTTGATTTGGCGCACAATTACATTCATTGTGAGCGGATAACAAAAGCATTGATCACTTAATTTCTGAAACAACTTTGGGGAGTTGTGCGGGTGCCTACCTTTGTATGTCGAAACTTAAATGACCGGAAAATTGCTGACAAATAGAAATAATAATATGGCACAGGATGTGGATTGGATGTAGTAATCAGTGCGGGGGTAGGTTGACATCATTTCAATCACCAAGAGTGCGGGTTTCTCAGTCACAGTGTTCGGGAGAACATCGTGCGTTCGCTATTGAGTCGTTTTCTTAAAGTGGCGATTCTTACGTGAGTGCGCGCCGACAATTTTAATCACGTTACAATATTCCTACATTGACCGAAGGTTCAAGTATAGATTTAACTCGTTCGTGGCTGCAAAGGTTCCATGAAACCTTCTTCAGCTCTAAACACCAGGGCTCAGCAGATTATCAAGGACCACCGAAAACATTCGGGAGCTGTAATGAAACCCTTTTTTGTTTGAAATTCCATAGGATCAATTTGAACAGCGAAAATTAGGGGCAAATGATAATGGATTATTTTTGGCTATTTGGCACAAAGTTTCGGCAGGATGGGGGCGACTCTGCATATGGCTAGAACCTCCTTGAATATTTCATGGGGAAAACTAACCAGCCGCATTGGAGATATACCGTGGCTACAAAACTCTCCAGACTTAGCACCCATACAATTCTAAATTTGATGATCTGAGACCCTATTGCCTTGGTAACTAAAAGTAAAGTCGACACTAGAAACCCGCGATTTGCCAAGGAGCTGAAGGAAAATATTCGCCATTAAATTCACGATATCTAAGCCAAGCCCACTTGAACGCGTGGCACGAAACACGGTGGTCCGCTTCCAACTTCCGTTTTGATACCTTAACCTCAAGTTACCCGTTTATTTTAATGTAACATATTTTTAAGATATTTATGTATATCCCCCCTGTGTAATTTAGGAATACAATCAGCTCTACCACACTTTTCACGGATATCTCTTAAAGGTAATCGAAAAAGAGTCCTCGCAGTATTCTCTGCCTGGCTTTCGCTAGATCCGGGCATTTGCACAAAAAATTGGCAAGCGACTCTTTTTGTAGCAGCTCATTTGTTTTTAACCTATTGTAACTAGTTTGGCCATATCTTCCAGGATATGACACAGTTTGTCAGACTGGTCCACCTGAGACCAGCTTGTTTTAAGAAGTGTGGCAGTATATTGCCCTTAATAGCATTTTCCGCTAGTGAGCTATTAAGGGCTGGGGGGAGCAACCAACACCTTGTGCTCTCCCACTCACTGCAAAGTAGGATGACAACTTTGATGACTGCTAGACATCTCAGGTCACCACTTCTAATTTTTTTGGAGAAACACCAGCTATCTCAGGCATGGAAAATTCGTAACATTGTCCGGGGTACCTGCAGCAAAGACCGCATCATTCCGACAAGCTAGTTACTGGCGGGAGCAGGCATGTCTCCAGCTTCAGGAACCCGGGCACCCTTCTGTCTCAGCTCCCCGCACGGGCACAAGGAGTCCTGTGGTCTTGGGTTCTTAGGGTAGCCTAAGAGATGGAAGGTCGACTGGAACAGCGGGTGGACAGCTGTACAGCACGTCAAATCTTCTGCACCGCTCGCTGATCCGCAGGTCCGTTACATAGTCGGACTTATTTGGTGCTGCCTTCGACAGTCTTTTCGAATACCAGATTCAAGCTATCTTCAGCAACTTTTCTTTTTTTTTTATAATCTACACACGCTAAAGGGGATATGAATACCCTTATAGTGTTTACACACAGCGCGAGCACATGAAGGACAAGAACGAGAGACAGACAGATCGACGTAGTGATAGGAAACTCAGATGTTAGGTTTCAACTAACTCTATGGGTGGTGCCCAGTATAACTGGAGAGTTGTGTATTATTGAAAGTTATGCCATTGCTTATGATTCACAGAATTTTTTTCCAGATGTTTCCTGTTATTAGCTTGTGCGATCAATTTCTTCAGCCATGCCACCATCCTACTGCCAGTGTTATGCCTTCGCAGTAGGTTTTTAATATTAGCTTCTGAAACTGATCAATTTGTTTTTATTTCGTGAGAAATAAATGTTTCGGTTATCTGGATTTGAACCGTGAACCTTCAGCGTGACAAGCGACGACGACTACCACTACGCCACGGCCACCCACCAAAAGTACGAAAAGTTATCTTCCAGTTCTAGAATCGTTGCTAGTTTGCTGATAAGACCCTGTTTTCAAAATCGTGATATGAGAAATGACTCTTAACCACTCTTCGCTGCCAAGCTCAAAAACGAATTTTAGGTTTAAAATGTCGCCATTCAAAAATGCCACCTCCACAATGCGGTTGTCACTGAGCCAGAAAAATCTGTTCTAAGTGCCAGGCCCGAGAATAGTCGGGCTGCCAATGTCAATGTCAACGGAAATGGTTTTTCTTTGAACCTACAGTGGAAATGTACTAAGATTCTCGGGTCCGGCACCAAGGACACAAACTTCTAACTTGAGAATACTCGGGCTTGGCCGAGTAATATTTTAAATTTTCCAAATTTTCATCAAACGCTCAGACTGATCTCACAGAGACTGTCCTAAGAGAGCTTTCTTATTATGACCATCTAGAGTTCTAGACCTATGCGTTATGCCAAACAACATTGTTGGGAGATAGGGGGAAGGAAACAAATGTGGTGGTTTGAAAGGTTCTGCAATCTCAAAGCACTCGACTTCATCCCCTTAAAGAAATAAGGTAGGCACTTCTACAATCAAGAACCAATTGTGAATTTCCGTGTTGAGTTTGTTTTAAAGTTATCACCAGAAATTTCCATTCGTCACTTTAAAACAATTTACAAATAAAAGGAAAAATTCCCAACATATCGCCCCAAGGATATGGAATGAACTTCTTTTGACATTTTTTTTTTTTTGTTTACTTTCCTGTATTAAAAAGTATTTGAAGAATTTCTCTGAGGTATTAAAAAACGATTTGTTCTTACTCTCCCCTGAAGTAATAATTCAATTTAATTTTCTCTTCAAAAACAAGAAAAAAACAGAAAAAAAAAACTTCATAAGTACCCTCTGCAAATCATTAAACGTTTCGCTTCCATAGTGAATAATGAATGAATCTTCGTCTTGTCTCAAAATGATTTATCACCACCAACGAAATATCATTAAGAACAACAAATTCATGATACGAAATGCATTTTTTTAATTTGATATCCTCGGGCATTTAACTAATCCACACAAGAACACAATCAAGAAGTTATTTTAAGGACCTGTGTAAAGTCCTGAGGTTCGTTATAGTATGTGTTGAGAGTGTATTTTGTTTGTTTTCCTTTTCCAACATAATCACATAGACATTAAATTGTATTCTTCATACAGCCATTCCTCCCTTGCTCTCTTTATAATTTTCAATTAACCTAATGCAATAAGGACACCACCGCCCCTAACCACTGGCCCACTTTTCAACACTGACACCCGCTTTCCTGCAATTTGATTTGATTGTTCTTCTTAAAGGCGCATAATTAAGTTGAGTGAAAAATATTAAAAAAAATAAATAATAATAAGTACAAGAGGCGCAGAGATAAACTTGAAGCACACCCTCTTAGCGTTGTCTCATAAAGAGGCGAATATACGAGAATATAGGGTACTTGAAGAGGGGTGTGGTGTTGAAAGGACCTGTTGTTAATGTTGGAATTTATTAAGTGGATTAAGAATGCAATGGTAAGAGAGAGAACTCCGGCTAGCGATGAATCATTCAATTGGAATTATTAAAATTTAAGTCCAAATTGTTTGAAGGATCTGGAAGTTCGGAAAGAAATCAGCAGGGAAGGAGTTGAAAGTAATCCTTTTCGAAGTTGGAAAACTGTTTGGTAAATGATTTTTATTTTGTTTGCCTCTTATGTGTCGAAAGAATTTTTTTTACATCCGGCTCGAAGGACCATCAAAACATCTTTCAATGCACTTTCATATGGAGAATGTTTATTCTGGTCACGCTTTTGGATTTGAATCTAAGGGACCTGAAGTATAGTTTTGCATATTATAAAATCCAACCTCAGATATGGATGTATCCAAGATGGCCGCAGTGTGGGTGTGTACTGGTTTATTCGAATAAAACAATAGAAAATCGCTATTTTCTGCAGCAATTCTTGATTTTGTAATAAAGATGCATCTATTATAGTAACGAATAGTTTAGAAGCTATAAAAGCACCAGCCTCAAATCCTATTGACTCCAAATCAGTCCCGCACTACTTCAATACCTTTCAAGACTTCTCACATTAGAACATAGGTCAAATTTGGTGTTTGCCTGTTCACAATGGAAATCACATAACCAACAAACTAGAAAGAAAAGGTTCGGCTTGTTTCCCTAGCGGTAGAGAGCCATTTTGTAATATTCTGTACTCGGCAATAAACTTACAATGAAGTGTTGGGAGACCAAAAATGTGTATAATACCTGTTCAAAAAACAACTTAAGACTTCACCAGGCTAACAATCACTGAACTACACTATGGATGTCTTCAGAAGAATGGTCAGATTTCTAACTGGGCACTGGGCATCTTCGATATCACATACTCAAAAGAGTAGGTCTTTTTCACGAAGCTGAATGTCTTCCTTGGTTGGAGGACTACGGAATAGCGGAATGCATGGTTCTATGCGCTATAAGGAGACAATGTTTCTTCACTGAGGAAATTCTTAAGATCTCCACCAGAGTGATCCTCAATTATATCAAAAGAATTGAGTCTCTTTTTACTGTGGTACAAAGGATATTTTAGATCCCAGTTTGTACATATAATAAAGTTTGCTTATAAAGCCAGATTTATTGATAAATTCAGCTCAATGTTTGGATGAACTGACAGTAATATCATCTGTCTTAAGGTAAGGTTGACCTAGGAAATGCAGACTTGTCCTTGCTAAACAACTATAGCTACATTCGATAGTCTTCGATGTATTTTCGTCCTCTTCGACAGATATTCTCTTCAGCAAATCCGATGAACAGGAGGTGTTTCTGGACTCATTAGTATTCCGGCAAAAATATGGATACTATATGTATCTGCCCTCTGCACAATTGTAGAAGTTTTTTGGTTCTTTTAAGGAAAGATTTTGGTTTGTCTATTTTCTTCAGCTTCCCTCCAGTTATGAAGTTCTTTCTGCTGAAGTTGCCATTAGAATAGGGTTGCTATTCGTCCCGATACGTCGGGACATATCACCATTATTACTAGTCTTATCCCGACATCGCGACGAGCTTAAAAAAGTCCCGGCAAATTTAAGTTCCAAACCAACAAAACTGAGAGAATATTATGACGAAACAAGTTCGAGATCTTAGAACAGTTTGACTTTTAGCTTTAAAATTTTTGGTGAAGTATATCTGTGAAGTGTAGCTCCAAACTCAAACGCGAGTACCGTTTTCTTGAGTCACTTTAAGAACACACAAAGTGTTCGCTGTCGCCAGCCCTAGGGCGCACTGACTAGTGTCAGTGTATTTTCATGGTTGTCCAAAAACCCACTGCAACCCCCATTACATCAAACGCCAATAGCTTGCCCTGATAGCTGCCATGCATTGAAAACTTAACATAAATCAGTATTTGTTAATTTTCGTATATTGTTGCACTAGTTTAGTTTGTTTTTTAAGCAACCTATCCGAACACAAAAAACACAAGAACAATGAGCAAAATCAACGCAATAAAAAAAAACAACCAAATGATAAATCAGCTGATTTCATATTTTGACAGCCCTTTTTTCTGAAACTCGAGAAATACCCAAGGCGAATCCAGTTCCAGTGCAGAACCAGTGTCGACAACGAACGCAGGGCAGCATTTTCAGTGTAGCACTGACTGACATCCAACGTACCAGTGCTACTAAACATATTTGGACATTTCTTTATTCAATGATTGACAGTCTTGACTGTCCATCGAACTACAATGACTACATTGCATTATTTCGAGATTGCCACGTCACGAAAACCAAAAATTAATCTGCACATGCCAATCTGCCACTTTCGAAAAAAATAAAGAGAAACACGGACGTTGTCAGATATCTGCTCTCTACTACCGCTACGGGTGTCCGAGTAAAGGAAAAAAACTGTTAACGTTCTCTCGGATGAGATGTTCACAATGTGTGATGTGTTTTTCCGCGTTTTCCCGTTCGATGTATCCAGGCTACATCCAAAACTTATAGTTTGTAGTTACCTATATCTTCTCCTCCGTTCCCCAGTTTTCCGAATGGTATCGAATATCTAGCAAAGGAACTTTCCTTCGACAGTGTCCAGTGCTGGATACCATACAATAAAGCGACCCTGAATCAATTTCTTGGGCTTTTTAAACCAAGTTTCTTTTTTGCTGAACCGAACTAGCAGCATTTTCTTTGAGTCAGTCAAATTTGTATAAGTTCCAACTCCAAGGCAAACAAACTCCTTACCTAATTCTAGGTAACATTAGTGGCCACTCAGCTGCTTCTTTGCCTGGCCTTTAATTGTCTTGAGAACCTTTTCGAGATCTCACTGCGTTGATGTCAATGCCTGCTGGAAATAGTGGCTCCTATGTTTATTGTACGCAATCTTTTCTAGACAAAGTTAAAAAGTAGTAAGACAGCGCATCACTTTGTTGAAATCCGAAATTTATTACATCTGGATGGATATCTCGCAATCATCACTTTCCAGAAAATAAATAAAGAACACTCTGAAACTGATCCGTTATACCCGGCTGACTTGCTCTTTAAAATCCTTTTCTTTTTTTTTTCCTGGATCACCTGCACCTCCCCTCACAAGAGCTCACAATAGGAATTCGACTTCTTCTCACCCGAGGCTAATGTCACTAATCGTTTGACGTGTTCCGTGATTTCACTTCAATCCTCCCATCTCAGAGCAACAATCCTCCGTCTATAGTCGAAACAAAACATTTCCTATATAATTGCGGGTGTTGTTGCGGTTTCCTATTTAAGTAATCATGTTACAAAAGCCACCCTTTTAACCCAATCTAACTCACTTCGAAAATGCAATCAACCGTTTACCTTAAATCCCACAACAAAGTTTGCTTCACTTTTTTTTACCCCCGTAAGTCTGCCGGGGGACGAACAGGAAAAAAAAACCTGGAATCACGGCGGTAGCCGGGTGTCGCCCCCGGGGTGAACAAATAAATCCAAGGGCTCTAAATCAATGCCGCTATACTGTGCCTGGTTGAATGTGCCCGCCCTGTGAATGGCAATAGCTGAGGGTAGTCGTGCTACTGTTGGCCTTTAAGCCCTTGTAATGCTTCGCAATGTCAGTTTACGTTATTGGATTATATGTGGGAACAGATTTTGCGCTATAATGTGCGGTTAAGAGAGTATAAGGTAAAACCGGAGAGCTCTTCAACCATCACAACACACATCATGGGGATGGAAGTGTGAAGGCAGCAGGATGAAAGCGATTAGAGAGTCTGGAGGGACCTTGTACACTCGTGCATTCCGGGTGTATATGTGTGTGGTGGGTTTTTGTACATTCGCTGTGGTTCCCACGGTGGAAGAAGTATTCGTAAAAGCCTCTTAATGAGGCGTACAAACGATGCGACCATGAAAGCGCCTGAAATGCCACAAAATCAAACATAAGTGGGTGGTGGGGGAGCGGTTCAATGTGGCAATTCCATTTTCCTTTGTTGGAATGTCAGTTGTGTAACAATTTAAAATTCTTTCCGGTGACAGTGTAATTTTTCTTCGTTCAATTGTGAGATACAACAGAAGAGGGATGGTGATTGATACACGGCCAAAGCTATGTACCAGCCACTGGGAGCTAGTTTCACAACGAGTGGGATTGGAAATATTTTTTTTTCCTTTATTTTGATAAAGTGTAACAGAGACATATTGGATTATTTGAGGGGTATCATTTCAAAACTCTTCTTTTCCACTTTTGAGAATTTTGAGTAAAATGAAAAAACTGTTAAAAGCTTCTAAAATGATATTAAAGATTGTTTTAAAAGTTAAATTGTAAGTTTGAAATTATGTTTATACATTTCTTATTGTTTTGAACCTATAAGGTAAACCTAAAAATTATAAAAAAAACAATTTAATTTGGAAAAGAAGAGTTTTGAAAATTACGATTGGAATAGTTGACTTTTGATTCAACCTATTTAGGAAAAGAGGAGCTTTGAAAAGAAAGTACATTTTTTTCGATTTAATTAATTTTGGTTTACTTTTAAATACCTAAATACTTATACCAGAATATCTATAAAAATAACTGGGGGTATTAATACTGATTTGAAGAAATGTAACGCATGCAATCATTTCTGACTTTTTATTCTTTTCTTCAGCTTTTTTGGCTGAGTAAATGCGAAATTTATTTCGCCTTTTTCCTAACGCAACTTCGTTCACAAATTCAGATAGCTCATGATCTATTTATAACATTTATATTTAATTTAATTATTAAATAAAAATTAACTTATAAAGCTTTATTTCATCTGCGAACTTGCCAAAGATGTTTTCTTCACGAGAATATTGCAACACTAATAGGTGTGTTCCCGTACTGTCCAAAACTGCGCAAAAGTACGCCAAACTACGAAAATCAGTCAAATCCTGTTCACGTACGAAGATTTTTCATTATTTTCGACAGAAGAGAGTGCTAACAAGAGAGTAAGAAATTTCCCTATGCTGCCGATTTTAGCCCAAGAAATTTTTTTGGGCAGCTTTATGAAACTGTCAAATCTGTCAAACGTCAAGCAGTTTTCGTTTTTTGTTGTTGAGATGTACTTTTGAACACTTTTCCCTCTTTCTGGCAGATTTTTACCCCCACTCCTTGAAATTTTAGAATCTATAAATTTTAGATTTTTACCCCCACTCGTTGAAATTTGAGAATCTTCAAATTTTAGTGCAGAAAGTACGGGAATCGGGAACAAACCTGTAGTTTAATCCATGAATACTCTCAAAATAACGAAGATTCCCGCCTTCTTCAATGTCATTGGAATACACGAGTTTCGAAAGCGGCGACTTAGATTCGCATAGGAAAAGAAGAGTTTTGGTGCAGAATTTGGTTTGTATGGAAATAAATGAGTTTTGAATTAAACGACTAAGTGGAATACCGTAGTTTTGAAAACAACTTCACATTTTAAGAACTCAAAAGTATAGGAAATAGCAAGTTTTGATAAATTTTATTTTAGCATCAGATGAAGGCCCTTCTAAAGAACACTTTCTCATACTTAACTCATTTTTGAAAGAAAGTGGAATAGAAGAGTTTTGAAATTATACCCCTCATTTATACCTTTAGTGATAAATACTGTACATATGTGAAAGCAAAAACACTGATTGCCACATCACTGACAACGTGGAGACATGGAGTTTTTAAACACTCAATGAGAAGGCGGATTTTTTTTTTCTCAGAATTCCACCCTAACGAGGGTGAGAAGGAATAAGCTGTGATTTTACACATCCGGCCAATATAACCCATATGTACCTAGAGTTTAAAATTGTATAGATCATAATCACACGGACACTGAGAATCAGTAAGTTCCTGTTTAACGGGGATAGAAAGTGAGTCCTGCAAATAGGAGAAAAGCCCAGACTACTTTGTAAGCAGATACGAGGCCCTATTGAGACAAAGAAGGGACTGTCTAGAAGCCTTTGCGCAGAGCAACCGAAGAAATTTCCTGACTGGACCCCTGGGGAACCGAACTGGTGAAGATTCTCATGTAGACTAGGTAGTCTCCAGTTGATCTGATACTGGTCACAGTGTACACATTCCCCATCCAAGAAATATCGATGCTGAAAAACAATAGATAACAAATTGCTTGGGCGAATTCTAAAGCACAAGTCCAGATAAGGCACTTTGTTAGTGAAAAAAAGTTTCACTTTATAAAGTCTGATTTTTTTTTTATCACAATTTACATCGTCCCTTCTACCAGTTTTAAAGATAGTATAAATTTCCATTTGGAATACGGGCACAATTTTTTTTTTATAATCTACACACGCTAAAGGGGATATGAATACCCTTATAATGTTTACACACAGCGCGACGCAAGCACGTGAAGGACAAGAACGAGAGATTATTTAAGTCTGTTGTTCTCGCATTCCACGAAGATTCCAGAGCCATTCGTGAGGATATGACTACTTTGTCGCCTAGACTCAGATCAACCCTGAACATGCGGAAAGCAGACAGTGGACTTTGAATTTCCACAGCTGCCGCAATTCTGGTATCATTGCATCAGACGGCATACCCATGGGATATTTGCCGCACAATGTCAAAAAAAAAAAAAACTCCTGTGGTAGAAACGACTTCTTGGACGGAAGATAGATCTGAGTGTGAAACCCATGATAAATATATCAACGCGTTAAGCGCAGGACTGGGTGTACTTGGAAAAGCTCCCAAATAGGTGAGATACACAGTACACGTATCTAAGGTAGTATACTTAGAGTGTTCATTTTCGTTCAAGTTCAAGCATCTGTCAAAAATTCAAGAAGTTGGCCGGCAACTGTGACCCCCGTGAACTTGATTTGCATGTAACTTTCATTTTTTTAATATTTTCAATACCAATAATTAACTACGAAAACAGTGAATTTGAATTAAATTGTATAGAAAGGGGTCACAGATATCCGCTATTTTTGCTATGAAAATTTTTGGCAGATGCGCAGTATACCTTAGATACGTGTATTGTGGGTGAGATGGACTGTTCTCTGAACAGTTAAGGTTTATTCCACCAGAATAGTCTTATCCATAGATAGATCCAAAGGGCCATGTTTTGCCACAAACCCTTTTGCATTGCCAGTCGACCAACATTATTCCCATTGAAAAAGTTGTGCATTTAAAAATTAGAGAAATCTGCAGTTAGACTGGGCATTTGGTGTTTTCAATGCTCACTTCAAAATATGGCAAAAGAATGTTCGAAATCGGAGTCCAACAACGGGCGGCGGGACCAACAAGCCTCTCCAGCAATCTCGTTCGGTAGTCAGCTGCTTATTTCCCTGGGCGAAAAATTCAGACAATCTTTTGCGATTTGTCATCATCTAAAAGCAAGTTTTCATTTTATATTCAACTCATTCTTTTTTTTTATGCCTTAGGACATCACGCGGTCGGCTCTTGGACTAATATGACCCATTTCAATTTGCGGCAAAATAATTGCCAATCAAATAAAGCTGAGCCATTTTTTTAATCGGTGCGATTATTAAGACTTGAGTGTCTCATATTTTGCGACGAAATAATCGTGCGACAGAAACCACAAGTGAGTGCATACCAACACCTTGTTCCGACTACGATTTTTCAATCGTAGCGATTTAAATCGCAAGTGCCGACACTTGCCAGTACATATGATTAATTTGAACTTGCAACAATCGCATCGCATGAAAAATGGGACAAATCGCAGATTTTTAAACGTTGCGATTGGTAGGTATCATGTGCGCGTACATACATTGAATGTTATATATTATATTAGTGGTTACCCGGTGCGCTTCGCTACATCCATTAAAACAGTGTTTATGTCATAAATGTAATGAACTTTTTTCGAGTGACTTTTTGTGAATAGTAATAACTCTGGTGGAGAATCAAATTCCGACAACTCTCTTTGGAGTAAACTGTCCAAACAATAATATCCTAAAAACTCAAAAACTTACCATCCGATTGACCTGAAACTTAGGCAATATATTTGTTATCAAGCGAAAAGTGCACGTAAATCAAAAGTAAGCTTATAGCTATCACCGTGCATTGCTGTAGTAAGAATTTTGAGATTTTGGTTTACATGGCCATCTATCGGAAATCTTGGAAACTTTTGATTTACAAACATTTCTCACTTCATAACAAATATATTCTGTAAGTTTCAGCTCAATGGTTTTGAAATGTTGGTGTTCCAGCGCCATCTATCGGAAAACTTGAGAACTTTTGATGTACGAACATTCTCAACATGCTATACAGCGCGTGCAACCATGACTTTGTTGAGCCAAACGATTAGTAACCGAATCATCTCAAGAAATGGACCTGTGAATTGGCCACCTCGTTTAAGTGGTTTGACACCTTTGGACTACTTTTTGTGGGGGTACGTCAAATCTCTGATAAAAAAGCAACGATTGATCATCTAGAAGCTAACATTCGACGCACTATTGACGAAATAAGACCGAGTATGCTCGAAAAAGTGGTGCAAATTTGGACCGACAGAATGGCGTTCATAAGGCGCAGTCACTGAGGCCATATGCCAGTAGCTTTTTTTAAACATTAAATGCCATGAAATTTCTGAGCTAATAAAGCCAAAATGTTGGTCATTCCATTGAATTTGTTGTGTTTTATTTTAAAAAAAAGTTCTATGCCTCTACAAAAAAAAACACCCTATATAAAGATATTTATCTTTTTGATACTGAGTCGTACGATGGAAAACGCATGTACGCGCCTAACCTTACATCGGCAGTGGCTAAAGAAACATTTCAAAACATTTCGGGATGATCACGGTTCTTAAAACATTTTAACTTGTTAGTCAAAAGAATGCTTAAAGTATTCAATTTTCGGGGAGATATTTTCAATACCAATGCTTTCGATATTGTATCCCGCTTTAACTTTGCCAATAAAGCTGATTTCGAGACATAATAAAATATTTTTAAGTTTAAAAAATAGTCGCTAAATACCGTAATTAATAAAAAATAAATTTTTATTGCGTCCTTTCGACTTTAGTTCTGATTTTTCATATTTTAATTATCAGACGGAAGCCCGTACACAATATTTTTTACAATAAGAACATGGAATTTACAGTAATTCAACACAGGGCATTAAGCAACTAATATAAGTATTATAAAATTAAATAACACTGATGCTGTAAATGCGATTACAACGCTTGGTTTTGTTCCTTTTTGATTTGTTAAATACTATTTAATTAAATCTGTAATAAATAATCGGATCACATTTTATTATTAGCTTCCCATCATTTAACCATTTTAATAGAATGCCGGAAATATCATTCGAAAATAACAATCTCTCAATTACAACATTAAATCTAATGTAATTACTTTATTAATGAAGGCGAATTTTATTCGCATTCAACTACTGGCCGCGGGGCTGCTGCGTGGGGTTTTCAACAATAAAATACGTGGCAAATCGATTTGCATAATTAAATCCATTAAACTCGATTCCAATTTTGAAAATATTCATTTTCATTTTAAATTTAAATTTAAATGTCTGCTATGTAATTTTTTTCAACATCTAATTGAAAATTTTCAAAGTTAATTCAAAATAACAATAATAATCCATCCTCGTGCGTAGCTACATAAAATGAAAACGAGAAAAGAAAAATGCAAGCAAAAGAAGCCACAAGCCCCATTCATTAAAATTACTGATTATGCCCTAGACACAGACACAGACCGCCCAACACCCCCGTGAAAAATAATGGAAACGACGACAATTTTTTATTTTTTTTTTGGTGGGTGGCGGGGGTTGGTTGGAGGTTTTTGTGTTAATTTAAGGTTACAAGGTTTTCGCTTGTTTTATCTTTATCTTTCGTTAGATTTAATGATGTCGCAGTTTGTTATGGATCTTAATTTAAGACAATAACAAATGGGAGGACATTTTTGTTTGAAGGGATATCTCATAATAATAATTTGTCAGGTAGTTTGCGCTGTTTCTCTGGAACTGTCAAAAAAATGTACGAATATCTGTTATATGTTTGCCGACTGTATCTGGTTTTTTCCATCCTTTTATAAAGTTTCAAATTCATATTTCTCAGAAATATATAAACAGTCATTTCATAGGACAACGGTTTGATATGTAGCTCGGAACAAGATAAACCACGGCTTAGCTTGACAAATATCCAAAATCGGTGGATATCGGCATAGACTTGTGCTTTGGTGTAGTTTCAAAGAAAAACATCTAATGGCAGCGGCGGCCAATTCACAAATTCTCGTCATAAGATGATCTTACCGTTAAACTTATCCGCCATCTTGTTGGAATAAGATATCTTCAATGTTCTCAAGTTCTTCGATGTTCTCAAGTTCTGGCCACAGATCGTCATTGCCGGTTACAGATCTTCCATCCGAAAGAAATAAAGTCCGATGACACTGCCATGTTAAAAACCGGATCATACAGTTAGTGGGTTCATGTAACACTTGTGGGTTACTCTCGCCCCAACAACGGATATTTTGTTTGTTAACAAAGCCAAAAATGCGCCTTTTTGGCCGAAGCCATGATCATCTTCCGTTTGCTCAGGAAACTCCCGATGGAATCTGTGGCTATCGGGCTCCAAGCCTGGAGCCAATACGATGTCATGATATAGGCTTAAATCCTTACGCAAAATTCTCCAAGTTAACGTCTGAGAAAATTCAATTATAGCGATGGTCGTGAAATCGACAAATTTGGCTCATTCATATTCTTCTCACTTCGCGCTTTTCGTTATCTTGTTGGTGGCCTAAATTGTCCTATGAAGTGAACTAACGCTCAAACTCTGCATATAGTCTGCGCAGACTTACACTTGCAGCGACCAAACTCTTTGATGAACTAACGTTGAGCACCCACAGCTGAGCCGGAACTGAGAAATCTCATTAGAAAAATAACATTTAGTTCTAAACAGAAATTTACAAATTGTCCATCGAAGACGAGTGGTCCTTATTTTTGACAGACGTCCTTCATATGTGTGTACATTCATAAATGGTAAAACTTTCATACATTGCAATTCCGCTACAGGGTTTATTACTCCTATATACATATTAACCCACCGTTTAGCGGTGACCCAAAAGGCGGTAAGTCATATTTTTTGGTCTGACAGACCACATTATCCATTTTGCAGTTGTGGCCTATAAAATCGCGGTATGGTCTATTCCATGTGTAACGTTAGGTGTAAAATCGGTGTATGGTAAAGTTTTTAAATTTTCATGGCATCTTTGATATGCTGAAAGAGCGATGTTTTGTGATTGACTTCCCTTAACTCCATCTGATGTTTTACCAATTGATGCGCGAGTTCAATTAGAAACTCACGACGCTTGTTACTTTTCTTCTGTGTAAATATATGTTATTTAAGAAGCGAGTGCAGAAACATATACATAGCAAGTGGAAAAAAAAGTCAGTGGCCAGCGATTAGTAGCGCGTTCAGAAAAGTAAAATGATACCATATGGTCCATCTATTGTGTCCACCTTTTATTTAACCCAGATATGCCCATGGCTTGAGTTCCATTGATAGGAATGTGGGGTTTATGATTCTGTAGTATCTTAGGTCCTAAATAGGGAATTATGAAAGAAAAAATTTAAAATTTGTATTCTTTTCTACTTTTTACAAGCGTCCTACCAGTAGGACACTGGGCAAATTCGCTGTGATTAGAAAAAAAAAAACTTTTTTTTTATTTAGCATTAAATAAATTTACTAAGCAGATATCATTAGAAAAAAACTTCACGTGAGAGTTAAATCCAAAAATTATTATTGCGGTGCGGTGTGATAACTAATGTTGCACCTCACATGAAGTGGAGCATCACATTTATCACACTTTGTGGTCGTTTGGTGTGCATCAGCTTTGCATTGTACGTTGGTGTGCATCGCCTCCTTTGTGTGCTTTCCTAGGTTTGCTTTGTACGTAGGTGTGCATCATCTCCTAACAAAATAGCAGATAAGTTTTCCAGAGCAATATTATCCTCCTCCCCTATGTCTTCATCAGTTATTTCGTTGTTGGCAGTATGTCCGGTCCGGGTCCGGGAACAACCTCAATTTCGAAGCTATGCAAATTTTGAAAATTATCATCTTTATCAAATGCTTCCAAAGTATCACAAATTTCGGTTAAAGTTAATGGTTTGAAAAAATAAAAAAATTAAACGAAACATTATATTTTATATCGCCATATGGGATTTGCCCAGTGTCCTATATATAGGACACGAAATTGAATTAATAAAAAAATTGCTTTATTTTAAATTATACTGAATTTTTAACAGTTTTTATAACTAAAGATTTATTTCTAAACACAGTAAACATTTAAATATTTATAATACGTAAACAATTATTGCAATACTCTTACCTTTTATGTGCCATAGTTCAACTTTTTTTTTTATTTCAATTTCACAAATTCTTGCAACCACTAACTCAAACGTTTAAAACGAAACAAAAGAGAAAAGTACTTAGCTCAATGACGGGAAATATTTTTTGCGGTTTTTCAATAAAAGCACGCCTACTCTTATTCAAATTTAAAATTTTTATGGTAAAATCCAAGTGTCCTACATATAGGACACTGGGCATATCTGGGTTAAGTTGTCCAATATTTGATGGATTTTACTAGCCTCTCCATCAATGTTACATGTTAAGTGTTCAGTTGAAATAAGAATAACTTGCGAACTGATGAGAATTTGTTGTCATGGAAACAAACAAACCTGCTATTCTATTGACTAGTAGTTCTGGTGGAACAACTTTTTGTTCTTACGTACTGTTTTCAACCTAAGCAAGGCTCTTCGACATCAAAGCACTGGCTAAATCGAGTGTGGAAAAGAAGTTGTCCGCGTATATTGCTGGTCCAGTACCAAAAAACGCCATAAAAAAATAAAATAAATATATGGCATCAGCAGTCCTACACAGAACCAAGCCTAGCTTCTCGCAACCATTTGTGTGAGCGTGTTACTTTCACGAATGGAAGGGACCTACAGTTTTTTGCCGATTCCGAACGGCAAGTTGAGAAGCTTCTCATGACAAATGATACTCTTTGATTGCTTGTCAGACATTCGAAAGAGGTGGCAACTGTGAAAAACTTTCTTAAGTGTTCGACCCGGGTTGGAATTGAACCCGAGCAGCATGCGCAGTAGTCCAACACACTAACCACCATGGCCGCGGCCGCCACAAAAAAAAACGCCATAACAATATCCATTACTACTCGTTTGCCCGGATTCACCAATCTATCTTCATTGGGAGGGCTTACCTGTGTAAATTTCACCCTGCAATGGATACAACGTATTAAAGTCATAAGCCTACCACACCTTTACACCGTATAAACACACGCTCCCACCCTCAATTCCAAGAAAAATCGTTTTTATTAGTGTGTTCGCGAAACAACATTAAAATTTTGCTCCAACTGAATTTTTGTTCCACGAAATATGGACAACTGTTTCAAAATATATCGCATTCGACTCGCTGCATCGAGTTTGACGAAGTCATGGAATCGTTTGCCGAAATATTTACAGAAAAAAAATTACAACACAATAAGTTTCAAAATGGTCGGACACACCACAACGTTAAACGGAGGGTAAAACATTAAAGTTGTTCAGATCAGCTCAGAACTCTGTAAACCGTAACACATACATTATGTAGGTACTTAAAACAGTTAACGCGATTCAAAGATCATTTGCAAAAACCCCAACTTTTTCTACAAATAAATGATGCTGTGCTATTTAGTATTATTTACATATATTTCCTGGACTTAATCAGCATTAGATAAATTGACAGATTCGCTAACACGTAGAACTGAAAAGCATTTGTCATGTTTCATGCTAATTTTTTATCCATAGAGAATATTATCTGCACGTATTTCTAATCATTTTCATTTACCCCTTTAATCAGTGTAGTAATTAATAGATAATTACAGTGCGCGAAAACAAATGTTTTACTTTTTTCTAATAAACAATTGAAGCGTTCTGCTTAACTGGAAACAGTACATGAACTATACTGCTTATATTATGTAGGAACAACTAAATTACTTGCAGTTAATATTCAGTGTGTTTGAAGTCTTAACGTACGCTGAAGTAGTAAAGCAAAATGTATCTGATAAATATATTTTTGATTACTGTAATATTTTTTTCCTTTTTAATAAAAATCAACTGCTTACCTTTGACGAATGACAAAACTATGGAAGAGTCGGACGATCTTGATCTGGTTACATTTGCATACATGCCTGAGTATGATGAAGCAGCTAATGTACCAGATATGGAACCACTGTTACATTCGACGAACTTAAATCCAGATACCCTTAAAGATCTAGCTGGGTAAAATGTTAATTTAAATAAAATTTGTTCAAATATGAAAGAATTGAATAATTTGTGAGAAAATATAAAATTTAAGATATCTTTCTGTTTTTCATACTTAGGTACTCGCGAAATATTTGTATAAGATTTTTTTTATGTAGGAGCTTATCCTATCTTCTGTTAAAATGTTTGATTGGGTTTACCTAATCCATTTTCCTGCGCACAGCACCCACGGCAGCACTTGACAGTTTCCTGTATTACACCACACAATCTGCATGTAATGCATATTATGGCAAGCAAGACTACGATTAGACTCTCTAACCTAGGCTACTTTAGGAATAGAAGCTACGGTCATTGCTCTGTTCCTTACCCATAGGTTCGTTTCCGTTTAAACGGAAAAATGTAATTTTTTTACCGAAATAATTTAATTTTTTATAATTGTACTTAATGATAGAATAAGGTTGGCTTTGTTATTTAAAAATTACAAAATTACTTCAAACCATTTGATGAGAGTGCTGTTACAAATTAGGATCAGTGTGTACTTTATGAAGTAAAAATGGCAAATCGTATAGTATAAGCAGGGAACGGATTTTGTTGACTTTGCCTTTTTTTGCCTTTTTTTTACTCATATTGCCTTTTTGTTGCCTTTTTTACTCGTATTGCCTTTTTTTTGCCTTCTTGGTAATATTTGTCAAAGTAGCTGTGCACTTTCTTCTTAACTATACGATTTATCCCTGCTCACACGAAAGAAATTTCAGTGTCCACACGTATGAGAGCAGGTTTTTCTTTCGTATGAACAAGCACATAACTGCATGCGTTGTTTACACGAGCGCGCATAAAAAAAAATCCCTTCACACCAAAACAACCCTAAATATTTTTGTATCAACTCAGCATACATGCGCTTTTTCTTGTGCCCTTCGTGCAATCTCAGGCATTCGTCGCATTTTTATTTACCATCTTTTCATCTGACAAAGACCGTAAGACATCTGGGATATATTTTTTTCGTAACTGTGCGCCTTTTCATCTAGATTCATATTCTGCGACATACTGGTCATACTAAGGGCTAGTCTGTTGAATATTGTGTTTGCTTAAATGCGTGATGTTCCCAAAATATTTTGTTGCTTGTCACTGAAAGTGAAAACGCCCCAAGACCCGTGTAAATATTCAAGCCAATTGCAAAAGTTTGTGGTGAAATTCGAAAAAGATTTTTAGTCGACCCAAAAGATTTAAGAGTTTAAAAATTACAAGCGACTTCTAGTAGTTGTATGTATTTTAATTTGAGCACTTGATCTTAGTGCAATGCGTAGTATTTAGAAGAAGAGGTTTTAAAGACTTTAAACGGACTCGAGGAGAAATTACAACAAGCTGAAGATGGGATGAAAAAAATTTACGCGGTTTTTTCAGCAAATTAACAAAATGGCGCTGCGAACTCTAAATAGGACTCAAATATTAAAGTCATGGACCTGACATCTCATCCCACTAGGCTCTCCTCATGTTGAAAGGTCCTTTATTTCATTCAAGGCTTTCCTGAGAGATAATCGCAGGCGATTGTTACCAGAGAACTTCAAAATATTTTGGGTTACAATGTTAATAATAATGCATAAAAACCTTTATTATTAAATGCCTTTTTTTGCCTTTTCAGCGGTTTTATTTTGCCTTTTTTGGCTTTTTTTGGTCAACAAAATCCGAAACCTGAGTATAAGTTATATTAATTATAATTATTTCCAAAGGGGTACAATGATGATGATGATGATTTCGTCGAAAAACCGTACACAGTTGTTTATGTCATTCTGTTTTGTTAAAATAAATGAAGTTGTGGGTGTTTTTAAACGGACACCATGCTGTCAGGTAATTTTATATTGTTTTCCTAAAAGTCGTTTCTATGTATTTGATTATATAATAATGTTTACTATTCTGTGTTGTTTCGGGCGCAGAGACATTCCAGTGAATTGTAAAGCTGACAAGCTCACTAAATTAGGAATAACAATAACTATTCCAGCGCACAAGGAAAATCTAGATGGGAAAATGGCTCCACCTGCCTTTCCACCAGACAGATCTGGCCTAGACTGGATCTGAAACGATCTACAGGAATCTCCGGATAAGTGCCTCTTCATAAATATCCAAACCTGCGAGGTACTTAAGCGGGTTAGGCACTTATAAAAAACCCGCTTAAGTGCTCAAAGCACTTATTTCTTTTTTATGAAGAAATCACGATTAATTAAGAATATAAATATTTATTCATTCAGACAAGTGACAGTCTGACAGTGACAACAATAGAGTCAGTAATGTCAGGTTCAGTATTGTACCAGATTGGTTTCATTACTTTTTACATTTTTAATTCTTAAGCATGAAACACAAGAAACTGCTAACACCATATTAAGACACAAAGTCAATTACGTACTTAAAAGAACCATTTTCAGGTAAATATCAATAAAAGTTAAAATTAAAAGAGGCAATTAAGCGGGAAAGGTACTTAAGCGAAAGGCACTTTAAAGATGAGTTTTATATGAAAAATTATTTTAAAATGTTGGATCTAAGAAAATAGAGGTACTTATGCGGGTTAGGCACTTATCCGGGGATTCCTGTATATATCTTCTGTCCCTAAAAAGACCACAAATTGAAGTCAACATAGCAACATAGGCAGGCATGCAACCAGGCGTCTTTTCGAACGACTTCTGCAGAAGATGTAGAGACAAGGAAGAGGTAGAAATCACTACTCTTCTTCTTTCATATTCAGCTCGACGAAGACAACTACACTTAGGTGAATATGCCTTCAACAACTTTGTGCTTGGTTATGAACGGATGTAAGAAGTCTATGTCGCTTTATACAAACCTCCAAAAGATTCTCATGCGGAGAGGGGATACATACCCCCAAGATCCTTGGTATCACAGTGGGCCTCTATTGGCCTAAGTGTACTGGTACCCAAACTACGGGCAGCAGCCACTGCTACTGGGTGCAATCCCAGCCGGAATATATTTTAGAAACGAATTGTGAGCCAATTCCATTAAGCCGCGAATTCTTGCATGACGCCCTTTTGAAATCAGTACAAGTACAGACTAAATTATATGCTGCAAAATGAAATATGTATACATACATTATGTTTATTTGCAATGACTTCTCTGCATAAGGTCCGTTTAAACGGACACCCTATACCTCGGCCTTAAAAAACAAAATGCTCCGAATTTGTGGTTTTTCTTTTGAATAAAGAGTGTTTTACTGCATACAAATGGTAAAACATTTTAAATTAACTTCATGCACTAATGGGTTAATTCAATAAAACTGATGACATTCTCCCACTTCTGGACTTCTCTACACTACTGTACGAAACGCTGTACCCGGAGAGAGAAGACTGGGGCAGAAATGCGCTTACTTGGTAAAAACACATTGCGGTCTACGCGTATAGGTGGAAAACCGACAATGGCATCGGTTCTGGTACTTACTCAAGAGAAGAAGTCTTTTAGACTTCCGGCCGTTCTAGCAGTACTGAAAGCGGTGGAGCTGTTGGTGACGAAGCTGCTGTCAGAAACGGATATCACCATTTACATCGAGTGTTAGGCCGTGGTCAGAGCTCTACAATCGTGTGTCGTTAAATTGACAATTGTAAAGGGATGTCGTTCTATGCTTAAAACACTAAGCAAATATAACAGCGTCATATTATGCTGGGTACTAGGGCACTCTAATGTTGACGGTAAGCGAGAAAGGGAGAGGCACTGCCCCACATAGCACCACCATCATGCGGCATTAGGGTTAAATTAACGAACACAGTTATAAGTATGGCGGGCCACAGATTGTCAAGAATGGAGCGGCATAGGGTGTCCAAGGATCTTTGGCCAACCTTAGACTACAAAAGAACCAAGGGAGAAATTTATAAGTTCCAAAGCAGCCAGTTACTAGCCAGTAATAGGTAACTGGTCATTGTCAATTACGATGCCACCTGAACAAGTTAGGCCTGTCTAGCGAGACCGATAGTTGACTCTGTTTGGGAGAGGTCGAAACAGCCGAACACGTCCCGGCACTTTTCGGGGTTAGGCGACGTACCCTACACAAAGAACTGCTTAGACCTTAGAAAGGTGGTTTGCCTCTTGGACTAATTAGTATTCTATTACACCATAGAGGTCGCAGTATCAGCTTTGGTATGGATCCAGAAAAAAACAAAAAAAAAACTGGCAATATTGCTAAAAACTTAGTGGGGCGAAAAATGGTTACTGATCTTTAGTCAGAGTTCAGTAATGCTATCATTTTACGAAAAAAATAAATAAATATACGGCGTCAGCAGTCCTATACAGAACCAAGCCTAGCTTCTCGCAACCATTTGTGTGTGCGTGTTATTTTTTCCACAAAAATGGAAGGGACCTACAATTTTTTGCCGACTCCGAACGGCGAGTTGGGAAGCTTCTCATGACAAATGATACTCTTTGATTGCTTGTCAGACATTTGAAAGAGGTGGCACCGTGAAAAAACTTTTAGGTGTTTTAGCTGGGATTGAACCCGGGCATGGCAGCATGCATAGTAGTCCAACGCACTAACCAGCACAGCCACGGCGACCATTTTACGAAAGCCCTTAGAAAGACTCGGAAATGGTTATTAATTAATCGTGATTTGTTAATTGAGTAGTTAAACCCTTTCCCGATGGATTAAGGAGACTATATAAAACACCTCTATCATCCCAGTTTTGCTATATGGAGCTGAAGCATGGACTTTGTCGAAAGGGGATGAAGATATCCTTGGTCCCTTCCAGGTGAAAATTATTCGTAAGATATTCGGTCCCTTTTGCGTTGACGGCTTCTGAAGGACAAGATTTAAACACGACCTGTACATTCGCTTGGTAAAAAACTACGCATTGTATTCGAATCCAACACGGATGGTGTGCGCAACTGAAGGCAGTTAGCTAAGGACTGTGCTAACTGAAAGGGTTGTTGGTGGAGGCCTTGCTTCACCCCGCACTATAGCGCCACCTAAGAAGAAGATAGTTTTCCTATTTTTTGTTGCTGAACATCTACCATGATTTTTTATCATATCTCTGACTTAAGTTGTTTCATAGATAAGGGGGATGGTATTTTTTGTTTACTCAATAAATCGCAAAATTTCTTATAAAATTTGTTTTCTGAAATCCCTACTTCTACCCCTCTGTAGTGACACCCCCATATCACATGACCTATTTCCCATCAAATTGTTGATTGCAAAAACCCTCATCCGTTAGTCATAGTTTTTCAGTGTCCACGATGTCCTCTTCTCCAGCTTTTCAGTAGCTGTTGCAATTTTAAATAAATTTCTATTTGAATTCGTTTAAAATCTTGAATTTTAAGAGCTTTCATGCATTATCTAGTCAGCTGGCTCACCAGGAAGTCATGTACGATACGTTTCTTCTCACAACATCCACCCCCTTCAGTCATTCACCTCGTCTGTTTATCTTAAATACGTTTTTTATTTTTCATCCTTTTTGCGGTGAAAATTGTCTGCTTCCTTTAACACATCACGTACATAATGCATCAAATGGAATGAATACAATATAATCCCACGTCTATGCGACGACAACGCATCATTCGTTCGTTCATGGTAAATGTTTGATGGTGAATCCTAATGGGACATAAAAAAATAAATGGGCCTCCGCATCAAGCTTAAATGTTGCCTTACACCGTCGACGAGTTGCCAGGATAAAGGATATTTAGCTCTTTTTTTTTATCAATCACATGAGCAGGCCATATGAAAAATTCTTCATTCATTCATGATGATGATGGTGATGTCCTTGTGCAAATAGTGGCCTCGATTTCAACCCATCAAACGGTGATAGAAACGAACGAGTTGGGCATTTCTGTCAATTTGCGATGATGCGCGGATATTATCTCCAAGAGAATATCAAACTCATAGACAAATTTTTAAAGGAGAAACACACATGCCGGCAGGATAAATTGCAAACCCAGGAAGATGGAGTTTTCGAACTTATGAATAATTTTTAAACGAATATTTGACGCAGGAATGTCTGGAGCATACGGTGGGATATTATGGTAAGCTTACGCATTTGCGAGGTGGCATAGTCCTTCTATAAAATGGGGGCAAATATGCTTAGAAATAAATTAGAAGTAATTTAACAAACGGAAGCAGACTTTAATGAGCCGGAAATTTGATGTGAAGAGCTCAAGGATGTGTAGGAATCCTTCCATATGAACTGTTTTACAAACATCGTTGCAAATAAATATTTAAATGAAAATGGAGATATTCAGACTATTTAAAAGTTTACAGAACCTTTTTGCGTATGTCATTTAATTAAGTGAGATTCAACAAGAATGCAATAGGCGTAGATCATTCGGCGGCGATTACGGCCATGTTTAAATAGATTTTTGTGTCATTCCTTAACAGTTGTATAAATTAAGGAGCTGGTCGTAAAATGTAACACAATTATTAAAAAATTTATGGCGAATCTTAACGTGTCTTAGGGTTTCATAGTCCGTACCCATATGGTAATACGAAACCATTATAAGTTCGCTCTAACTCCAAAATGTCTATCACGATAAAACATCAAGAACCGTTCCGAAATTTTGCAGACTTATACATTCCGGTAGTCAACATATTTTTAAGATAACTTATAACTCAAAAATATTGAGAAACAAGTACCTATACAGGGTGGGCAAAATGTAAACTCGAAGAAAATAATTCTGCAAAATAATATCATGTGGAATATCATTCAAAAGGACTCGAAGCAAAGATTTCAAAAATATTTTTCTTAACTTGTTCCGTTAGAAACTTTTGGAGTTATTGCCAAAAATGCGTGAAGTCAAAAATGTGAAAAAATCACAGCTTTCAGATGTTTAGCTATATATTTAAGGAAAACTATAGCGAATATCATAAGTTGTATAGTTTATGAATGGAATTCGACTTTGTTCATATGTCCACCACGGGAAAGTACGCAGCGGTCGATACGTTGAACCCAATTTTCGATGACTCGGCCACACATTTCGACCGATACGGCGGGTATTCCTCGTTAAATATTGGCTCTGAGCTCCTCTAACGTCGCCGGCTCGTTGGCATAGACCAATGATTTAATGTATCCCCATAAAAATGTCTAGATACGTTAAATCACATAATCTCGGCGGCCAATAGACGGGTCCGATTCTCGACATAACACGTTCACCGAACTGAGACTTCAATAACTCGATGATTGCACCCGCAGTGTGACTTGTGGCACCGTCTTGTTGGAACCACATATCACTGATGTCCAATTCATGCAATTACTTACTTACTTAGGTGGCGCTACAGTCCGGGGTGGACCAAGGCCTCAACCAACAACCTCTTCCAGTTAGCCCGGTCCTTAGCTAACCGCTTCCAGTTGCGCACTCCAAGTTGGTTGAGGTCTTGTTTTACTTGGTCGCGCCACCTTAGGCGAGGTCGTCCTCTGCTGCGCTGACCCTCCGGGTTAGAGTTGAATATTCTCCGAGCCGGAGCGCTGATGTCCATGCGCTCTACATGTCCTAGCCATCTTAAACGCCCAATGTGCAGTTTTTTGACCAGGCTGATGTCGCTGTATAGCTCGTACAGTTCGTCATTGAATCTTCTCCTCCAAAACCCGTCAACGCAAACGGGACCGAATATCCTACGAAGGATTTTTCTCTCAAAGCGACCAAGGAGATCTTCATCCGCTTTCGATAAAGTCCATGCTTCAGCTCCATATAGCAAGACTGGGATGATAAGGGTCTTATATAGAGTCTCCTTAGTCGATCGGGAAAGGACTTTACCGTTGCCTTCTTAGCCCAAAGAAACAGCGGTTGGCAAGAGTAATCCTTCGTTTGATTTCCGACGAGATGTAATTTTTTGATGTTATAGCAGAGCCGAGGTAGACAAAGTCCTTTACTACCTCAAAGTTGTAGCTGTCTATTGTGACGTTCTGTCCAATTCGTCGATGTTGGGTGTCCCTTTTTGTTGACAGCATATATTTTGTTTTGCCCTCGTTTACCGCTAAAACCATTTTTGTCGCTTCCATTCCTATACTCGCGAACGCACCGGTGATAGCTCGCTGTGTTCTACCAATGATGTTAATATCGTCGGTGTATGCAAGTAGTTGAACGGACTTTTGAAAGATCGTTCCTTGTGTGTTGGCTTGTGGGTTTCGAACAATTCTTTCAAGTATGATGTTGAAGAAGTCGCATGACAGCGCATCACCTTGTCTGAATCCTTTTTTGACATCGAAGGTCTCGGTGAGGTCATTACCGACCTTGATGGAGCAGCGAGCTTTCTCCATCGTCATCCTGCACAGACGGATGAGTTTGGCAGGGATGTCAAAACTAGACATGGCTCTATACAGTTCATCCCTCCAGATGCTGTCATAGGCCGCCTTGAAAATTCATGCAATTGCTCAAAGAAATAACGTTCCAACATGCCTCTGTAGCGAATACCATTTACGGTAACGTGGCGGTAAATTTCATCGACGAAAAAAAATGGACCAATGACGCCACCGTAACAGTGACTTTTTGGAGATGAAGTGCTGTTTCATGAAGCAAATGAGGGTTCTCATCTGCCCAGTAATGCATATTTTGCTTATTAACGAAGCCGTTTATCCTAAAATGCGCTTTATCGCTGAAGATGATTTTGCGGTGAAATATTTTTTTTTTTTTTCTTCCATCACGTCCAGAGCCCAATTCGCGAACGTACATCGCTTCATATGATCAAGTGGCTTTAGTTCTTGAGTCAACTTGATCTTGTAAGGGTGTAAGTCAATATCCTTACGCAAAATTCGCCATAACATGGTCTGGGAGGCGCCCAGTTCTTAAGAACGCCGTCAAATTGACTGATTTGCCTCTATGGCAGCAATATTCCCCACTTCGGGTAAAACGTAGTCGTACTGCCACGGCAACATCAAGCAGTGAATATTCTGACTCAAATGTTTTCACTTGACTATGAATTGCTTGTCTACTGGGATGAGAATTACGGCCGGAAAGTTGCTCTTAAAGTTACGACCACCGACTCGGAATTTCGGTAGTACATTTTAATTATTTGTAAACGTTGTTCTTTCGTATACTTCATTATGATGAAAATGTTGATTTTTAAGGGGCGTTCACACTGAATGTTTGAAGTTTTCAAGTGGCTAATAAAAGATCCTTTAATAAAAAAAAAAGACAGTGATTTAGCAGAGACTCGAACCTCCAACCTCAGCGGTCCTGCGCATGCTTTAGGCAATGATTTAGCAAACTAGAACACAGCTTACAAATCTGTTCCAAAAAAATGTAGTGCATATACACATGAACATACATAATGTACCTATTATATCATAATACATTTTTAATTTCATTTTTTTTCATTTATTAGTGCTCATTAAAACTCTGCACATTAATAAGTTACGTTTCGACCGTACAGCAAAATACCGGACGGCAAAAATCCGAAGTGAAAACACTTTCACACTACACCGTTTGTGCACGGTACGGCAGAAAACCGGACGTCAAAATGAAATTTTGGGATTAATGCTACGCAAACTCCATCCCAGGCATCTCTTGTGGCATTTCTATCCTTGAAGATGTCAAGAGATTTGTCCCAAAGCAAAGGTCTGACTTCTACAAGCGTAATCAATACCTCTGCATCGATATCTTCCATGATTTGAACAATGAAAAAATAACAAATCAAACAAATTTGATTGAACGGCAACTAACCGTAAGGTTTAAAACCATGTAATGTGAAAGCGTGCATTTGGTCACGTACACTAGTGAGCTATCGGTTGTCGTACGGGCGGCGTGAGTTTCAGTGGCAGTCGACGGCTGCTGAACGGGGAAAAACCGTTGCCGTGCAATGTGAAAGGGGCCGTGATTTTCTTCACGCCACTGAAATAATTTCGCCGTACGGTCGAAACCGTGCACAAACCGGATCGTGTGAAAGGAGCGTAAGGTTACAAATATAGAAAAAAAATACATTCGTTGATATCATAAAAAATAATATTACGGAACCCTTTGAACACGAGTCTGACTCGCACCTGGCCGGTATTTTAAACTTATGATCGAAGTAATCAGGATAACTGTATTCATTTGTCATTAGTCATTACATTCAGTCGAAATAAAAGTGGACAAAATGTTAAGAGCTTACAAATAAATACTAAACTTTGCGAATTTTGGGGAGTACCTAATGACCGTCGATCCTCGTAGTGTAGTCCCTAATCTGCAATCAACCTTAAATTCCTTCTGTTGTCAAACTTGAGCACTCAAATCAAAATTGGCAGCCACTTTACGTGACACTCAAAGTCATACATTTACAATAAACTGCCTTAAATAGAATACTCACGACACGTCAAGCTCATGCAGCTAATGTGTTTTTTTGTTTGTATCCACCCTCAATTGACTGACAGCAAAATAAACATTAACCCATCAATCTAAACCGGTTTTGTGTGACATTTTATGTCAACACAAGCGCCACCTTCACTACTACTGTCAGTCAGGCATGTGATTTCAACCGGGACGGGAAAGGATAAACACAATAATTTCTTGATCAATCTTTTTATTTTTAACTTTCACTGAAGGTTGGATACCTTTTTCACTGTAATTAATAATCACACACACACACACACACAGTTAGTAACTTACCTTAACTCACACCGCATGGTTGTAGGCGAAAATGTGTAGCATTCGGGAAACACACACAAAACAACCCGATAACACAGATGACAAAACTAAACTACCTACATACATATTTACCTATCTCGCTTTGATGGCATCGTCCTTTGAATATTTTATTTACATCCACTGAATCCTTAACTATGCTAGAAGAAGGTTTATCATTAATTCTGAGCCGTTAAAAGCTTTTATTTATTCAACACACTCTTTTCGACATAAAATCAAGGCTTACAGCGTTATGCGTATGTACGTGTTGCCCGAGCATTGTATATGTGTGTGTATATCCTTTTGTTTGAATGTATGCCATGCCAAACTAATGGCAATTAAATTAAGATGTCAATAATAGCAAAGGAAAGGATTCTTTTCAAATATATAAGAGGGCCGGCCTTGCTTTTAGTTTCATTAATAAATTTAGTCCTTGAAATTCAATTCCGGGATAGCACACAATCAACATGATGTGCAACATATGAAAAGCTTAATGCGTACATCATATTAATTAGCCAGCCTTAGAGATTTTCGTATGCGGTGCTACATCAACAAAACACAGGAAACAAAACATGCTGCCTGTGCGTGTGCTTGTGTGAGAAGCGTGTTCATTAAATGTTGACAGGACGATTAGAATGTAATTAGTCTAATGAGTGAAAGCACTGTGGGCGAAAGAAAGAAGAGAAGTTTCTTTGTTGTTTGTTGAACGTGGGTTTTCTTAGCATTTTGCGGGTCGCATTTTTTGGGTGGAAATTTATTAAAATTTTTAAGTTAAATGGAAAATTAAAAAAAATAGTTTCAAAGAATTCCGTTGTCAAAACCGCAGGGCAGTCCTTTCTTTGTTTATAACATCGATCTTATAGTGCGTATCTAATTACGTGGGTACATCTCATGGTTTAATGAACACATGGCTTTAAATTAATATACCTACTGTGACAATAAGTTAAAGTAGCTTATGCCTAATTTTAAGATCAGATTGTTTCATTTCACGGACTATAAACGGTTTTCTATTGCCAACCGATCTTACCAGCTGGTACCAATCTCTTGGGTGATGGATGTTTATTGAAGATATTTCATTTTTCCGCTTCATTGCGCATGATCTACATCGCAATCCATGTGTGTATGTCCAAGTACCAAAAATTTATGATCAATTCAATGGTATCGACATTTGAATTATTGACAAATATATTAAACATTGTGGCCACATACCCATTTTTATTCTGGCCCGCACAATAATCAGTATAAAAAATTAAGGTGTTTTGCATTAACAGGTACATTTTTAAGATTTTCAAGATGGTGGAGTACACAAGGCGCTATTTCATTTCCGCCACGGTACGTATCAGATTCATTCCACATTATGTATATACCAATAAGCTTGGTTACTGCCGTGTTTTTTTAGAAACGCAGCTAGCCAGTAGTTGCAAATACAACAACCAGCTGGCTACAACTCTTGATTTTATCCGCAGCCAAAAGCAGCTGGCTAGGAATTTTCCGATACATCATAGCAAGGTGGGGCTTAAAGCGGTTTGTAGAACATTTGACAGACTGCCGTGTACGAAAATTATGTAATTCCAATTACTAAATTATGTTTCACAAATATAATCAACTTTATTATAATTTCATACCACTTTTTGTAAATTATCCATTCAATAAATTACCAAAATTAATTGATTGCTAAACAAATAACAAAATATCAATTTGGTTGAATGCCGAATACTTTGAACTGTCACACATAACAGCTGATTTCGTCTGGCTGGGGATCGGTTAATGAACGACTGGCTAGCTACGTTTCAAAAAAAAAAAAAAAAACACGGCTATTGTATGTCCACAGTTGACGCTTGTAAAAGGACACATTCGTCCGTAAAACTGGTGTGGGCAGACATTGTTAAAGGTGAAATGTAAAAACTTGAATTCAGTCATTGGACTTAGCTTCTTCTTTATCTTTTTATTTGCTTTTATATGCCAAATCAGCAGCCTGATGGTTTTCGTCGTACTCGTATGCCCAGTTTAGCTTTTAAAGTTTCACATTTATGGCACGTATCAAGTTTGGCTCTCTTAAATTTAATGTTCATCGTTTTAAATACTGTACTTGTACAATAGAATTTGTAGGAACATACACGTGTACACTTATATCAAATGCCGCTCCAACCAAAAATATTCCTCTTCTTCTTTATTCGTTGGTGCAAATTTAGAGGAAATCCCAATTCGGAGAACAAAATTTGAAATTTCTTGACCGTTATTTTTATTTTATTTTATCTTAACCCTATGATGTGCAACTACATACTTTGTGGGCTGTTAGTTGTACTACTTGGTCCAGCCAGAGAAAATATTTTTTTTGGTATGGAATGTGGCCTATGTATATAAACTTCTATTGGCTTCCCAGCTGTACTATTATGCTTCAGGATTACATATACAGTAGAATCCGCTTAAGACGCTCTTCAAGGGACCGACAGAAAATAGCGTCATAAGCGGGATAGCGTATTAAGCGGGAAAAACTAAAAAATCACATCTAGTTAAAACTATGGTTATTTTATAAAAAGAGTTGAAATTATACATGTATTATGCTAGTTTTCCTTTCATCCCTGCACTGACACCACCTGTATGTACGTAAGGCGCACACAAGAAATGAAACAAAACTGACAAAAGTAACGACCACAAAAACGACACGCGGTTTGTTTTCGAAAAACAAAAAAATCCCTATAAGAACGGCGGTGGCCGTCGGCGCCGCCGTAAATCTCAATGCACCACCGAATGGTTTTTTTGTGGAATCAAAAAACAAGAAAATACAAATTTTAAGAAGTGTATCGTTTAGCTGTGTGAGCGTATTAAGCGGGAAATAGAGCATATCAACCGTATTTTTTTTCATACGAATTCTAATCAAAATGAAGGGACCGGAGAAAAAGAGCGTTAAAAGCGGGATAGCGTCTTAAGCGTGAGCGTCTTAAGCGGATTCTACTGTATCTGTATTTATTGCTAACAGCTTTAGAAAATACATGGCTGTTGGTTATTCATGAAAATCAGAGAAAAAAAAATAAAAAAAAAAAAATTTAATGAACAATTTTTTTTTTATTTTTACAAAATAATGTTTATTCCCGCCAGATAAGGTCGGAAACTGCTAAAATATATAGAAAATATTTTGATCTCATTAAATTCGGTAATTATCACAAACGTGATGTCTGACATGTCTCTGCGTAAAATATTATAATTTTATGTACATATGCCCGAATATGTTTCTAGAAAAATTGTTGTGGTCCAGCCAGAACAAGTGGTCTATTTAGCAATTGTTTTATTTGAAAAATAAGTTTCTACCACAAACTTATCCGATTTAACCCCAAAACGGCTGTATTCGATTTAAGAAAAGCTATGTTTATAGGAGTCAAGCAGTTTTAGGTTTTTATATTGGATGAAAAAAAAGGTTTAGTACGATAAAGTCAAATTCGGTCTGGCTAGACCCAGTTGCCCATTCTAGGGTTAAGTTGCCTGTTTGAACACGATTTACACTGGGAAAAAAGCTTATGTCGATATAAGAATCGATTTGCAGATAAGACCACTCTAATTTGTAAAATAGCTTAATTATTACATAAGCTAACTTACCGAATTAAGCTTTGTTCAATATGAAATTTTTCAAGTAGCTTATGTCGACATAACGAAAATAACGGATAAAGTTGCCAGGCGGTTTAAACAGCTTATGCCGACATTCAGACTATTTTTTAATGAATTCAATATAAGTCAAACTAGCTTATGTGTGGATTTAAGATTTTTCACCAAATGGAACTCGTAGGTAGTCAATTTTCGATTTAAGAAAAAATAATCAGACATAAGCAATTTCAAAAAGTGTTAATTTTGCCTAAGCGACCTAACCCATTATGAAATTATCTTATAAAATTTTTATTTGTTTACGTTGAAATGCAAAACCCAGATCAAAAAAAAACTTATAAAAATTGCAACGTGATTAGTTAAAAAACTCTATTTTGTCTCAAGTCGACATAAGCGCCTCTAACTTATTGCCACAGTATAATAGTTGTAGGAGTAGTAGCCCTGGAACTTGCAGTCGATCGTACTCCAAACTTTGACAATCAAGAAGAAGACCGTTACAAAGAGTGTGATAATGATAAATGATAAATACCAATAGAGTATACTGTTTTTATTTTGATACATTTTATTTTGCTTAAACTTGAAACGAGTCATTAATAATTATCCGAGGAAAAAGGTTCAAGGAATCCGATGCCATGGATGACATGATCGATTTCTTCGTGGTGAAAGGAATATCTAACAACCACATAAAGTTGAAGAAAGCTTTGATCTGTCGTCTGATCATTCCCCAGTTATTTTGACATTGAGCGAAAAACTATTATTTAACCGAGAGCCAGCGAAATTAACCGGCAGAACAACTAACTGGGAAGGCTTTAGGAACGAAATCGAAGTAAATGTTGAACTGAGCGTACCGCTTACGACACCCTATGAACTTGAGGTTGAAGTCGATCGCTTCGTTGAGATAGTACAGCTCGCCTCTTGGAATAATACGCATAATCCAAGAAAAACGCCAGACAAATACGGTCTACGATATCCTGCTGAAATAAAGGAATTAATTAGGGAAAAAAGAAAAGCGCGTAAAAGATGGCAACAAAGTCGTGCTCCACAGCATAAAACCCATCTGAATCGTCTCTGCAATTTGTTAAAGAATAGCATTAAGGATTTTAAAAATCGTGCGATAGGCTCTTACCTTGAAAGTTTAACAGCGAAAAAAGATTCCAATTATTCCCTTTGGAAAGCCGTAAAAGGCACCAAAAGGCCCAAAATCCCCGCGCCGCCACTTAAAATAAATCAAAATGAATGGGCAAGGGAAGATAAAGAAAAAGCGGATATTTTTGCCGCCCATTTGGAAGAAACCTTTAAACCGAACGATGGTCAAGTGGTTCATGACAACATCAACCTCACAAGGATGGTAGTTCCACCATCTGACGATTTAACGCGCAGATCTGCGACGCTTAGAGAACTCGAACGTGAGATCGCGAAACTAAAACCTAAGAAAGCTCCTGGTTATGATTTGATTACCGGAGAAATTCTCAAAGCCTTACCTAGAAGAGCATTTATTAAGCTTCTCCATATTATAAATGCTGCACTCAGATTAAAACACGTGCCGAGCCAATGGAAAGTTGCGGAAGTCATTATGGTTTTAAAACCAGGAAAACCGTCATATGAAGTAAAATCATATAGACCAATCTCGCTTCTTCCAGTCATATCAAAAATTTTCGAGAGGATATTACTAAGGCGTCTCCAACCGGTTATAGAAGAAAATAATCTAATCCCTGACCACCAGTTTGGGTTCAGAAGTAAGCATTCGACAATTGACCAGGTGCATAGAATTACTAACGTAATCGAAAAAGCACTAGAAGAAAAAAAATATATGCTCAGCCGTATTTCTTGACGTCTCGCAAGTCTTTGATAAGGTGTGGCACGATGGCTTGAAATGCAAATTACGACAAGTACTCCCCGTGTACCTATACGAGATTTTGGATTCATATCTCGGAAATAGACTCTTCCGTGTTAGAAATGGAAATGAATACTCAGAGCTCAAAAAAATTTCGGCCGGCGTACCGCAAGGAAGCGTTCTGGGGCCGCTTCTTTATCTGTTATATACTCGTGATATACCGAAAGAAGATGGCACTATGCTTGCTACGTTTGCCGACGACACCGCTATCCTAGCAGTAGGTAAAACAATCGAGGAAACGACTGCCAAACTGCAAAACGCATTGAATAAAGTAAATGAATGGACGAGGGACTGGCGGATCGCCCTTAACGGAACTAAATCTGTTCACGTGAATTTCACTTATAGAAAAATTAATGACTTGCCAATTTTTATAAATTTGGCCCGAATTCCTATTGCAAATGAAGCCAAATACCTGGGAATGACACTTGACGCAAAGCTGAAGTGGAATTCGCACGTGAAAATGAAACGTAAAGAATTATAAATCAAATATAGAGAAATGTACTGGCTGATCGGGAAACATTCCCACCTCAGCACCGAGAACAAACTGCTTTTATACAAGCAAGTGCTAAAGCCGGTGTGGTCCTACGGTATACAACTTTGGGGTTGTACCAAGAAAACAAATGCCAATATTTTACAGACCTTTCAAAATAAAGTGCTTAGAGAAATTGTCCAAGCACCGTGGTATGCTAGAAACGACGATATCCACAGGGATCTCGGAATTCCGACAATCGAAGCTGAAACTAGAAGCTTCGCGCGAAAACATAGAAACCGACTAATCGGACATGTTAATAATACAGTCCTACTTATTTTGGATGAGAGCAATTTATTGCGCCGACTACAAAGGACAAAACCTTTCGACTTGGCGAGATAAGGATTAACCGCATCTAAATTGCGGAATATGCAGGATCTTTCATTGGAAAGTAACCTGCCAAACGTTTATATTTCGTGATAGAAAAATTGCTTGATAAGTAGTATAACTTAGTTGCAGTATCTAACAAATTTATATCGAAGGGAGGTGTTTTTGGTCAGTAAGAATCTGACACTACTATGAGCACGCGCTTGCTATTCTCATAGTGTCTATGGAAGATTTTCACCTAACCTCGGGAAAAAAAAAAAAAAAAAAAAAAAAAAAAAAAAATGGATGACACGAATACACCTGGTGAGGTCAGATACTTCCAATATTTATGCATTGTACGCCTTTTCCTAAGCAAAAATGTTGCACAAATACAGTGCCAGCAGAAATATAAGACGAATTCCACTTCGATATTTCGTTGGTATGTTAGATCAAGCTGGGATAAATGGGATGATACTTCGTATTGCTGCTAGTAAGCCAGCCAAATACTGTCGAAATATTTTTTTACGCAGTTACCCTTTCAATTTCCAACTGAACTTCAAAAAGCGGGCCCATTATAAACAAATTTACATCGAGAATGTCTTGTAATATTCGACACGGTCTAGGAAATATCCAGGATCCTAATGTTAGAGAACCACCTTTAAAATCAAAGAAGCAGTTAAGATGTGTCATTTATGCTAGAAACCGAGACAGAAAAGACAAGACTTCTTGTGCAAAGTGTGAATTGCCAACGTGTTCTGTGCATCACCGTAGGGAAATTCACATTCAATGTGTTTAGTGAATAAAATTATTTTTTTTTGTAAATTTAATCAAAAGTTATCATAAAAGTAATTTTTGTCATCTATTAAATAATAAGTTTTCAGATATAAAAGTTAAATATTGAGCCATATTCTAGTTATTTATTTTAATTCAAGATATTGGGGTGACAGCTCACCCCTGTTGCTATCGGTGTATGAAAAATATGTGTTGCTATCCTAGGGTTAATCTAATGTTTATTCATGTGGTAAATATATATCTTGGATTTGGGTCCTCGTATATTCATCAGGACATTATTGTGAAGGCAGAAGTATTTACGGTGCTATCTGACAGATGGGATTTTTTTTGAATCCAAACCAGTCTTTGTCATCGAATGGCACCGTGAAAAACTTGTTAGTTTTTTTTTTGGGAGGGGATATCTGACTAAAAATGGAGCCGTGTCGCGTCACCCACTCATGCAATAGTTTATGTCGAAACGGAAGTGCTTAAACCCTGACTTTGGCTAAAAGAAAAGGAACAGACGCTCATATTTTATATCAAAACCATTCCAAAAGTTAAACAAAATAATATCATCAATCAAATGCTTAGCTCTTGTCAGTTTCAAGTTTGTACAAAACTTTTTTTCTAAGCCTAAGGATCACTACATGTAATTATCCCCAATTACTTGAGTATACACCTCACATCACACTGTGCTTACGTCTCATTTTCTCAGACTCTTTGAGGCTTATAGCACTTCATTAATGACTATACAGAAGTTCTTCTTCTTCATCTTAAATTCATTTAAAATTAATTTTCTTTTATACTCTGGATGGCAAAGATACTTAACTTATCTTCAGCTTCCTTGTGTGTGTAATTTCTCCCTTTATATGCATCGATAGCATGAAAATAATTGACATCACGACAACACGTATACGGAACGGATAATGGCAACTTTATTAATTTAAAAACAAAGTACAGGTGGGTGTGGGTCGCGATATTCTCTCACTCAAATTCCACCCAACAAGGTCGTAAGGATTTCTATTTTCTTTTATGTATGCGCACACTCTTCATCTTATTTATCCTCGTATCCGTACACAAAACTAATTGGGTCAGGTTGAGGAAGGTGGAAAGACATAATTATAATGTTGCACTGGTTACATACGAGTATACCACCCGCTCTTGTACCCATATCCATCCGCTATCGATCGTTTGCTTTTTCCCCCAAGAAAGTAGTTTCCTTTTTGCTTTTCCTCTTACTTATGAAATATGAGATAAGAAAAACAAAAAAATGTTGATAATATCTATTGGATATCGGAGAAGTTATACACTCCAGGGATATACTCGTGCGTAAGACAAATACGTTACTGGGATTACGTGGAAAACCCTTAGTCTATCAACGGCATCCTTCTTTAATGCAAGGTGCGTACGAAGTGGTAGGAGTAAATTAAATATGTTTATGCGTTATGCCTATACTCTAGGATCTAGATAGAAGTATCTTGTACCATTGGCAAAGCCGATGTTATTAATTATAAGGATAATGCCTTTCCTTGGCGATGGGTTAATGAGAAATTCCAAGGATAAATTATGACTTTGTTGGATTTGAAATACAAAAAAATACCTCAACGCGTAGGTAGTTGATTGTGTCTAAATCTGTTGATACAGATATAAACATTGGTACGAGATGAAATTGATATCTTCTTGATATAAGCTGGAAGGCTTTCCGAATCTATAAACAGGATGATATATACATTCATTGCATTAATCTTAGTAGCTATTATTCCTTCTTGTTGATTCTCAATCTTCCGAAGTATGTACAAACCAAAGACCGTAGATATGTGTAAGCATTGTAATTTCCATATGGTGGGCATAAACGATATGAGTTCAGCTGATAGTTACGACTTTATAAAAGATTATGACTTTAAAAGATGCGAGATAAAATGTCTCCCTTTCACTTATGGGTTTATAGGATATGAACGCATTGAGAATCTGGATAAATATGGAAGTTCGCTCTAACTCTTACATGTCTGTCACGATAAAAACATCAATAACCGTTCTTGAAATTTGGCACACTTATACATTACACACATATTTGAGACAACTGACCACTTGAAAATATTGTGAAGCAGCTATACAGGGTGTGGGCAAAATATAAACTTGAAAAAAAAATATTTCTGAAAAATATATCATGTCGAGGGCTTGGAGCAAGGATTTCAAAAATATAAATCTAATATATAAAAATCTCATGTCACGGTGTTTGTAATCGAACTCCTCCGAAACGGCTCGACCGATTTTTATGAATTGTTTTGTGTATATTTGGTAGGTATGAGAGTTCTTTGTTAAGTATATTTCATCCCGCTAGGTGGCGCTGGAGTCAAATTATTAGCAGCTTCTATATTTATGGACCAAAAATGCTCATATTCAAAATATATGTTGGTTCAGTGTAAGGTTGCCAGAAATATTTTGAAGAAACTAGTTAACGAGCATGAAAATCCCGGACTTTATCGGACATAATTGGATCCAAAAAAGAGTACCATACTAGGACCAAAACGCAGGTACTATTTGTTTCCGAAAAAAAAAAAACATTTATGGTGGTACTTAAATATTAAACAGCTTATAGTTCTCACTTTATATTTGGTTAGTGGATGTCGATGGGTTTGTTCGCATAAGGCTTAGACTTCGAAAAAAAAAACCCAAAGAAAAAATTCCAACGCCGTTAAATCGCATGATATGGGCTGCCAATTCTGATCACCAAAACGGGAAATTACACGACTAGGAAATGAATTGAATTGTTTCTCGGGCTGTATTGCAAATAGTACCATCTTGTAGAAACCACATCTCATTCATATCCATATGCTGCCTTTAAGCCATAAAAGAAATGGATTATCGCGATAGCGAGCATCATTAACTGTTATAGCCTGACCAGCCGCATTTTTGAAGAAGAATGGTCCGGTGATGCCTCCAGCCCAAAACAGTTACACACATTTGCTTCCCAACTGATGACAATTTTGACGATTAACAAAGCCTTGAAGATGCAAATGAGCCTGGTCGCTGAAGATGATTTTGTTTGAAAAGTAGCTGCCACACCTTCATTATTTTTAAAATCTTGCTCAACAATGAAAACGCGATTCTCAAATTTCAAAAAGTGGGGGTTAAAATCTCGTAGAGAGGAAAAGATTTGCAGTACAGACACAGACAGATTCGACAAATTTGACAGTTTTCACAAAGCTGCCCAAAGAAATTTCTTGGGCTGAAATTCGCAGCATGGGGAAACTCTTTCCTCTCTTTTCTTTCCTTTCCTTCTTTGAAAAACTACGAAAAATCTTCTTACGGGAGCAGTACCAGGATTTGACTGATTTTCGTAGTTTTTCGCAGTTTTGGACATATACGGGAACAGACCTAATAATAACACTATCAGCTGTAACTCTGTCTTTTTTTTCGTTGACATCAATAGCGAAAAAATCAAATCTTGCATGAATTTTGGGACTTAAAATGTAAATTGGTGAATAATGGAAAATCCGGACAAACACGGATAATATAGAAAAACTATCCCGGACGTTCCCCGCATAGGCGAAAAAGAGTACATGTCCGGGAAAACCCGGACAGATGGCAACGCTAGTTCAGTGCCAAAGAGAAAATTGTAAAATCTAGACCCGCTACGTGGCGCTGAAGGCAAGTTATTAGATCAACATTTATATACCATAAAAATGAATGTATGTATGTTTGCCTTTTATAGACTCGGAAACTACCCAACCGATTTTGGTAACGTTTCTGGTGTACGATTTTCTTAATATAGAAAACAACATAGCATCAGTGCGGTTATTCAAGAACCGGTGGTTTCGGGTGCTGTCATACAAAATTTAGTTTCAGGTGAAATGGGAATCAGTTTGGTCAATTAATATAGACAGACAGACTGACAGATAGACAGATAGATAGATAGATAGATAGACAGACAGACAGATAGACAGACAGACAGACAGACAGACATTTTGAAAAGATAGGTGGAGCGAAGCGCACCGGGTTACAGCTAGTATAATATAATAATTTTCAATTTTTTCCAATAGCATCTTTGGGGGTTATTGCTGAAAATGTGTGGAAAAATTCCATACCCCCACCTCATCTCCGAAACTACTGTAGTCAAAAATATGAAAAAATCTTGGTTTGTAGATGTTAAGCTGAATAATTAACTAAAACCATAGGGAATCTCATAAGTTGTATAGTTTTTGAGAAATTCACGTTGAAAAATAAATTTCTCAACCGATTAACTCGTAAGCTACCGGACCGATTTTAATAAAATTATAACTTCTGATCAATAATTCCTTAGGGAGTATTATGGACTTTCCAAAATTGCACTAAAATATAAAAAAAAAAAAAAAAGAAAAGAACAAAAAACGTGATTTACCTGAGACTCGAACCTCCAACCTAAGTGGTCATAATATCCATGTGAAAAAAAGCCGGTCAAGTGACTCGCACTTGGGATCTAGAGTTCAAACCCTCGTTATTGCTTCCGATTTAATAATTATTGAAGGTACCTTCTATATGCAGGAAGACGACCATTGTGTAATCTTTGTATTCTTTGCAGTGTAGCGTCTTTTTAATGGTGCGTACTAGGAAATGTAGTGCAGTTCCCACTAATTTGCTTTTATAGTATCCAAGTTTCCAAGATTCTGATAGCAATCTTGATTCGGTGCTGCTACGAAGGTCGGTGTCAACGACTCTTTCTATAGTTTTGAGGCAGAATGATGATAGATTAATGAGTCTGAGATCTTCTGCATTGGCGTGAGAACTTTTTCCGTTTTGGAAATGAAGACTACTTTGACTTCCAACCATAATTTCGGAATGTTAATAATGTTTATACAACTTATAAGTATAAACCGTTAAGTATGTTTAAGTTTACTTTCAGTTGCTTTCAATAACAAGTATACAAAGTTCCAAATCGACGTTCATGGCCTAGCTGCTTTAAGATCAATATTGCTTTTAATTTAAGCAGTGGCAGTTATCATTATATCCTTTATTCCGTCCTTTGTCAATCATTTAGCGCTTAGATAACTATTGGTACGTAGTGTTATAAAATTTAGCGAATTTTTTTTCTGTATCTTTTATGTATCTTACCAAAAGCCTGCTATTTATATTCACGATTGTAAATAAGGGAGCGCAGTTTATACTTAACATGTTAAGGTACAAAACATACACATAAAACCCCCCCGAAAGTTTCTTTCCGTTTAAAGCATCCCACCACAAATAATAGACAATTTGCATATACTTATGAGTTGTGACATTTCCCTGTTATTATGGCAAGTACACCTCATTCAGTTTTATGTAGTCACATCCCCTTTTCCGTAAATTGTAAAACAACATAAGCAAAAACTGTCAAAATATTCAATACACCCGGAAGATATTGCCATTTCCTTCAAATAAAAATGACTTTCTTAATGGAAGGCGCTTCGCTACTGTAAACTTCCTCCGTGTGTGTTATTTAACACTTCTCCTCCTCTCTGGCGTCGTTGTATACCTTTAATGTCTCTACTTTTAGACATGAAAATATCTTCATTCTTTTGCATAAATAATTGAAATATTTACAAATACATCGTTGAGAGCCCAGAAAAAGGACACTAAACAACAGTGTTGGTAATAAAAAAAAAAAAAAAAAACACATACGATTATATTTATAAAATATTTCAAAGGAAGTCATCAAACCATCTAGTAAAGGAAGACAGAGAATGAGTAAAATTACTTAAATATGGAAATGAGGCAAAGACTTTTGAAAAAAAAAAAACAGAAGCAATTTCCTTTTCGTTTTATTGTTTTTTTGTTTTGCCTCCAATCGATTCTTAGGTAAAGGAAATGCTTGAGAATGTTTGTATAGCTGCATGTTTATTTATTTCATAATGTCCCTTCACGCACTTACATATTATGTATGTTCATATAGTAACAGTGCCAGTCAAGAAAAATTGACACTAACTATTTTTTTCAAATTTGGACGAATTGGTTGCAATAACTCCTTCTGATTCCAATATTACATTATGTTTACATCAAAATATAAGAAGTGTTAGAAAAAATTTTCCTGCTTTATTAGCTCATATCAATGCACTCGAGAAGTTACCTGTTGTAGTTGTTTTATGTGAAATATAGATTTACGAAAATGAATTGAGTTTATATAATATTCCAGGATACTTGCCGCCTTTTGGCAATTGTAATGAGTTTAACCAGGCTGGGGGGGTAATGGTGTATGTTAAAAGTGGTTATACGTGCGATTTTTCTAAAATTAATATTTCAAGCGCCGATGCTGTGAAGTTGTCTATTGACTATCAGAATGAAATCTATACCATACTATGCATATATAGACTACAGGAAGTTAATAAAGCAATTTTTATAAATGATCTAGATGGTATACTAAAGGCAACAAAAGAAAAAAATTTGATTATTGTGGGTGATATCAACATTAATATTCTAAATCAATCCGATAATTGTACACAGAACTATATGTTTCTTATGGCATCAAATGGTCTGAAAAGTATTGTCAATGATCCTACTCGCGTTTCAAATTCTTCTTCGAGTTGTATCGACCATATATTTACTAGGGTACGTAAGAACTTTAAAAATATTCTTAATGGTACAGTTTATGACTATAGAATTACTGACCATCATATGATTGGTCTTAGCTTATATATGAATTCAGTTCAAGAAAATAATTTCAATCTTTCAAGAAAAAAACAAATCATAGATTACAGAATGCTGAAGGACAGGCTAACGTATGAGTTTTGGGATCCGGTCTATTCAGAAATTAATCCTTCTACTGCATTTGACATGTTTTTACTAATTTTGCAGAAGCATATAAAAGCATGTTCTGTTTTTTTTTACCTATTTCTAATAAGGAAAAACGTTTAAAACCGTGGATGTCCAACTTACTTTTAAAACAGATAAAAATAAAAAATCGTTACGCAGTTAAAGCGGCAAAGCATCCACAAAATAGAAAACTGAAAAAGTACTATAATAAGCTGTGCAAAAAAGTTCATAAAAAGGTTACAGAAACGCGCAATAACTATTATTCAGAAATGTTTGAAAGAGCAAATGGTAATAGTAGAGCTGAATGGAGAGTTATTGACAACATTTTGGGGAAACTTAAACGAAATATTGAAATAACGGAGCTAGAAGTTGATGGAGTTCAACTATCGTACTCTGAAAGTATCTCAAATAAGTTTAATGAATATTTCACTGAAGTTTCAGAGCAATTAAAGTCATTTTTTGAACCGTACAGATCCTGCAACTGTACTTTACCTCCAATTTTCGACAACATACAAACAAATAGTTTCGTATTCAATACTATTACTTCCGGTGAGAGTTGTACGCTTATAATGTCCTTAAAGAATAAACATTCGTCCACAAGTGATGGTATAACAAGCATTTTATTAAAAAACATTGCTTGGCAGGTGGTTGATGCATTGTGTTACGTGTTTAACCTAAGTGTCTATAATGGTTGTTTTCCTGAATCTCTGAAATGTGCTGAAGTAATTCCACTTTTCAAAAAAGGTAGTAGAAGAAAATTATCCAATTATAGACCTATTTCTCTCTTACCAACTTTCGCCAAACTTTTTGAAAAACTGCTTAAAGTCAGAATGTTAAATTTTTTGGAAAGAAGTGAATTCTTCTCTATAAATCAATTTGGGTTTAGGTCTGGTTTATCAACAGAAGATGCAATTCTTAGGGTGTGCAGTCAGATGCATGAAGGTTCTAACAGTAATCAATCCACAATGGCTTTATTCTTAGATATGACCAAAGCATTTGATATGGTTGATCGTCAAATATTACTAAATAAGTTGTATAATGCTGGATTTAGAGGATCAATATATAATTGGTTCGAAACTTATTTGAAGGATAGAAAACAAAAGGTCAAAGTTAATGGTATCTTTAGCAAGCCTCATGTTTTAAAAAATGGCGTCCCTCAAGGTTCTGTACTTGGACCGCTTCTATTATTGATATATATCAATTCGTTTTTCAAGCAGCAATTCAATGGCCTTGCCACTGCATTCGCTGATGACATAACTCTAACTTACACATTTGAAAACCACTTTGAATGTATTGTTAAGATTGGCCAAGACTTAGAGAAATTGAGGCAGTGGTTTGCAGCACATCAGTTAATTGTTAGCGAAAAAACAAAACTGTTAACCTTTAAAATTCCAAGTAATGTTTCGACAGATTATAATCTTTGTTTTCATGCACATGACTGTACTAGGTTTAGCTTACCGCTACACAGTTGTGATAAAAATAATGTTCACTGCAACAGCTCATGTTCTAACAAGTGTTTTAAAATTGAGTCAGTCAATAACTATAAATATCTAGGAGTTATAATAGACAACAACTTGAACTGGAAGGATCATATCCAAGCATTGGTATCCCATATGCATCTAATGGCTCGTAAACTGTATCTTATTAAACCTTATTGCTCTAATAAAGTTTTATCTAAAATTTATTTTGGTCTCGCACATTCTAAGTTGCAGTATGGTATTGTGAGTTGGGGAGGATCATATATGCAGACACTCCGACCTGTTTCGATAGCTCAGAAACATTTAGTTCGCATTATCTCCAGTTGCAATCGTCGGACTCATAGTTGGCCCTTATTTAAAAGACTAAACATTTTACCAATGAGACATTTGTATGTTTGTAAGGTGCTCAGAGAATTTTTTAGACAAAGTGGTAACATTCCAAGTAGAAATAATCAAACCTACAATTTACGAATAAATAACATGGCTTTTGTGAACGTTCCAGTCGCACGTACAACTCATTTTTCTCTTTTTTACACAGTTACAGCCCCTAAGTATTTTAATAAGCTACCATATTCCATCCGTATAACTCATAACTTTAAGGTATACATTAAACAAGTAAAGAATTGGTTATATACTCTTGATTATGCTAATGTTGAATCTTTGTTAAGAATTACTTCTTAAAATTAGAATTTATCTTCATTCTTTCTCTATTACATAATAGTTACTGATTGTCCCCCCACATCAGAACTTTAAAATTTATTAGAATAGTATTTGAAGTGTCGTTCAACACTAATTTAGGACAATTGTTCTTTATATTATAGAACGTCAACTATTTATTCATTCTTACACTATTTTTAAATATTAATAATATTGTTATGTTAGTTTAAGTTGAAATTAAATGAATAAAAAACAAACAAACAAAACTGCATATTCTATAATGAGGTTTGGTTTCCTAAGGCAGTTTAAAACGTTTCATGACACTTTTCAAGTGTTAGAATTACCTATGGCCAGGGGTGCAAAATGTTGTTAGACCGAAAAATGGGTTTTCGAGTACTTGGTTAATTTAATTTAAAGTATGTATTAAATTAAATAATTTTATACATTCGGCGAACTCGGGCATCCGTCCTCGTTCGCTATAAGTAGATACTGAACTCAACAGTCTCTTCCTTCTACTCAAATGCCCGAGCTGCCACTTTGAAAGATTATTATAATAGTGGGTTATTTAATACCTACATACGTTCCATTCATGTGTTTACATTCGGCCATCTGACGTTACAGTGTCCCCGTGTTATAGGGGGTCTTACTGGATAGCTTAAGTACAACTGGTAGTCATCGGCATACAGCTGAACCTTGCAGTATTTTAAGGTAGAAGGAATGTCATTATTGAAAAAGGTGAATAATAATGGGCCCATTATGGACCCTTGTGGAATACCGGCTTTAGTAACAAGAAAGCTTGACAATCTCTTGTTTGCATGCACAGCTTGAGTACGAACCTTAAGGTAGCTATCCATTAGCTTTAATGCCGTAGTATTGAAGCTGAAATAGTTTTTTAGTTTAGCAAGTAATATCTCATGGGACACTGTATCGAAGGCATTCGAGAAATCGAGCAATACAAGCGATGTTATTCGATCTTCACTCATTTCAACGCGAAGGTCGTCCACCAAATTCAACAGCGCAGTAGTACAGCTGTGCTTTGGTCTGAAACCGGATTGGTATGGTGAAAGGTGATTAAACTCATTAACATAAGAATGGATTTGATGGCTCATAAGTTTTTCGAAAACTTTCGATATGAATGGCAGTATCGAGATAGGACGGTAGACTTTAATCCTTGAGGCTGACCTTTTAGGAATTAGTATGATGTTGGAAGCTTTCCAAGCCATCGGATATGTGGAGTAAGTCAAAATATTATTAAATACTAGTTGAACCCGTGAACGCCTTGCTTCGCATTGTATTCTAAGGGCTTTCTCATTCATACTAATATGCAATTTCAGTAGGGGTGAAGAAACATCAAAGTATTTGTCTAAGTCCACAAAAGTGTTTAACAAATTTTGTTGATTAACTGCGTCAATATCAAAAACGTTTCAATATGTAACCAAATGCAGATTTCATAGTTCTCAAAAATCGCACCGCACCGTAGCCCGTCAACACTTCCGCCTCTACCAGATGTCGTTGCAGAATTGTAACTCTAGGTCGGTTGCTGTTACATAATTAAGGCGGGCTCAAGTTTCTGAGAAGAATAGTAGGTACACCCACTTTTAGTTTTAATTTATGTGATGGAACCCCTAGATGGAGCAGATAGAGAATTTAAAAATTCGACCAGATAGCTGGTATTTACGGTTGATTGAAATACTTACATTCTGCACTTTGACCATCAACACGTGAAAATATCTCACTATCAATTGCTGGAGCTTGATCATTCCGAGGCAACAAAATAGCTCGCTCACAAAGCTAAGAATTCTAACGGTTTGTTAATTGTGATATATAACCGTAAAAGGGTAAATTTACTTTTCCATTTTCTTCCGCAAGCGTTCTTCCACCAATTTTAAGTTACAAATAAGAAAATTCTGTGCGTTTGGATTGCGGCCTGTTCGTGCCCGCACATTGACGGTCAAGTGCATTTGAGTAACATTGGACCCCAGAGACTTGACTTTTTCAGACAGGCATTTACTTCATCAGCTTTTGTGCCTCATGGTTCTACTGATAACGTGTGCCTAAAGTTTATCCTGTTAGGTTCTGTTAACATTTTCAAACTGCCTTACGGTACATTCGTCCCACACAATCAGACAACAGTCACAGAAAACTCGAACATTATCACTATTCAGGGGAATAATGTAGCTATTAACCCTGACGACGCGACGCAACATCCAAGGGCAATATTACCTTGGCTTCGTATCAATAAACAACCAATACTTCCCAGATGATTTATTTAGATGTGATGATGATATGTATTGTATATGTATGTACATATATGAGCCAAAATTAGTTATTAAAGCAACAGGAGTTCATTTTTGGGTAGAGTATTTATTTTTGATCTTTTTTTTTTTAATTTGTTAATAACATTAATAAACTAAAAATGCAATTGACTGCTCTAAAAAATTCTCTTTCTTTTGACACCTCATTTGTTAAGATTGCTTGAGTGGGAGAGCCGCAAATGGTTCAAGAGCACATTGAAGTGCAAGCCATATGATCACGTTACAGCGCGCACATATACTCACACACACACACTATTGCAACGATACCCACTGCTGCCCGGCTGCTGGCAGTGGTCACCATTGAAGGAAAATTGTGGGCGATGCTTTGAATAATTGTTTTGAAAACTGCTCAGCTTCAGGGCAACCCAGAAGGATGTTTTATATCTCAAATGATTGAGGGACAAATCTACTAATTTCACCTATTTTTTTGTTTTTCAATCCGATAAGCCATTATTGAGTTAGGGCTGTATAATCATAATATTCCTCACCGATATACAGTTATTTTGACTATTATGTAAAAACCAGTAGCCTGAACAAAAAATTACAAATTGTGATCATCACGGGTAGTTAAGAAGCATTTAAAAAAAATGTTCATCGAAATCTGTCCAGCGGTTTTCACGCTATTAGGTAACCAACAAGAAAACCGCTACAGTTTTATAATATTTATAGATTGCGGTAATACTCCGTGAATTATCATTTTTGAGAATTTTGGATGCATGCCGTCCAGGCCGATTGCGTTCGACTTGATAGCGGTGATGGCATTAAGTATATCATATTCATGAATTCTTTGAAAACAGAAGTCTCTTGAGGTTGTCGGGTTAGGTAACGCTTCCATATTATAAGGCGTATTATTTCTATGGTCAAGTGATGCAGCTGAAGGAGCAGCAAAGTCAATATTTATCGTAATTCGTCAGGATCTATTTCATTAGTGTCTGTATTTGCTGTCTCTTTTTCCCCTATACCTAGCTCCCTTACATTATTCCAAATTTCCATTCTATTGAGATCTGGCTTAAATTTAGACGAGAACAATCTCATCTTTGCATTTCATATTCCTCTTTTGGCACTATTTCTTGCAGTCTTGTACTCATTGAAGAATTCGGGGATTTTAAATCTCGTCCATCTTTTGTATGCCATGTCTCTGATTTCAAGAAGCTGTTCGATGTTCAGATATTCGAGTACGACTCGGAGTGAGATACGAGGTACGACTTGCATAATTGGGGTAAAAGTTGCACATGTCTCGAATCCAATTAATATGTTTCTCAGCCCAAATTAATCGTTTTTCTCTGATTCTGAGTGGAAAATCTGGCTTCAGTACTAGCTTGAGTGCTCTAAGTCCACCTTTTACGAGTCTTTTTCTCTGCTCTCTGCTCAAATTATTTTTTTGAGCAGCTCGAAATTGAGCATTTTTGATATCCACTGAAGTCTTGAACCGACGCGACGACGCCGACGGCTTTGAAGCACAAAAAAGATATCTTCCACTGGGGTCGTCGACTTTGGCATGCCAAAGTTTGTTGAGACATTAAATCTTTCAGAAATATGATTACTTGTCGAATTTAGACGTTACAGACAAAAAATATTAGATTTGCACTCGGAATTGATTTTTCCCATTTTTTTTTTCTTTTAATTACTTTGGTTCGTCTTGGGCGGCTATCATGGGCCAAATGCACCCCTAATTCCTAGTAACATACATTTTTGTTCACTAATTGAACAAAATTATACTATCTAGCAAAAAACATTGTAGCTCTCATAAATTCCTAGAACTGCCATCCCAAAGCGAAAAGAAAAGGTGTGCGCAATTTTTTTCGAACGGCACTGTTATACTACAAACTCGAAGCAATTATTTCATTTCAGGATTTGCTTTTCAGTACCCATCCCACTCCCCACCTGATAACATATTAAAACTAATTGTCCTCTTAAAGTATTCTTCTTTTCTGTTTACATCCTTAGTGCACACAAATTAATCAAAACCTGTCAGTCAGTCATGGGGTGTGGCAAATGAATAGACATGTTTCCCACTTACAAAAGAATAATATGTCTAACTGTCAGCATAACAGGTAATGTGCCCTTCGCCGAGGACTTACGCTCATTAAGTTATTCTACCTGTCACCCCGCTCGGCCATAATCAAATAAAACAAAAAATAAAGATGAGGATACAATCACAATTATATGATATTTCATTCTCTTACACTACAGCAAACACCACCTACACTACTATAACTATGCGTATTCAGAGCTTCTCTCGGATTGGCCAAGGTAATAATTCATTACAATTGTTGCCACAAATTAAGAACGCAATCAATAGTCAGAGCATTAACGTTCTCAACCCACGGCAGGCCACCTTCAGCCCCTCTACGTAATCCAGTTAATCCTTCGAATTAAGACGGAAAGGGAGTTACTCACGCACTCAGAGAGGAGAGGAGAGAGGTCGTTGAAATGGTTAATTACAAGCCTGTCATTTATATTCTTCTTTCTGTGGTGACGTGTAAATACGCCCCCGGAAGGTAATCGGGTGAAAGCTCATAATCGAAATACGAGTATCATGGAGAAAACACAGAAAGTCTGAAGGCTGCTAGTGGGGGTAGATGAAGAATAAATTCAGAAAACCATGTTTTGTCGGACGTTACTTAACGTCAACGGTCTGCAGGGATGAAATTGTGTTATGCTACACAGTGTCACTATGTTGTCACATTTTAACTTTTTTTTTGACGTTTTGTACAAAACTTAGCCATATTCATATCATGGATACTCATATTAAAGCTGGCAAGCAACGGCACACTACCGCAAAAGATGTCAGGCCCATTAGTTTCTGTTAATGACGTTCGAGAGACTTCTGAACGTTCACATCCGCGGCAAGTGTGTGAAATGACAACTTGACGGAGCGCAACATGCTTATCTGAAAGGTAAATATGGAGCAAGCAATATCGTGCTGGCTACAAAAGATGCTAGGCACCAGCACCATAAAATCCACTTTAGGACACAGTAAAATAAGGAAATCGGTTAGCAGAGGTTCTCCCCAAGGAGGAGACATATCAACCCTTATTATGGGTGCTGGTTCTAAATGATCTCCTTTAAAAACTGCGCTCTGATGGAATCAGCGTCACCGCTTACGCTGACGACGTGGTTATTATAGTTCAAGGCAAATTTATCAATATAATGAGTGAGATCAAGGAGGGTGCTGATCTAGGTCTATCTGACCAAGCAAAGTAACTTGGTATCACTCCAGATAGAATAATTGGAATCTTAACTCTCAAGATAGAATCAGAAAGGCGTAGATACAATCTTTATCTACAAAAGAACAACGGGTAAGACCTGGCGGCTCAAACCGGTAATGATTCTTTACGTATTGATAGTCAGGCCCATACTCACGTATTGGTGGAAAGCAGCTCTAGAGAAAAACATTTTAGGAAGATAAGCGGCGCGCGATTCAGATAACAGCCAGTTTTGCCATAATGACAGCCCTGCGCACAACACCCGCGACAGCACTAGACACTTTCCTATATCTTGCACCACTCGATCTGCGTGTAATGCACCTGGCAAGCACGAGTACAATTAGACTCTCAGCCTAGGCTACTTCAGGAATATAAGCTGCGGTCGTAGTTAAGTTATTCTTACTAAACTTAAAATTGGCAACTTCAATAAAATGGATGACATTCTCCCACGTCTGGACTTCGCTATACCATACGCAACGCTGTTCCTAAAGAGAGAAGGCAGAAGGTAGAATGGCGCTTGAATGGCAAAAACACATTGCGATCAACACGAATGGGTAGAAAACCGATAATGACACAGGTTCTGATATTTACTCAAGGGAACCTGAGCTAAACACGTCTTTAAGACTTCCAGATGGATGCAGTGTTTTTTAGGCAGTGGTTCTAGCAGTTCTGAAAGCGACCGAGCTATTGGTAACGAAGCTGATATCACACAAGGATATCATCATCTACATCGACAGTCAGGCCGCGCTCAGAGCTCTAGAATCGTGTGTCGTTAAATCTACAATTGTAGAAGGATGTCGCTCCATACTTAAAACACTTAGCAGACATAACAACGTACAATTATGCTGGATACCAGGACACTCTGGTCTAGATGGTAATGAGCCTGCAGACGAATTAGCAACAAAGAAAGGGGCACTGCCTATAATCGAGAACACGTAGCACCACCATCATGCTAAATCAGAGCATCAGGGCAAAATTAAAAAACACAGTTAATGAATGGGCATATGGTGTCCAAGGGTCTTTGCCCGACCTTAGACCTCAAAAGTACCACGACAAGGTTAAGAACTTTAATCTGTATGTATCCCGGCACTGTCTTTTAAGAAAACACGCCCAAACAATGGGACTTTCAAACACGGTCAGGCCGTTGCTCGTTCTTGTAGGAAATTTTTAAGAGTGCTACTTCTTTGAATCCCATACTGGAAGAGGCTGGCCAAAGTGGCCACAGTCAAACCTCAAAATTTTGCAGGGAAATTAAATGTATAGACAGAAATATTTTCGTTTAGGTACCGTCATATGATTGTTCCAGGGGATTGCGATGGGCCCACTATGGTGTCTAGTAGAGTTGTGCAAACTAGTTCAATTGACTGAAGTACCTAACATAGTTCAGTAGTTCTCGTTGTAAAAGGAACTAGTTCAGCAATGTAGATCCGTATAGTTCTTTTAGTTCACTAGTTCTTTTAGTTCAGACTCAGCTTCACCATTAACCTCTCACTTACCACCATCAGCTCATGAGTGATTTGTGAAACACAGACACAAATATACATTCATCTTATCTCTCATACTCATCCATAAGGTATAGTTTATATCCAGAAATAGACCAGTCAGTCAGTATATGTTCGTTTACAAGTTCGATTGAGAGAAAATATGAAATTAAGGATTGCAGCAAAATGCAATATGAAAAAAAATGTGTCTATACCGAAATCACAACATACTGGAGTACGGTTGACTCGCACGACCATGCAACTCAAAATTGGTTAAAACCAATCTATTGAAGCATTGCAACAATCCTTCGGGTTGCGCTTGTGAGTTTCGTGCGATATCTATACGTAAAGTATCTATACCTAGACCTACTACTGTACTACTTCAACTACAAAGGATATGTTCCCAAGGAAAAAAATCCGGTTGTGTATGGACATATTTATAATTCTTCTGGAGCCGTAGACGTAGTGAATTACACTGAGCCGTCACCGTCATCTGTATTGTGTTTGTGTTTCATAACTCACAAGTTCAGGGGCCCAACTATGTAACTCGATTCTACAATAAAAATGTTCGAATTCACAAAATGCGTACTCTATAATTCTATAGCAAGCCCTAGAATTCGAAAATCGAACGAATCTCGAGCTTCATATTTGTTTTTGGAAATTTGGTACTACCTAATTCTAAAGTAAATGTCAAAATCGTTCGAATTCGCAAATAATCGTTCTAATGCAAATGTGTTTGCGAGCAAGCTGCCGGACTGCGAAATTTTATAAAATGTAGGTGAAAAATGATTTCATATTTTATTATATATCGCATAGAACTACTAAAATATATTTTGTGCGTAGGTAATCATTTAAAATAAGCAAACAAGAAGATGTCTCAATTTGAGATTCTTGTGGAATATATACAAAGGATACTTGAGAACCCCGGAGGCTAGACGAAAATCCGTACAGCAAATACAAAAAGGCATCTTTTGAAAGTTGGGCATTTTTTTTATTAAACTTAAATTAAATCATTTGATTACAAATGTTTTGATTATTAAATGTACATATTCTAAACAAACACTTTCACACAGCTCCATTCATTACATTGGATTTATCCCGAATTCGTGTTTTCTCAATTTGACCACTTGGTTTTCTTTGTTTAAAAACCAAAATGCGACACGCACCATATTAACATATGTAGTATACCTATTATTATTTCCTTGTTTCACAAATCACAATTAATAATTATTTACTTTAGTTTTAATTTATCTGTCAAACACAAGGCGAGACTCGTTCGAAATTCGGAAATTTTGTGGGAAAAAGTTGGCATTACTAACGTTCGATTCTAATATCATACGTAGTGCGGTTTGAAAGTAGAATCGGAAACAACTTTCTAATAGAATCGAAAGTAGAATCGAGTTACATAGTTGGGCCCCAGATCCAGATTCCGATGAGAGGTGAGCCGTAGTGAACCAAAGATATCTGAACTAGTTCATTTAATTCAGCAAGGTGAGCCGATCTTTTGAACGGCCCCTTCAAGAGTTACACAACTCTAGTGTCTAGTGTTTTATGACGCCTCAGTGTCATAAACCCTTTTTAACCTAATCTAACTTATTCGTATTAAATCCAGTTGGGCGTTGATATCAATGACTCAGTCAGCAGTCAAATATTCAGTTGCCTGCACATTTAAAGCAGCAATAAGTGCTCGCTGATAAAAAATTACATTTCGCGTCTTTAAGAAGTGACATAATTGACAGCGGCCATCTGACCATTTTTAAACTAACTTCCTCTTGCGGTTGTATTATTGACGTACATATGCACTTTAAGACTATTTGTACGCCAGAAATAGTTCTATAGCGGATTCTATGAGTTTCATGATGATAGTCGGATGAAATTCAGCACATCTACATATGTAGTTCGAGATGGCTTCTGAAAGCTACCATCTTCATACCATGTTTTAAATAGGAGGTTTTTCCTATCGCTGATTATTATTCCTGGAGTGGGACCGCACACTTAAAAATCTCTTGGTTACAAACTTGATTGCTTTAATAGCTCTGATTTCTTCCCCCTTCGTGGCTATCCAGATCCTTAAAGAAAAAACACTGTGCACACAACATTTTGGCTCTACCAGCGATCACTTAGCGTAGGTAATGGAGTTCTTAAGTGGTATCATACATCCCCACCAGTTTCTTCATTGTTTCCCTTTAAAGTGGACATAAAACAGTAGCCTTCTAAATGGATTACAGTTGATTTTTGTGTATATCGCAAGACTACCCCAATAGGAAAGGGATAAGGATTCCACACGAAACCCCTACCATTTTACCAGATTTTATGTGAACCGGACGAGAATCGGCTTTGCTCGTGCTCGTTCGTTGGTAAATTTTCACGGAAAATATCGCAAATATCCCAACGCGTCCATAAATGCCAACGGAATAGCCCAAATGTAGGAAAAGCTGATAATATACACCAAACTGGGTTGGCTATGTTTATGTGGACTGGGGGGTATACTTTATGAAAATGGAACTTCAAAGTATGTATCTACACACAATGTAGGTTCGTCGAGTATACGTGGGTATGTACATATGTCCATATGAGTTTAGGGTAAAATTTAGGTGACCCGTAAGCATGAGAATTTGTTATATTTGTGAGTGTGTAGAGAAAACTGAAAATAAAATAAAATAAAGGAAGCAGGTGTAGAGGGGATGGAAATAAAGAAAACTCGTTTATTCCAAAGGCACTCAATTTCCGTCAGCCTGTATTATTTTTGCAGGGTAAAAAGAAGGCACATGTCAGGAACATAATAGAGGTAGTTTAGTTAGTTGGATAAAAGGAGTATGTTGGTCAAGGACATGACACTAAAAACATATAGGCTACGCTTACTCAAAGGAGAAAGGTGGATGCCATGCGATGGAGCACCTAAAAACCTAGATGGCATGCTCTTTGAAAATTTGAACTATTTTGCAAGATCTCTTTGAAACCTTATGAAGCTTCCGATGAAAGCATCTTACGGAAGCAATCTTCCAGTAAAACCGCTAGTAAGGTTTAGATCGGAAGGTAACCCAACCCCCCTCTGAAAACCTTCCAAACAGGCGTCTGTTATCTATTACTGACGTCGACTAGCACAAACGACTGGTAAACAATAATTGTGCATGTCAGGGTATACCTAGCACGTAGTCGCAGGAACATTTTAGGCTCCCACTTCCTTAGTAACCTGGAGGAGGTAACTGAATCCACCATAGACTCGTTCCTAAATTTTGCAGGATAATAAAATGCTTTGAGGAAATTGTGGCGGTTTAGGTATCATCCTTGGATTCTTAGGGGATCGCAATGGACCCACTCTAGTGCCTGGTATTTTGGGATGGTTCAGCCTATCAGCCCCTCTTCCTAACTTAACCTGTTTATTATTTTTTTTTTTTTTTATTTGAATCTATTTTCTTGTTTATTTATTTTAATCATAATAATTTTAGTTGTTTTGCTAACCAAATTGTTCGTTATTATAACAATATAATAATTTTTTGATAGAAAGATACCTACATGAACAAAGAATAATATCAAACATATGTACTAAATAAATAAAAAAAATTGTTATCACCCCTCCTGTGTATATCACAGTTATCTATATATTTTCGGTCTCCTCCAGATTTGGGATTCCTCGCTCTGTAGAGCCAATTGACAGTTTAACCCACAGTTTAATCCACCCCGATAATAATCGCGTTTGGCACAGAAACAAAAAAAAAATTAAGAGAATTCTCGGGTCTGGCACCAATGGCAAAACTTCGAACCCGAGAATATTTGGGTTCGGCAGCGAAAGGGTTAGTTGCCATTTTGCCTTGCTCTAACTTCTCTTTACAAGAACTAACTTAATGAGGACGATTACCAGCTTTCGATGGCGTGAATGCCTAGAACTGACTTTTAAAAGCACCGGAGATTGGAATGGACGTGACAAATAAATATTTCTTGTCAGACCTATTCTAAGCAAGTTGCCTTCAGTTCTGTCCATCAAGCTCGGCTTAAAATTCTTGTTTCCTACCTGTGGTGTATTCTTACATTTTCACTCACTTGCATCAACTAAGATGAACAGTTTGTATGATTACCAGTCCTTAAACTCAACAATTGAGATTTTCGCTTGAAACCAACCTGGTCGACCCTTATGTCCCACTTCTTTTGTCACTGGCTGAGAAGCTAAAAAAGGGGCTAAGCAAAAATCTGAGATAAAGTGAACGTATTTTTGATATGTAAACATCTTAGCTCTCGGTATGGGCCCCACGAGTTTCTCGCCGTCACACGTAACCAAACTTAGTATAAATAATGGCACTAATTCTGTCGATATTGTTGCTGGGAGTAACATCATCAATAAAAGTCCAAGGTGTTGTCTGAAGTCATCTTGTGATCATGTAGCTGATCTTCACGTCGCATCGTTCGAAAGTTGAAATGGTACCAATTATCTAGTTTTCATCCTGATACCTCTACGGATGCCATTGCTTCATATATGTATAACTGTCTTAAGAGGAATACGATTTCAGATAAGACATTTAAATTTTCAAAATGAAATTTTGCTGGACTGAATTCATATTTCCGTACTTTTAACTGGGATCTCAAATTTAAAAATCGTTTTGACCAAATCGTGAACATTGGATTTTCCTCGTTTGTTCCATGTTCGTTGAAGAAGAATGTTTCGAAACCTCCATGGTATAATAGGCGAATTATCCATCTAAAAAATTTAAAGAATAAAGCTTACAAAAGATTTAAAGCTTCGAAAAACGAAGTTAATAAAGACCTGTTCTTTAAGCTATGAAAAGATTTTGAGTTGCAAATTCTTGCACGATATTTATATTAATAGAATTGAAAACAAATTAAAGCAAGACTATTATGAAGCATAAGAGACGTACTATTATATTGCCGAAAATAATGATTTAAAAAAATGTAGAATCAATCGGTGCTCAAACAACATCTGATATTTTTGCTAAATTTTTTGAATCTTCTTTTTTTTGACTGTAAGACACCTGGTAACTTTGACCCGAATTCAATATCCGAGATTGATTTTGGATTGCTCGTTTTGGAGGTCCATGATGTGCAGTCTGCTGCTAACAACCCCAAGCCTAATTCTATGCCTGGCGCCGATGATATTCCGGCAGTTATTTTAAAAAGCTGTTGTGATTCTATTCGCATGCACACCTTTACTTAAAACCTTTAACGCATCTCTCTCTAGCATTTTCCTCGATGATTAGAAAATCTCTTTTTTGGTTCCTATTTTCGAATCTGGATCGAAGTATGACGCTGAAAATTACAGAGGAATATGCAAGTTATCCGCTATCGGCTATACCAAAGCTTTTTCAAAGCATTGTAAAAAATAAACCGGAATTACATGTTAAATAATATTTACATATCTGAGTTTCAGCATGGATTTGTTTCTGGTCGTTCTACAACAACAAATTTGGTCCATTTCAAATCGTATGTCATTAATGCTGTTGAAAGCGGATGCCAAGCTGAGACTTTTTAGACAGATTTCAGTAAAGCCTTTCACTCTGTGAATAATATCATTTTACTGAAGAAATTGGAATTTTTTGGATTTCTCTCTGCAATACTTAGGTGGACTTCATCGGTAGAACCCATGAAGGGCAAATATTGGGTAACATAAGCTTAATAAACATAAGTTTTAGGAAAGGCTAGCTGGAGTTGTGGAAAAGAAAAAGTCAGAGTTGAAGTCAAAGTTAAATTTGCGCCGCCACTGCCTGCTACTCACGCCTTTTTTTACAAATGCTGATAAGTGTGCTTTATAACGGGTCAACTATTGGATTAATTTAGAGTTTTATTTTCTTTTCACGGAAAAGTTTCATTACCACCATCAAAGCTTAAAGTTTCGTTCTTAATAGATCTGGTGCGAGTAATCACGCCTGATGGACGCCAGCTCCATCCACCACAATTCCCATTGACCTCGCTCGAAGCAAAACAAGTGTGCGTGCTCTTGATTTTTAATGATTTCTCACTCAAACCAAAGTTTGTATCTGAGTATCTTTAACCTTCTGTTTGAATAAATCTTCAAAAAAAAAAAAATTTAAAAAAAGGCAAAAATCTTTGCACAACTTTCTCTTCTCTGCCATTTATCATAACGGAACCTTTCTTCGATCTATAAATCTCGACAAGAACTCCTTGAGAGATGAAAAAAAGAACGAACTTTAACAAATATTGGTAGAAGGAAAGATTTCTTCTACCAAACTTAGGCAATGAAAAGATGTTGAAAAAAATACACCCAGACATCTGGGGTTGCAGCAGGAGTAACCTTACCAACTCAGGGATTGAATGTAAATTCTTTTCCACTTCATCTCATTTTTATCTTTAGAATTAAGATTTCTTTTTCTTCTTTTTGTTTGCCTCCTCCATCTACCTAATACCACTCCAATCGGATTCCAAGTGGCTTCCCCATACCAAGGTGGTACTCCTCGGATTGGCATGTCCTCGTGTGACTCAATAATTTAAGGATAAATAAAAGATACATTTACATATGTTGTGTATTTTATTCTTGCGTCTTATTTCTTTATTCTTAGACAAACCACACATGGCTCACATGGCAATACTAGGTACGAGGATATCCTACGTTTGGGGTAAACGCGAAAGAATTTGGTTTTCAAATTTGAAAAGGATATAAGGGATCTTCGTATCCGTATACATCCGTTTGGGTGATTTCCTATTTTTCTGCTTTCCAGCGGCGCGTATACCTTGGATAGGGCATCCTTAGTGTATACACCCTCTAACGGTCTCTCGAGAGAGCGAACATTTTTATTTAATTCAAAAGGTCGGGTCGGGTGCCGTTCCTCGAACAAACAGAAAAAAAAAAGCAAGAAAAGAAAAGGAAACAAACAAAGGCTCTCAAGGATCACTGCATAAAGGTTCTGCATCTCTCTCGAGGAGTGCTCCATCTGATTTGAATAGGACGAATGGCCTACCTGTTTCGTGTAACTATTTTTTTTATTATTTTTTTTTTGTATCCCCCTCCACAGCCGGCCGTCTCGGTTGTTTGGTTCTAGTTCATTATTAATGAGGGGCGGCGGCAACGACGGCGGGGTTAGAAATTTATACAATTGGAGCTTTTCTTGGAAGTCGGGAAATAGTGTTATTATGGAAATTTCCATACTGGGTAGGCGCAACAGCTCTGAATGTAGATAAATTATCATCTCTTTCAGTTTAGCTCTTTTGATTTCTTTTCGACGAGATGTTTTTTATGATTAGACTATGAATGGAGTAAGCTTTTGTACACACATAGTGGCATTTTGTGGCGGAACTTTTGGTGCTGAATAGTACAAAGTGTTTAACTTGGGCTTAGATACATATAAACTAGGTGTTTCGTTATCCTACCTTGATGAAATTTAAGGAATGCATTACTACGATATACTTTTAAGTTAGGTTTTTCGAAGTGGTAACTTCAACAAAGGCTTACACCATACCGGGCACATGTCTTATACTATACAAGAAATTGTCCTATAAGGATTTAATTGCCGTTGAAAGCGGACAAAGAAAGAAGAAATATGTAATTTGAAATTGGTGTACCTAAGGGAAGTCACTTAGGACCCCTATTCTTTATGACATACCAACTTGTGAACACAACGTTGTACCTTCCACAAATGTCATGCTATAAAGCTTAAATTTGGTGGGAATGTCAAGGATAGCTGTAACGTTATAAAAACGTTAAAATATTTGCAAGGTCATTTTGAATAAGTTGGTGTTACAAAATACTGTTCACTTGAATTTTTTTTTTACAACATACTCCGCATAAAATATTCTAAGACACCGATGCACATTGGTTTGACGTGTCTCTTAATCGAAATATAATGTTTGAGTTCATTCATGTTTTGCATAATATATATCAGAAAAAAATACTTATGATTCCATAAGCAACGCAAAAGTAATCCAAATACATAAATCTCCAGTAATATTTGACACCACCGATAGAGAGAAATAGAGATCCGTTTGTCTATCTGGCCTGTCTTTCATGTGCTTATGCTGTATGTTACATTATAAGGATATTCATCTCCATTGACGTGAAAGAATTATTTAAACAAAAATGACACAGTGCCCAGTAATACTGCCAGAGACAGAACGTCTTTTCTTGCAGCAGAGTTTAATGGGAGAGACTTAGTTAATTTTGTCGTGGACTGGCTAGTTCTTTATTAATTGCTTCATTTTTAATGAGTTTATATAGTCTGATGAAATTACAAATCCTAAAGTGCTAAACCCTCCTTTGCTAGTTCGTTCACTCTATGATTGCCTGAGATGTCCTTATGACCCAGTATAATTTTGCTGATAGCTTTGTCGACCTCTGGCCTGCTTCTGAAAGTGCTGTATATCGGTTTGGTTTAACATTCCAAAGGGACTGCCCAAAATATGGTCCTTAGAACTTAAAAGGATGATCTCTGTTCCTGTTTTAACTTAATCGGGTAAAAGCTGGAAAAAATCACCTTTACGCGAGGCTTGATTCCTATCTTTTTTTGAAGTTTGGAAGGCCAACAAAAATCAAGATTTGCAGTCTAAGATAAAGCTATTTATTTCCAAAGAAATTTACTATTCAACTTAGCGTGACCAAGCGCCGACTCATTCATCCATTAAATATTTCATCCTACATGTTTTGATTCACTTTGATAGTTCGTTAGAAATTTTTGAAAGCAGATTTATGCGTCTGAGAGGATAGACAAAGAAAAAGTGTGTACTTGGTGCACGCATATACATACAGGGTGTCCCAGAAGTTTCGGCGAACAAAAAATCGTATGGCAGAGGGGTCTATTTTCACCCCCACCAAGTTATAGCCCGCCGAAATGGGACACCTCCGATTCGAAGGTATAACCACTTTAAATGATATAAATTCTGAACTATAAAAGCTACAAAGCTATAGCTCTGGAGAGGCAATTAGTAGCGCATTAAAAATGTTACAGACTTTGTTAAATTGTATGCAGCCAGAAAAAAGTGATGGCCCCTTAAACTGAACGAAAATTTTTTGTACCAATTTTTTAATTACGATTTTTCAGAAGACCTTAACTTAATAAAAACTTTTTTTTAACAAAACTTTTATCCTCAACCAATTCTGTAAAAATCATGTCAAACATTTTTTACACGTACGATTAACAGAAGCTGTAGTAAAAGCCATTTTTTGTCAGGCAAAAATTATAAGAAATCATGCATAACAAAGAATGATTATACTTCTTAACTGGGACACCCTGTATAGAATGTATGTATGATATAAATGTTAACACTATATCATAATTCGTTTGAATTCATCCGTGCCTAATTATCATGAACTTTTCTTCGTGAAATAAGGCGTTGTAGTCCTAAAAGCAGCTATCGAACCTTAGAGTAATGCAATTTTTAGGACACGTCAGTCCTAAAAGAGCCAGTCCTAAAAGAGCCAGAGCCTAGTAAAGTTTTTTTTTTTGGAACCCATGCAATTCTGTCCATATGAACCCACTAGTATGGAGACAAAACAATCGATGTCTTTATTTTACAATAGTAATGACTTACAGTATGACGTAAGCAGTAAGCGGTGGGAATATCATTTGTAAAGAAAAAAAAAAGTAAAGGTGCTAGATCACTTCCCTGCGGTACACCTTTTTTTTTTTTGGTTGCGCCAATGGATGTGGTGATCTTCTACAGATGCTAGTAGCACGGGCTATTAGCATGCGCGATTCGAACACCCAAATATTCGATGTAGGGAGTACGCCTACATACTAACACACACAGCACACTTCAACCGTTCTTCCCTCGGTATTACTTCGCGCGGCTGGCTAGCATCTTATGATATGTGTACTGTGTCTGCCGTTACAGCTCTTCTTAATCTTTCGAGTCTTCTTAGCTCGTTCTGTGTGCTCGTTATGAAAGAGCAGATCTGCAACCAGTGGTCCCCTGACCTTATCATGTGGTTGACTAGAAGCTCCGAAGTCGGTAGGTCCATTCTTGTTCCTGCGAAGCGTCTACAGTGGAACATTGCGTGCTCCGCGTCTTCTTCCTCCTCTGGATATTCTGGGCAGAGAGGCAAGCTATCATGTCAAAGTCTGTGAAGATATTTTCGATAGCCACCGTGGCCGGACAGGAATTGCGTAAGGTGGAAGTTGCAATCCCCATATGCTCTTTTTGTCCAGACCTCGATTATGGGAATCAGCTTGTGGGTCCATCTGCCTTTTGTCGTGATGTCCCAGCTTGTTTGGCACAGCCCTAAAGATGTTGCCCTTTCTTCTGCTTTTATCCTTCTGATAACGTTGGTCTCTTCTTGGTCTGTCGTACGCCTGAGGTAGACCCTTTGCATCTCGTTGGCGAGAATATCGATAGGGATCATACCCGCTATTACACAGGCTGCTTCGTCCGAAATTGTCCGGAAACCACATATTGTTTTTATTGGGCAGAGCCTGTATGTGGGCGACAGCTTTCTTTTTGTCTCCTTCGTTGTAAGAGCTTCCGGCCAGACTGCAGCAGCATATAGCACAGTACAACTCTGGAAATCTGGATCCTCCTCGCGTATATAGGTACACCGATATTTGGCAGTTGTTGATCGGTAGGTATTTTGAATGCTTTAACCCATTAAAGGCTGCCCATAGATCGGCTCGTACGATTTTGATGAAATTTTGAAATATGTGCCCTGGGGATCATAGAAATTTATATGTATATAAAAAAAAAAATTACCCACCCACACACCTGAGATATGACGTGGGTATTTAAATACCCGACAGGCATTAGTGTGATATTTTCACTTTTACTTTAAAAAAAACCGAAAGACATCTTGGGCTGCTGTGATGACGCGCTAGTGTGAATACGCGCCTTTATTCGCCAGTTCTTCGTCATTCTATTTACAGTTCATCAGGCACGATTCGCTAGAATGAGTTCTTCAGCTAATTCGAAGAAATCCGCTAGAAAATGGGCTGCCGAGCTGCAAGCTATTGTTGATAATATTGGTCTGATGGAAATATTGATGGGAAAGAGAACTTTGGCAAACACGCAGCCGTCGCTGCTATTACTGACAATGAGGAATTAGACGACAATGCTCAATTGTTGCGCTCTTTATTGCGGTCCTAGATTATCTGCTTGAGGGAAAAGTGACAGGCCCTAAAGTTGCTGACGATGGATCCATCATAAGTGATGATTAGACTTCCCCACAACGAGCACTTTTTGATGTTTGGGTAGATGTTTTGGAGGGGAATGAGTATCGTATTAGGCAAAAACAGACAGAGTATCTGTACTGCCCTGTAGCACCCTATAATAATGTATTTTATTATAACGATTCGCAAGGCTACCACCTAAGTAAACTTTGTCTGTCAAATTATAGGAATTGTAACTTTCGCGCTTCTCGCATTCTCAGCCATTATCTTTTCGGCTGGCGTCAGACACACTACACATATTGTAAAACTAAAAACTTAAAGATAATAAAAAACTAATTAAAAAGTATTAAATATAAAGCGGAATATGCCCAAGACCTCCATGCCTCTGACCCAACCCAATCCATTCCAGACATTTACTTGAATGGAGTGGTGGTTTTCAGGTGAGAAGATTTCAAATATCTAGTATCTATGATCAACAGCGAAGCAACCGTTGATGGCAACATCAATCATCGTGTTAGTGTAGGGTGTATGAAGTGACAGGAAAACTATGCCATCTTCTGTGACCAAAAAATGTCCCCTAAGCTGAAAGGAAGGCTCTACACCGCAGTTGTGCGTCCGGCGCTCACACACGGTTCACATTGCTGGATACTGTACGAAAAGTATGAGCGCAAATTGACAGCAGCTGAGAGGAAGATGCTTCGCATGACAGCAGGAGTAACAAAACTTAATCGAATAAGTTCCAAAATCCGACGAAGCCTTCACGTCAAAGAATCCATCTCGAAAAAACTGGAGCACCACCGGCTCAGTTGGTATTGTCATGTTCAAAGGAGGGGTTCTATGAACCCCGTCAAAAAGGCAATGGCAATCAACGTTCCCTTACAATCGCGTAAAAGAGGCAGGCCTAAAAACTCCTGGATCGCACAAATGCAGAAACACCAGCATTTGATTGGCCTCAATAACGAAGTGATTCAAAATAGAGAGGCCTGCAGATATTTTTTGAGGTCGAACCGGCGAACCCCACAGGCGGACCAGTAGGAATGCAGTGAAGTGGGAGGCCTGTGATTCATATAATTCTGATCATTACCTCGTCGTTTAAATGGAAATAAGAAGAAGAAGAAGCTCAATTGTTGCGCGATGAACTGTCCAAGTCCAATTATCATCATCCGGGTAAATTGATGGTTTCCGGTGCTCAATTGGCAATGCGCTATGATCATACCGATCATTTCATTGAGAAACGCAACACTCGTCATCGTTGCAAGCAATGTGGTGGCAAGACTGAATACGGTTGTTTGAAGTGCCAGACGAACTTGCATCCTGCTCCTTCCTTTCTGGATTACCATAAGGATGTTGTTCCAGATCAGAAGGATATTGCTAAATCTTAATAATCAGGAAACAGCATAATTTATTAATTAAATAAAATAAAATCCAATTTAAATGGGCCTTTGATTCACTCCAAATGAAACTTTTCAATATAGCAAAAAAATTTGTTAATAGTACAAAAATACGGCTGTCGGGTATTTAGATACCCATTTTCATTAGACCAGGTGTGACAGCTAGGTCTGTTGACATATCGGTGTAGATTTAACTCCATTGTATAAAGGACATCTGCAGGTATCTGCTAAGGGTGTGCGATTTTCGTTTTTCCCAATTCCCTAAATTTGGCAGCACTTTTCTCCAGCATTTTCGGTAAAAAGTAAAACCGCGAATCTTACCTGTAAAAATTTATAAGTTGGCCGCGAAAAAATTACATTGTTCTATTTTTTTCTTGTAGGTGCACCCTTCCTCTTTACTATAAAATAAATTTTACCGCGATATCTCTCACCGGGCCCACGCCAGCATTTTTTAAGTGTTACCATTTTCTTGGGTATTTAAATACCCAATAGGTTGAAATGGGTTAAGGTGGAAGTACTCAGGATATTTTTATCTTTACCAGTACCTTTTAAAGAATAATAGAAGCCAAACAATTGGTCTTTTAAAATTAAAAAAAAAAACACTGACAAAAGTGACTCATCTCATTCACCATCACAAGCCTTCATGCTTATATTTATATTAATTGCCAGTAGTTGATGGACTTTAATTGATATGAATACGATGAAAGTTGAAATGACAGCAAAAATGTTTAAGTAATACCAATTTTTCTTGTAGTTAGTACACTCTTGGGGGTAATTATCCTTGGCCTATGATCTCTCCACCCACCAATACACCGACATTTCATTAAGCTATACGGCACCGTTTCGGTCAAGGACACTTCGCATTCACCACTTACCATTAGTAGAGAAATATAATTAATTTTACGGATATAGATAGTCCTTCAGGCTAATGCAATGGTCAATTTGACCGGACCTAGTCCTGACTCATAGTATTTGCTGTGTTTGTGTATGTATGTAAGTACGCTTCCGTCAATTGAGTGATGCACAACTTTGATGGCCATTTGACATCGTGCCGATGACATACCATGTCAAACGAGCTAAAATCCCAAATATCCGTGCGCTTCAATTTTCACGACTAAATTATACCGCAGGACATTCATGGCTCGCATCACAACATCCCTCCTTCACGGGTCACGGATTATAACTCGCCGCCCAGTTGCAGTTGACAGTGTTGCCTAGAGTGCTATAGAGAGCAGCATCTGTTCCGTAGTTGTGTATAGTTGTGTTGTTAAATTATCCGCATTTGGTGTTTATTCATGAGAATTGCCTAATGAATTATTCCAAAGGGCTGGTGGGTACACTCAAAGCAGAACTAAACACATGCACCAGTCAGCCTTGCCTCGCCTTAAATAAACACCACCGGGGCCATAGCCTTCGTGTAGCTTCGGGTAGTACCTTTACACTATAGCTACATCCTGTGCTCCTGAGTATGGGAGATGTTTTAAGTGTTAAAACCCTCATACAGACGGGCGGAGGGTGAGCAACGGTGGATGGCGGACCTGGCAATCGTTTCACCTGAATGTAATAATATTTTTGATCGCATGGTAAATATTTTATGTGTTTTGTTCGAGGCTGTATACTCGTAGTCGTAGGTACATACATATACGAATAATGATGATGAGAATAATAAAGACGACGATGGGGTTATTTCACCGTTAGCTTAATCATTCATTTACAAGTCAATTTAAAAGTTAAGTGATTGGGTTAGGGTTGGGATTATCAAGTTTTGATTGTTAGATGCGGGATAAAAGTATTTTTGTTTTGTCTCCTTTAACGATGGACGCAAGGTAATTGGATATTAATTTTTATTTTTTCTTTATACATCTAACAGTTATTAATATATATATATATATATAGAGGAAAAGATAGGATATCCTTACGTTAAACACTGTAAGTGTGGAATAAAGTGCGGGTTTTAGGAACCGTTTTAAGGACATCAATTTTATTTGCTTTTAGAGGATGGAACTAAGTTATAATCACCCCTATCATTAAATCCGACGGATCTGAGATTCCCTTCACTCATTCGGTTCACATTCACCTATCGTCGTGATCATTAAATCCGCCGGATACACTACTTTATCTACATCTCTTTTTATGTTTTCAAAATCAGCTGTTTTCTGATTTGACACTTGCAAAGGCGATTGTGGTGTGAAAACAAAAATCTAAGGAATAACAAATTATATATAAATAGTTTTTTTGGTTTTACGTTAAGCTTTTGTTTTGCAATAGTTTGCATTCCAATGTGGTGTTTCATTTATTTCATTTATAAAATTGAACGTTTTTAGTATGTACATTTATTTCCATTAAAATTTCCTTATTTTGGTCGCATGTTTTGTGTAATGATTTGTGTACTTATTCTACGTGTGCCTGAAGTTAGTTCATCATTTGTTTGTTTCTGCACTTTCAACGTTCAAAGTTTTTGGCAGTGACCAGGTCAACTCTGTGCCAATACCATTCTTTTGAACTTCTGCCGCCTGTTCTAGATCTTCCATCTTCAAACTACTCTTGGGGCTGATCTTGAAAAGCGGAGTTATATAACTTGATTCCCTTTACATAACTTTGGCGCCTTTTGTAAGATACGCGTCGAGTCCAGACTTGAACATTTATACACACTTATCCTTCCCGATTTGTGACAATACCAGAGAAGATTCGAATTCTGTCTCATTTGCATTGCATTGCATTCTGTCATTTGGTTTTGGCCGAAAATAAGATCGATCCAATGGTGGATGTTATGCCGCACTATTTCTGATTTTATTTGTTTGTTTCTGCACTTTCAACGTTCAAAGTTCTTGGCAGTAAAAAAAAAATGCTAGCCAACACCACAGCAAAAACACCAGATCCGCAACGATTTTCTCGCGGATCTAAAACGTCAAACTTTGTATGGAGAGATTCGATCCGTTCGTTTTCAATGATCAAGTGAAAAGTTGTTCGCATTACCGACAAGTGGACGATTCTCTTCGAACGGATTCAATGATACAGATTTTCGAATTTTCGTGAATCATTCCCTCCGGCAGATTTAATGATAGGGGTGAATATACGTACAAGCCAAAAATCACATTTAAGGTAAAGGGTGATTCATTTAGACTTGTTTTTGTTTAAATAGGTTTTTTTTACAGATCACGCGTGCCTCATAGTGTCGCGTTATTCTTATTCAGTATTGTTTGACAAATCATGACGGAAAGGCTCACACCTCAACAATGTCTCCAAATTATTCAGTTGTGTTATGAAAATCAGCGTTCTATGAAAAATGTTTTTCGTGCTCTTCGAGTAACATATGGTGTGCATCATCGACCTTCCGAGTCCGTTATTGTGTTTACCATTGGCAAATTCGAGTCCCAGTGTACGTTATTGAATAATACGCGATCGATTAGATCACATCCAGCCCGAACATTGCGGCTAGTGTAGCTGATGACCGTGAGCAATAGATTCGACATCGATCTCAACATATGGGCTTGCCGCATTCGACAACTTGACGAATTTTAAAAGAGGATCTTGTTTTAAAGGTTAACAAAATCCAACTCGTTCAAAAAGCCGCCAGACTTGAATTTATACTTAAATGAATTTAAAACTTTGGTCGACAGCTAACTTCGCGTTTCGGACCTGTAAACTGGCCACATAGGTCGTGTGATATAACAGCTTTAGACTTTTTTCTTTGGGGTTATGTGAAGTCAAAAGTCTACGCCGATATTTCCCTAAAGCCACTGTAAGCAGCCAATCTCCGAAAAAAATACTTTAAGTTTTAAATCTTACGTTCAAGCCTTAGGTCCCAAGCCTCAAGTTTCAAGTCTCAAGTCTAGGTCCAGCTCCAGGGGTGACATATTGTGCCTCTTGTCCCTCCAGACTTTGTGGAGACGGCCTGAGATAACTTGAGTCCCTTATAGCTCCGCAACAAACTTAGCTAAGGAGGAAGCTAGTTTTCGAGAATGTTGTTTTCTTTCCATCTCCTGATCCAGGAGAATGGTAAGTGCGCTGGTTCTGTGCAATGCGCCCCAGGTTCAATCCCAGCCCGGGCCTAACATCTAAACGTTTTTTCCACGGTGCCATCTGTTTCGAATGTCTTACAAGCAATCAAAGAGTATCATTGGTCATTTGAGCTTCTCAACTCGCCGTTCGGAGTCGGCCAGCTAAAGTAAAGATCGTTGAACACCGTAGAATTGTTCTAGACTAGTGAATTGGCAACAAGCGAACAAACTTAAGGCTGGACACCTTTAAGATCCTCGTGGATTAGTATGTTGTTTAGAACCTTAGGACTGGTTTAAATCAGCTATTCCGGTACTTAAGCTTCATCAATGGTAGCTCCTATTGTATTGTATATTTCTTGCTTTCCGAATGTACAGTGGCTCACAGTCAAAATGGCCCACCCCAAACTTAATACATTTTGTTGCTGCTGGTGTCCACGTTTGGTTATGTTAGGCATACCTTGACATGCTGGCGGCATGGCTCAACTAAACTCGTCGGATAAGGGGGTGGTTCTTTGCCCTTCCTACCAAACTCAACAACAGAAGATAACCTACTTCATGTCAAGGTTTTATCAAAGAAAATTTGAATCAATCCACTATTTACGAACTACCGATCTGTACTACTCTTATGAGATTAGCAACTTTGATGGTATGTTGCTAAGGTGCATTTGTTCCCTCCCTATATGTCAATGACACGCCATGACAACATTCGCACCGTTAATATAAAATGCTGTCCCTAATCCAATAAAAATGTTGATGCTCTACTTACGACATCCTGAAAGAAAACGTCCGATCATAAACAACCCCACAAGTTTAACTCAATTCACTGCATTACGTTATAAATTCATTTATTAAAACTAACCGTACTTAGTTTAGATGGATACATCACTCTCTGACAAAATTCTTTAATTAGGTCTGACTCTTATTATGTTTGATATTTTATCTGATTTAGACTAGTGTGTAGTTTGTAATTGTTGTATTTAATTCATATCTTATATAGTTCACTTATCTCTTTATAAATTTAGTCTTTATATCTTCTAGTATTTAGCAATTAATTCCATTATTTTATGTATTATTTCGATATTCAAAAAAAAAAATTTACTCTTATTAAGGAAAATATGGCACTTTACTAACCCAAATTGACGGTCGATGTGAATATTACTTATACGTATATATATTTCAATGATCTCTACTAAAGTGATGAGAATAAATAACACTTACTTTGTTTTTTCAGCATCCGTGGTCATATAATTTATTCGTTGATTGGATAGATTGTTGTTCGTCGAAGTTGTGATCACAAGCTCCTTACACGATCCAATGCAATATGTTTCTCACTTTCAGGAAACAAATGTAGACTGTGATATTTATTCTTTTCGCTTTGATCCATACCTTTTTTGTTTTACGTATTTTCCTGTGTTTTCCTAACTTCTTATGTGCAATATTTTCCCGTTTAAGCTTAGATTACCCTTACTACTTTAATTGTATATTTTTTTTTTTCTTACAACAAATGAAAAGTAATTAACATTCGAAATCAAAATTCTCAAAACTGAGTTCAGAGACCAAATAAAAAAAAAAATTATCAAACCAGAAAACCATGTGCGTGGGTACTGCACTTGCGCTCGCTGATGACTCACTGAGAATGTGTACTTTCGCTGGCTGTGACACTTGTTCGTCGTTGGGGATCTTCTGGACTACCTGCTGTATGCGTTTTGTTGTGTGAAGATCGCTGAGGAACCCAAGTCTGTTTCTGGGGTAATTTTTGTTGTTGCAGGGCTCTCTCTCTCGTCTGGAGCTATGATGCTGATGGTGGAATCGTGTGGAGTCGATGGAGTGCGTCTGGGGTCAGGGGAGCGGTCTCACAGAAGTTTGTGATAAGAGACCTGAGCTGTACCACCAAAGATCGCTTCTGTTTTTTGGTTGCCGATTGATTTTTGGCGTATGCAATCCACTGATATTTTATCGTTGGTCGGTGAAGTGAATTTAATTGGATTGCGATTGATCCAATAATGGTGTTGTAATTTAACCAAAAATTCGTTTTTGCAGGCGATCAGCTTTTTGGCTTGATATGTGATCAATTATTGTGAAACGTAAAGAAAAATAATTTGGTAAATTTTATAGTTTGGAGTGCTTTTGGAAACCGCACTTGTTCACTCCATGACCGCCACCAGAGAAAAGACCCTCACCCGTCCATCGAAAATCTGCCAGTCCACTCTCAAATCACTCACGAGCGTGTTCAATTTACTTCCTGTAGGTTAGCAAGTCCCAGCGGAATGCTAGTTCAGTGTGAATTGTAAAACAGGGATGGTTTGGCGATGTTTTCTAGCAGTTTGATCGGGACTTGTTCACACAGCAGAGTTGAGGGCGCGGAATAAAAAAATAATAATAGTGTTCTCAAAAAATATTTGAGTAAATAATCGCATGTGATGGCAAAATTCCGTAACAAACCTTCTTTGTTTTCTATCCTTGTGGGACGAAACAAAAAGGAAAGCGAGATTTTGCTCCTAGGGTCTTATATCTTTCGCGTGAAAAGTTCCTACTAACCTACCTTGAAGGTCCTCTAGTTCATACAGACATTTTCCAAGTCGTCGACGGATTCTACACTTCAGGAATTTAGGAAAGAACTTAGCGTTCTTTCCTTCCGGAAAAGAACTTTGACCGAAATTTCGCCTAAAAACCTCTTGCCCTATTTTGAATTGTATATCCCTAGCTCGGAGGTTGTAAGTTTTTTCTCCCTTATCATGAGCCATTGCCAGATTCTTCTTGATGCGGTCTCTAATGATTTGCATCCGATCTGATTTTGAAGTGACTTCTATCGAAGCTTCCTTCAGACATTTCAGATTAGCCAAAATTTCATATTCTGACCCGTCTAAGATCATCTGTTGGCCAAACATGGCAAAATAAGGAGAACAGTTTGTTGCCGAGTGATGATCACTCCTAAGAGTCGCTGCTATCAGTGATATATATTTATCCCAACCGGAATGTTGGTCTTTTATTAAAACACGCAGCTTCGCTAAAATTTCCCTATTCGCCCTTTCAGAGGCATTCGCCTGAGGAGAATAAAGTCCGGTTTTAACGTGCTTTATATTATAAGTTTGAAGTAGCTTTGCGAATTCCTTGGAAATGAACTGTTTCCCATTATCGCTGTGTAGATATTGAGGAATGCCAAAAAGATGAAACACATCGGACTCGAGGTAATCAACTACATTTGCTGATGACGCTTTTTTAAAAGGCTTTAGAAAGATGAACTTTGAAAAGTGGTCGATTGCTATGAGTAGCGAGGAGTTGCCAGCTTTTGTACGAGGATATGGTCCAAGAAAATCAATATATAAGCGCTGCATTATCCGTTCGGTCACAATTTGTTTGCCCATTTTTGGGCGAAGACTAACGTTAACGGGTTTGATACCCTTACATACCTCGCAAGCACTTACATACGCTTTGATTTCCTTGACCATTCCCGGCCAAAAGTATTTTTGGCGAACTCTAGCTAATGTTTTGGCAACCCCGCCGTGCAATCCGGTAAGATCATGAGCGTTTTTAATCGCTAAGGGCGTTAATTCTTGAGGCAACCATAACCGCCACAGATCATCCTCTTCGTCCTCTACTCCTTTCCGAAATCGAACTCTTGTATAAACAAATCCTTCAGATGTGCAAAGGTCTGGTAGCTGGTCCTTCTTTTCAGCAATTTCCGCTCTAAGTTTTTCATAGGATTCAGACAAGAAATGTTTCGATGTAAGGTCAATATCTGCCCTGACGATGCACTCGCTGGTTTCAATTTCGTCCATGTTTGCCCGAGATAGAGTATCTGGCACGATGTTTAGCGATCCCTTCCGGTGCTCGATGTCAAAATTATAACCTTGGAGCTTAAGGCTCCATCTTGCAAGCCGCCCATTCAAGTCCTTTTGGGACATTAGCCATTTCAGGCTTGAATGGTCCGTTATAATTTTGAAGGGTAGACCTTCGATATAGGGTCGAAATTTTTTTACGCACATGATCGCCGCCAAACATTCTAACTCGGACACAGAATAGTTTTGCTGGGCTTTGTTCAGCTTCTGGGAAACATAAGCTATGGGACGCTCATTTCCATCTTCATTGACCTGGTAAAGGACCCCGCCAACTCCGGTGCTAGAAGCATCGCATTGGATTATAAAGGGTTTCGAAAAATCCGGTTGCGCTAAAACTGGGGCGGAAGTCAGAGCAGATTTTAGATTCTGGAAGGCTGTTACCGCATCGTCAGACAGAATGAACGCTTTCGATTTACGAAGACAATTGGTCAATGGAGCAGCAAGCTCAGAGAAGTTTGAGATAAACTGCCTATACCAACCAGTCATTCCAAGGAAGCGTCGGATTTGCCGAGGTGTTTTTGGCAAAGGAAATTCGGTAATGGCGTTTACCTTAGACTGGTCGGTTTTCAAGCAACCTTGGCCAACTATATAGCCAAGGTACTTGATCTCTCTCTGGCAAAACTTGCTTTTTCCCACATTAATTGTAAGCTTCGCCTCACTTAGACACTTCGCTACCTCAGCCAACAAAGAAAGATGCTCATCGAGGGTTGCCGAACATACTAGTAGATCGTCTAAATAAATGAAGACGTTCTCACGGATTCGAGCTGGTATGACCCTATCCATAAGACGACTCATTCTCTGTGGGGCGTTGCATAACCCGAACGGCATTACTGTAAAATGGTACAGTGGCCGTCCCGGTACAGCAAATGCCGTCTTTTCTTTTGACCCCTCTTCAAGTGGGATTTGCCAGAAGGCATCCTTGAGGTCAATCCCCGAAATGAAGTGGGTGTCTTTCAACCTACTGAGTAATCCACCAATATGTGGCAACGGATAAGCATCCCCCTTCGTAACACTGTTGAGCTTACGTGAATCCAAGCAGAGTCTAACCTTGCCTGGTTTTTGGACTAATACGACTGGAGATGACCAAGGGCTATTACTTTCCTCTATTACGCCAGAGGCAAGCATTCTGTCCAATTCCTTGTATGCTTCCGCTTGCCGAGGTGGAGAGAGAGGGAAGTGTTTCGACTTTATTGGAACAGCATCGCCCGTATCAATAAAGTGCATCTCTTTATCGGTTCGTCCTAAACCAAGCTTCGAAAACGATGGGAAAAGCGAGATTACTTTCTCCAGCTCATAGCGCTGAATTGGAGTTAAGTCATGAAGATTTAAGTCAGAAGTTTTATTCTCAGATACAGAAAGTTCAGAGACAATCTGTGGGGCAACGTTAAATACTTTCCAGAAGCTTATGCCCAGATAAGCTTGCTGTTGAAGAGTGGGAACGATATAGAAGTCAATGTTATGAGTTTTATTGTTGAAGACAACAGGTAAAGTACAGAAACCATGTATCTTTTGCTTGGTTCCATCAGCAGTGCTGAGAGTTGATGTCATATTCTTGATTTTAATTGAGTTTCTTTTGAGGAACTCAAAACAATCCTTACCAAGAACACATACAGACGCACCAGAGTCAAGCAGAGCATATACGGTTTCAGAGCCTATTTTAACATTGATAAAAGGTCTTAAATCCGTGCTATCATTGACAAACGTAGACTCTACTATGCGTTTGTACTTCTTTCTGCATTTGTATCTGCATCTACACTTAAGAATCTTATCAGATGATCTTTGTTTATCTCCAGTTGTCTTAAAGATTCTGGACTTAGCAAGTTCATAGTTAATTTTTCTTTGGTGTAAGGAAAGATGGCGGTTTTCCGTCTGAGTGTTAGCATCAGCAAATTGTAGCCGAGGCTTTGCTAATACTACAGGTTTAGAATGAACAGGCAAAGTGGGATTAGTCATATCAGGTAAGATTTTGACATCAGATTGGCTTTGCCTCACTGATGTCTTTGGCGTTGAGATTAGTAACTCGGGGGTTTGTTGTTGGAACGAGAGTCCCCGGTAGCCATCTCGCTCCTTGTTTTGTTTACCGGATGATTTTTGCAGTTTGGTGTAATAACATTTTTCTCACCACACCGGTAACAAAACAAATTTCTTTGTTCTGACGTGCAGTCATAAAAAGAGTGTCCGACTTCATCACAGTTCCAACATTTCATACGGGATGTGTCCAAAGAACTTTTAGTTGTATAACGATTGGTAGAAAATGCTGCAACTTCTGCTTGATCGGGACACTCTTCGGCTTCGCAAAAATTCACTTCATGCGGATCGATCTCATTAACACTTCTCTTAAAATATGGTTGCCTGTGAGCACTTTGGTGCTGAATGAACTTCTCAGCTCGACGAGCAACATCTCTCAAATGCTCTAAGGAAGTTAATTGATAAGGAAACAAAAGTGCTCCTATGTTTTCCTTAGCATTTTTCTTCATAAGGTCGATTAACTTAAGGTCACTCATCGGTTCGCGAAGTCTTTCGTTCATCGTTGTAAGGTCAGTATAGAATTCGTCAAAGGACTCTTTGAATCCCTGACGTCTTCCTAACATCCTTATAATTTGGTCTTGGTCGTCTTCTAACTTCCCAAATTCTTTTATAAGGGCGTATTTGAGTTGACCATACGGAGCATTGGGATTCTTTTTGGAAAACAGCCAGAACCAGGTATCCGCCTTTCCTTTTAGGAGAACGTGAAAATTCGCTAAAAGATGATCCCAGGTGCACTGTGACCTTTCTCTCAAAGTTTCTACTTTGAACAAGAAATCGCTAACATTGTCACTGCCATCGAACACAATGTTCCATTTTTCAATCTTGCAGAAAGAATTTGATGAACCAGCATTCGAATTTGAGATATGACTTATCTGCGAAGGGCGATTGTTCGTGGAAAAGGAACCGTTTAAAAATCGATCAAACTCTGCGGGAAAGTTCGGGTTTACTTGGGTACGATCATGTTCTTCATTTGGCCGTGAAGGAGGCGCATTCAGATTTAAATTTTCAAACCGTTCCACCATAGTATCACGGATAGTTTTTAGTTCGGCTAGATACACGCGTTGGTTTGCTTCAAGAATCCTTTGAAATGCAGAAGCAATGGATTCAACATCACGACTATCATTCAAATTCTGAACTACAGGTGGTTGAATGTTGTTTAAATTTTCAGGTTCGATGACCCTTGGAGGTGGTTCATCTACTCTCTGATTGGCTAATTGTACTCTTTCAAAATAAGCTCTGCTAGTGGAAGGCTGATCATCAATGTTTGGAACAGGATTCTGTTCAGAATGTGGGTTAGCAATTTGCTGACTTTGATAGGCAGCAACTGCATTAGTAGCAGATTGATTAGCTGTTCCACCGACTGGTAAAGTTTGTACCTGTCTGAGAGATTGATTACCCGACCGATTAACTGAAATCGAATTACTTGATGGAGGTGTTCTTGTTACTCTAGGTCTAGACTCAATTCTTTGTGAGTTATTATTACTCTGATGGGATTTTCTCGACTGATTGGGGTTTAAACGACGCGAAGTTTTGGGTCGAGTACTATTCATATTGGATCTTGTTCCCATTTTGAAATATTATTAGGGATAATATTGAAATTAAAAATATATTTCTAACTCTGTAAAAAATTTTATTATACTTTTTGTAAATCTTTCTAATAGAAAAATAACTATCATTAATAACTGGGGTTGATATGATCGGACTTTCTAACTATCTGTTTAAATCTACATAAGGATTTCCAAATCGAAATTCCATCGATTGTTGTTGGTTTATTGTAATTGAAAGAAATAGCTGCATATGACTGAATTTGTACTACAATCACAGGACCATATTTTCCTTTCAAGGTGTTGAATAAACGGATTAATTTATTAACACAATTTGATCTATCACATAGTCGCAACTCTAAGTACCACGCTAAGTTTGTATCTTAAATGACTTTACTATATGAAGACCAAAATGCTTTGCCGCAAAATCATGTTCTCTACTTGAACGGAGGATTAATTGCAACGCAATAAACGAATTAAAATATCATTTAATGGGACTTATTGATACCTGTTCAAGAACTAAATAATTTAAGGAAGATGTTATTATGTAAAAAGTAAGCTTGTTTAAAAAACGTTTGATTTTACTACAACACTGTCGCAACGCGAAACATTTTGCAAAATACAAGTGTATTCGGGACTTACAGTGGTATGATGACAATTAAATCACTAATATCCTTTGTTTAAAACAAGGCCCCACGTTGGGCGCCATATCTTTGTTGCTGCTGGTGTCCACGTTTGGTTATGTTAGGCATACCTTGACATGCTGGCGGCATGGCTCAACTAAACTCGTCGGATAAGGGGGTGGTTCTTTGCCCTTCCTACCAAACTCAACAACAGAAGATAACCTACTTCATGTCAAGGTTTTATCAAAGAAAATTTGAATCAATCCACTATTTACGAACTACCGATCTGTACTACTCTTATGAGATTAGCAACTTTGATGGTATGTTGCTAAGGTGCATTTGTTCCCTCCCTATATGTCAATGACACGCCATGACAACATTCGCACCGTTAATATAAAATGCTGTCCCTAATCCAATAAAAATGTTGATGCTCTACTTACGACATCCTGAAAGAAAACGTCCGATCATAAACAACCCCACAAGTTTAACTCAATTCACTGCATTACGTTATAAATTCATTTATTAAAACTAACCGTACTTAGTTTAGATGGATACATCACTCTCTGACAAAATTCTTTAATTAGGTCTGACTCTTATTATGTTTGATATTTTATCTGATTTAGACTAGTGTGTAGTTTGTAATTGTTGTATTTAATTCATATCTTATATAGTTCACTTATCTCTTTATAAATTTAGTCTTTATATCTTCTAGTATTTAGCAATTAATTCCATTATTTTATGTATTATTTCGATATTCAAAAAAAAAAATTTACTCTTATTAAGGAAAATATGGCACTTTACTAACCCAAATTGACGGTCGATGTGAATATTACTTATACGTATATATATTTCAATGATCTCTACTAAAGTGATGAGAATAAATAACACTTACTTTGTTTTTTCAGCATCCGTGGTCATATAATTTATTCGTTGATTGGATAGATTGTTGTTCGTCGAAGTTGTGATCACAAGCTCCTTACACGATCCAATGCAATATGTTTCTCACTTTCAGGAAACAAATGTAGACTGTGATATTTATTCTTTTCGCTTTGATCCATACCTTTTTTGTTTTACGTATTTTCCTGTGTTTTCCTAACTTCTTATGTGCAATATTTTCCCGTTTAAGCTTAGATTACCCTTACTACTTTAATTGTATATTTTTTTTTTTCTTACAACAAATGAAAAGTAATTAACATTCGAAATCAAAATTCTCAAAACTGAGTTCAGAGACCAAATAAAAAAAAAAATTATCAAACCAGAAAACCATGTGCGTGGGTACTGCACTTGCGCTCGCTGATGACTCACTGAGAATGTGTACTTTCGCTGGCTGTGACACTTGTTCGTCGTTGGGGATCTTCTGGACTACCTGCTGTATGCGTTTTGTTGTGTGAAGATCGCTGAGGAACCCAAGTCTGTTTCTGGGGTAATTTTTGTTGTTGCAGGGCTCTCTCTCTCGTCTGGAGCTATGATGCTGATGGTGGAATCGTGTGGAGTCGATGGAGTGCGTCTGGGGTCAGGGGAGCGGTCTCACAGAAGTTTGTGATAAGAGACCTGAGCTGTACCACCAAAGATCGCTTCTGTTTTTTGGTTGCCGATTGATTTTTGGCGTATGCAATCCACTGATATTTTATCGTTGGTCGGTGAAGTGAATTTAATTGGATTGCGATTGATCCAATAATGGTGTTGTAATTTAACCAAAAATTCGTTTTTGCAGGCGATCAGCTTTTTGGCTTGATATGTGATCAATTATTGTGAAACGTAAAGAAAAATAATTTGGTAAATTTTATAGTTTGGAGTGCTTTTGGAAACCGCACTTGTTCACTCCATGACCGCCACCAGAGAAAAGACCCTCACCCGTCCATCGAAAATCTGCCAGTCCACTCTCAAATCACTCACGAGCGTGTTCAATTTACTTCCTGTAGGTTAGCAAGTCCCAGCGGAATGCTAGTTCAGTGTGAATTGTAAAACAGGGATGGTTTGGCGATGTTTTCTAGCAGTTTGATCGGGACTTGTTCACACAGCAGAGTTGAGGGCGCGGAATAAAAAAATAATAATAGTGTTCTCAAAAAATATTTGAGTAAATAATCGCATGTGATGGCAAAATTCCGTAACAATTTTCTGAGAAAAATTCTAGAAAATCCATCGAAATTAAAAGCGAAAATGGTCAACTTTAATTGACTGTTATATTCTTGTTTCAAAAGCAATGAAAAATTAAAACATTTAATAATAAAAACAACGAAATAAGAGGAAATGAGGGAGAAGAGAACGAAATTCATCTCACAGTGAAAATGGCCCAGGTAGCAAAATCTTCTCAAATAACTGTTTTTTTTTTTAACTTTTAGAACTGTAATTTTTTTTCATCTCCGTATTACTATTCCACATTAGAACACAAGTGCAGAAGTTATTGACGCCCATGTAATTTATTTGTTTAGTTAACTGTTGCAAAATGCGACCTCATAGAGTTACAAAAATCCAATAGAGCTACGAAAATGAATTATTAAGCATTTTATGAGTGAAAAACGCCAGAGAGAAATCTCTAAAATGGTAAAAATAGCTCGAGAAACAATAAAAAATATTTTTAGAATGTCCAGGAACGATAATAAACAAGCCAAAATCAACCCCAAGAAGATGTTTTCTAATCATGGTGAACTTTGGATTGTCAACTAATCCGAAGAAAATTCAATACTGAGCGCACCAAAACTAAGAGATATGGTGGAAAAGCATTTGAAGATTAATTGCAATGCTGAAACTGTTCGGACATATCTAGGTAGATCTGGATGAAATGGTAGAATTGCAAGGAAGAACCCATTCATTAGCCAGACGAATAAAGGGGTTCAATTGAAGTTCGCTCAGAACCACATAATGAAAGACTTTTTGCTTCGAAAAGCGTTTTAACTACGGATGAGAAACATAACCATTTTGGATCAGATGGAAGGGTCAACGTTTAAAGAAAGCGGAATAAAGAGATGAATCCTAAGTATATGCGTCCCACAGTTAAGTAGACAGTGGTTATCCTATGGTCTGGGGTGGAGGATCAGCATCTTGGGCTGGTAGCTTACATTTTATTGAAGGGAATATGGATAAATATCAATATTTAGATATTTGTAAAACAATTTAAAATAATATCCTGAAAATTAAAGATAGATTGATGGAATTAAAGATACTTTTCAGCTCAATCAGGATAATGATCCGAAGCACCCGGCTGGAAGTATTAGGGACTAGATGTCGTCCCATTGTCTAAGAGTGATCAAGACCCCACCGCAATCACCGTATTTTATTATGATTGAACATTTATGGCAAACAATTGGAAATTGAAATTCGAAAACATGAAATTTCCAATGAAAATTACACAAAGAGAGTCTTATTGGAGGAATGTTAAAAATTAGTCCCGACTATACCAACAAACTTGTAGAACTAGTTCCAAATCGACTTAAATCAGCTTGCCCAAAATAGTACTAAATATTGAAATATTTACATTTTTTTGACAAGTTTTAGAACCTAAATATTACTGGGCCATTTTCACTGTGAGATGAAATTTGATTTCTTATTTGTTTTTTCCTATTATTTTGATGTATTTGTAATCGAATGTTTAAATTTTTTGGTGTTTTGAAAGAAGAATATAAAAGTCACTTGAACCTTAACATTTTTAATTTTTATTTTTCTTGGGTTCGTTGAATTTTTCGATGAAGATAAGATTGGTTCGAGATGAGCCATTTTTACTGTGAGCCACTGTATGAAACTAAATGGCTACTGAAGCTCCTTTGAGATTCATCCATAGATTACTTGTACATTTAAAAAGATTGTAATTTCCATTTTAATGGAACCGGTCTTAGTCTCATTAACCAGGAGAAGCTACGCCTGTTTAAAGTGCCACTTAAGTCTTAACTAGTGGCCCATCTTTATAGATGATGTTTAACGACATTATTCATTTCAAGCTACGCGACTACTAAAGAGTGTATTTCGTCGCATTTCTGGTGATTTACCAGACAAATGGTCCTGGAAATCCCTCCTTTAATTGACAGTAACCACATATAAGACATTAAAATACTGCTCATTTTATTAACTTTGAAATTGCCCATCTCCTTTACCTTAATGGTGCCAAAGCATTTCCTCACAGTAATTCGAAAATGTTCCAAAATACATCGTCATCCTTAAATTCCTTTTGTAGCATAACCCGATAAGTTCTAAGAGAAATAATCCGAACATTTTCATAGAGGAGGTATCCTTTTGGAGAAATATTAATCTGGATTCCCCTAATCCCAGAAATGAATTGAAAAACAATTAAAGGATCTACGTCAAGCTTTGCCTCAATAATCACTCAAATATCAATCTATCTCCGAATCGTATACACCATATACACCAACTGAATTATTATTCCCATTTTCGGATCAAAGAATCCTCTGTATTTTCTTACAGGAAGCTTTCACATTTGAAGGTATGAATGATACTCGTAGAACACATCACATGAAAGTTTTGTTATCCGGAAACAATAATTCTGAACTTAAGTTTGGAGAAACCTAACACCCAAATGCCGCCAGATATTTGAGGCATAATATCCTGAAGGAGCTACACACTATAACTATAACCAGCGTAGCCAAGGTAACAGCAGCAGAAGCAGCTTTACAATTTCCTAATGACAATTTGAATTGTTCTCATACTCGTCCTGGTCCTGTACAAGCTCGTTCGTGTGTATATGTTCCGGGACGGTAAAGTTCTGGGATACTCATTTCACCTGGTAACTTCATAAAGTACGAGTATATAATATTCAGAATCCGGATTGGGGATGCGGGTAAATTCGGCTGCAACTCAGGAAACGGAAAGGGTTAAAAGCTAGCAGGATTGGTTTGGGTTGGTTGGGCCACCTCAGTGATTGTAGTGAAAAATAATTATGTTTTTGCGCTGACATTTCCTGTGTGTTGTTCGGCGTTCATATGCATACTCCGAGACAGATTTTATTTGTGTTTTCTGTCAAGTTCGCATATATTCGGCAAAATTGTTGTGGATAATTTGCAGAGTTTTAAAAGTTCATTAAAAAGTCTCAACGGAATGAATTTTAATTACCGGGGTGTGCACCGATGGGAAGTTTGTATTTTTGTTTGAGAATGAGTGGTGTTTGAGTAGCAGTTTGAGTGTTTTTGCTTTATTTGTATGAAGTCCCACAGGGTAGGCTCCTGTGATGCATACTATTTGTTTGCTTATTTTGTTTGAAGTATAAATTATTTAGTTGTTGACCAGATTTAAATAAAAGTTCGTAATTTTTAGTGGTGGGGGCTGTTTGTAGTAGATACAAAATTCCAAAAATGAAAGGACAATTTTATAAAAGGCAGATGGCTACGCCACTTGATCCATATTCTGAATTCTATAATGAGGAATATCGACAGTCAGTGCCATCGATAGTTCTCGATAGTTGCCTTTTGACTATCGATAGTTATCGATATAAATCGATAGTTTTTGTCCTTTAAGGGTTACATTAAAAATTGTTAAATGCACCATATATATATATATTAAATAAGCTTTTCTCACTGAGCGAGATTAGATTCTAAATAATAATGCTTCTTTTTCTACGTTGACTCATAAAACGGGGAATCCCATTTTTAAATTAAAACTTTTTTGACAATTGTCTTATAAGATCGAGTTCCTCTGTGAAATTTTGAATATACTCCGTTAATTAGGTTTCGACCAGTTAAAGAAATTTTTGAAATTCTATATTTAAATGGCTATCGAAAACAATCGATAGTGGTCAAAAAGTATCGATTGTTTTCGATAGTGCAAACTATCGATTATAATCGATAGTACAATTGATAGTTCTCCACCTCTACATTTAGATGAAATCTTGTAAGAAGATGCTTTCCTGCAGTAGAAAGCCTCGCAAATAAAACACAATATTGCTTGATATTCCGATCATAGAAATGATATTTGAGCACGTAACGTTTTTTTTTTATTTAAGGACATTAAGAAACTCAAGGCTGTAAGATTTCGAATGCCAATAGTGACCTATTTTGCATTCTCATGACTGTAATATTTCCTATCGCTGAGAAACAAGCTAAATTCGCACTTGTGCCTAAAAATCGATGCGAATGTCCACCAAATGATATTCTTCCATTTCAAGCGAAGGCGTTTAAAAGGATAATGAAATGATAGTACAGTTAACTTAAAAACCGGTTCCGATTTGTTTCTTCTGATACACCTTTATGCCAGATATCATGCAGTTATCGCAAATAATTCTGGGTGCGTTGTTTTACTCAATGTACATCAATGACCTTCCATTGTGGGCACACAACTGCTCCATTGTCATATATGCTGATGATGTTCAGGTAAGAAAACGTTTCCCATTAGGACTTCTCGAAGATTGGGCTTGTGAAATGAAAAGTCTTTTATCCTTATATCCTTACATATAAAGCAGTGTGACTTACGAACAATGTACAGACCAAACCGCTAGACCTAAAGAGCTAAAATTTAGACAGTACATTTATATAATGACGTAGACAACCACCAAGAGAGGATTTATTTGAAATTCCATCTGTAAGTGGGTAAATTCGGAAAAATAAAATTCCTTAATATATGTATATATTAAAATTTCTGTCATTACACAGCCCTTACTCATCAATGGCTTATTGGATTTAAAACCAAAGAAAGTGGATTTCAGTAAATTCTTTTAGGATTAATTTAAGTTATAAATCATCATTCTGCGTTATCCTGGAGCTGAGCTATGCTCAAAACAGTTCATGAAATCCTTGCCGGCTTACTACGAAGAATATGATTGTAAAAGCAAATTAAAATTTTAAAAAAATGCACGGGCAATGTCGGGCGGGTAACAGCTGCTATCTATCCATCTTTCTAGGCACAGGCAGCCAACGAATGAGACTTACAAGTGTAAAGGGGCATGTGGAAAGAGGAAAAGGGACTATACCGTGGCTATATAATTTTCATAGTACCTACTGCGGCAGGTGTTGAAACTTTCATGAATGGGAATTTTGGTACCGCGCATTCGTATGTGCATATGCATTATTATGTACATATATGCGAGGGCACAACAAAAGGACGGGAAAAGTAGATCAATTGGTTGGATTTTATACTTGCAATAATAATCTATCTGCATTTTATTAAACTAGTGTGCCCATGTGACAACTCTCGCAAGAGAAAACCTAACCCCCAAAATCTAAACTTCCTATCCAACATCCAAGCTTCCCATATGATTTCCATCTGTCAACTCATGAAAATCTCACGGAAACTATATAGGAGGAGTTTTTTTTTAAACTTTATTTTGGTTGATATATGTAGAGTTTGTCCACTACCACGCATCAATAGCAAATATGTCAACCAAAATGAATTCATTTCCGCCAGTTGACAGATGGAATTCATACGGGAAGTGTTTATTCTTTTGGGAGTTAATTTTGAGTAAAATATTTGCTTTGATTTACTTTTTGATTTGTTAAAATTTATAAATTGAAAGTGCAATTCGTCACTGCTCCAGGAAATTCTCTTCCTCTTGACACCTCGTTTGTTAAGATTAGGTAAATGTCAGAGCCGCAAATGGTACCTATGCTGTGAAATTTTCTTTTCCGATCTATTCGACGAATGAGTTATACAACACTATTCAAAAAAAACTAAGGCAATATGTACTAAGAAAAAATTTAGTGATGATGATTTATATAATTATGTATGTACATATGTATGTAATTGAATTAATTTAATTTACTTATGTAGTCTTTTGTTAATATTTTTCTTTTTTTTTTATAATAATGAAATCAACAAAATAACGCACTGGTACAGTGAAACCTCCCTTGGACGGACAGTGACGGTGACAGCATTTCTGGCTGCCAAGAAGAGGTGTCCGTTCAAGGGATAAACACAATTTTTTTTTATATATCGAAATTTAAAAAAAAAAAACACTGCAACTTTATTTGAAATTATTAACAAAACAGAGCAAAGATTGGGAACCATCGCAAATGACTTCTGTCGCAGCTGCATGATGGATGATGGATGATGGATGATATGTATGGAAATTAACCAAACCCAACTACACAAGCTGTATTCACGATTTCTGTTTTCTGCAACGTGCTTTTATGCATTTGCTATTTGTTTTAGTTCACCTACATACCTAATGGGACGAAGAGTTTGGATATCTTCAAAATATAGCAGAAGCAGAGCTGTAGAAAATACTTAATACACATTGTTATGCATTGGTTCATATAAAACAGGGAGAAGTTTTATTACACGCATGCTATTTCTCCCCGCACACCGCTTTAAGCCAGAATTTACCGTAGTGTACTAAATATGTGCGCTATTTCTGTCTCCTGGTGTGCAAGTATATTTATTTTAAATACAAATCGAAATAAAAACAAAAATTGGGTGTGAAGCTTCGGAGAATGTTTTTGTCCGTATAATGAAATTAAATTAAATAATTTCTAACAGATATGCATGTCTGCGTTCAATCAAGTGAGTGTTCGGTTAAAGGAAACGTAAAATGTATACATTCTAAAACATGAAAGCTTTGTTATGGTTATGAAAATTTATTCGTCTAAACGATCTGTCTATAATGAGAGATTTCACTGTTAACATCGAATCACAGACACTAAATTCTTCACTATTATTAACTTATTTGCAATACTTTAATTTGAAAAAAAGCCGATCACATTTGAACGGAGCTGGGCATATTATTCGGTCAGTATAATATAATTTTGTTAAAATTGCGACTTCTGTAGTATTCAGTCACATGAGAAGGGGAGCGGCTTAAAATTCGAATTTCACGTAACTTAGGTAAAATGTTTTATCAATCTAGGCGCTAGATCCTCTTTTTCTTTATAGCTTTGTAGCTTACATCAACAATAACACAATTCTTAAAGGTCAACGCTATGTAGGTAGATACAACTAGCTTAGAGGTTAAGGAACCCACTCACTAGCACTTAATTCCTTTCATTCCTGCAAAAGCCCTACAAGGACATTCCTGCAATAAACTAAAATTATAACATCACCCTAACAATGTTAATATTAAGAAAACCATGAATTTCTTCCAGGAACCATAAACAGATTATAAACCCAACCAAAGCCCAACCGTCTCCATATAAAACTATTTTTGCCCCACGGTCATGTTGATGTTCGTCATAAACTAAATAAAGTACTTTACGTTCTCTCTAAAAAAAAAAAAAAAAAATCAAAATATGTTCAAATCAAATTTTCATACAAACAACACGTCCTCCACCTTAGATGACTTATCTGACATTCCCCACCTTTCGCAGATTGTTCACGAAACTTGGGTCAATTCCTTTGTTGCTGTTTGTTTCTTTGTTTTTACCAACAAATCAAATCGTAAAACTCACAAATCTTTATTGCTGAACACCCCGGGCGTAAAATTTCCATAAAAAAAAAGACTCGGGGAAAAATTGTACCCACCCCAATAAAAAAAAAGCAAAACCGAAAAAGAGACGAAAACTCCAAAATAGCACAAGAACACCACAAGAAACGAAGAGCAACCACAAGAGCGACGCGAAGAGAACATTTTCTAAGTTAAAACCACGACCAACAAAACAATATTGAAACGCCAATTTTTTTTTTGTTTTTAAAATAATCTCTTATTAGCATAATATCTTATATCTAAATTTTTGTTTATTTTCTTTCTCTACCTCCTCTCCTTCTTCTATGCGTACTTTACCCTTCCATTGATGGCGAAGTGAAGTGAAGAGGAAAGCAAGTGAAAGAACTTTCACCCAACAATTTAGCATAACACCATAAAATAGCTAAGCACACACACATAAAGGTGGGGGCACTTTTTTTTCGTAGAGTTAGTGTGTAAGTAGTCGGAAAAGCAGGGAGAAAAAACAAGTGAAATAAAAATTATGAAATAGGTTACGCATACGCCCCAGTTTGACAGACGCACACATACACCAAGGCATACATTTTTAGTACTTCCAAGTGCCAGGGTATTAAATAGAAATATGTGCGATGCCACGTATTTTGTTATACACTTGTATACCACTTCCACGTTCCACCTGTGAGACGTGTGGGCCTAGGAAGACCAACAAAAAAAAATGGAAATTTGTCTTTTTCCTGGCGACGACCCTGCTACACGGTTGAGCTATAAAAACATTCAACTAAGGACCCATTATGTGCGTTTTTTTATTTTTTTGCTTTTTTGGCAACCAAATGACCTTCAGAAAAGAGCGTTCAGTGTGCGTGGTGGAGTGTGTAGAGTGTGTAGTATGGGGAGGAAGGCGCAAGGTAAGGTGTCAAAAATGATTCCTCATGCGTTATTTCTGATAATCCTCGAGCTCCTTTCCACCACTCCCCAGACGTACGATGTGAGGCTTATACACCGACTGCCTATGCCTAGTTATGTTCTATGACCTTCGTGAGAGGGTCGCGTCACTTAAACGTGACAAAATGCTATACATTACACTTGGCAACAAAGCGATGTGATGTGTGGTGTATGTTGAGGGGAGATTTATATGGGGAGAAGACTGTGGGGTCTAAGGTATACCAACCGATATGTGGGGATTGAGGTTTTGTTTTGTAATCACTAAGTAATAACAGAAGTGCTGTGGTATATTTCATAATTGAAATTTTCAACTCGAATTAATTAAAATAAGAAATGATAAGCCTTTCAAATGGAACTGAAGGCAAATTTAACCCTTTGACTCTTGAATTATTTTGGGCATTATTAAAATGTTTTTGAGAACATTCAGTTATTGATTGAGCCTTAGATATGAACTGATATCAAATTCAAGGTTCTGTGCTTCCTGGTTTGGCCGCTAGGAGGTGTTGACTCCAGGCAACAATTGTCTTCCTGAGCTCAAACTAAAAGTCTTTTTTTTACTTTTATTTTCTCATCTGACATATTTTGAAAATAAAATCCACTTGTTACTAAAAATTTGCTTTGTTTTGAATATTTTTTTTTTAATTTTTTGCTCAATCACTCTTTGCAATTTTTTTTAACCCTTTAATTTTTTTTGTAGTTACAACGAAAAACAGCTAGAATCTGGTCACTCGCAATGCTAATATCATGAGATTCACTTACAATGTACTCACAACAAATTAACCTGTCGTGTGAAAAAATAAAATTAAGTTTTGAGTATTTCAATGTTAAAGAGTGTGTACGCAATTGTGGTCACCATTAGTCAAAGGGTTAAAAGCTACATTTACGCTGTAACTTTTTGTGTAGCATTTTTCAACCGTAAAATATTGCAAAACAATACTATTGTGAATTGCACCTTTAGGTTCGGCACGTCTCTGGAGGCATTAGATGACAAAAATGGAACTTCATTCAAGTTATCTTATCAACACTATATAATGGCATTGAAAACGTTCAAGAAAGCAAGATTTCATAGGTAAAAGAATAAAAGAGGTTGCCTTACATAATGAGTGAGTCTATAAGAAGTTACGGAATCAGGTCGACAAAAAAATTGCTACGAGTAAACAAGAAATCAGCAAATTATAAAAAAAAATCCGGTCAAGTGCAAGTCGTACTTGCGCAATAAGTGTTCCGTGCTATCAGTTAATTTTATATACATACAATATAATGTAACAGATTTAGAAGTACAGTGTACTCTCCCTTAGTCGAATTTTTACGGGATACCGAGATTTATTCGAGTTAAAGGGAGTTTTGGAAAATTTCGAGCAATAGAAAGAAACATTTATTTTTGTTTTAAAACGTTTGTTTTAAAAAAAAAGATTAATGTACAAAAAAGTTAGCAAAACAATATAGCTTCTTGCTTATTTAACATTTAACTGGGTAGGTGGGGTGCTGGCAACACCCTAAGCCCTTATTTTTCAAAAATATTATACTTTGCGACTGACAACACCAGTTGTTGTTACAGTACCTTCCTGTTGTTTTCTATTATACAGATTCAGATGGTTTTAAAAAAGTTTAGTTATACAATTAAACCGTGACAGATTCTTCAAGCTGCAAGGGTGCTGTCAACACCCCACCCCAACTACCCAGTTGTGTAATTTTTTTTTATTGGGGGAATTTGTATAGGTAATTTGAAAATGTCATTTGAAAAAGATCAGGAACTCATTCAACTGTTATTGACACTATAGAAAAGAAGATTAAAGTGAAGAGCCGGACTTAATTGATACGAATGATGGAGAGTTTGTTAAAACAAAAAAATGTTTCAAAAATTAATACGGAAAGCACTATTTTGGAAAGGATGACTAAAAACTCTATAAAGGGGTCTTAAAGTTAATTCTTTTAACATTATTATAACCCAGAACGATATCATAATGACAATTCCACCATAGAACCACTTACCAGAGGAAAGATAAGCGCAATAAAGTGTTGTCAGCACCCCACCTACCTATTTACGTTACTATTACTCACCTACCTACTTAAAGGTTAAAAAAATCTGGCTACAAATATGCACATAAAGACTTCATCAGCTCTGTTGAACCGCCTATAATCAACTGATTTTGAAATTCCAGCTGGAATCTTACTAAAACAAGTTCTTTTTATATACATACGCAGATAGATCCATTTAAAATCCCATTTTGAATGCAACAATGTTTCTTTTTGTTCTTGCCTTGTGACTTTTTAAAAACTATAGATAACTTTTTATGGAGGTAGGTACCAAGAATATGAATAGGAATAAACACGGCGAGCCGATGATGGCACACGCGATGTTATACAAATATGGGGTATTGAAGTGTGTAGGTACTTGATGGTTAGTAGTTACATGTATAGGGGAAGGTAGTGTACCTCGGACCGATTTTCAGAAAAAATAAAGAAAAAGCGGATATTTTTGCCGCCCATTTGGAAGAAACCTTTAAACCGAACGATGGTCAAGTGGTTCATGACAACATCAACCTCACAAGGATGGTAGTTCCACCATCTGACGATTTAACGCGCAGATCTGCAACGCTTAGAGAACTCGAACGTGAGATCGCTAAACTAAAACCTAAGAAAGCTCCTGGTTATGATTTGATTACCGGAGAAATTCTCAAAGCCTTACCTAGAAGAGCATTTATTAAGCTTCTCCATATTATAAATGCTGCACTCAGATTAAAACACGTGCCGAGCCAATGGAAAGTTGCGGAAGTCATTATGGTTTTGAAACCAGGAAAACCGTCATATGAAGTAAAATCATACAGACCAATCTCGCTTCTTCCAGTCGTATCAAAAATTTTCGAGAGGATATTACTAAGGCGTCTCCAACCGGTTATAGAAGAAAATAATCTAATCCCTGACCACCAGTTTGGATTCAGAAGTAAGCATTCGACAATTGACCAGGTGCATAGAATTACTAACGTAATCGAAAAAGCACTAGAAGAAAAAAAGATATGCTCAGCCGTATTTCTTGACGTCTCGCAAGCCTTTGATAAGGTGTGGCACGATGGCTTGAAATGCAAACTACGACAAATACTCCCCGTGTACCTATACGAGATTTTGGATTCATATCTCGGAAATAGACTCTTCCGTGTTAGAAATGGAAACGAATACTCAGAGCTCAAAAAAATTTCGGCCGGCGTACCGCAAGGAAGCGTTCTGGGGCCGCTTCTTTATCTGTTATATACTCGTGATATACCGAAAGAAGATGGCACTATGCTTGCTACGTTTGCCGACGACACCGCTATCCTAGCAGTAGGTAAAACAATCGAGGAAACGACTGCCAAACTGCAAAACGCATTGAATAAAGTAAATGAATGGACGAGGGACTGGCGGATCGCCCTTAACGGAACTAAATCTGTTCACGTGAATTTCACTTATAGAAAAATTAATGACTTGCCAATTTTTATAAATTTGGCCCGAATTCCTATTGCAAATGAAGCCAAATACCTGGGAATGACACTTGACGCAAAGCTGAAGTGGAATTCGCACGTGAAAATGAAACGTAAAGAATTAGAAATCAAATATAGAGAAATGTACTGGCTGATCGGGAAACATTCCCACCTCAGTACCGAGAACAAACTGCTTTTATACAAGCAAGTGCTAAAGCCGGTGTGGTCCTACGGTATACAACTTTGGGGTTGTACCAAGAAAACAAATGCCAATATTTTACAGACCTTTCAAAATAAAGTGCTTAGAGAAATTGTCCATGCACCGTGGTATGCTAGAAACGACGATATCCACAGGGATCTCGGAATTCCGACAATCGAAGCTGAAACTAGAAGCTTCGCGCGAAAACATAGAAACCGACTAATCGGACATGTTAATAATACAGTCCTACTTATTTTGGATGAGAGCAATTTATTGCGCCGACTACAAAGGACAAAACCTTTCGACTTGGCGAGATAAGGATTAACCGCATCTAAATTGCGGAATATGCAGGATCTTTCATTGGAAAGTAACCTGCCAAACGTTTATATTTCGTGACAGAAAAATTGCTTGATAAGTAGTATAACTTAGTTGCAGTAGCTAACAAATTTATATCGAAGGGAGGTGTTTTTGGTCAGTAAGAATCTGACACTACTATGAGCACGCGCTTGCTATTCTCATAGTGTCTATGGAAGATTTTCACCTACCCTCGGGAAAAAAAAAAAAAAAAAAAAAAAAAAATTTTCAGAAAATCGATGTTTACTCGTCACCATATTATCTCTTCATATAGTTGAAGACTCGAAACTATAACTAATTTATTACTCTTTCTAAAATATTTATTTAATGTTTCAAAAATGTTGTCAATTTATCTCAGGAGCTAAATAAGTGATCTTAGTTTTCTTAGTCCAAGGTACACTATGTAGGTGTACCTTGGACCAGACACATAGTGTACCTCGGACCATACACAAGCAAAGAAATTTTACATTAAATGCTGAAAAAGTTGAAAGCAAAGTTATTTTCCTTGGAAGCACATATGATAGTATGACTATTGGTCAAAACATTCTTTACAGTCTCCTCCAGTGAAGTTTTATCGACCTGAGGTCTATTTATACCTGATATAGGTGAACTAGATTCAAATACCGAGAAATCCAAAAGGATTACAGATGAAGTATGAATCAATGTGTTAACTGGACCGATCCATGGTACACCAAAAGTGTTGGACCAAGGTACACCATGTGTACTTTATTTGTTTTAGTAATTGTAACTTTTTATTATTTAAGTAACTTAACTTAACTTGACTTCAACTGAATAGATAAGTCAGTAATTTGTTTATAAAATTTTACTTTTGGCTGTAAAAAACATTCCTAGCAAATTACTCACTAGGCTTACACGTCACAGTGTCAGTTTCAAAATGAGTCAATGTGTTACAATATGGCACATAATTTGTAGAGGAACTTTTGTCAAAAGAACATAGATATACTAGAAAAATCCCGCTTGGACCGGGGTACACTTGGTCCAAGGTACACAACTTGGACTTGGTAATGTATTTTTATTTTGTTTTGTGCTACACAAAATTCGACTTAAGGGGTACAAAAAGATGCCAATAATCGAGAGAATGTGTTCGGGTTAGAGAGAGATTCGACTAAGAGGGAGTTCGACTTAGAGAATGCTTTTTATATGGTAAATCTAAGGGAATGATAAAATATGGCGAAAAAATCCGAGTTAGAGAGAAATTCGACTTAGAGAGAGTTCGACTTAGGGAGAGTTCACTGTATATTGATAGATTTATGAATACAGATGCGAGCAAAATTACCTATCTGATGCCGTCTTGCCGTGGGCGTGGTGGTTAGTGCGTTGGACTACCACGCATGCTGCTCGGGTTCAATCCCAGCCCGGGTCCAACACCTAAAAAAGTTTTTCACGGTTGAATGTCTGACAAGCAATCAAAGAGTATCATTTGTCAATGAGCTTCTCAATTCGCCGTTCGGAGTCGACAAAAAACTCCCTTAGTGCAAAAATATAACACGCATACACAAATGGTTGCACGAAGCAGGCCGAGGTTTACACTGAGCTGTAGCGCCATAGCCCAGTCGAATAAGATCAAAAGAGGGGCTGTCACGGAAAAAATTCCACGCAGCAATTTTCCTTCGGAAATCATTGGGGGGGCTCACTTGCAGTCACTGTTTCGTCATCCGCCATCTTGAATTTGAGAGTGAATTTTTGTTGGTCATTGGTCAGTGGTCATTACCATAGTTGAGTAGAATTAAATTTCCAACAATTTTGATCCTATATAGAGAAGACTAACCCTGGCTTGGTTGCATAAGCGATTTAGTCTTACCTTGCATCGATCTACTAGTTTCGATAAGGTGATTGCCGAATTCTTTTAATTGCGGTATTGCTATCTTTTCTAATAGCGATATTGTGTTTAGGTGTTTGGTCTTTTATTGAGTTGTGACAGGCCTCGAGGATCGCTAGAAGCTCCACGTGGAAGACTCTAGTGAAGTTCAGGAGGCGATAGGATTTCGATATGCCGAGTATCTCCGAGAAGATGCCCGTGCCTACCCCGCAGTCCATCTTCGAGCCATCGGTGAATACCGTCGTATCGAAATATGTCACCACTTTCCATTGCTTTCATTCCTCTCTTCTTGGAAAGCTTGCAGCGAAAAGCTTCTTAATGCTAAGCTGGGAGATATTGTACTGACATAACCAAACCGTTTGGTAGCGTGTCCAGGATTTAACTGTGACCATATATCTTAGCAGTCCAGCACTATCAAGCTTCACATATCGGATAATATATGTCACGAAAAGTGTCCACACGATTGGTAGATGCCTGACAGTTTATTGTCAGATAGCGGTCCGGCAATAGTGGAGGAAGCTGTGATGGCTATGCTATCGGTGAATGATGTGGTTCAGCCTGAAGGTCATTCATTCGGCAATCCAGACCAAGTCATTTTGTGTGAAGATCAAGCATTGACTTCTTCAACCCCAAATCAGCAAACATCGATGGCAGACGAATTACCATCAACCTCACGTTCCATCTCAGAACCTCATCCGGTGCACTCGACGCCAAGAAAAAAAGTGCACCACAAAGACCAGTTGCTGGAAAGACTAATTGCTACTAATAAAGTACTCAATACTTAACATATTTATTTCTATATTATTTAATTTATTCTTATTTATTGTTTTAATTTCCCCAAAACACAAAGCCTTTCACGATAACAAATTTCAAGTGAGCTGTTAAAAAAAAAATTGTGCTAGCTAGTCGAAAAAAATCGACTACACGTCTTGTCGGTCGAAAAAACCATAGAATCTAGATTTTTCTTCGACCCGACCCTACAGCCGACTTGAGGCGTTTTCGACTGCCGACAAATGTAATTGGGGTGATTGTAAAACTAAAATTGTCATTTCACAGGGTTGTAAGACATTTGGGACAAATTTTTCATTGGCAGATCTAACAATATTGTCAATCTGGCAATCGTCTAACCATCAGCTCTTCAACTAGTTATAAGCATAAGATTCGTGTTTCATAATCTCACGCTTACGGAAGAGACAATTCGACCAATTGTCCTCCCCTGTTATGCTGGTTGTAGGTGATGTGTTGGTTGAAATAAAAATACAAGAATAAATTAGTTTCTTTTTTATTATATCAAAATAATCTCCATTTGCTTTAAGCGACCTTTGTGATATTTCCTTAAATTTGTTTTAGCTCCACTTGACAATTTTGACAATAAATGAATGGATTTTGTTTTTACTGAAAGTAGGGATAGTCACATGGTACAGGTTCCGGGCATCAATTGCCTTGTTGTTGCCCTAAATCCAAAGGAAACTTGTAATAAGAAAGTTTCTGTATACCCTCCGTCTGGCGAAATTCTTGTGGACAAAATGGAACCATTTTCGTCCTGTGCTTTTCGAATTTACGAATTTATTTAATTTCTTTGCCAAGAGGTCAAAATTTTGTGATTCCATCGAGTCGATTCTATCCATTTTTAGAGGTGATAATTTACGAACATTTGGAGCGACCTTCACAAATCTTGTCTTGCATAAAAAAGCGTCGAGTCGGGTATCTTCGAAAGTACTCATGAATGTGCACTTACTCCATATACATATGCATTTGGCAACTCGTAGAATCTGTCTCCTAGATTTTTCGGAGGGCTTTTCTGTTTTCAATATTTTCCCCAAATTTTTAATACATGATTCTCGAAAATAAAATGACTTATGTTGTTCTAAAAAAAAAAACTTATAAATGAACGCCTACTAAGCGTTGACATTAATTTACGCATTTAAATTAGGAGAAAGCTCGTAGCTCGCTGTTCCATCAAGGCCGGTAATGACCTTACCGAGACCTTCAATGCCAAAAAAGGATTCGGACAAGATAACGTTTAAGATGGCTAGGACATGTTAGGCGAATGGGCATTAACGCTCCAGCCCGCAGAGTATTCCATTCAAACCCGGAAGGTCAGCGCAACCACGCCTATGGTGACGCGCATAAGTGAAAGAGGACCTCAACCAACTTGGAGTGCTCAACTGGAGGTAGTAGACTAAGGACCGGCCTAAGTGAATGGGTTTATTGGTTGAGGCATTGGTCTAGCCGGACTGTAGCGCCACCTAAGTTAGTTAGTAAGTAAGTAAATCAAGAGTATTGCGGACAACTAATTTCGTTGCAAATATACTTGCCAATGTCCTTATAGAAGATGCTCTTTATTAAATCTCAAATCTTAGCTAGAATCTCGCACTTCAGGTTGACGTAGAAAATACGACATTTATGGAATAGAGCTTGCTTAAGTTGTTCAACTTTGTTCAAAACCATAACCGATGGATGGTGGGCTTTTAAAGAAAGACATGAAGAATAAAAAATCCACTGAAGACGATCTTGGTTGAAGCTATGTGGCATGGGAATTCATGGATATCCAACCCACATTATTTGTTTTTTTTTACTTTATAGACGTATGGCATTAAAACTCTTTGAAAGAAAAACTCTTTGATGCGATATTTGAAATTAATCAAATGAACCCACACAAAATATTTTTAGATGAAGGGTTGATTGAAACCCAAAGACAATCAGTGATTTTTTCCGCGACAAAATGAAAGACATTAAAATTGTTCGATGTAAGGATTCTGTGTAGGCACAAATCTCTTGACCATTTCACCCACAAACTTAAGCATCCAACGCTAACCCACTCAACTGAAAAATGAGCATAAAAAAATGCCTAATTAAACACTCACAACATGGGCTCATTCATTGCGTTTAAATTCGTTGAAGAAGATGGATTCACTGCGTTAGGTCAAATCTTTTGAAATGGCAACGGATTTGAGCGCTTGAACCTAAACGCAGGCACCTGCACCTGCTCTCTTCGTTCGTTTATCAATCATGTTAGGTACCCCAATCTCTTTCGATTGTATTAAAACAGCTCAATACAAATAAACCCACACTTTATATTATCTCACTACAAGATGGCGTGCACTTGTATTTGTACCCTCAACAGAACTAGTGTCAATTTTGATACTATTTCGTAAAAAAATGTTGAATAACTTTTTTGCTCGCAGAGCTTTAGACCTGTGCTTTAGTGACTTTTATTTTGTCGTCGAAATACGTCGTTTTTCACTTTCGGTAAATGACTCCGATGAACGGTGTCGAAATCCTGGACCAAAAGTGTCATAGTATCAAAAATGACCCTACGCGTAATTTCAGTACTAAATGTAACATCAAACAAATTGAAACATTTTTTGTCTGATATTGGTGTGCATGATGTTTAGCATAAGCCAAATGGATGTTTATGTGTATGCATGAAGTCAGCCGCGCATTTATGTACACGTTAATTTTTTGATTTTTCTTCATTTCGATTTTTTGCCATTTTTTTTTATTCAAATAATCGATTTTCGACTCTCGTAAATTATATTTTTCTTTTATTATCAATGCCTATTCGAGAATCATTCAAGAGTAACAAAGGAACGGGGAACAAAACTGCATCATTCGATTTTCTGATTTTGTTGTTTGCGTGTCTTCGGAACTGAGATTTTAGCTGCAGGGGCATTTCTGATACTAATCTGGATGAGGAAAAAAAATTGAGGTTCGGTTGAGGGTTAAAAAAAAAAACAGGCGTTGTTCAATCCTTTTTATATCAAATGAACATTAAGCCTTTAGTGAATGAAAGTCAACTAGCTAGCAGCGAGCTTAATGTCGATCCGGGTATAAACTCAGTTTGAATACAAACTTTGTTTTCACAGTGCAGCCCACCGACTTCCGTGACCTGTCGATTTAGAGAATACTGTACTTCTTTTTCAGTCTTCCGTCCGTACCAAAACCATTTGACGTAGACTATTGAAATTAGGAACAGTTGTAGCAATAAATGGCCCAAACACAGACCAGAACTTAGAAAGCTGAATTTTGACTTTGGAGGGTCAAATGGGAAAACGTTAATAGTTGCTGCCCCTCAATTTATCTCCGAAAATATCGTTCAGACAAATCTGAATAAAATCACAAAAATTGAGAATAAGGCCCCGTTCAGACACGACCGAAACCGCCCGGTTTGAACCGCTGAATATTATAATGTGTTCAGACAGCTGCGGTTTACGGGCGGTTTGCAAGCGGTTTGTGTGCGGTTGTGTACGAAACGTTCACTTCACTTTATTATATTGTGCACAGAGGACTGAGGTTGACGTTAACGGAGTTCTTAGTCTCACTTTTGTTTACAAATTGTCACTTAAAGTGCAATGCTGCGTGCTCTTTGAATTCGTTCACAGAATCCATAGAATCTGAAGTGAGTAGATAAAGTAGCAAGTAGGTGGAAATAGTTGTCTGGAAGATACTGATGTGTATGCAAATGCGGATTTAAACAAAATCATATATATATACCTATAACTAAACGCCTCCTGCTCCATCCATTAGAATTAAAACACTATTCAAACATTATGTACAAACGAATCATAATATCATAAAAATTTGAAATTTCATTCAAACCGCACGGAAACCGCAAATAAACTGAACAGTCTCATATAACGCATTAGAACTACAACCGCGCGGTTTTCGGGCGGTTGAATTGCGGGAACCGCGCGGTTTGCCAAACCGCGGGAAAATTATCAGGACTGCCCTACGCTCGACAGTTTTTTTTAATTAATTTTTTTAGTATCAACTACCCTACTGTTTCCATATCCAGAAATAATGTAACCCTATCACAACGCCTAAAAGCAGATATATATAGGGAAATTTGTATTTATGCTAGAACTTAGTTGGCGCTACAGCTCGAGGTGAACCTGGGCCTGCTTCTCGCAACCATTTGTGTGTGCGTGTTATATTTTTGCACGAATGGAAGGGACCTACAGTTTTTTGCCGACTCCGAACGGCGAGTTGAGAAGCTCAATCATGACAAATGATACTCTTTGATGCTTGTCAGACATTCGAAAGAGGTGGGCACTGTGAAAAACTTTTTTTTATGTGTTTGCGGCGGGATTCGAACCCAAGACCGCTGGCTCAGTAGTCCGACGCACTTACCACTTGCGCTACGGTGCCCTATTTATGCTAGAAGCTAGAGTAAAAATTGTATGATTGACAAAAATTCAATTCGGGTATAACCATTGAGCTTAGACTTGATTTTATTGGGAAATTGGTATGAGAGTAAACATTGAATGGTTGATCATAGAAATATGCCCCAAAAATCAGCAGCTGTAAGGAATGTGGATTGTATTGGCTATACCGTGGAAAGGGAACTCAATCTTACTGTGTGCCCAGCGATTATTGCTGAAATATCAAAAATACCGTTTGGTGAATTTTATGGTTATGACAGAAGGATAATTGAAGGCGTATGTATGTATAGTCTGATCATCTGCGATATCAGCAACGGAGATATGGTCTTTCAGTTCATTAAAAAAAAAGTGGACTCAAAGACCCCATTCTCTGTATGAGGGTGAAATTTTTTGAATGAGTCTGTTATCCTCTTCGAGTGATCAGCTAATGCATTGCAGGAATACCGTCATTCTTGAAAATATTGAATACAATGGAACTGCCAACCAAATCACTTAATGTGTAACTTACTTTAACCATCTCGTTGAATGTTTGTCCGTAACACAGAACACACTCTAAAGCTACTGGGTTCACTTGTATCCAAGGAGCCCCAAATTCCTCATATTAATCGACTCCTGCATAGGAATATTATATAAGATGGTAAAACATTTTACTTATTCAGTCGCAGCTCCCTTCAAGTCCCACTGTCTCTTGTCAGTTGCAGTTAGGGGTGCCAAATTTATATACATGCACACCTCCACGCTCCACCTATGCACTGCGACGACGACGATACAAAGACTACCTTATTGCCAAAGAGTAAATACTTACACACACACGTAACCAAGGAGATCGTCAAAGGAAGGAGTACTAAAACCCACCCAAATAAGGAGCTAAAAAGGAGGAGAAAACGAAAAATCGCAACTAATTAAATCCAGTGTTCCGCATACCCGCGTTTGCCCACAGAAACCACGAAAAAAATTTAGGGAGGGAAAAAAAACTTTTAAGGACATTTTCGCTTTCCCACATCACACTGCCTACGGTTTAGCGTTGCTCTCATTCCGTATGGCTTTTCGTATGAAACCAGAACGCAGAATGGTTTCATTTGTCATTCCCTGTATGGGATTTCTTTGGTTTCTGTGTGGTGTCCTGTGTGCTATAATTTTTCTGGTCATGTTCGTGACAGGCATTCAAAATGTCATGCAAAATGTAGGCGTCGTCACCGTCGTCCTCGTAGCTGTTGTTGTCGTTTGTTTTGTTTCATTATTAGCGTTGATTTGGGCTCTTTCACTTTTTTTTTTTTTTTTTTTTCAAAGAGTACTCCGCCACTGCCACCCCTTAAACTTAGTTTTACTTTCACAAAATAAAAAAATTAGCCAAGGGTAAGGGATGATTAATATTCATTATGACTACCTGCGTTTATTTATTAGGGGATGGGGTTAATTACAAACAAAAAAAAAAAACAACAAAATTAAACGATGACATTTGAAAGTAACAGCATTCAGCCCCTAATGGGATGACGGCCGGCGACAGTGAAGCTTAAAGTGGCTGCCCTACCGGTCCACTTTCGATCCATGGCATGGCATTCACATTTCAGTCGGATTATATTTTGTGGTCTTTAATTGGATTAAAATGTTCAGTGCGCTTAAATAAAATGACACGTTTTTGTTTTAATGCGCTTTACAGTCGCGCATATTAAAGTTCGACACTGGGCTCGTATTTCGATGCCAAACGATGGTTTTGCATTCTACAGCCAAACATATTCGTATTTCTCTATTTTATTAGTTAAATTGCTATTTGTGGAATTTAATTACAAATCGATTTACAATAAAACAAAAAAAAAAGGATTTAATTTATTTTAAACGCTTTACGGTCGCAGATTGTGTTTGTGTGAAGATTTTAATTGTTTTGCCATGTTTGGGATTTGTTTTTCTATTTTTCATCTATTTTAGCAGATGATGTCCGGCCGATTACAGGGAAATTTTGTTAATAGATTTTGCGTTTTATTTTTTAGGTTAATTTATTGAAAACAGCCGATACATGCATAAGTATTATTTTTTGGATCCGATGGCATTTGGTTGCGGGCTGGAGGTGACTAATTGGGCTTATTAATGTTTTGTATTGGCAAACCGTTGGAATTTACATTTAAATTGTTTTTTAGCGATGAGATTTTATTGGAATTTATGTAAAATGCTAAATGTATTGATAGAAAAGATTTATGGAATTGATGGGAAAGTAAGGTACAAGCAATACAAATAAATATCTAGCCCCGACAAGGTGTGGCAAAGGTAATGTCGTAATGTCAATGTGGCATAATTTGACATTTATGTTGTAGACAGATTCAGAATTAGTTGACAGCAAGCAATGGAGAGATACGTGGGCAGTCCGATAAGTACTTAGCCTCACCGCCTGATGGTGCCAGTATCGCAAGAGAGATTATATATCGTCTTCTAGTACATTCTCTTAGACGGCTACTGCCAACATTTTAGCCAAATCGGACTCGAAGTTTTGTTTTGACCACGTGTTGAAGCTAGCTTGTCCGCGAATTTTCGAATGAAGAGGTTATCGCCGCCACGGAAGCCTACTTAAAGAAGTTAGAGCATCGCTGGATCAAGTGTATCGAGCTAAAAGGAGACTATGTTGAGAAATAAATTGCCACTTTTCCAATTTTTTATTTTTTTTTTTTTGTAGGCTAAGTACTTATCGGACCGCGCTCGTACACCGCTGAAGAACTCGGAACTATTGTTACTGATAATTTGACCGATTTCCGGTCCATTTTTGGGAACAATTTGGCTAAGCGTCTCGTGCAAAGTGATTCCACTAGAGATGTCAACGGCCATCGCCGTTTAGCTCGTTTGACCGAGAATATCACTGCTCTGGCCGAGGACGTCCGAAAGAGTCCACAAACATCAACGAGATAGCGATGCACACAAGCACTACAGTCAGATGTTAAACGAGTTTTTTTTTTTTTGCCGCAAGTTCCTGAATTGCAGCAGGATGGAGAACCCGCTCACACAATGATGAATGATGAAGATTTCGAATCACAATTTTCCAACATGCTGAAATTTGCATACGTGTATAAGTGATAATACAATGTAGTATATTTGATTAAGTTGTAAATCCAGTATGGTGGACGCCCTAAGATGGTGGATTACCGTTATATTCACCATCTCCTTAATATACATAGGTATCAAATGAAAGGGGTAAACAAGTAGATATAGATTAGTTGAGTGATGCCCTTCTTAATTTAGTTTGGTAAACGCCCGAGAAATTTGTCCGGTTATGAGATGTGTCCGGTTATGGGAGAAAAAAATGAATTGACGTTCTTTAAAAAAAAAACACAATAGGCATGTGGTATTCATTTTATTTTATAAAGGAATTCATTTTTCTGTCATAAACACAATATACCAAAAAATACTAATTTCTGTCTATGACAATCAAGCTTAAATAGCACATTCATACATACATACACTTAACATACAAACCTATTTAAAAATGCAATGGGATTTATAAATGCACATAGTTGTTTGATAACACGTTCGCGGACAAGACAGCATATGCCGTCAATGGTTGAGGAAATAAGCGGGTCATGACAATTTTGGATATGTTAGGAGAAAACGGGAACCCTGACGAGAAATACAGTAAACTTACATATTCTGCCATTATTTGTCCTACCAGAAACAAATTTTCACTTCACTGTGACCAGTGGTATCATTTTTATCTTTATTGAAAATTCGCACAAAATAATATAAAGTATCTCTCAAAATGCCGAAGATATGCGTGTGTCCTTCTAGCGTTCCCCACCGAAAATCATGTAACCACGAACTTGATAATGACGCAAAGGCACACTCCACAGTTTACATTTTTGTTTCGTTTCTTTGCAAAGTGTAAAGTAGAGAAAAAAAAAGTATGTTGAAAGTTTGAATACGTAGATGTGTTTTGTCCGTTTAAGAGAGAGCGACATTCTATTGTGGTTACGAAAATTTGTGTCCGTGTCCGGTTATGAGAGAGTCCGGTTATGAGAGAGTTTTTTATATCAAAAATCGTGTATTTATTTCGGTTCTTTGAAATCTGTCCGGTTATAAGAGGTGTCCGGTTATGAGAGGTGTCCGTAAAGAGAGAGTACACTGTACTTAAAAGTAGCAAATAAATACATAGGTAAAAAATATTTTTTCAAAACAAGCTTTAATGAACTAAAAAGTAAAGAATAATTTTTTTCCGGGTTACCAATATGTGATTATTATTTAAAGCTTGGGGCGCTCAAAGAGACCTTGTACTCTGGTCGCTGGCTTTGCGCGGTGGTTAGGGGAATAAGAAATCTCGCGAGAAACGAAGTATGAATTTCATGTAATGTTAGCATTTTTTTACCCCTTTCGGTACTAAAGGGACACATAATGTCCCATTCTGAGTTCGCATTTTACGAGAACACCTTTTGTTATTAATTTTTGTCCCATCAGTGATTTACAGGCAATGCGATCATTTACGTATGCTATGATCCCGTTATGTGTTCGTGCACAATCTAGTTGGAGGGTTGCAATTATTAATGGTTGCATTTGCGTTCCAGGACATTTTCAATGTCCTTAGATGTCGTTTTTTAAATGTGCAATAAGACACATTACTTTGACCATAAGCAACCAATACACATCAGAAAAAAACTTGTATTAGTCAAAAAAAAAAAATCCATACCCAAAGGGTTAAGAGGGCATGGGCTTGCTCGGGTAAAAACGGCTTATTTAAAAAAAAATATATATAAGGAATGTAATATTATTTCATTCAAACTTTTTACTGCCAATGCATTTGACAAAGAATTTCTGAAATTTTTATAGAAAAATATTTGGAACTCTGCCGTTGTGACGTCATTTCCGGTGACTGCTCGGAAAAATGGTGCTTGTGCGTTGACAGCAGAACTCATGACAGGATCAACTGAAGTCACAAAAAAAAATAAAGTTTATACAAAACTAGAACTTGGACAAAGGAAAAAAAATTGGATTTTTGGCAGACCTTTTTACAAAAAATTAAAAATTTCGGTAACATTTGCTCTAAATTTTTTTTTTTTCAAATAGTTGCATTAAAAAAAAGTAAAAATTCTTCATCCAAGTCCTTGCCAATTATATCTCGAAGACGTGTGTAAAATTTCATCAATATCGGTTCAGTAGCTTTCGAGAAATCTTGACAACCGACTCTCTAAATAATTTCAAAAGAAATAAAAAGTAATATTCCGTCGTCTAATCGACGAAGGTTAGTAATAAGGTACTATGAAATAAGATTAGTAATCAAGGGTTAAATCCGTGAACCCATGTAAACCCAGCCGCGCAAACGGAATTTTGGTAGGCAAAGGCATTTCACGCAAAAGTGAAACCACGCAAAAAGAAGTCACGCAAAGCGAGGGACCAGTGTATTTTGAACTTAAACATTTTACAAAGAGTAAAAAATTAATAAATTGCAGTTCATTATTGCGACAGCGCCATAAAACATATGTACAAATTTATCGCGAAGTCCGGAAGCTCTGTATATCCTTATGACACTTTAGTTCCCGGCAGCATTTTAGAATGTATTTGTACTCTTTTTTCCTTAAGTTACTAAAGAAGTGGGCTCTGCTGTACCGTGCCATTCGCAAAGAATTGGGTGATATCATGTACTACTCCTAAATCGATGTAGGTTCTGCATTCGTCCGTTACTGAGTCTTTTTCCGGATAATATGATTATTGCCTATTTTTGGTCTCTCTCTACTTAGCGGTTTTTTGGTATTTTACTTATTCTACTTATTTTACTTATGCCCCGCTGGACATAAACCATATGTTCTTCAATATATTGCAATTATTCCAAATAGTCAGGTCCTGAGAAGTTCTTTTCTGAGCCTTTTCTAGCAAGCTCATCAGAGATCTCGTTTCCTATTATCCCGTTGTATTGTGGAACCTACGAAAGTTCAGCGTTCTGGTACGTTTCACATTATGGAAGTAGTTTAGAAGTTGATAAATGATTGAACCTAAAGCGCAGCCCGGATTCTAAGACGACTCTGATTTGGTTGCACGTGTAATCTACTTTAAATCCCGATAAATCCAAATCAGATAAAAGAAAAATCCACCGACCATCCATTCCAGATTTTTACCCCTCAAGACTCAAAAAAGATCAAAGAAAGACTCTATAGCAACCCAACCGCAAATTTTGTATTCCTTTTCGTGGTCACTTTTAAATTTGGTAAAAAAAAAATACCTTTACAAAGAATAAACTGACAAGTGGATACTTTCTTTTCTATTTTTGGACAGAAAAAAGAAAAAGAACTGAAATCCTTCAACATTATTCATCTTCAATCGAAGACATGGTTCACCTCTTCAATTTGACTGTTCTCGTGGTCGTATAATTCCTAAAATAAAACCACTTCAGCAACAACTAAGGTAACACGATCAAATAAATGCCACTCCATCCGTCAATTGTTAGACTTAAGCAGTTCAGTTTTAGTACAGCAAATCAGTTGCTCTGGAGAATAATCCCCCTTGTGATTTAATTTAATAAGTGTCAGCACTTTATCCTGCATAAAAAGATCCACAGCGAATTATTGAAGGATATCTCAACCCCGCCGAGTGGGGGGCGAAGGACAATAATTGATAAAGCGAGCGCAAGAGAGTTTCGCTTCCACTTATCTCCCTCATTTGGCATTAATCCAATTATGATGGTTATGAACTTTATTGTGGTGTGTGGGATTTTTTTGCAATTTTTTTTTTCATCCTCCTCTGCTTGCTCTTTTTCGTTTTTCATCTCTTTCAGCAGTGACAGGATAGTAGCAGCGCAATTAAGGATTAATAATGAATGATGATATTGACAGCACTGTCAAAATTGAATGAAGTATTTAATGTGATTCAATGAGGAGCGAAATAGAACGTCTGTCAACTTCAGATGAAATAATATACAAAGAAACTTTTTGGGAATATCCGAATTAGCTGAAAGTTTCCTACTTTTTTAAAGGTCAAACAGTTTTGTGATTTTTTTTTATAGTCTGAACTCTGCAGACTGCAGATCGTGATAAAGTTCTTAGAGAAGCAAACTATTCAGAACAGAGTTACTTTATGTGACGCTACAGCTCGGTGTGAACTTGGGCCTGCTTCTCGCAACCATTTGTATGCGCGTGTTATACTTTTGCACGAATGGATGGGACCTACAGTTTTTTGCGAGTTGAGAAGCTCATTGACTAACGATACTCTTTGATTGCTCGTCAGATTTTCGAAAGAGGTGGCACCGTAAACTTTTAAGTGTTGGACCCGGGATGGGACTGAACTCAGGCAGCATTGCGTAGTAGTCCAACGCACTTACCACTACACCACAGTACTCACCAGAGTTACCGATGAGCAGTTTCGTTGCCTATAAAAGTCCCCACGTGTCTAACGAGGCTCCTATTAGGGATCTACATGCATACATACATTATGTCAAAAAAGTTTTCGGAAATTGTCATTTAAAAGGCCCGCTTGTTGAACAAGTTCACCTCGGTAGTGCGTCAATTTTTTAATTTTTAGATTTAGTGTGGCAAACCAATTTTCGTGTGCAAACAGCAAACACATTGAAAATGTTGGAAAAGGCTTTTGGTGATTCGGTATTTTCAAAAACACAAGTGTACGACTGGTACAAATCATTTAAGGAAGGTCATGAATTGGTTGAAGACCAACCCGGTCTGGATGAACTTCGACCTCTTCAACCGATGAGAACATTGATAAAGTGAAAGAAATTGTGCTTTAAAATAGCCATTTCAGCTTAAGAGAGATAGCACATGACCTTAACATCTCTCACGAGTCAGTTCGTTCGATTTTGGTGGATACTTTAGGCATGAGACGCGTCGCCGCTCGAATCGTTCCGAAAGAGTTGAATTACAGTACGAATTTAAGGCCAAAAACGCAACAAATACCATTTATCAACCGTGGTACCCGTTTTGAGTCCATCGAAGCCATAAAATAAAAATCGTAGAAGGAGCTGAAGGCTATACCGGAAAGGGCCTATAAAAAATGTTTTCAAGATTGGAAAAGGCGTTGGCATATGTGTGTTGTATTAAATGGGGCCTACTTTAAAGGCGACAATATAAATATTGATGAATTATTGAATATTTCGTGTTTAATTCACAATTTCCGGAAACTCTCTTGACATAATGTCATATAAAAATTAAATATTGTTTGTATGTATGCTATATACTCCGAAACCAACGATTCGATCGAGCTCAAATCTTGGGGAAATCGTTGGCATTCTCCTGAGAGTATTTCTGTGGATTTCTAGCCAATCGTTTGCCGAACACTTGAACATTTGGCACCCGAGCAATTTGGCGTTGCCTTGTAGTGGTAGTAGTAGTACCGGGCCGGTGCAACCGGCACTGATACAGGTGGTGTTGCTTCCACGGAATCTTGATCGACTAAGTTTGCTGGCAAAGGCAAATAGTCCACGTCGACATCACATACATACAAAATACATGCAACTGCATGCCGAACACGAAGATGGGAAAGCGTCGCGTCGTTTCAGCAGACCATATGAGCGATTGACGACTTTGCGCGTAGGGCTGCTCCCGGAAATTACGCCAGATTTTTTTGGCCAGAAAATTTTTATGTTTTCAAATTTGGAAGAAAGAGGAGAATTTCATTTGGAAAATACGCCAGAAATTTTGGAAAGATTGCCAGAACAATCTGGCATTTCTTCCTAGGTAAAAAGGCCAAACTTTTGTATAGAAAATTTTCTGGCGGTTTTTCCAAAAAAAATTCTGGCGTACTCTCCGGCGCGGCGTACTCTTTTTCAGCATCACTCAATTGCGCAGCGTCACGGTGATGTTTGAATGGCGAAAATAAGTACAATCTGCTGCCGTCGCCGCTATCGCCAGCAATAACATATTGCTCATATTCGCCGAATTGAACAACCGAATTCCTAAATATAGTCGAGTCTTTCAAATTGGCATTCAATATTGTCTGGGCATTCATCGAGAAATATCCATGCTCCACCCGGTGAACTGATTCGAACATGAGTGTAATCGATGGCATCGGTGCACCGAGAGAAATCAGCTAGCCCCGCACATGCCTTTGTCAAACGCTCATGCTCGGTTTACGGCATTCCAACTATGGCATCGAGGTGTATATTGACCATTGTTGACTAGGAATTGCCAATATAATCAGCTTAAGTCAACCGATACGTTTACAAGGCTTAGGTTAGGTTAGGTTAAGGTGGCTATCCCCATTATCTTGGTTGGATTCACTTAGGCACTTAAGGTCCATTGTGTTACCACATGGAGTCGATAATTATCGGTACTCCCCTACTCCTACTCCAATGGATTTGACAGCTCTCGATGGCGTCGATCACTTGGATGCCAACCACCATCGTGATAGCTTGACTCTACTTAATAAATGTGATTATACAAATACCGCGTGTTTCATTTCTCTCTTAAGACACAATATTCTGGCGACGAGGAAAAAGAATAAGAGAATTAAAAGAAATTAATTTTAAATAAAAAGTTGTGATCGTGTGCTAAAGTGGTAATATGGTAAGACTTCTTGGCAATGTGGAGCCTTTTGAAATTGGCGACAGCTTCAAGGATTACGAAGATCGTCTAATAAACTTTTTCTATTTAAATGACGTGCAAGAAGAGGCCAAAAATCCACTCTTCATTGGCGTAATGGGCAAAACTATGTATGAATTGTTGTCCAAATTAACATATCCAGCGGCGCCGAGTGCAAGAAAATTTGAAGAGAATCTCGCCCTGCTAAGGAGTCAATTTGCGCCAAAACCAAATAAGCGAGCGGAGCGTTTCAAATTCCACAACATTGTACAGCAACCGGGCGAGCAAATAAGTGAATTTATCGTTAAGCTAAAAGCTGCTGCCCAGGACTGTGATTTCGGCGATTTTTTAAAACAAGATTCTGCGACGGCTGCAAGTAGCGGTTCAGCAAATACCGGTTTCGAGTCGAAGCTGGGGGTCTACAAATTACGGTTGTTAGATGAACAGTTAGCAGACCGTTTCATCGTGGGACTAAAACACGAGAAAATTCAACAAGTACTGCTGGAAAATGAAAATTTCTCGTTCACGCAGTGTTGCGAAAAAGCGTTGGCAGTGGAGGCTTCCGAAAGAGCGTCGGTGTCGGTACAATCACCAAGTACCACACATGCAGTCTACAGTTCAGGTCGTCACAACGACAGTGGGTTCCAGTCTAAAGTCAATCAGTCAGGTTATAGTCACAACAAGGCATTTAAGTCCAGTATGCCAAATATGTCCAAAAACACCAACGGTCGTCATCGTCAGAGAAATGTTTGTCAGCGGTGTGGGAGAGCCCCACACAAAAATTGTCCAGCCGTAGATTGGGAGTGCTTTAACTGCGGTAAAAAAGGGCATATCTCTACAATGTGCAGAAATAAACCAGAGTCCAGGGTCCAAGTCATAAACAGCGTGTCATCTCGAAGTCAACCACAGATGTGTAACTTGTCGATCAACGGAATAATGGTGTCGGTGGAAATTGATACCGGTGCAATGACATCAATCATGTGCGAAGAGCAATATAATTCATTTTTTTCTAAATTTACTTTAAATAAGTACTGTGCTAATTTAGTTTCCGTTACAGGTGTTAAAATTCAAGAGCTCGGATTGATGAATTGTGAAGTGCGTTTCTCGGATCAAATGTGCCAGTTGTCCGTAATAATCGTTAAAGGGAATTCGCCCAGCAATTGCATAATGGGTAGAGATTGGCTCGATGTTCTGTTTCCAGAGTGGCGTGGTAACTTTTTGCAGGGTGAGTCAGTTTGTAATATCATATCTCAGGTAGATATCAGTCAAGAGATTAAAGTAAAGTTTCCGAAAATTTGTCAGGAAAATTTGTCTTTCACGCTGCTTACAGTGTACCTTTTAAATTAAGAGATAAAGTGGAGGAAGAGTTAAAGCGGTTAGTGTCAGAAGGTATCCTGGAACCGGTTGAGGTTAGTCAATGGGCAAGTACCATAGTCATTGTACCCAAAAAAGATAATTCTATACGAATTTGCGTTGACTGCAAAGTCACCATAAATAAATGGGTCGAGACACGTTTTAACCCACTTCCTAGGGTACAGGAAATTTTCGCGGAACTGTCTGAGTGTAAGTTCTTCTGCGTCTTAGATCTGACAGGAGCGTACTTACAACTGGCAGTAAGCAAAAAATCGCAAAAGGTCTTAGTGATCAATACCTTTATAGGGTTGTTCAGGTACACGCGTTTAATTTTAGGGGTGAGTTGCGCTCCGGGGATTTTCCAAACCGTAATGGACAGGATTCTGTTGGGGTTAAAACATGTTCGTTGCTACATTGATGATGTGTTAATCGGGGGGCGTACGGAAGGTGATTGTAGGTTGTTGCTGTTTGAAGTGTTAACGCGTCTTTCCGATCATAATATCCGCATTAATTTGTCCAAATGCAAATTTCTTCATTCGTCTGTGGACTTTTTGGGACACACCTTGTCAGATAAAGGGTTAAGTCCAAACAAAAATAAGGTGAACGCGATTGTCAAGGCCCCGGCCCCAAAGGATTTGCGGGAATTAGAGTCCTTTTTGGGGTTGCTCAACTTTTATCACCAATATTTACCCAACTTGGCTACGGACGTCTATCCGCTCAACTGCCTTAGAAGAATGGGGTCCAATTTTGTCTGGTCGAAAGTTTGTCAGTCCGCGTTCGAGAAGTGTAAAAACTGGCTGAATAATTCCAATGTTTTAGAGTTATATGACTCGGAGAAGCCAATTCTGGTTATAACAGATGCAAGCCCAGTTGGTGTTGGGGCAATTTTAGCGCATCTAGTAGAGGGTATAGAAAAACCGGTATTTTTTGCATCGTGCACGCTAAGTGCTTCAGAACGAAATTACTCGCAGTTACATAGGGAAGGTCTCGCAGTTATGTTTGCGATAAAGCGATTTCATATTTTTATATATGGTCATAAATTTACGCTATGTACAGACAACATAGCTTTGAAAGAAATTTTTAGCCCTAGTAAAAGCAACTCTGCCGTGGCTTCGGCTAGATTACAACGTTGGTCAATTACACTTTCCCAATATCAATACAATGTTGTGTATAAAAGAGGTTCGAAAATAAGTCATGCTGATTTTTTATCAAGATTGCCCGTGGATGAATCATCGGACATTGAGTATACACCTATTTACTATTTTGGTTCTGACGGTTTAATCGATTTCGAGAGTATAAAAAAGGAGACAGGCCGAGATAATATTTTGTGTCTAGTTGTAAGGTTTTTAAAAACTAAGTGGCCTAGTCCGGTGAGCCAAAATGTCCAAAATTTTTACACGAACCGCAATAATTTGTCGATAGATGATGGATGCATTTTCTATAGACACAGGGTTCTCATTCCTTTCGTATTGCGATCAGCAATATTAAAGCTTCTTCATGAGTGTACCATTTTGTAGGTACAACTTGTCTGATTTTGGTTGATGCATATAGCAAATTTATTGTAGTTAAAATAATGTCTTCAACAACACTGAATGCGTTGGTTGCTAAATTGAAGGAGGTTTTCGTAATTTTTGGGTATCCACAACAAATTGTGTCAGATAATGGTCCGCCTTTTTCAGCTTATCTGTTTAGGAAATATTGCGAAACAAAAAAAATAGGTCTGTTAAAAACTCCACCATATCATAGCCAAAGCAATGGCTTAGCAGAACGTGGGGTAAGAACTATAAAGGATAAGTTGTCCAAAATGGTATTACAGCATCAGTCAATTTCTAACCTCGAAAATAAACTTTTTGATCTACTTATGGTTTATAACAATACACCAACAACAACGACCGGGAAAACGCCTTCAGAATTAATTTTTTCATTTAAGCCTATAAAATTATTAGATTATGTTAATCCAATAGTAAATAATAAGTTGAATTATCAAAAGGTAAATTGTAATAAAAAAATGAAAAAAAATCAACTTTGGTTGAAGAAAAATGTATCAATAAATTGTGTAAAAAATTTAAAGTGGGCGAAGAATCCTTATATCGAAGTGAATTAAAAACCATAGTTAAATGGATTCCAGTAACTGTAAAGCACATAGTTAGTGAACTTACTTATTTAATTGATATAAATGGAAAAATAAGATATGTACATGAAAACCAATTGAAGAAAAAAGTTGTTAGACCTAAGTTAACCATTACTGATTTAAGCTCTCAAAATTTGCAATCAAGCTTAGGGAATTTTGAAAACATTCCAGAAGTAAAAGAAGTTCCTAAAGATTTACCAATCGCGTTAAGGAAAGGGAAACGAGTTGTGAGACGTCCGAAGCGTTTCCGCTAGATATAAAATTTGTCTTGCCTGGAGTATTTTCAGAATTTCTGAAGTCTATGTGTAATAAAATGAATTGAAATTGTTACTATTGTAAATACTTAATAAGTGGCGGAGAGTGTTGTATATTCCAGGTATCGAAGTTATCGATTGTCGATTGTCTCCGTTTTCATTTTTGACAGCTCTCGATGGCGTCGATCACTTGGATGCCAACCACCATCGTGATAGCTTGACTCTACTTAATAAATGTGATTATACAAATACCGCGTGTTTCATTTCTCTCTTAAGACACAATAAACAACACGCAGTTTTTCAAAGTGGTCACCCATCTAAGTACTAACCGCACCCGATGCTGCTTGATTTCAATGATCTTACGAGAACCGATGTTTTCAGCGTGGTATGGTCGTTGATGTTTACAAGGTTTGATTGACAGAAATTTGCAAACATGTTAAAAACGGGCTTCTCCTTCCTGGACATACCTATTGCTTTAAATTTTCCAGACCAAGCGCTTTGCATCCGAAATAGCTTTTACCTTGAAATGACAATTGGGTCTTCCTTGTCATCTCGGACTTGCGGACTGAGATTTGAAGAGCCCCCTATATGCTCAAAAATGTCCAAAATCTGATCTGCTTTCCTCCTCTACCGACTTAGAAGTTTTAAACAGAGTTCCTTCGCGAAATCCAAGTGATTTCCTAGGCTTCCTCTTCATCGAATCTCCACAAAGGTGACACCAGAATGTCACTCACTGTGTTATATCTTGTTAAAGCTTAAGTCGTTTAATAAAGCAGTTGTTATTCACAATCCACTCCCACTTAAGACAAAACTGTCCACCTCCAATTCGTATGTTGTTTCTTTCAGGACTAGATACAGTCTTTTAAAATTGCAGATATCAATGTTCACCTGCAGTGTCTACCTAATCGCTATGCGATCTACTAGAGTACACTTTTTTCTCCACACGGCGAATTGTTCTATGATACTGCAACTGACCTGATTCGACTACAATAACAAACGACATTATTTATATTTAACAAACTGCAATCTCTCCATAACCACTTTGCCGGGTGGCAGCTGAGTTGGATACAGCGTGCAATCCTTAACCCAATTCTAGCAATGAATCAATCAATTACTGACACACACAAAGCTGGCTTCACCTTCTAAAACCGCAGTCTCATGCCAGTCACTCGAGCGTATACGTAACATTTTATATTCCACCTGCACCCCTTCCGCCGTGCGACTACAACTCGATGTCATCGCATAAAAAACTATGCAAATGTGCAACCGGAAAAAAGGACGAAATCAGAATTAATGAATTCACTGCATTTGTATGCATATGTGTGTGGATGGGAGGGGGGGTGATGCAGCGCTTGATGTCATCAGTTTAATGTATGCAATTTCACCGACAGAGATATTTAAAGTCGATAACCTTATAATATGCGCACAGTGGGTGGTCTGGGGGTGGGGGAGAGGTGAGCATAGTAGAGAGATCAGGACACAGGAAACGTGAATATATATTGGATTTAAAACGTTTTGGGGATTTGGCCGAGATAAACGCAAAATGATGTTTCGCAATTGAAGCCCGTAGATTAGAATCTCTATTCAATTTATAATACGTGCATTTTGTTATATTCTAGGGTCATCTCTACCCCCATGCATTTCGAATGACAACCACAAGGGGATGGCTAAAAAAAAATACAAAACTGACACGACCTAACTCGTACAATAGGAATGAAATTACCGCTAGTAAATCCTGTAACAAACGTACACAAAACACTAAACTGAATCGATAATGAAGTGTAGTTGGCTTTGTAGTTTAGCATGCGGGTATACAATAACAAAGGACGAATGGCATTATACGAGTCGAGAGTGTTAGTTGGGTGTTTAAGGTAAATAATAGGTTTGTGTCGGCTTATCTGTGGAGTTTAAGTTGGTCTTTTCATGTGATAACGGTTGATTTATAATATGCATCGATAATAGAGCGTTACATATTCAATTGGAGTTTAGGGAGGAATTAAGGGAGTTAGATGACAGTTATTTGACAGCGGAATAGTTTAGTAACTGGGAAGTGATAGATGGAGAGGCTCTGAAGTAAGGAGGTTGAACTACAAGTATGCTTTTCATAACAAAGGTAAAAGTGATGATGCGTCTTTGTTACTCTTTTAAGTCGTCGAAGATTAATGCTGTCTAGCTCTCATATTTGCAGCAGCATGGTTATTTGATGGCAAGCACCCTGTATATACTATCATAATCTTAAACACATATACACGAGTTCTTGTAAGCATCTCTTTGGCCTCCGATTTGCTGAAGTTTGTTCATGATTGATAGTTAGCTTTAAAACGTTCATATAGGTACCTATATCGGGTCCAGTCTCCCTGGATATGACACAGTTATTAAGGTCCCTCAACCTGAAGCTTGCTTCCACCTTTAAGTGTTTGAAACCACAAATGAGGATGGATTGCTTCCCTTTCTTCCCAATACTTTTTTGCACGTTTCTACCAATTTGGAAGAAGTGGTAACTGAGTGAATTGCCTTCTTTAATGTTGTAGAGCTGAGACTAAGTTCCTTACCTCCTTACGCTTCTTTAATTGATAGTACTTTCGCCTAGATGGCACTATGGCAGTCTGGGTTAAGAAGTTCTTAGTTGACCTAAGAAGATACCCGATTTGACATCGCAACCCATCCCAACCAAGATTGTTATTTGGTACCTTGATGTGATGGAATCGTTTTTACATTCCATTCTGGCAGGGAATAGCACTTGTGTAGATTTCTCGAAGTGTAGATTTGTACATAACTCGGTAGCGTTGAGAATTATATACAGAGAACGCGCTTATACTTAGTTGGGTTACGCATGACGAACGACGCCGAACAATTTGCCCATACCGAGAGCTAAGATGTTTACACATCAATAGGGAATATGTACTTTGTTCGCTAGTGAGCAGTAAATGAATGCACTCGCCTGGCTATATCTATAACTTACTTTTCGTGTCATCATCGGTTTATAGTTTTGTATCGAAATATTTCACAATCCAATCTGGCTTTTATTCTTCTCTGATTGGGAACCCTACAACAATAAACGTTTTTAAAATAAGATTAGGGGTTGGAGTATGTCCAAGCGATGCGGACTACTAGCGTGCAATAAAACGCCCTTAGACTTTATTTAATTTATTGTTATGTTCTGCCCTAGGCCAAAAAACCTGCAAAAGAGGCATTTAGTAATTTCAAGTCATTTTACTGAAAGCGCTGAAATTCAAAAATTGATTTTCAATCGCTTTTACTAATCAAAGCTATGATCTATATAATTAAATCGCTAGCGCAAGAGCTTGTGATTCCTCCTGAGAGTTTATTTCTGCACCGATTTCAATGATTCTAGCACTGATCGAAAGCTTATTAACTGAGCTCTGTTCATCAATATAAACAATTTTGAAAAAGGGCATATGTATTAAGTCAGTGTGAAAAAACAGTATTTCGACGTATATTAACAAATTCGGTGTCAAAAGAAAGAGAATGTTCTGGAGCAGTGACGAATTGCACTCTCATTTTGTGTATAATATCAATTTGTTAACACTTAATCTTTACATTTATTAGGATCACCACCACGAAACGCAGCTTTTTTTGCTACTAGGTGCCAGTATGTAGCTATTTTTTATTCGTGAACAGTAAACGCATGCGAGATTTCTCGCACTGGTACACTAGTAGTCATTTAAATGAGTTAACACATTTTTAAGACATAAGGTCATTAAATCTACTTTAATGAAACTTTCACAGGTTAAAATGAGTTCAAATATCGACTACCAACTTTCAGTACCTTAACCTTTACAGTTAAACTTTCAAAGAAATCTTAAAAGAAAGTCACAAGTGAAAACACGATATTTTCTAACCTACGTAAAATTGAAAAAAAAAAAAAACCTTTCTGATTGCCCAATCCAGCTACATACACATATCTACTTTGAAACTTTTAATAGAATTCATAACGGACGAACAATTTCGCATATTAACCCAAACATCTTATGTCCCTATGAATACCCTCCTCCGTGTAGGTTCACGTGTGTGCTACCATGTTCCATGAACCTGTGCGTTTGATTTAAAAAAAAATAAATATCAAGTAAAACAGAATCGATAACAAAATGAAATTTATTGGAAAAGTTTTATTGATAAAAATCTCATCAGCTCAATCTGTAAGAAAGACCTTTTGTGAGAAGACCCGCTACCCGTTTTCTTTGGCTGCCCTCGTCTAAGGCCATTAGACCATGGAAAACCATTTGGGGGATGAAAACTTTTCTCATCACCTTTGTGTACCCTTCATAACCACCAAACCCCTTATGCAGTAACAAATTCTCCCAACCGCACATACTTTTTGGAAAGACTCACCGCTAAACCCATACACATACATAGTCTTAAAACAAGTAAAGAAAAAGTTGAAAACAAAAAACCAACGAAAAGACAACTAAAATGGAAATTCATCGCATGAGTGAGCTCTTATTTCTTCGGTCACCATATTTTATGGGGAAATAATTGATTAGGGGATGATACCGTCACACTCGCATACATTTTCCCCCCATTTTCCGTAGTTTCCAACATTTTCTGCTTTGATTAATTTTGCATAAGCGAAAAAGGCCCCGGTATTGTCTGTTTTGTTTTTTTTTTTTTTTTTTACTTCCATTTGAGTGCATCCAGCGATATGGATACATTGGGAGGTAGAGTGGGAGAGCTCTGCGCGAATGAATTGTGATTCAATGAATTGTGGATTGTATTTGTTGTTTTAGCTTTTGTGTGTTGACAGAACGTTGGTTGGGTTTCGATGATGTGTGTAAACATTTACTCGGTGACAGAATTGAATTTCTTTATTTTTGTGTCATTTTTATATCTTGATGGAGTTTTGACTCTGAAGAGCTATTGTAATCGTTCTGCGGGATATTATTTCAGAAAAACGATACTATATGCGTTTGATGTCATTTGTTGTTTGATTGAAAATGAATTTTGAAAACATTTTAGAGGTACTATTTTAGAGGTACATAAAGCCTTATCATAGGCTAAAATATATCCACTATATCTTATTTTGCGAAGGAGTTTTAATATTGAGTATGTCAACTAATAATAAAACCCACTTTTATTTAAGAAAAATTCAATTAAATTTATTTGTTAAAAAAAAAAAACAAAAAGTAATGTTTACATTTAAACTCTAAAAACAACTTCATAAAAAACAACAAAAACAGGATTTTTTTTTTTGCGCCTGGAGGTGCAGGTATCTTCAAAAGATACCAATTATCCGTAACCCCCCCCCCCCCCCCCCTCCGCTTCTGTAGTGTTAATCGCGTTAGGTAGGTAGCTTTCCAGCGAAGCCATACGTCGAGAAAAGCGCTAGAGCATACTTTTTTCCCTTCTAAAGCTTTTTCAATTTCGTTCGTTATTCGATACATCTGATTGATTGTGGAATGTTTGACCCGAAAGCTGAATTGATGATCCGGGATCAAGTGTCTTTCTCGAATTACTGGTTGCAATCGTTTCAGCAGAAGTTTCTCGAAGACCTTAGATATTATTGGCAGAAGTGAAATGGGTCTATATGATTTCTTGTCATGTGCACATTTCCCCGGTTTTGGAACCATAATAACTTCGGCGATTTTCCATTGCCTTGGGACATATAATATTCTTAGAGAAGCATTTATGATGTAGAGCAACTTAACCAGCAATTTTTTCGGTAGCTCTTTTAAAATTTCGCAAGTGATTAAATCATATCCCGGAGCCTTGTTATTTTTCAGTTTTTTTACTGTCATTCGAAGTTCGGACAAGGATACGGTTTTACTTTAAAGTCTTCGGGTGCCATATTATCATTCGGATCTTCGATCAATGGTTGCCCATCAAACGGCTTGAACGTTTCCTCTAAGAAGTGATCGGCAAATAATTCTGCTTTCTCTTTGTCTTCTGCCCATTCCCCGTTAGCTTTCCTAATTGGTGTCGAGTGCACTACAGGTATCCTTATGGACTTCAAGGCTTTCCATAGAGAGTAGTTTGAATACTTATCAGCGGTCAGACCCTCGAGGTAGGTAGTAGTCTCGTGATTATTTAGGTCATGCAGCACATTTTTAAGCTTGTTACAAAGGTGGTTCAGATAAGTTTTATCCGGTGGCGCGCGGGATTGTTGCCATCTCTTGCGCGCTTTCCTTTTTCTCGTATGAGGTCTTCGATTTCAGGCGGGTATTTGACTTTATTGCTCCGTGCTGCCGTCTTCCGCAAGGGAGTGTTTTTCCACGCTGAGCTCTGAATGGCTTCGACGAGTTTATCGATTTCTTCTTCAATTTCGAACGGTGTCTTTAGCGGTACATTTAAAGCAACATTTTCCTTGCAGTCTCTTCTGAAATTGTCCCAGTTAGTTTTGTTACTCGTTAACCTAGGCGATCCTTCTTTTTTAACTAAACTTCCACCTATTTCAGAAGTCGACGAGGTCAGGGATTTTATTTTTGTCGGTTGGCCAATAAGTTGGCTTTCCTGTCGAAAAAAAATTCACCCCACCTTTCATGCTGGCTTTGTACAATAATCTGCCTTTTGTCGAATTACATCTTGATCCCCAGAAAGTGTGTTTTGCGTTAAAGTCACCACCTAAGACAAAATTAGGTCCGAGTGACTCAATTCAAAAACATAAATATTTCTTCAAATAGTCTTAACTTTTTTTAAAAAAATTATTTATTGTTAAGACAAACATTAAAAGTAATCAGACATTCAACGACTAGTGATAATTTAAGAGCAGTATACACAGACATAAGCTTTGTGCTATCAACGACCTAATTTTTGCAATTATTGCACACTAATTTGGAGATTCTCTTTTTTTTTGTAGGAGCAAAATGCACAGTTTTTTCGTTTTTTGGGTTCTGGTTCTACTAACTAAAGTTGATTACCTAATTCGGTACGCATTTCGAGAATTTGGTTGATATTTTCCCATAAAGATCTCTTCAAAGTCTTGGCACTAAGCCTCACTTCCATCCAAGGCTTGACCAAATTTGTGCTACAAGTTGCTACATAAATTCACTTCTATTCAATGATTTCTTATTGTTATTGATCATTGTGTTGTGGCCATAGATTACAGATTATGTAAAGTTCTCAATAATCTTTGTTGAAAAATATGTTCACCCAAACTTACATAAAGCCTTAACATTAGGGTGTGTCATATTTTTCAACTTTAGAATTTTCATGTCTAATAGTTCTCAAAAGTTGCATTGACGATTAAAATTAATTACTACATCTATAGTTTTCATTTTGGAAATAGTCTAAGAGCCCACTGCAAATTTTGTGTGTGAAATATAACCGAAAAAATAGTAGATGGTTTTTTTAGAATTCTAAAACTGTCTGGCAGGGTGTTAGCCACGTTGAAATGGTCTTGGACCCACAGATCTATAATCTGGGGAGTATGACCAGTGTCGCGGCATTAGCCAATTTCGGTTGTAACAATTATCTCGAAAACTGATTTTTTTTGAATTTTGAAACAGTCTGGCATAAGTCTTGCCACGCTTGAAACGTCTTGGACCTACATTTTTTAGATGAGATAACAGTACTCTATACAATAAAACTAGCATTGATTGGTTATATCAATTATCTCAATTTTGGAAAAACATGGATTTTCAACATAGTATTACTCACTAAAGTCGCGACCATGAACTGCAACACCAGCTTTCATCTCATCTACTATTTTTTCGGTTATATTTCACACACAAAATTTGCTGTTGGCTCTTGGTCTAAAAGTACTTTTGGCTCCCTCAATGACCTTGAAGTTTCAAAGAAATTGAAGAAATATGCTAATGGCGTGTAATTTTTTTTTTTTACATCTATACACAAAAACTAGCTAAACTAGGTTCAAATAAAGTAAATATATTCAATTTTAAAATATTGATCAACTATCAAAAAGATTTAAGAAAAAACATATTTTTACAACCTCCTATTCTCCACACCGTTAAACATATTGCGCTCAACAGTGGGTAGGGTATTGAATATAAAAATATGTAATATAGATGTTTTTTCATTTTTATTTTTAGTAATTTTTTTTTAGCAAAAGTTAACACTAAACCATATCCGAGCAATGGGCGAACATAGCACTGAAAACCATTTGTTACGAAACTTCAACCAATTTGAGGGAGCCAAAAGTACATTAAACTTGGAACTTTTTTCACATATTCTGACACCTAGGATCCCCCCAATGAAACCTTAGAGAGGTATTAGATTAAAAAAAAAAAAATACTAAATGACACCCAACTAAACATACGTCTCGCAGTCGTACAGCACATAAATATGTCAAAAATGGCGGTACTTCCCCTTACGACACATCCACTATCGACAAGTTCATCACAGAGTTGGTTAAAGAGCAATGAGGCACTAGCTTCAGACGATAGCAAGAGAAAAACAATTTTCGACTGCATGTATGCCTCTCAGGTGTAGATAAGGTTTTTAGGGTGAAGTTACCTAGAATCGGTATCAGTTTCCTTGATTACTTAATCGCTTTCGTCAAACCTTAATAGTAAGCCTTTGTACCCAACTCATTAATTGGCTAGTTCCTTCATATATTGTTAACCTACTGCCTAAATTTTTTATTTTTGTTGTTTTGTTTTTGTAACTTTTATACTGAGGAACGTTATGGCCGATTTGTGTGGAAGAGTCCTCGACGTCCTGAGATCTGCTCTTTTTGAGAGATATCCGCAGGAGTTTCATATAGCAATTCAGTTGTGCTGGAGCTGGACCCTTCAAAGATTTTATTAATTTTGTTCGATTTTCAATGGAAGACTCACGTTAGTCAGTATTTAACACCTCACATCCCTATTGGGTGGTAAACTTATTCTCCACGTGTAGGTACTGCGAATTGTTTTGGGAAAAGTTGCCCTTAAAGAAATGCCAAAGGTCACAATAATCGCTTGTTATTTAGATCACTATTTTGAATCAATTTATTCTCTTATAAACTTTACCATGGTGTACCTTATTTAAGCACTAACATTTTAGTTCTAAATATTTCAAAGTCCCGCAGGATACTCTGCAATAAGTTTATAATTTACAAGTTTTCTCAAGGATCATTATGCCTCAGTACTTTCTACTAAATTAGAGACAAAAAAAAATAAAAAATAAAAGCCCAAACGCACATCCTGTGGTAAGCCTCCTTTTCCGGTAATCATTAACATTCATCCCCAGAAGCTACATAATTTGATGTCTCATATAATCCTGGAGCGCAAAGAAAAAATTAAAAGAAATAACAAATTCACTTCATTAGCTGCCATGAATGGCGCAGACAACAGCAAAGCCGGGACATTAGTTGCAGATGATTATTTACACCCAAATGAACAATCGTAAGTCTAGGACGAATATGATCTTCTTCAGGACCGATTATTGACATCACATCCACTCAAATTGCCTATAAATAGAAAACATCCATTATTTGTACTAAGTACACGAATGTTGTCTGTGTAACTCCACCCCCGAGACTGAAATAACTCCAAATAATTTTTTTTTTCCTTTCGAAAATATTGAAGTGAAAATGTCATAAAAAAGGAAGAAAGAGAAAACCAACATCCTTTCAATTCCTTTCCGATTAAATGAAGCAATATCTCTCAGTGGAAGGAGTTTTTTTTACTCCCTGATCTCTGCCCTCCTGCGATGACAGAAAGGTGCTAAAGTCCTTAAATAAATATTTGCACCAACAACGACAAGGACGACGACACGGCAGGAGCTGGGATATTGAAAGTCAATTGCCTATTTCATCGGCACCATAACGCGTTTTATCTCAATTTAAAACATCCAACCGCATCGAAACACCAAACACCAAGGCACTCGTATGTACCTCAGCCTTTCTCAAGGCAGCTCTTGCGTTATCCTTTTAGCAAATCAATATGAAAGTAATATCAAAGATTTTTTTTTTATTTTTTCAAAACTCCTAAGCATTGCCAGCATTTTGATTAACACGTGTTATTCCATCCGAACGACGACGGGGGGGAAGGGTCGGTTCGGCGAACTGATAAATTTCACTTGAAGCTAAAAAACTCCCCTTAGCAGGACGAAAATGTGCCTGGTGACGTTGAAAATTACATCGCCCAATACCAAGTGAAGGAGAGGTTATAATTCTGTATCCTTCCTCTCGCTGTCTCTGTCACCCTTTTTACACATCGCGTAACCGCATCATTCAAACGAGAGTTGGAGTATAGAGATTGAAAGTTTAATATCGTGGATGAAAGGACGAGATCCTTTTGCCGCTTGATTTTTACAAAAAAAAAAAAAAAATGGTAACGAGAACGAGTCGAATCTATGCATATCATTGTGGTAGATGGAATACATTGGAATTTTTTGTGAAAGTTAATATCTCGGAACTCCTGCTCTCTGCGTCTGTTTTCGTGTGGTTTGGCGAGGCGAAATCACTGAAATATTGAAATTTATGTATTTCGGAGATTTCATTCGCTTTGATGTTTACACCAATATGCGCGCCGTCAGCCTTTGAGTGAAAGGATGAAACTGCCTTATTTTCCGTGCAGGATACCATTTTCGATGCAGTCGCAAAGGGGCGGGGTGACATTTTTTCTTTGTAGGCTTGGCTTTAATAATACTTGTCAGAGGCGACAGCAAACAGCTTTGAACTGAATTTTGCAATAATGAACGTCGATAAGTTTACTGTATCCAAAAGAAATCCTTACCATGGCTAGGAATTGCATATACACTAATAGCGATCATTCATCGGCTTCAAGGACGATACTGAAAAGTCCCGGGATTTTTTAATAGGTGGCCTCACTAGCAAATGATCATGATTCATTGCGAGAGGTGCATCTGTCACTAGCTCATTTCATATCATTTCGTCCATTCGTTTTCAAGCTACAGTCGTTTGAGTTCCCTCCCGTGCTACAATTGTAGTGTTTTAATGTTTTTGAGTACATTTTTGCTAACTGAGTACGGTACTACTTTGGATCTACTGCGTACTATTTTTTATAAATTCATATTAATAACTAATTTCTTATTTTTCTAAAAAAATTCGTAACAACAGACTTAAACTACAAGATACCTTACTTACTTAGTTGGCGCTACAGCTCGAGGTGAACCTGGGCCTGTTTCTCGCAACCATTTGTGTGTGCGTGTTATATTTTTGCACAAATGGAAGGGACCTACAGTTTTTTGCCGACTCCGAACGGCGAGTTGAGAAGCTCAATCGAGACAAATGTTACTCTTTGATGTTTGTCAGACATTCGAAAGAGGTGGGCACTGTGAAAAAAACTTTTAGGTGTTTGCGGCGGGATTCGAACCCAAAACCGCTGGCTCAGTAGTCCGACGCACTAACCACTTGCGCTACGGTGCCCACAAGATACCTACACGTTTCAATTCAAATTCTCGCTCAGGATACACCTCTTTTTCTCAATTGCTTTCCTGAACATATGTACATTGATATTATATACTTAACTTTTATTATCATTCTACTTCTACTTGGTTGATGTTTGCCAACAAATAAAGTTTATTGTATAGGGAAACATTTAAAACCGATAAATTTGTGGTTAAACGTAAAATGTAAGGCGGTTTTGTAATTTGGTAGTTTTTCTAGTACAATTTAATTAGTGTAGTAGACGCAGAAGAAGATGCAATTGTACCAAAAGAAAATAAAACGCAGCCTTCAATTAAAGCTTCAGCATATTTTTATAAAGACTTAGAAAATGAGATGGATGATAAAAATGGGGACAATCCGAAGCGTGTGCAAAAACGTAAGAAGGGCTAAGACATATTATATGGGACTTTATCTTTTCAGGACATGAATTTTCTGATCTATAACTACAAAATCGCTCACTGTTATGATTTCCGATATGAATATTTGATTCTCTTTATTTTTTGTGGATGAACAGAAGTAATTTATGTCTAATTAAAATAAGCTTTTTCTTTGTGATATTTTTTTAATGAATAAAAAATGTGTGTTCAAATAAAACAAATATTTGAAAATGTATGTATAATTTACGATTCTAATTGAAAAATACCATTAGGCCGATTTAGGTACATTATTGCGTACTACCTTCAGACTAATGATGGGAACTATCGAATAAAAACAATCGACTTATTCGATAGTTGCAAAATATTCATTTATTCGATAGCTATCGAAAAATCGTTCATTACTATTTTTCAGAAATCATTCATTCAAATCAAAACAATCGACTAAAAAAATTATTCGAATAAAAAAGTTATTCGAATAAAAAAAACGTTCAAATGAAAAAATAAGTCGAATGTTTCTCTTTGGATACAAGTAGTCCGATAGTTTGAACGAAAAAAAAAGTCGACTTATTTTTCATTTGAATAAATGATTTTTTCACTTGTTTTTGTTTGAATGAGCTTCAGTTTTATTGAACGGGGGTTGTTTACTTGTTTCGCGCTTTTTTCTTTTTCAAGAAAATTAATTGATTTGAACAGGATACTTGCTTTTTACTTATTTTTCGACCGAAATTTTTTGAATTAAGTCGTTCGAAATTAAGATTTCCCGGTTTGAGTTTTTCGTTTGTAACTATTTTGGTTTTTGTAACCAGGTGAAAGGTGTTTATTGTGTACAACTCCCCCCCCGGTCCCACACAAGGGTGCGCAATGAATGAATGAATGAATGAATAAAACTATTCGATAGTTGAAATCATTCAGTTACTAACTATCGATAGTCGAATTCATTCGATAGTTCCCATCACTACTTCAGACTCATTTGAGTACCATTTTCTACCGCAATGAGAACTTTGCCTAACGACAAGGGAGGGAACGCTGGCTGACGCTACTTTCGCCGTAGTAAAAATAATGGAAAAACAGGAGTATCGCATCTTGATCAAACATTGTTTATTGATGAAATGATATACCACATCTACTCCTTCGGGAACAACTATCGATGGTTTCTTGAATTAAAAATGGGTCCTACAAGCACCGAAGACGCACCTCGCTCTGGAAGGCCAAAAGAGGCTACGAATGCGGAAATCGTCAGGCAAGTGCATTGAATCATTTTGAGTGATCGAAAAGTGAAGTTACGCGAGATACATAGCTGATGCCATGGACATCTCAAAAGAACGGGCGGGATAAATTTTGCACGATGTTTTGGAGAAGAAATTGCTATCGGCGCGTGAGTGCCGCGTTTGTTGACCGTTGACCAAAAATAGCAGCGCGTTGATGATTCAACGGCCGGGTTAGCGTTATTGCAGCGTAATCGGGCGGACTTTTTCGACGTTTTGTGACGATGGACTAAACGTGGGATCATTACCATACGCCTGAGTCCAATAGGGTGTCTGCAGAATGGCTGGAATGCCGACTAAAGCGACCAAAAGACCAAAGCTCGGCCGGGAAGATTTTGGCTTCCGTTTTTTTGGGATTCATATGGAATAACCTTCATCGATTATCTGCAGAAGGGAAGAACAGTCATAGGAGAGTATTATGTACAATTATTGGGACAAACTGAACGACGAAATTAAGGAAAAAAAAACGGCCTCATATGGCGAAGAAAAAAGTTCTGTGACACCATGATAACGCACCTCCACATACGTCTTTGAAAGCGATGGCTAAATTGTACCAATTACGATTCGAATTGGTTGCTCACCTAACGTATTCTCCAGACTTGACTCCCAGCGACTATTATCTGTTTCCAAATCTCAAGCAGTGGCTCCAGGGAAAGAAATATAGATCGAATGAAGAAGTCATCGCAGAAACCAAGGTGTATTTCAAAGGGTTGGATGTTTCGTACTACGTAAAGGTCATCGAAATGTTGGAATCTCGGTATACTAATGCCCAATACACACGGAGCAATTGGAAAAAAAACTGATCAGCAATTCGAATTGGCAACTAGTTTGTTTTTTTTTGAGTCATACCCTGTGTAATCAAATTGGACGCCGCATACGAAGCAACTGGTTGAAAACTCGTTTGCGATTCACAAAAACCGGCTTGTAACTAGCCGGCTATTGATTTGCCTGTCGGGTTGCCTTTTGATTTTAGTTTCTAGTTTGTTGAATATAAGCGAACAACACTCCAACCAGTTGCTGGTAGGGGAGGTTGAAAAACATCATATTTTCTACAATTATCACCTTCCCGGCTATTCGAAGAAAAATTAAACAGAGAAGCCGTGGATAGAAGGCGGAAATGTTCTGAAAACTGTTTTCAAGGTATGGCTGTACCCAAAACCTTTTTACTATTTTTCTCCTCCTCTTGAGGTAGTTATACAACATGATGGTTTCATCATCGCCCGAGTTTTCCGAAGACATTTCACGCCCGGTATCCACGACGACACTGAACGAACTAGAGATTTTGATTGCTGATGAGCTTCCTCGTGTGTGGAGTCAAGTTACCGCACCGCTGAGTCCGTAATTGGGTTGTAACCCAAGCTGCCAACCGGCTTAGTTGTTTTCCAGTTGCTCGGTGTGTATTGAGCCTATTGCTCTGAAAGGCGAATTTGCCTGAAAACGCTTGTTTTCATTAAAAAAAATCCCGGGAGTTTTCAGCCCACGTAGTAGTGTCTGATGTTTTAAAAATAACTTTAACTTTATCTGACAAAGGACATTTGAGTTGATATAAATTTGGGTTATTTTTATTGCATTTATCATGATACTGTGAAATTATTGTTTGTGACTTATTTAAATTGACTTCAAAGCTATCTGAGTAAAAATATCCAATGTAGCTAGCTCGGGACTAGATGACCAGAAATTGATTTTCTCCGGAAAGTTTTACCCTTCGACAATTTTTTTCCCACTCGTAGTATTAGTTCCTAGGTTACAACTAGCCGGAAGCCCTAGCAAATTCAAGCAGGTCCATCCTTTGCCCAAGGTTTTATTTCTAAGTTGGCAGAGGTTAGGGCAGTGACAGAGGCAATGGGCCGTGTCCTCATTAGCTTCTTCGTTACCGCATCCCCTGCAAATGTCATCATCAATCAGGCGTCATTTCTTCATGTGGTATCTTAGCAAGTTGTAACCCGTTAGCACTCCTATCAGCATTGACAGTAATTTTGTGTGATACATCACAGGTGGTTAATGAATTCCACCTGTTATTTGCTTCACTTAGTGATTTCCGTTCAATTCTGTCCCTAAGGTTACAGAGTGGAGGTTTATCCATACCATTAACTTGCTCTCTATCTAGGGCTGATTCCTTTATGGCCAATTTATCTGCGAGCTAATTGCCCGGTATTCCGCTGTAACCATTGACTCAGCAGAATTTTACGCTGTGCTGTGGTGTGGTGATTGTTTACAAGCTTAGATGTTATTTGCGTAGCAGCTATTTTTTTTATGGCCCCCTGGCTATCAATGTAAATTGTGATATCCTCAGGAAATATTGTTATCATGGACACCAATTGGGCAGCGTTTGTCGCTGCTAGAACCTCAGAAACGATGCTGTGGTCTGGGAGTCGTGTGGATCTGCTTATTCCCAATTTCTCCGGCCATCTTTGACCCATCGGTGTAGTTGGATTAAGAGTCCTTTGATACTTCTTTGCAAAATCCAGGTATTGAACAGTCTAGTCTGAGTTGATGTTGTCGTTGAGATAATTGCCAAGTATCTTGGCATATCAATATGCATTCGATCTCCAGTACTTTGACTGGCTCATCCTGAGAGCGCATTTATTGCGGCCTCCTGCGTATAGCGGTCTAGAGGCAGACGGTTAAGAGTTGCTTCCAATCCCACTGTTGACGTTGTTCTCATCGTGCTGGTTGTATCCGGGCATGCTATTCTCTCTACTTTGGTAATATCTTTAAGGTTGCCGGCAGTGTGCCACCAGACCAATCCTCCGTATGTGAATATGGGTCTGACTGTCGCAGAGTACATCCACAGTGTATGTGTGGCCTAAATCTCCAGTTTTCCCAGGTATAGAAGGCAACTGATGCCTTTCTTTTTTTTTAATATGTACTCAGCTTCCAGTTAAGTTTTCTATCCAGTATGAATGAGACCGAAGTATTTCACACTCTCGGATAGCTCAAGGGGAGTACCCTCAATGGTCGGTAGCATAAAGGCTGGTATAGCTCTTTTGTTAGAAGAAGCTGCCCAGAACATGACAAATCTTTGTGTTGCTCTTCTTCTTGTTGCCCCTTCAGGGACATCTCTTGAAAACTTGGACTTTGCGCATCCAAATGGTTTCCCTACCGTGGTGCGATGTTGATAATCCCGACTGGATCTGATCTCTAGTGGGTCTATTGGTTGCCTTTATCTATTTTAAACAGATCCTTTTGCATTTGTTATTGCAGCTCCCTTTAACCTCAAAAACATCAAAAACTTCCTCAAGTTCCACTCTCCCACTAAATATGTAGATTCACCCTACTAGCACACCCAATGTAACATTCAAGTCCTTAAGCAACTACAAACGTACGTGTGTACGTATTTATACATGTAATCTGGAGCAATATGCCCTCACTAAACAGCAAATTAACTCACCCACGCCCGATTTATTAGCTCATTTCATCGCTCAAACACTTTTGATTGCTGATATAAGTTATTGCCTGCCCCTGCCGTGGCACTCGAAAAATACAGGACTCCTGTCGGTTATCCTGAAAGCTGTAACTCACATAAATAACCGAAAGCAAACTACAAATATACAAACAACAATTTTAATAATGAGAATATTGAATACGTGAACTATTCACTCACACGGCGAGTTTGGCAAATTCGCTTCGTTTATCCCTTCATTTGGCTTTGGCATTCTAGTCACATCGTTGGTTATCATTCATTTTATGGCACAGCAACGGCAACACACACGCACGTAAAACTCACTCGTTCACATATCCTGATTAATAAATCCCTTTATTGGATTACAGAACGAGAGAGAGAAAAAGGCTTCTGGTGATGCCATAAATATTCCTTAACATTTCCTTTCGATGTTGCTCGTCCTGTTTCTTCCTTTTATCCTTTGATCTGTGTAGAATTTTTTTGCATGAGTGTATTTATTTTATTTTATTTTTTTCGTTCATTCTGCCTAACAGTTGTGTAAGAGGATAATAAACTGAAGGATACTCTTACCCCTCCGCGTGCCAGCGGGGCCGCCCATTTTCTCTGATGTTTTTTCTGATGCTCTTCTCCTGCTGTTCCTGCTACTGCTGCTGCTGATGATGATGATCACAGCAATGGTGATGATGCGAAAGTAACCATTAATCTTATCCGTTTTTATGTTCGAACGAATATTTACAAAAAGGGTATCGAGAGGTGTGTATGTGTGTGTTTGTGTTTTTACGTGAAGGAGTCATCTATCAAGAGTCCTCACGATGAGAAGCCATTTATCTTGTTTTCCAATCATTCGCATAAAAATGCTTTCATTCACTGCGATGTACACATACTCATCGTCAAAGAAATACGAGTGGAGTAGCTTCTGAGTGGCGTTTTATCAAAAAAAAAAAAAAAATAAAAAAAAAAAATAATCCATAAATGTTCTCAGTTGATCCTTAAAATAGTTTTGTTTATTTCACTTTCAAGAAGACTGAGTGGAAAAGGATTTAAGTCGCGACTGGTGAATAGTATCTTATCTATATATATTTGCAAAGGAAGTCAAGTTAAGTGTTCTGCTTGAGAGTCTAGCTAGGATTAAGTGGCAAACGCAACGCTCTTGAAGTTACCTTTTAGGATAGCGCATATTAATTTCCAGAGAGATTTTCTTAAAGGGATGTGATTGGTTCGGTGTTGTACTCTTTTTTTTTTATTCTCATTACTTTGGAATCAGCCGCCTAAATAAGATTGATTTACTAAGCCACGACACGAGTGACCAAACTTATAACAGTAAGAAATCCTTTTTTCTAATAAAGTTTAGTTGCAGTAATGTCCTTGATATTCATGCAGCACACAATGACTTTTGCAGAAGGACGATGAAATTTTATCTGTCTGTCAAATAGCGAATAATTTTGGCAGTTACTTCTTCACGGAGAACCTTGCTTATAGGCTAGTTGAAGCACCCTGCAAATAAGAATCATATACTAGTATTGGTGGATCTTGACTAGTATTTTTTTTCTTTGTTTATAGATTAACAAGGTACACGAACAGTGAATCTGGATACCTATCTTCCCCGCAGAAACTAAAAAAGAATAACCGTAGCCAGGCTCAAAACTTTATTCATATAAAAAAAAATAGTTAAAGAGCTCTAATAAATTACTGATAGATCCTAGGCCTAAGTTTGAAATGAGTAAGTAAGTTTGTCTTGTATGGCCCATCCTTGGCTCTAGATCAGTAGTGCCCAACACATAGCTCGCGGGCGCCTAGTAGCCTGCGGCCTGTTTTCTAGGTTCCCGTGAACTCTAATCTAAAATCTAACTAAATTACAATGCAGACTATTAAAGCATTTTTCGGATCAATATATCTATGTGATCGTGCTTTTTCTCAACTAAAAGTGATGAAAACCAAGTACAGAAGTATGTTAACAAACGAGCACCTCATAAATTGTATGATTTTGGGTTGCACGGAAGATTACTAACCAGACTTTAAGAAGCTATCTGAAAATGTCTTTTAAAAAAGGTATTAAACATTTTCAGTCAATATTCTTTCGCTATATTGTAGGGCGATTGTGCAATACTGAAACAAGTTAGGAACATTGATTTCATTAAGCAGTGTTAAGGCTTGAGTCTCCGATAGGAGTCTTCTGGTTTCTCTCAAAACTGGACATTTACCGATGGAATGCATGGTATCCTCCCTCTCTGCCAAGTTGCACAAACTACATAGTAGGGGTAGATTGTCTCTGTGCGGTACGTAGTTAAGCCTTAGAAGTTTGCCCCGAAGCCTCAAGATTATCGCTATTTCATCGATGCTGTATACATCCCGAAAGTAATTCCTTTCAAAGAAATTGTGGTTTAAGCGGCTGTATATCATTCTATTTAACGATCCTGAGGCTTCCTCCAAGTATCTTGCTCTTGACTGAACTTCGGCTGCTTCGATGAGCTGGCACAGCTGTTCTTTTAAGCACCTTGAATCATCGTGAATTATTTCGATTCCACAGTCACGAGCTAGTTCCAACCATTCTTTCTGTTCTGCTATTTTCGGAAGTCGGTAATCTTGCATGCTAAGAACCTTAAAAACATAATCTTCCTGGATTTTTAGCGTTTTTGTGAACAGTGGTGTGAGACCCATTTCCAGCATAAGCATATAATTCGGCGTGTTGGGCGGGAGATGAAATATTCTTTTAAGGTAATATCTTAATAATTATTGTTCGACATTTGCATACTGTTTACATCCCCATACTTGTGATGCGTAGAAAAGAATGGACTCAGACACTGCTTCGAAAACTTTATACTTAGCGATGTGGTGGGCGTCATTTACTACAAATTTTTAAAATGAATTAAACAAAAATGTTCTGTTTAATTTTAATATTTTGTTGACTTTTGATTCAAGTTATTTCTATAAGAAACATTTTTTTGTGTCTCCTGAATAACTTGCAAAATGTCAGTTGTGCGATATTCTGTCAAATATCAATCAAATGCTCACTTCGAATTTTCGAACTTGCTCAAGTAATCTTAAGTTTTATTCATTCTGTTAATGGTGAGGCTCCTTGGCCTCAACGGCGATGGTCAAGGTTCTTGTACCTTGACTATTGTTGTGGATGCAACAGTTCTTGTACCGCTACACCAAGTTTAAAAGTGACGACTTGTGCACATCTTCAACGTTAGTATGAAAAAGCCACCATACCACTCGTGGGGGAAAGCTTATCAAATAAAACGCTCTACGTGAGATTGAAAAGGTAAGTGATTTATTGTCCCATGAACAGGAATATTTATAAATACACTCATTGCTGACTAATACTAATTGGATTAACTAAGAAAAATACAAATGTGCTTACTGTGCTTAATTTATGGAAACATACAAATAAAATTAAAAGATGCTTACTAAGCTATAATCGTCAACCCTGAACACTGAGTGTACTCGTGAGTTACTAAAGATCGAATTTCGGCTATGCGAAACATATTGCCACTACTGCACCTGTAAGGTTGTTGAGCTGCATTACGAGTTGTGTGCTCTTGCCCTGATACTACGTCTATTCCCGTATCGCTTTATGTTTGTTGAACCCGACATTATTTATATGAGAAGCATATTATGAACAACGCGAATAGACATAGTATGTACATAGTATTTGGGCATTTATGATGTGTATACATTTACACTGTTTATGAACACATTCCAATTTCGAGCAAATGCTAAATCGCTTTACTTTGCTTAGCGATTTTACTCGAAGTAACTGCCTGTTTTTATTAATACGACCCAATGTAGTTTCCTTTATCCCACTTAAGTTTTTTTTTTAATTCGGCAGTGCCTGCGTAGCATGTTGGGATTTTCAAAATAGCCCTTGGAGCAATGCCAGTTTGGCTCTAGATCTTCAGCTATGTATACCTATGCGGCATCAGTGATGGTTACTTATGATTTGTTTCATTTCTTAAACTCTTGCCGATTATTTTTCATTTTTGATTATTTTTGTAGATGTCGGCAATAACCTTGCTGGCTTCGGGAGCGGAAATAAAACGCGGCTTTCCATCTTAACATCTACAATATAAATTATATTGGTCTCTCTTCAATTCTTCTTACAATTGTATGTACACTAAGAAAGTTATATAACTATGTACAGTATTAATTCAAAATTGGTACAGTATGAAATATGTATGTGAAATGTAAGGGTAAATAATGAGATTGACACATTATGAATAATATAAGAAAATAAGGTAAAATATGTTTTACAAAGTGAATGAAGTTCCTACAATACTCCCCCGCTAGTTAGTATGCCATACTAACGAAACCTTGATGGAATGAAAATTCTTCGACCCGACCGAGTTGTCCTTTGGTCTTGAATAGGTAATGTAGTTTCAGTTTCCTTCGCTGTTTTACTTGTTGTCGAATCCTTAGAAGCATTTACTATGTGTTCGGAAGCGTCATCAACAGTGAGAAATGCTGCTTTCAATCTGTCAACAGAAACGTTTTTAACATTGTTTTTAATTCTTACCGAAAAATATTTCGAATGCTTCTTCACTATTGGATAAGGTCCCTCATACGGTTGTTGAAGAGGACTGCGGACGCTGTCAGTTCTTACAAAAACGTGTGTGCATTTATCCAACGTCTTCTGCACGAAAAATTTTGAAGTACCATGGAATGTGGTATTAGTTGGTCTCATCGCTGACATTGCCTTTCGCAACTCTTTTACGAAATCCTCTGATGTTATGTTGTTTGGTGACTCGACGAAATACTCTCCTGGCAAACGAATTGTTTCTCCATATAAAAGCTCTGCTGGAGTGGCATCTAAGTCCTTTTTGAACGACGACCTCAAACCGAGCAGTACTAATGGTAGCACCTTGTACCAATCCGTTGTTTGGTGGCACATAATTGCTGCTTTGAGAGAACGATGCCATCTTTCGATAATCCCATTGGATTGCGGGTGGTAGGCTGTTGTCCTATACTGCTTAATTCCCAAAGTCCTGTTCAGTTCGGAAAAAAGTGTTGACTGGAACTGCCGTCCTAAATCAGTTGTGACTTGGAGTGGTACGCCATACCGACTAATCCAACCGTGAATAAAGTGTTGCGCTACAGTCTCTGCTTTCATGTCTTCCATTGCAAAAGCCTCCGGCCAACGTGTATATCGGTCCATGATGGTAAGAAGATATCTGTATCCACAAGATGTAGGTAATGGACCAACTATGTCCATGTTTATATGAGCGAATCGTTGAGATGTCAAAGTGTAAGGAACAAGCGGTGCTTTGTTGTGACGGCTGACCTTGGATTGTTGACACTGTAAGCATCTTCTTACAAATTTTGCACAATCTGCTTTCATCTTGGGCCAAACAAATCGTGCTTGAAGAAGTTTGAGCGTCGCTTTACTACCGGGGTGAGAAAGATTATGAAGCTTCATGAGAACGATCTCTCTACTGGGCGAGGGAACATACGGACGAACTTTTGGTGTCGATGTGTCGCAGTACAGTTGTAAATTTGATTCTGGAAAAGCCAAAAGTTTTAATTGCAATGAAATGGACGTATTACCTTGTTTAAGTAAAGTTTTTAGCTCGTTGTCTTCTTTTTGTTCCTTCGCCATCGCATGAAAGTCAACAGGTGTTGATGTATCGATGGCATTTATCCTTGAAAGACAATCGGCTACTTGATTCTCTGACCCCGGAATGTGCAAAATTGTCGTTGAAAATTGGCTGACAAAATCCAAATGTCGCAACTGCCTTGGGGATGCCTTGTCGGATTTTTGCTGAAACGCGTACGTCAGGGGTTTGTGGTCCGTAAATATAGAGAACGATCTTCCTTCCAAAAGGTACCGAAAATGTTTCACACCCAGGTACACGGCAAGTAGCTCCCGATCGTACGTGCTATATTTCATTTGCGTATCGGTTAGCTTTCGCGAGTAAAATCCGAGTGGCTGAGAAACGCCGCCAATAACTTGGTTCACTACAGCTCCCACTGCAACGTCTGAAGCATCGGCGAATAGATAAAGGGTGGCATTTGGCACCGGATGAGCGAGAAGTGAAGCAGATGCAAGATCAGATTTGCACTTTTCGAAGGCATCGATGGTTTCTGATGTCCAGAGTATTGGGGTGTTGTCGTTTTTTCTATTTCCATTTATAAGTAAGTGCAATGGGGCTTGATTTATTACAGCACGTGGGATGAATTTCCTATAAAAGTTAATCATTGCCAGGAACTTTTTTAATTCTTTGGCAACAGATGGTCTTTTATACTCGATGATATGCTGAACCTTTTCTGGCAAGGGTTTGATGCCATGTTGGTCGACTGAATGTCCCAGGAATCGTACTTCTGATTTACCGAAAAAACATTTAGAAGTATTAATCTTAAGGTTGTACTTACGGAGTCTTAAAAACACTTCTTGGAGATGCTTCTGGTGTTCTTCGTGACTAGTAGATGCAATAACGATGTCATCAATGTATGAAAACACAAAGTCCAGTCCTCTCAATGCCTCGTGCATGTACCTCTGCATTGTTTGTGCCGCGTTTCTCAGGCCAAACGTCATGTACCTAAACTCGAAAAGGCCAAACGGCGTTGTGATGGCCGTTTTAGGTACGTCTTCTGGCTGAACTGGTATTTGATGAAACGCGCGCTGCAAATCAATGGTGGAGAATATCGTTTTTCCATGTAACATGTTAACGAAGTCACTAATGTACGGGATAGGATATCTGTCTGGCTGCGTTACGGCGTTCAAAGCACGGTAATCGCCACACGGTCTCCACTCACCACTAGATTTCTTTACCATATGGAGTGGGCTGGCCCAGTTGCTTTTTGACGGTTGGCATATTCCTTGCTCCATGAGATATGCAAATTCGGCTTTTGCAGCGGCTAGCTTTTCCGGGGACAGCCGTCGGGGTTTTGCAAAAACAGCTGGTCCGGATGTGATGATGCAATGAGTGGTATGGGACGTCACTGGATTACCTGTGCCGTTCAGCGATGTTAAGTCCTTGAACGTTTCAAGGAGGCCTGCGAATGGGCATTTAATGTTGAAAGCTTTAATTTTGTAATTACCTGGTGATGGAATGCCCGTAGCTGATAAAGTTGTGCTCTTGTCTATGAGACAATTCCGTTTCATATCGACCAACAGGCCGTAATGCTGCAAAAAATCAGCTCCGATGATAGGCACGGCGACGTCAGCTATCAAGAATGTCCACCTGAACCGTCTCCGCAGACCCAAATTTACTTCACCATGTTGGCTTCCGTACGTTCTTATTCTGGAGCCGTTGGCGGCGAACAAGGCAATATTGGAACTCTGCGATTTTTGTCGAATAGTTGGTGGGAGCACAGAAACGTCTGCGCCGGTATCAATTAGGTATTTTTTCTTTGTTGTCACATCCGATACGTATAAACGGTTTATACGTTTGACAACTGCTGTCATCTGTGATGACAACAGCCTATCTAGTTTTTTGGACCGGTTGAATTGGCGTAACTGCAAGGTGGTTTGCAGCGAATTGCGTCATCTTTGAATTTGTAGTGGAACCAGCAAATTCCGTTACGATTTTTTGTGGTATGTGGTCTACTAGATGATGAGCATGGGGTCGAGTCTCGATGGCGTGACGGTGTTCGGCGACGGCTGCGAAAGTGCGAATTCTCCAATCTGTCAAATCGACGAGAAAGTGCTTCGATTTTTTTTTCCAATGCCTGCTCCGAATGAAACGATGTTTCCCGCTGTTCTATTTTGGATATTGCGTTACCGTGTGATGTTGTTTCCATGATGGTATCTGCTACTTGTACGAGTTTTTTTACGTCGTCACTCTTGAACGCCGCTAAAATGGCTTGGACCTCTGATGGGAGGCGCTGTAGCCAGATGTTCTTTAGGAAATCTTCTCCGATGGAATTTCCAGCGAGGCCTTTCAGCTCGTTGAACAAATATGAAGGTTTTTTGTCGCCTAAGTCGACTTCGGACAACAGTTTTCTCATCTTCTTATGTTCTGAGTCTGAAAAACAATCAATTAATGCCTTTTTTAAGTTTTCATACTTCTCGGAAGGTGGTGGTTGTAAGACAGCATCTTTGACTTGTGATAAGACTTTGCCGTCCATGGATCCTACGACCGTATTAAATTTGGAAAAATCGGATGTAATGCGGCACGTTGCAAACTGCGCCTCGATTTGCGCGAACCAAATCTCCGGCATTTCTGTCCAAAAGGGTGAAATTTTTACGGAGACACGCATAACCTCGTTATCGCCGCTGCCATGTGGTTCGTTCGTTGCTCTACGGAAACCAGAGGTACTTGCAGGTGGATCTCCGGTAAGTTGATTAGGTGTCTTGGTTTCCTCAGTCATCTCTGTCGCGAATAAAACTTTTTATTTTGTTTAAAAGAAAACTTGTATGGTTCGACAGTCAGGGGTCACCAATTGTAGATGTCGGCAATAACCTTGCTGGCTTCGGGAGCGGAAATAAAACGCGGCTTTCCTTCTTAACATCTACAATATAAATTATATTGGTCTCTCTTCAATTCTTCTTACAATTGTATGTACACTAAGAAAGTTATATAACTATGTACAGTATTAATTCAAAATTGGTACAGTATGAAATATGTATGTGAAATGTAAGGGTAAATAATGAGATTGACACATTATGAATAATATAAGAAAATAAGGTAAAATATGTTTTACAAAGTGAATGAAGTTCCTACAGGTGTAAGAATTTTATCAATTTTGCCTATTCTACTCTTATACTTTTCTCTGATATGTTTTTTTGGCGTTACCTTTGTTTAGAATTTTTTTTAAATATTTTTCCGACATAAATCCAACAAATTCAGCAAAGCGTTTCGTGATAGTGATGGTTTTTAAACTCTGTATACCTACATAATCTTATAAAAAACGCCGACCGGTATATTATCATTTAATATTTTTGTCGGCCCATCCTCAGTCAAAATAGTGCTTAATCTCTGGACTGTATATTCCTTAAAATTATATAATAAAACCATTCAATGTGTTTTTACCTATTTTATAACCTCTTCCGTAAAAAGCTTTATAAACAGTATTAAAAAGCATAGGTTTTACTTTCTACTACTTTCCGAATTTATTTTTTTTCCATCACAGAGCACACAAAACACTACGTTCTCTAGTGTATACTCTCAGTATCGCTTAACACAACTGTTGTTTGTTGCGCGACTAAGGATCATCTACTGATTTTCAATCTTATAGACTACTTCAAATAAACAATATTAATTTAATCAAAAACCAATGAAAAAACGCGTTATCTAAATTCTGCTCGTGATAAGCAAAAATCAACTTCATTGCACAGCTCATTGTAAGTGCTTATGCACTTTGGCAACCCGAGGTTTGCAGCCGTGGCATGCGGCCCTTGAATAGAAGAGATCAATACTCGAAGATATTGGCAGCTCTGTTTGGTAAATCTCGAGTTGTCATGATAATTTATACAGGATCACCTTTGCTGACACCAGCAAAGCCCAACTCTATCGACTGCTTTTCCAACTCGATAAAGAGAATAGAGTTTTTTAACGTCAAGAAACCGCTGTCAGTATTCAGAGTGTATTAGAGATAATTCATTATTAACTCTTATACAGCAGATAATTAAAAAAAAAACGTCTCCAACTCTCGAAATGTGTAGAGAAAGGTTATTTGAAAATTTGAGAATCAACAAGAAGGACAATAACATCAATTTGTACTGTGTATAAAGAATATGCATTTTTTTCTCCTTTTACTTGATCTGGCTGAAATCTTGTTGAAAATATGTAATAGTAATTGATTTCGTAAAAAACTAAGTTCTGGACTGATTATTCTATTCCTAAGGCGCTGTGTTAAAAGCTGTTATCGATTGTACTTTGTACAACTTCCATCTGCTTCCACATGTGTGAGCGAAATACTAGTTTATTAGGCAACAGATTCTTGACTCATCGGTTAAGCGCTGAGAAAGCTGTGAAGTCACCGGCCGAGGAGTGTAGCTTTGTTTCACATTCTGAAGGGTCATTCAGCAAGAGGTGTCATTTTTAATTTTACAACATTGTTTAACTGTCAACATTCAGTTACCATTGCGATGACTTTTGATAAGTAAAAATTTGGAATCGTTTCGTAAAGTTCTTACAGTTTCATCACGTGCCTTCTCGCACATAAATTTGAACGTCTTGGGCAGGTTAGTGAGGAGAAGACTCCAACTCGTGTTCGTCTGGCAAATCTAGCTGAAAATGTCACCTACGGCGCGGCGCGCGGTGAGAATGTGACTGAAAACCCAGGTGTGTCCATTTCGAGACAATCACAGGAGTTGGGCCTATCCGCAACCACTTTGCACTGCATTTGTCATAAAGCTCTTGGATTAATTGACATAAGAATTGAAGCACGCAGTACTTTGCTTGCGTGCTGCAAATTAAAAATGACGCCTTTTGTTGGCTGACCCTGTATACTACATTTTTCTCTTCAAATGTCTTGAAAATCAAAAGTTTACGTTCAATTTGAACATCTTTGTGCGAATACCTTTTGCACGTTCCCAACTCGAGCAGCTGCCAAATCACTTAAAGCGCTATTCTCGTACCAGGTGCAAACAATTTCCTCTTCAATATCTCGAAGTTCCTACGTCAATCTACAGACGGTTGACCCAAAAAAAAAACCATTTCCTTTCAACTTTAAGCTATCCAAGAGAAAAAAAAAACTCCTTTATCAACATTTTTATATTCCCATTATCCTTATCCTTAGCCAATTATACTTCAAATTTCGCCGACCTTTCCAGCTTAGACCATCGAACACAAGCCACATAATCGCAGAGCGAAAGAGAAGAAAAAAAAGTCACTTTGTCACGTGCATCAATTTATATTGTAGTATCTTCCCTATTAGCAAGCCCAGGCCTCGGAAAAACTTTCATAGAAAATATGATATCCTTTTTCCCAACGAGAGTGTCCTACAGAAATGAAATTCTCTCTCCTTCGCCTGCCAGCCACACACATTAATCATAACAACGGAACTTGCGTTCGACCGATGTCCACAACGGAGACCACCCACCTACTCTCGGTAATAGCGCGCTCTGGTGGTTCATATAAATTTTCCTGAAAGGATACCAGGTGCCTTGCAGAGCGTTCCTTATGGGAAGATGAACAAAAAAAAAATATTTTAATCAAATTTAAGGGACATACAAGTTTTTGTTGTTGCTGGAGGTGTTCCTCCTGGTGTCCAGAATCTCACTATAAAAACTTTTACTTTGTGCACAGTTCGTCTCTCATATCTGGTAGCGAGGTATGTCCGCATCGGAATAGGTCCTGTCAACTAAATGACATACCAACCATGAGCAGACGTGGGGTTCCAATTTTGTTTTTTGTTTTTTTGCTCCTTTGCCTCGTTTGCTTTTGCTTTTGCGCTTCCTGTAACGAGTAATTGGAGCTCGTTTAGCATTTTAATGGACGGTTTTTGGAAATAGATGTTTTCCCACAGAAAACATCTATGTACGTGTTTGTCGTGCTGTTGCTCCTGCTGCTTGGACATCATTTTAATCACTCTGACAGGTGGTGAGGTGTCCCATCACAAACAGATGAAAAATATTCACAGAGGTTTTCATTTCTCCCTTTTGGCAAATTTAATTGCAAGTTTTTTTTTCTATTCCTTTTTAGTTTGGAAGAAATTTGTGAACCACCATTAGTCTCCTGGGGCGATTGTTGATGTGACCTCCACAGGCAGCAAAGTGAATCATTAGGGGGATGAGCTGAGCATGGGGGCGAAATGAAAAGCTATCTTGAGTGTGTAATTTATTTAAACGTTTCTCTGCTTGGAATATCAAAGCGGGGTGATTACGTAGTAGAGGTTGTTTAGGGCATAACTCACGATTGGATTCTTAACAAAGTTACTTTTTAGACGAAAGTGAAATCCACAAATATCTAAGAGTTGGCTGGTATCTGGCTTTGGTGGGGGATCTTAAACTGGTTTTCTTTCAGGAAGTATCATCTTCTAAACAAGTAAAAGTTTGATAGATCAGCTCTTAAAACGTAGCAATCTTGAGTTAAAGTTTGATAAAGTTGAGTAGTGGCTGGTGCGTTGGACTACTACGCAATGCTGCCCGGGTTCAATTCCAGCAAACACTTCAAGTCGCAGCAACGCTGTAGCTGGGAAATGACAGAGGAAGTGTTCCAGATGCCTCTCCACCTCTTCGCATTTGGTACAGATTACCATTGAAGGATCAATGAGCCCAAGTCTATGAGCTTGCCTGTTAAGATTGATGTCTCCTTTTAGGAGTCTCACCATTAGTCTTGATTACGTTGGTAAGTTTGTTTTTTGGTCCTTCTACAATTTATCTGGTCACCCTTCAGATCACTAGCTTCTCCCAGTAGATTGCCCATGAGTTCAGTGCCTTGACGTCCGCTTTGCTGTCTGACAGATTGGGGCTGTCTTGCCCCTGTCAAAGTTGATCTGCGTTCGACTTCTTTTTGCATGCACTTTTACCTAAAAAATGCTCGAGTATTTGCGAATTGGTATAAAGCATTCTGTTCCAGGCATAAATATCCTGAATATGCTCAAGCACATATTATTCTCAATAGTCCAATCCTTTAGCATCTTTCAAGCCAAAATATGAGCAGTTGATAGGTGTGTCCAGCTGAATCTCGATAAATGCTACAATAGACTCAAAATAGTAATAATGTCGGACAGTCAAGCGGCTATTAAAGCGACCGGGGCTCAGATCGTCAAAAATCTAGAATTGTCTGGGAATGCCTAAATAAATTAAATAGACTGGGCAAGTGAAATACCGTCACCAGGGTTCCTGGGGAAAGAAGGAAATGAAGAGGGGGGCAAACTTATCTGAGCCCTTCTGCGGCATAAGGGAGCACACCATAAAGGACGAGCTCTGATCACTGAAGTTCTGGACAGAAACTCAGGGTCTAAGATAGGCGAAGAAACTTCTGAAAAGATTCAAAGCTTGCATTCGTCTGAACGGAAACATACTTCGCATTCTGACTGCGTGCTTTACGGGGCATTAATGATACAGTAGTCTCTCGATAATGTGAATCTCTCTAAAATGTGAATCGGCAAAACTTTACACTATCATCTCTATAATGTAAACTTCCGAAATTTTCAACCTCTAAAATATGAATTTTTTGTAAAAGTTTTTATATTTGTGTTATTTCCCTTGCTCGTTTTGCGTGCGATATTAGGGACTAAGAAACTGTTATTTGTCTAGTTGTAAATGCAGCTGCAGGCTATAGAGAGACAACAACTGCCATTTGTGTAAGTATGGATGTTAAATGATCAGTTCGTGGTTATATATTTTCAGTTAGTTGTGCCTTGTGTCTTGTGTGGTTCGTGTTTCTTTTTTGGTTTTATTTAAAAAATAAGCTCAATTGGTACCTAATGGCATCCAAACAAAAATTGCATCGATGTTTATCGATTAAAGATAAGTGCAAAACTGTACGCGAACTAGATACTGGACATCCTGGATTTGCATTAGCTGAAAAGTATGGTGTGTCAAAGTCAACAATTACAGGAATAAAATTAAATTCGAAGAAGCTGTTGGACCATTTCAAACAAACCGAATCTGGACCAGGGAAAAAGAAGATGCTTAGAAAATCCGAATTGCCTAAAATGGAAAATTAATTGTTCGAGTGGCTAAAAAAGCAAAGAGAACCAAATTCCAGTTTCAACAGATTTACTCTGCCGAAAAGCGAATCACTTCAACTTGCAATTTAAAGAAGCTCGAAATTTTAAAGCTAGTCCAGGTTAGGTGTACAAATTTAAGCAAAGGCATGGTGTAAGAACATTAAAAAATCAATTTAGTAAGTATTGAAAAAAAGTTCCAGTAATGTGAATTCCTCTAAAATCCGAAAACGCCTTGTTTTAATTAGTTCACAGTATCGAGGGACTACTGTATTTCAGGAAGCTAGGTCTATCATATGAATACTCATGCAGATTTTTCAATAAGTCCAGTGAAACTCCAGAACATATACTGGTGGAATTGTTGGGTAAATACCAAATTACAGCAAACGATCTACCACTCATAACACCCAATCTTTTACTGCGATTTCTTAGGGAAATTGATCTGGATGAGGTGTTGTGACCTCATCTGGACTAGGTGTAAGCGAAGCTAGCTCTAACCAGTTTCAATATGAATAATGATGAGAGGGTTGTTCCATCGTCTAGGCATCTCATCCTGTAATAAGAACTACCATTGGAAAAAATGAAATCGGTTTTTTTTGGGAAATGGTTACCCCGGTTGCCTTTGCTTGTAGTAAGCTAAATAAATAAATATATTTTAAAAAATTGCCCAAATAAGAGCAAGTAGGTTGTAAGCGTCTGGATGAAGCTTATGTACCAAAGATCAAGAAAATTATCTTTTGTTGTACACGCTTTTAAAAAGACCTCATGATCACAAGAAGAAGTCGTGTCAAAAAGCAACAACACCTAGGAATAGGAACTCCTTGTAACTTTGCTCACTGTGGCTTCCTAGTCACGAAGCTTCAAAGACGATGATAAAAAATGATGTCATATTTTCTGCGATGTATCATATTACTAACTTTAAACGTCATCAAATGGAAGCCTATCGACGCATTATTGTGCAGGGGTATTTGCATATTAATCTCCAAGGTTAGGTTAGGTTGAAAGGGGTTATGAGGCTGAGTCTCCTCCAGTGTATTAAAGAAGTAATTCCCTAAAAATTTCTTACGAAAACGGGCAATAGCCTTACAATCGCAGAGGATATATTCAATATCCTCCGATGTTCCTATGTCATTGCAGTATCTGCATTCGTCCGTATTTGAAAGGCCCATTCTTTTAGCATGTTTCCTTAAGAGACAGTGCCCGGAGAGAATTCCTATTAGAGTTCTTTACTTTACCAAATTCAGTCCAAGGATTACCTTGGTTCTTTTACGGTCTATGACCGGCCAAAGAGGCTTGGATACCCTGTGTCCCTCTATTCCTGACCATCTGTGGTCCGCAAAACTTATGATGTGTTAATAAGTTTTGCCCTAATGCTTCATGATACGGGGGTGCTATGCATTAATCACCAAAAAATCATTCGTTTTTGTTTCTTAATGTGGTCGTCCTTCCATCAACTTGTCTCTACTTCTACTCATGGTAAGCTGAATGTCCGAGTAGAGTCGACTATCCCGGTACAATATATTTTAATTCAAATATTTCCCAGAGTCCTTTTCAAAAGTGAAACAACATTCAATTGTCTCGAAGGAAAAACATTTCAGCTTTAATTCTCCGCCCTTAACACGAACGTTTTTGTTTTTTTTTTTTTCAGATAAATCTCCCCACTTTATACGATGGCGCATACCTACCTACCACTTGGTCCTTCCATTCATTTACCTTTTCTTTATTTGTTTTCTCTATAAATCGTGCAATTTTACAACATCTCTCCGGACTTACTTTCACTACACTTAAGCGTTTCTGGTTTTTTGTTTTTCACTTGACACAAAATACTTATATATTGCCTGCCCCCTCCATTACCGCCATCCATTTGTGCACTTAAGAGAACAGAAAAACAAGAAAATAAATAAAATTCTTCAAAATATATAAAACTTGGGGCGCATCAATTTGCTGCAAAATAAATTCTCTCCATCAAAATGGCAATTCCATCGAATGTTCAACTATGAATCCTTGTAAAGGAAACAAAACGATTTACAAAAAAAAAAAACACACAACAAAACAAAGCAACAGTAAATGTGTAACACAATATCTGTGCAAAATTGGAATAAAATAAGGGAAAAACGTGAAAGAAAAAAAAAACCCAAAAGTTACTTAAGTCGCTAAGGAATTGTCTTTCCGTTTACGAAATGGCGAAACGACCGCCTTCCTCATTTTTCCCATTCAATTCGTTTTGGAATACACACTCTGTCGCTATCTCTTTTACTCCTTCTGTGCTTTGTATATTCTTTCAATGCAATGGAATTCAATAGGATGTATAATTGAGGCACCTAGGACTGCTTTTGCTTTTCTTGCTATTTGAAAAAAAAAAACAGGACATTGCATTAATGTTTTCAAGTTAGGAAAATGAATTATTGTCTGGCAACAATAATCATTAAATTTATGTCCATTTTAATGCGGGACTTTTGATTAATATTTTTGCGAATTTTTGATTCCTTAGATCCTTAGATGTAGGTAATTATTATTTTCAAATAAAGGAACAACTTCCACTGACTGACATAAACCCCTTTTCACTGTGGTAGTATTTTTTCGGACCAACATATTTTGAAAGTTGTGTATGCATAAGTTTCCTACCTCGTTCAACCGCTCAAACTCGGTAGAAGATTTTCAGCCGTTTCTTACCGCAGACCTCAGTCCCTTCGCCTATAAAACAGGTTTTCTGCCGGCAGAAATCATCTCGTGTGCGGTGGCCCTTTAAACTTAATTATGTTAAGTTTATAGGTTAACGTCGAGTATTAATTCTCAACGCCGCACTCAGATCAATGATTTCTCTAAGGATTCCTGAACCAATCTGAAGCTACATATGCCTTTCATCAGCTTCCTGAAGAGTTCCTCTAGATCTCGAAAGAAATGCTTTTCCAGGGTGTAGTGCAGGGCTGGACAGTGGACAGTCACAAAGGAATTGATGTGTGTCTTTATGGTTTTCTTTATCCCCACAGCCTCCGCACAGATAATTTTCAGGATTCTGATTAAAGGATCGGCTTGATCTGGGTCTTCTTTCCAGAAAATTCGTCAGCATGCTCGTTACCCGATACACCTTTGTGGCCGGGAACCCAGCAGAGTTTAACATTATGCTATTCGCCCCAGTAAGGTTCAAACTTCGATTTTATTAAGGAGCCGGAAATTACTTTTATTGCAGCCTGTCTGTCAATGGAACAGGTAAGATTGTCTAGCAATATTACACTCTTTGTGGTTTCATGGGCAGCTATTATTACTGCCAGAACATCCGTCTGAAAAGCATTGCTATAGTCTGGAAGTCTGATAGATAGAATGAATGTTCCCTGTTCCCATCTTGGAGCCAATGGTGTATGTAGATGGGGATAAATACTGTCCAGTTAGTGTCAGGTTAGTTTTCCATTTTTCTCTGCAAAGGGAAGAAACACAGAATGAACGTATGCATTTTCCATGTATTTGTGTAGAATCTGCGCGTCAAGTTAGGCTGGATCTCCAGCTTTTGAACTCTGTATGGGTTGCTTAGCTCATCCTTAAATTAATAAACAACCCTATTTACTCAAAAGCATCAAAAAGCACTTATCATTATAATATAACCCAGAGTGCTGCAGAAAGTTGGGACTGAAGACTTGGAAGTACGTACGTAATCTTGTAGTTTGTATCTTCGATATTTCGATGCGTGGAAGTAAATAAATAAATAAATCTGTCCAGCTTCTGGGATATGCAGACGACATCGACATCATCGGTCGCTCCCAGCGCGCCGTCTTAAAGGCTTTCACGGCAATTGAAGAACATGCGAAACGAGTTGGCCTTGAAGTGAATGAGGACAAAACCAAGTACATATTGTGAACAAACAACGAAACATCTGTCCACCGCCTTGGACAAAACATCACTGTTGGCAACAGTAACTTCGAAGTGGTTAAGGAGTTTACCTACCTCTGAGTAAACGAATGACACCTTAGTGGAGATTCGACGAAGACTTACCTTAGGAAACCGCTGCTACTTCGATTTGGCAAAACAAATGGGTTCAAAGCTCCTAACTCGCAAGACGAAATGCATGCTCTACAAAACATTGATCCTGCCAGTCCTGCTGTATGGAGAGCAGAGCAGATTTTGAATAATTTCGAGAGAAAAATTCTTCGTCGGATATTCGGTCCCATATGCGAGGAGGGAGAATGGAGGAAAAGATATAACTGCGAACTCTATGAGCTGTACCAAGATGTGGATATAGTCCGAAAAGCCAAAACACGTCGACTACACTGGCTCAGCCACATCGAGCAAATGGGCAACAATGCTCCAGCAAAGAGGATCTTCGAATCACAGCCTCCAGGTCCGAGACGATAAGGAAGACCGAACCTCCGGCTTAAGGACCAAGCTACCGCGGATACCAATGCGCTTGGTCTAGACAACTGGAAGCAGCGTACCCGCAATCGAAGAGAGTGGAAGGCTGCCGTGTCTAAGGCAGAGACTCTTCACGGGTTGGGAGCCCGTTAAGTAGAAAATAAATATTAGCCTTACAATCGATTTGGGTAGTTTCTTGCTAAGACTCTTAATAAACTAAGATCCCAGTTGATTTAAAACACTGCTTTCTGTGAAACCAGAAAGTGTACCTCTTAAATAGAATCCAAATAATGAATAGATATTAGGAATGGAATGGGTTCAAACAAAGAACACTTTTATCTCCAAACTTTACCCTTTTTTCAATAAGGTAAAATGGTTAACCATAGCAGAAGTGCCTATGTTGTTTCTACAAATAAGCCTGCAGTGAATTTGTAGCAAAAATAAATATAGAAAATTAAAATTAAAAATAAAAACCATAAAATGAAAAGACGCTAAAAGCTTCTATGCAAATCAGGAACTCACACGTTGAAACCAAAATTACCAAAGCAACAAAAGCCATGTGGGCCAGTCATCGTATGTACAGTAAGACTTGAGGAATAACCCCAAAGGTCTCGCATCTAGTATGGTGGAGCAAAACCACCATTTTAAAGCTGCATAAGCTACAAAGACTGGCATGCTTTGGCACTACCGGCGCAATGCGGACCTGCCCTATAGCTGGCGCTCATTGGCTTAACCCCACTCTACCTTTTCATAAAAAGGATGGCAATCAGTAGCACAGTCAGACTACTGCAAACAAAAGAGATGAACTACATAGATAACACAGATCAAGTAAATCTTAACTCCGAACTCCCAGAGCTTGACATGATCTGTTTGGTAAATGACCACTTACGTAAAACTTTATGCTTCGGCAGGAGATTCGATACAGTGATCCCAAGCCATTACTAGAAAAACCCAACTTCAGACCTAAAAAGGTAACAAGTAGTAGGTGCTGGTATTTTTGGACCAAACACTGCAATATTTAAACCAATGGGAATTAGCCTGTATATTTCAAGCTGAAATGCATGGCATTCAAGTATGCGCCAACGTCATCCTCGAATCGGGAATATAAGGTGTCCCCATTCATATACTCACGGATAGCAGCTAAAAAAGCAGGCTCAAACCTAATTGACTCCAAATCAGTCCTGAACGGCTTCTATACTCTCCATGACCTCTCTCATAGAAACAAAGTAAAACTTTGGTAGGTATCCTCACAACTTTTTAAAGAATTCACTGACCACAGAAACAAATAAGAGCGACCTTTAACCTATTACTGCCCGAAACCATTTTCAGCGAATTTCGGAATGAAACTTTAAAAACATTTTTCTTATACCATAAGAAACAACTTTTGTTTTGCAAGCTCGAAAAATAATAATTAGTGTAAGTGCGTGGATTTGGGTAGCAATTTAAGCACTTACCACATCCATTACCTACATCTTCATCTTCTGTTTTGTATGAAACAAATTATTATACCTAATTAATTTTAATTTAATTTTTAGAAAATGTATTAGAACAAAAACTATTTTTTTTATGAAAATGTATGTACCAATCAGTGGAACGTTGCACTTAATGCACACGAATGATGACTGATTACCGCATTCCTTACGTCTACTTCTACACACTATATTTTTTCACCCTTACTTATCAATCAACCCGTAAGCTTGGTAGCACCGCTGTAGTTGCAGTCGAAGAGCTCGACGCTGCTACCTTGCAAATGACTTCAAAAGTAAGAGAACGCATTCACTTCTAAATCCCAAGAGCTGTATGCTGTTTGATTTCCGGAAACTGTCCATGCGAAAAAAGCCCACCAGAATTTCTTGCACCTATTTTTATAGTTTTCCAGAAATTGGTTTCAAAGATCAACGCCACCCATATATATATTTATTATACAAAGAGATAGGACAGGCCGGCGATTGCAACATCAAATCGCCTTTTTTCTTGTCCAGATTACCTACCTAGTTACAGTTTTTATTGGCTTTAGCAGAATGCAATTTGTCAGTACAGTAACAAGAGGGTTATCCACCCATCTAACGGCCAGAAGATTATCGGTTGAGGACATAGAGAACCTCTTTTAATTAGTTACACTATGTTATGTATAAAATGCAAACTCCGCATTGGATTTTCTTGAATTCTTTTTTGTTACCAATTTAAACATCCTTCCTTTCTTCGCAATAAAAATCCACAAAACCCAAAACAACAAAATAAAGTTTAAGAATAACAAGAAAGGACTTTTACTGTGTAAAGAACTAGCTAGCACAGGATATACGAGTGCAAGTATGTACGAACATATGTAATAAATATTTCATTGCATGTATACCGCTTATTCCCTGGGGCTTGTGTCAATTTCAGAATATTTTGCTGTTTGCGTATATTTTTGACTTTCTTTGCATTCCACAATGAAAGTGTCTCAGTCTGTGTATGTTTTATGACCTCGATGCGTCATTGAGGGAGTTCACCGTAATTTTTTTGTGTTCGTTTCCAACATGTGTGTGCCCCAGTTTACTGTGTCTGGTATTTGTTTACTTAGGCTGGTTGGGGAGAAAAAAAATATTAAAGATGTCCTTCGAGGTTATTACGCAGAACTAAAGTGTACCTACTGATTAGAATTTTATCTTTGCATTCAAAGGACAAACTAGTGTTGTTCGGTCAATGGATGACCTTAAAAGCGACCAAAATCAAGTCAAGAAATTGGTCCTTTTTCTCTTACTCACGGCCTTTTTAGTCCCAATGAATACCAACTAAATAGCTTTATACGTGATTAGAGCCCGCGAATTTCAGTCAATGGAGTGTCTTTAAATATAAAAAGCAGCTTAAAGTGTCTAAGGGCACACTACATGATGATCTAGGTTTCCCCTCAGAGGCAATCGCTTACCCTTTACCTATACTATACTCAGCATTCAAATTTAAATTTTAACGATGCGATCATTGGATTGCTCTCGGCGGTATGTCACCCAGAAGGTGACTTTGAAAAAAATTCAATCAATGCATTCTTTCGAGCTGTTGTCTGTGATCACCACAAATATGGGCTCACTTCGCATCCTCAAACTTGATACACGTTAAAGCACCTATGTTGGCGAAACGGTTAACATCTTGCAAGCTCTCTTCTAAGAATAACATTAAAATATTATTTTGTAGCTCAAATTACAGCGATCATATTTAAACGAGGCAAAGAACCTTTACTCAATTTCAGCTCAGCTCTCTGTTTGACTTTTTGATTCCAACCGCCCGAGTTTCATTGAAAAACACCCCCCCAAAGAAAGATAGTATGCCACTGTTCTAACTGATCATATACGGATTAGGATTAAAACTAACAAACAACGAGTTCTCGTCTTTAGTGAATTTCTCCTTCTTATTGATTCTCACACTTTGAAGCGACTTTTGACAATTTTGTGCTGATTGTACCAAATATTTTTCGACGGATGTTTTTTGGTAAGTTGCAGGGAAATAACTTCACGGGAATTAACTACACATGGAAATTCAGTTCACCTTAACACTAGAAAGACGGACGGGGGTCATTTGACCCATTTTGAAGTTTAGCGTCTTATAATTTTAAGCCTATTAATTCTAATGGCATATTCTTTTGTGACTTTTACTAAAATAGTTTAAATTTCAAATTTCAAATTTCAAATTTATTTATTAAGTAATAGCTTACACACATTAAGATACAGTATCTTATTAAATAGCGGGAGCTTCAATTGTAATTTTCTATGTATAAACTTGAGTGGAAAATTAATAGTAAGCGTTTCAATAATTACATCACTTTAAATAACTTCATTGAGAAAAAAGAAAATAATCTAGAAATACAATATCGAAGAAGAGAAAGAAACAAAAAGGGCACAAATTTACAAATCTCATCATCATCATCGAAGTGTTTCCAAGTATCGCTTAAGTCTCATCCTGAATAGGGTCGTACAACTTATCAATCGGAGAGAAATGGGAAGAGAATTCCACAACCGGACTGCATACACAAAGAATTGTCGGGTAGACACTAAGTGCATACAGCGTATTGGTATAAGGCTACATGATCTGGTAGAGCGCGGTAGACGAATCTTGTTATGAAGGTACGACGGCTGATGTGTCTGCATAACATTATGAAGCAGCACTAATGTTCTAAATTTAAAAAGATTATCAAGCGTTACGCCATTTATTGATATAGAAAATTGAGAAATATGGTCACGCTTTCGCAAACCAAAAATATACCGTGCGATGCAATTGTATGCGACATTTAATTTTCTTTTATGTTCATAATCGCAATTGCTGAAAATTTCACAACCAAATAGCATTATTGGTATTACTAGTGTTTTCGCTAGAATAACTCTCGTTTTAAAAGGTGTAATTTTTTGGCTAGCCCATAGCATGCGAAGACTTCCATAAACCCTCCCAACAGTCAGCCTGATTTGGTTATTCCAAGAAAGCGTCTTATTAAAAGTAATGCCAAGATTTTTTGCTGAATCGACAAACTCAATCGGCGAATTATTCAGGTATAATTTAGGGAAATAAGACGTATCGGTAGACCTTCTTGAGATAACCAAACATTTTGATTTGGATGGATTTAGACAGAGGCCATTGGATCGCGACCAGGACAGAATTCTGTTTAGATCCTCGTTGACTTCAGAAGCTGCATTTTCCACAAGACCCAGAGGAAAACTTTTTCGCACCTGAACATCATCAGCATACATGTCGATTGAAGAACTTTGGATACACAAGGGGAGATCGTTTATGTACATTGTGAAAAACAGTGGGCCCAATATTGAACCTTGTGGAACGCCTCTACTTAGTGGCAGAAATTCTGACACACAGTTATTAGATACAACTGCCTGATGTCTGTTATTCAGGTAAGATGAAACCAGATTAAGGGAAGGTGACGAAAAATTAAATTCACTCTTTAGCTTGCTACATAAGACATTATGGTTCACTGTGTCGAACGCCTTGGAGAAATCTAATAAGACCAGATATGTTACATTGTTGTTGTCTACAGCTTGTCTTATGTCTTCAACTACGTTAATTAGTGCGGTTGTACAGCTATGTTTAGGACGAAAGCCAGACTGGTTTACGCAAAGCAGGTTGTTGTATTTCAAATGTCTTTGTATCTGAGAATTTAAAATTTTTTCTAAAACCTTAGAAAAGAATGGTAGGATGGCAATTGGCCGGAATTCATTTTGATTCTTGGGAACAGGTATAATTTTTGCACGTTTCCAGGCTGTAGGAAACACTCCCGTCATGAGGATAGTATTGAACAAATGCGTTATAGATTTGATGATGTAAGGAGAATAGCTTTAGCAAAAACCGGATGAATTTCATCAAATCCAACTGAGTTTGACTTAATTGAGATAACGCTTTCTAGGACATCTGCTTCATCAACAGCTGTAAAGTTAAAACTAGGTGGAGAGTTAATACCATGAAAGCTGGTACGACTTGGTAAAAATGATACGGCATCATCTACTACAGAGGATGGAAGAGAGGTAAAATGTCTATTAAGCTAATTGGGATCAATGTTATTTAGACGAGTATTTATTTTTTTACCTATTCCAATGCTTTTGAGGTTCTTCCATAGCATATGTCTAGCCTGAGAGGGATCTAGCCGAGGGGCATAGAGACGTCTTTTTGCTTCACGTATTTCACAAGTCACCCTGTTTCTAAGAGATCTATAAACGTTATGAAGTACATCCAGACGAAAGCGCCTCCAGCGCTTGTAGGCCAGATCGCGCTCTCTGATTAGCCATTTGATTTTATTAGTAAACCATGGGCGATTTCTAAATTCAGATTTAGTAATAAGAGGAACGTGGATGTTGAATAGACAACGGATATTACCCTCAATAAAATCCAATTGGTCATCCACTGAAGGCATTGTATACACTCGAAACCACTCTATTGAACTAAGTTCTTCCTCTAACAAACTCTGGTTAACATTTTTAAAATCACGGTAACTAAAGGAGTTATTTAAGATGGTAGGTTCACATTCAAAAGTTAAGTGTATAAGATCATGTCGGGAAAAACAGGGTGCAGAGAGTTGATTAAAGTGAAGAGCTTTATACAGATGACTCACAAAAAATACATCGAGAAGGGTGCTATTATACTTAGAATAGTGAGTAGGTAATGATGTATTCACAGGAAACAGATTAAGGGTTCTCATACTATCAACCAATGACGAATCTTGAAGTATATTGCAATTAAAGTCACCAGCCACTACAATAAAAGGAGATATAAAGGCTAATTCATCCAATATATTGATAAGCGGCGAAGTATCAATATTCCTGTGAGGTCTATATATCGATCCAAGTAAGAGTTTATTAAGCCTGCAATTGATTACAACGAAAACATAATCGATTTCACTACCAAGCGAAGCCTTGCGTATTAAGCTACACTGCAAGCTATTGCGAACAAAAATTGCTGCACCTCCCCCCACGCGTCCAACCCTATCAGACCGAAAAGGTCTATGAAAACCATTCAAACAACAGAAATCGTCGCTAACATCACTGGAAAGCCAAGTTTCTGAAATACAAACCACATCAACTTTCGTACCCTCAAACAAGTGTCTAAATTCATCCAACTTAGGTAGTATACTCTGAGCATTAATGTGACAAATTTGTAATCCACAACGTTGACTGCAAACAATGTTTATCATTGTTCGTGTAGTATTTCCGTCGATTGCAGAATCTCTATAATTGGGCTCACTGGGACCAACCATTGATAAAATCTAACAGTGGATGGTCTCCAATGAGACACACCCCTCTTGCCGACATTCCAAGCTGCCCAACCCGAAAAAGAAGAAAATAAATAGCATACAGGACATAGCGACGATGATGATAAGACATGTAGAACATATAAAAATATTTTTCAAATTCATAAAAATTAAATTTTAAACTTTTTAATTCAATTAATAATAATAATATTGAAAGTATCAAATAAAAATAACTTCCCTTAGTCAACGTGATGTCTATCTGCCTTGATGTCATTGTTTATTGTTGCAGTTGTTGTTATCCGCGTCGTTGTCGCAAAAACAGTCAAGTCATCAGCTATTTCAATCAACTTTGCCTCCTCTTCTTTGGTCTTCTTTGCGTAAACAAGACCACGAATGGTGAACACCGAATACAGTTTCTTTTCTCGTTTCAATTTTAATGCGCTTTGCAGGAGAGAGCGATTTTTCATAGTTAAGCACTCATGAATGAAAATAGGCGAGTGCCCACGGTCACCAGTTATACCCAGATCTTGAAGGCGTAGTGGATGAGTAGTTGTCTTTCGGTAGTTGGCGATTGATCTTAAAACGAAACTTTTGTCGTGCGGTGAGAACCATTTAATGATAATCGGTGGTGAAGAAGAGTCGGTTTTTGATTTAAGGCGATAAATACTTTTCATTATCGGCGGTTTAAAATTAAGAGTGGCACATAGGTGATTAAAAAGAAGTTTTAAGTTTTCATTCGGTATGAGTGGAACTCCGTGTAATAGGGCATCGCATATGGTATCCTTAAATTGTTGTTTTTCGTCGTTAGCTTCCATGTGTGTGAAAATGTTATTTAATGCTTCATAATTTGTGCTTTTAATATCTGATTTTCATCTTTTAACGTATCGATCTCGCATTGTTTTGATTATAGCAGTAACAACCGTTCATTTACGCCAATTTTCATTCACATATAGTTTCATTGTTATATCTTCATAAGGAATTAAATAAACATATCATCTACCTACAAAGACGGCGCCGGTCATTTGACCCATATGGTGTAATTTTTCATACAGACTGTAAACTTCGATGGTTTATTTTTCATGCATAAACATTGATCCGCCATATAGTCCCGTTTGCATGTTTTTTCATATAAAAACAATCAAATGCATATCCTAACGGGTCAACTTGGCTGCAAAAAGAAGAAAATATATGATATATTGCTATAAACGTTGACTTTCTGTGCGAGGTATGTAGGTCATCTGTGGTTGGTAAAGTGATTTATACTTTATTGCGATAAGATCATATTATTTGCTTTGTTTTCAAATACCCGCGATTGTGACAGGTGAATTATTTCTAGATTCAAACTGGTGTTTTTTAGTGGGAAAAGTTTAATTTAGATCTGGCATAATGTCTCGACTTGGCGATCGCGAAATATTAGAGATGTTACAATCTTTACCGGAAGATCAATCAGATGATGAGGGTGAAGATGTGGAGTTACAACCTGGTCCCGAAGAAGTTGCAAATATTTCTATAAATGATTTGTGGAGTAAGACTTGGGGTATAGTTTTTTTTTCTAAAACTATGTCAAGAGATGGGTTCAAAGAGATAATGAGATATATTAGATTCGATTTGCGATCTGAAAGATCTTCAAGAATACAAACAGATAAGTTTGCACTTATTTCTCAGGTGTGGAATCGTTTTATAGAAAACTGTATATCTTGCTACAAGCCAGGTGAAAATCTGACTGTCGACGAACAACTATTTCCAACTAAAGTAAGATGTGCATTTTTCAATATATGTCGAACAAGCCAGATAAATTTGGAATAAAATTTTGGCTGTGCGCAGATAAGAATTCAAAATATCTTTTGTATGCCTCGCCCTATTTGGGAAGGGATGAAACTCGTCCTGGAAATCAGAGTCTTGGAGAATATGTGGTTATGAGTCTAGTAGAACCGTTTGTCAAACAAGGTAGAAATGTGACTACTGACAATTTTTTTTACATCTGTTTCTTTAGCAAGAAACTTACTTTCCAAACGAACAACACTAGTGGGTACTGTAAACAAAGGAAGGCGCGACATTCCCCCATATATCAAAAACATGAAACTAAACTTATACGAAACGAAAGCTTTGAAAACAGAAGATGAGCAATGTTTACTGACAATTTATCAAGCGAAAAGAACAAAAATTACATGATAATGTTCAAATAGATGAAAGTACCCCAAAAAAAAAAACCTGAAACCGTCACATTTTATAATTCTATGAAATATGGTGTTGATGTTCTTGACCAAATGGCTAGAAAGTACAGTGTCAAGGGAGCTTCGAGAAGATGGCCGGTACAAGTATTTTATAATATATTAGACTTCGCTGCGATAAATGCTTGGATTCTATATCAGGAAGTGGCAAACAAGCAAGTGCGTAGACGGGACTTTATACTACAGTTGGCTCTCGAACTCAGCAACATTGCGGGAGAATCAGCTAGTACTTCAACACAACCACTTATACCGATGCAGCCTTCAGCCGCAGGTACAGGTAAAAGACGTCACTGTTATATATCCAGCTGTAATAATAAATCTAGTTATGTATGCGATATTTGTAAAAATCCGTTATGTGGAAACTGTAATCAGTCAAAAGCAATTATTTGTCATGATTGTAGTAAGAAATAGCAAACTTCTTGTTAATAAAACACGTTAATATGATTATATTTAAGTTTGTTCACTCATTGATTAGCACTTTTAAATGATTTACTATATCAAAATCTACATTTTTATTGTATGGGGTCAAATGACCCCTGCCGTCTTTCTTGGTAAGAAGATTTTCCCGTCTTTCTAGTGTTAAGTGGAAATAAAAAATAAATGCACTTTTATGGTGTGAAGATATTTCTCACTAAAAGTGGGAAATAATTTAAGCAGCAATTTCATGAAATTTTTTCTCACCTCTGTGGTCGGTCATATTTGGTAAATTTAACAATGGCATATAAAGAAACTTGCATATACCTATCTACTCCCAATCCTACAGAGACTCCAATCAGGGGAGTTGCAGGGAGGCAGCATAGCAGACCACGTATGTGATTGAGTCGTTGAATGCGCTCTCTCTTAGTGTATTTCTTATTAAATTGAACTAATAAAATATCACATCTACATTAAGAGGTGATTGTTTATACTATGTTACAATTTTTTCGTAAACCTGCAGTAAATTGAATTTGCGCTTCCATTTTATTGCTTGCACGTTATCACTTACTTCTGTCAAGAGCCAGTCTTACACTGAGTTCGTAAAAAGATCAAATAGTCGACTTATAAAACAAAATTGTCAACATCATCATAAAAACGGAAGTTTTCACAGTAACACATATTGCAAAAATTAATCGCATAAGAAAATAATTTAATAAAACGGAATTATAGCGAACCTTTAATGAGAGACAACTTCGAATTAAAAGTGAAACTAATTCTCACAAAAAAGTTGAATTATTTTCCACTTTCAGTAAGAAATAACTTAGCATCACAAAAGTGGATTTATTTCCCACTTGTGGTAAAGTAAATTCCCGTGTGAAGTGAATTTCCGTGAAGTTATTTCCTCGCATCTACAAAGTATGATCAGGAAGAATTTTTAAATCAATTCTCCTTAGATGTGAGAGCTTGAACTTCTCCTTTAGGTGGCTCTACAGTTCGGGGTGATCTAGGGCCTACTTCTCGCAACCATTTGTACGTGCGTGTTATATTTTTGCACGAATGGAAGGGACCTACAGTTTTTTGCCTACTCCGAACGGTGAGTTGAGAAGCTTCTCATGACAAATGATACTCTTTGTATGCTTGTCAGACATACGAAACAGGTTGTACCAAACTTAGGTGTCTGTTGGGATTGAACCCGGACAGCATTGCGTAGTAGTCCAACGCACTTTCCACTATACCACATTGTGCACAGCTTGAACTTAGAATTCATCAAATAAAAGACACCGGATTCCGTGACACCAGCTTACAACCAATAACATGACAATACATACAAAGGCATGTCTGCATTTCCCTCTTGTTGATTCTCACGCATTCGAAAGACTTAATAATTCATAAAAATGGGGGGGATTAAAAAAAACGATAATATCAAAGACTGATTAATGAACGTGTTAGACAGGAAAATACTGATCACAAAGGGAGGTCCACAAACCACAATACTATTTTTTTTTTTTGTTTAATTTCTACTGTTTATTTGTAAGGAAGAAAGGACATATGTTTATACACTCACGATTGCTAAAACATCTTCCCTACTATTTCGTGCGTGTCATCTCCCACTTAGTGGCATTTTCTCAAGTCACGATTTACATTTGTGTAAAACCCAAAAAATGTCCTCAACACAAACACATTAATACTCCACATATCTTGTTTTGTTTCTTGAAAATTAATTGCCACACCATTAGAAATCAATTCTCTGGCAATAAACAATTTATTCTTGACTCTCACTAGAAAAAAATAATAGAAATGAAGACGATCACAAGAAATGAAGCGATTCTCTTAAATAGATACGCGTCGCTTTATTGCCATTCCATTTCTGTTACCGTTATGCATGTTTTAATGTCCTTTCTCTGCTTGGTTTCCACATGTCTGCATCAGGAAGTTCAGTCTATCACGCGCCCATTACTACGGGTGATTTCGTTAAATGGCACCTTCCTACAGGCGAAAATACATTTCGTGATATATCCTTAATGATTGCGTGAAAGTGAAATTGTACAGTGGCACGATAGAAGTTTCTTTCTCAGTCAACCGGTGGGTGGATGGGTGGTGGCTCCGGTTGAATGATTTCTAAAGGCAAAAGGACGTACATATATGGTTGGAGTTGTTTTTTAATGGAATTTCATATCAGTGGAGCAGTGTCTCTCCCTTTCTCTGGGAAAGAACGACATCACATGCTTATGCGGATGATTAGCTGCGATAAAATTTCGAACGAAAAAGTCTTGCACCACCTAACTGATGTAAAATGGTGGCTCCTCCATGAATTCAAACGAAGGGCGAATAATTTGAAAAAAAAAGAAATAGAATATGAAACGTTATGTATCAATTGGCAGAAGTTGTAGATGGGGTATACGTATGTATACGCTTCCAAGGTTACATTGGGAATCAATAGAACCAAGTTTATGGGTGCGTACACATGAGTGAATCAAGCTCTTCTTTACTGAACTCATTAAATTCAGTAACGAAAAGTTGAAAAGAATCAAACAAAATCAACAAATTTAAAGGCTTCAAACCTACTCAAAATGTTGCTGTGTAAAGATATAGCTTAATTAAATGTTACAAATTGTAAGAAGACATGCCACTCGCTGCGAATAGAGACATAGTATATTTATTAATTCAATTAACATCATTTATAATAGATACTGAGAACAATATCTTTATTCTATAAATGTCTGATAAGTCTACAGTTAATGCAATTCTCAGGCCCTACTACCAAATTCTCCATCCTATCCAATCCAATGTACTGTGTGAACGTCTGAAATCTGTCTGCAGTACACTAATCGGTGTGGCTTCCGGTCTGGCAGATCGACGACCGACCGATCCTGGAAAATACCAACGCATTTCAGGTCGAGACTCACCATCTCTTCATCGACTTCAAAGCCGCATATGATAGCATTCATCATCGTGAGCTCCACAAGGCGATGGCCGAGTTCGGGATCCCGGCTGAACTGATCCAGCTATCACGCGTGACGCTGGAAAACACGCGGTACAACGTACAATTTGGAAACAGTTCCTCTGAACTTTTCCAAACATGCACCGGATTTCGGCAAGGAGATGCGCTGTCATGTGACTTCTTCAATTTTGTGCTGGAACAGATAGTGCGCAGGGCAGGTGTAAACCACACAACTTTTTCCACTGACGATCAATTCAAAACGGAAGTAGATTAGAGTTGGGCAAACTAGTTCACTCCACTGAAGTAGTTCAGTAGCTCTCGTTCACTAAAAAGAACTAGTTCACCAATGTAGTTCAGTAACTCATTTAGCTCAGTAGTTCTTTTAGTTCAGACTCAGCTTCACCATTCACCTCTCACTTATACAGTACACAGACACAATATACGTTCATCTCATTTCTTATACTCATCCATAAGGTATAGTTTATATCCAGAAATAGACCAGTCAGTCGTTCGTTTATGTATGTTCCTTTACAAGTTCGATTGAGAGGAAATACGAAATTAAGGGTGGAATATAAAAAAAATGTGTGTATACCAAAGACACAACACACTGGAGTACGGTTGACTCGCACGACCATGCAACTCAAAATGGTTTAATTGGATCGATGCAACAATCCTTTGGGTTGCGCTTGCGAGTTTTATCTCTCTCTCATACGGTAGTGAATTGTATTATACCAAAGAATATATAATAAATATAAATAAATATTGTGGGCACCGTAGCGCAAGTGGTTAGTGCGTCGGACTACTGAGCCAGCGGTCTTGGGTTCGAATCCCGCCGCAAACACCTAAAAGTTTTTCACGGTGCCCACCTCTTTCGATTGTCTGACAAGCATCAAAGAGTATCATTTGTCACGATTGAGCTTCTCAACTCGCCGTTCGGAGTCGGCAAAAAACTGTAGGTCCCTTCCATTCGTGCAAAAATATAACACGCACACACAAATGGTTGCGAGAAGCAGGCCCAGGTTCACCTCGAGCTGTAGCGCCAACTAAGTAAAGTAAGAATATATAATAACCAAGAAGACGCATCTCATACAAATTTTTGTACTGAAAATTTTTGTATGGCGGGTCCTAATATCAGGACCCGCTCTCTTAAATTACTTATTTCAGGAGCTTTTTTCGCTCATCCTACTCTTTCCTCTTATAACACACAGAATGAATTGACTGCGGAAATTTGTAAAGTAGAAACCGGTTTCTTCAATTTTGTGCCTACGAAAAGGGTCAGTATACACCTCATGATATTTCAATAAACTTTGATTTCATTTCAAACTGTTTTACTGTGATTTACGATTCCAGGTGATGTAAATGAAACAGTGTTTGATATGCGTGGGCAGATTAATGCCGTTGCATCGTATGTAACAAGTTGAGAAAATGATCAGCAGGACTAGGTTGTACCAGCACGCTCTGTAGTGGACGGTCCCTTTAGGTTTTTTTGCATGGTTGGTTGAAAATAAGAATTTTATTTTCTTCGCTTGTTGTTTACTTTTGATATTTTGTGCCTCGATATGTATGTGTGCGAGTATGGAATAACTTGGTATTTTTGAATGTTTGCTAATATGATTCGTACACTTAATAGGAATCGGCAATCGGCATTCATTGACCCAATGTAGACTATGTGTTGATTACGTCACTGAAAAGAGGTGCCTTTAGTTGTCGCTAAGGTTATTATGTGAAATTGCAATTATTAAATGGCATGCATACATACAAAACCATTCAGGCGTTACGCTCTTGCAACTATCACTGTTTTTATTTTCCTGATTTCTGGCTGTGATGAAAAAATTGAGTCGAATACTAAAATATGTTTTTTGGTTATCTCAAAGAACTCCTCCGATGGGGCATTCAAATTACCAAAATCAGTACTTCGGTTATAATTTTTCTGGAATATGAAAAACTGAAAAAATGAAATTAATTGGTTTGCTTTGCTTTCAATACATGTGACTATGCGCTGTATATGTATTGTGTGCTGTACCACGTGGTACATAACATATACTATGATCGCCGCCGAGCATACAAAATGTCAAGAGAAAAACTTTTTTGTCTTGCCTCTCAGTCTCAATCTCAATTGGATTGTTATTTTTCTTTGGTTCTCTTACGTTGTGAAAGAGCTTTTTCATTATCGATAATTTTTTGGTGGCAGATAATACTTCTTGGTTATTATATATTCTTTGATTATACCTACTACTGTACTACTACAACTACAAAGGATACGTTCCCAAAGAATTCGTGTAAAAAAATCCGGTTTTGTATGTACATACTTCTTATCTGGTGAGCCGTAGACGTAGTGAACTACTGAGCAGGGCTGCCGAAGTGAGTACTAAGGGAGTATTCGTACTACCCTCTCAAACACTGTACTCCCGTACTCCCCTCGTCATGATTGTACTCCCCTATTAAAAATTTACAATTTTTAAAAAAAATAGTTAATTGAGTAACTTTTCTTCAGTGAATAGTACATTGTTAAAATACTAGCTAACCAGCACGGTAACTCTTAATGTGTTTAATATGTTGCCACCTAATTTACTCAATGAATTATTTTTCAAGTGTTAAATCCATGTACAGGGTGCTTTCTATGTCCCAGACTGAGTGTTTTTTAATAACTTATATTTATATTTATTTTATTTTTTATTTTATTAATCGAATACGAGTATATGACAATAAACTAAACTAAAACTAAAATTACGTACGGAATATGAAGTTGGTCAAGTAGCAGGCTCTGGCCATGGCGCAAAGCCGCGGGCTCTTTTAAGCACATTTTTAATAACGATTTCGCAGACGTCTTATAAAGGGTGATTTTTTAGCTGGTTTGGTTTTGGCAACACTGGTTTTGACAGCTGACGTGTGTTTAGTACCTTGTGTCACTGTCAAACAGCTTCAGTTTGGTTTGCAATTTAACCATGGATCGTCTTACAAATGAACAACGCTTGCAAATTATTGAATTTTACTATCAAAATTCGTGCTCGGTTCGAAATGTTTTTTTTATCGATTTATCGAAAAATTGTGTTCAGCGATGAGGCTCATTTTTGGTTGAATGGGTACGTAAATAAGCAAAATTGCCGCATTTGGAGTGAAGATCAGCCAGAAGCATTGCAACAGCTACCAATGCATCCCGAAAAAGCCACTGTTTGGTGCGGTTTATGGGCCGGCGGCATTATTGGGCCATATTTCTTCAAAGATGATGCGAATCGCAGCGTTACTGTCAATGGTGAACGCTACCGAGCGATGATAACAAACTTTTTTTTGCCCGAAATGGAAGTTCTTGACTTGCATGATATGTGGTTTCAACAAGACGGTGCCACATGCCACACAGCACGCGAAACAATGGCGCAATTGCGAGGCGAGTTTGGTGAACAGTTAATTTCACGTTTCGGGCCGGTCAATTGGCCGCCTAGATCGTGCGATTTGACACCATTAGATTATTTTTTGTGGGGGTATGTCAAGGCTAATGTCTATAGGGACAAGCCCGCTTCGATTGACGCACTGGAAGCCAACATCCATGCATTCATTCGTGAGATACCGGCCGATATGTGTGAAAGAGTATGCCAAAATTGGACTCAGCGGATGGGCTACCTGAGACGCAGCCGCGGTCAACATTTGCATGAAATTATCTTTAAACATTAAATTGCAAGGTTCAAACTATCGATTCAAATAAATATTTCATTCATTTTTTCGAATTTTTTGTGTTTTTTTTTTAAAAAAAGTTCTCAACCTCTTAAAAAATCACCCTTTATTATTTAAGGCAATTTTATTTCGAATTTTGTTCTTAAGCATTAAGGTTTATTCAAGTACCACCATATGAAGAACTCTGGAGGTTTAAATCAGGGGATTGTGGGAGCCACCCGATATCACCACTTTTTGACGGGAAAAATTTCTCATGAAATTTGCATCGTAGAACAAGCTGTTTATGATATGGCACCGTCTTATTGGAACTACATGCTGTGTAGGCCTATTTGATCCAATTCAAGCACAAGACAGATTTTAAACATGTCCCGATAGAGGTCACTAGTAACTTATATCATTGCTCAAGCGTCCTTAAAGAAGAGTTTTAACAGGCTAATACTAGCTGTTAATGTTTGATTTGTATTGTCTCTGTTTTGTACTCCTCTCAGACACAAAATACTCCCCTGCAAACGTCTAAAATACTCCCATTAGAATTTTCAAAACGGCAGCCCTGCTACTGAGCTGTCACCGTCATCTCTATTGTGTTTGTGTTTCACAACTCACTAGTTCAGATACAGATTCAGATGAGAGGTGAGCCGTTGAACTACTGAACTAAACATATCTGAACTAGTTCATTTAGTTCACCAAAGTGAGCCGATCTTTTGAACGGCTCCTTCAGGAGTTACACAACTCTAAAGTAGATACGTTATTTGCTTTGGAAAAGACGCATATTTTTCTCTTTCACGGGACTTTTAATTTTTAGAGGAGCCCTTTTAGTTCTTAGCTGTTAAAACTTACCGCTGTTACTTCTAACCCCACTCTTCCCTAGTCCTTTTTAGAAGTTGTAGATATTCGAAGCAAGGCTTGGTTCTACCTAGGACTGCTGACGCCAAATATTTTTATTATTTTATTTTCGAAGCACTGGGAATCGATAACCTGGGCTTGGGATCGTATGTCCTGAGTTTCACTCAATTTAAAACTCACTCGAAAAGTATATGCAAAGAAATCACTTACATAGAAATAAGTAGATAATACCAAATGTGACCATGATTAGCTGTCTGGTATGGAAATGAAATTTCAAAACTCTTGTGGTTTTGAAATTAAATTTTCAACGAGATTCTTTTCAAAATCGCGGTCAAAGAATACCAATTCCATTCGACTTTCATTGCGACTCTTCACGTAACACTATCGAGTTGAGGCCATATAGGATTTTATACCACTCGCACTTATCCTAATCCAATACACCCACACAAACACACCTCAATCAAAATACTAATACGACACGTACTCGAATCGGACTAACTCCATATATCCTATTTTTTTTTTTTTTTTTTTGTAATTTCAGGATGGAAAATCATCGACCAAATCTCATCATAATTTCAATATCGATGCTGTATTGGTTTAAATCCTCAGTGGATTGTTGGAAATTCGATGCGCGTTTTGCGGCCGGCGGTGGTGGTGGTCCCGGTGGTACTGGTGCTGGTGGCGGACCCGCCACTAATCCAACAGCGACTGGAGCTGCCGCTGCTGGCGCTCATGGACAAACATCGAACGGTGGCCATACCACAGGTACGAGAGGTAATAACGGACCCAACGGCTCACCTGGAGGTGGTAATCCTCAGCCGCCGCCACCGCCACACCCGGGTATAACAATGCTAAATGTAAACCAACAAGATATGCTGTATGCATGCCCGCTGAATAGTATGTGCCAATGTGCCGGTCTGCCAAATGAAACATCAACTTTGATTGAGATTAATTGCAATGAGGTTGCACTCTATAAATTTCCCGGTAAGTACGTGTTTTTCGTTTTTTGGTAATTTTTGTTTTTCATTTCAAGTTTTCCAGCATACCTACAGATGTATTTTTAATGTACACCTGTACGAGTCGTACTTGTGTATGCGTGTAGTGTATCCAGATTCCTTATGCGGTTAGCTGGGGCCTAGGCAATTATTTTGTTTAATGTATATTTAATGAGAGTGTGACCATGGTCGCAGCACTGCCACAATATTAATGCAAACGAAGGACATGGAAACGTATTTCGAAACGTTACGCCCACCCGCACCACCCACACACCACCCACACACCATTATCATCATCATCATGGGTATAGTGGTGGCGGTCTCGTTATGCGGTTCGGCGTGAATATGCAATTGGCTGGTTAAAATAAAATAAACAAGATGCAGCGATACATAATGTATGCTGCGCGCATTGGAAAATTTCATAGTTATTCGTTATTTGCAATAAATCACAAAGGAGTAATAAATTTCTCACAGGATTGCATCCGCACGCCGCGCCGCCGCTCCCTCTGGAGAACAGATGATAATGTGATATAATCCTTAAGGTACTGCATATATATATACAAATCGGGGATTATGCTGGCTGAAGGTTGTTTGCCAACGAGTATTAATTGTTCACTGTAATTTATTGCTGCAAACGGATTAATTAATATTATTAAAGATGTGCAGCGAGGGTGGTGGGGGTGCTTATCACAATATTTGCCAAGAGAAGTGAGTTAGAGTTTAACAAGGGTTTATGCCTTACATGTTTTCTTTATTTAAAACTTTGAACATTTTGGGGAGATATGACAGTTGTTCAAATAGAATTATTGTAAAGGATTAGCAAGGATGATGAGCTCAACGGTAGATTATGTGCAGAAGTGCAATTAAGTTCCTATTTTCTTATTTTTAGCTTCTATAAGTTAATTTAAATCTAACAAGATGCGAAGGGAATATTTTAGACAGTTTTTAGGGTTCCGTACCCATGTGGTAATACGGAACCATTATAAGTTCGCTCTAACTCAAAAATGTCTGTCACGATAAAAACATCAAGAACCGTTCTTCCTAGAAACTTGAAATTTTGCAGACATATACATTCCGGTGGTCCACATATTTTATAGATAACTTATCACTCAAAAATATTGTGAAACAACTATACACCCTGGGTTAAATGTAATCTAAAAAACAAAAAATATTCTGAAAAATGTATTATGTGGAGCATCATTTGAATGGGCTCGAAACTGATTCCAAAAATTTCTTAATTTTTTCTATTAGAAACTTTGGAAGTTATTGCCAAAAATATGTGCAAAATATCATACCAAAATGTTCCCTGCAGTTTTCTCTGAAACTACTGAAGCTAAAAATATGAAAAAAATCATAGTTTGTAGAAAATTAACTACATTTTCAAAGATAACTTAGAGAATCTCGTAACTTGTATAGTTTTTGAGAAATTCACGTCGAAAAACTTAATTTTATGTCGAAAAATTCAATTTGTCAACAGACTAACTTGTTAACTAATGGACCAATTTTGAAGAAATTACCACTTCGATTAAAAATAATTTTGGGAAAATTAAAGGCTATCCAAAATTGTGCTGCCATATGCAAAAAATTAAAAATAAATAAATAAAAATGAGCATTTTGCCAGGAAATGAACCTGAGACCCCGGAACTCAGTAGTACAGCACAAAAAAGGTTAATGGGTGCGCTACACACTCATAGAGATCCAAATGGATAGTCCAATAAGATCGGATGGTACCCTCTTCACACTTGATTCTAACACACCGCACAGTGCAGAACCATGTACCCTGTACGTGAAGAGTGCACGAACAACACATTTACTCGGCATATATACACTGCAGTCTTCACGGACGGGTCTTAAACTGCAAACGACTCGGGTCTGGTATTTACTATGTGGAACCACATCTAAAGGTGTAACTAAGACTCCCGGATACCTGCAGCGTTTTTTAAGTAGAAGTTCTAGCCATACTTAAAGCTGCAGAGCTTCTGAACATGAAACAAATATCCGATATTGATATTTACATCGACAGCCAGGCTGCCCTGAATTGTGCAGAATCGGGTAAGACTATGTTGGCTGCCTTGTCACTCCTGGATAGAAGGCAACGAGTTTGCCGATGAGTTTTCAACAAAAGGGGGGGGGGGGGGAGGGTAGAAGTTGCTCCACCGCTACGCAGTATTAAATCAAAGGTAAAATATACAATCACGAGAAGGGCTGACCACAGATGGTCTAATATTTTAGGGTTTCCAACGCACTTTGGCCGGCGCTGGACCGTAGAATGACTCGTGCAATCCTTAGACTTAGCAGGGCACAAATGAGAATAGCTATAGGAATAATATCCGGGGAAGCACGCCAAGAGGCTCGGACTTATAGGCACGGATATCTGAAGATACTGCAACGATATAGGTGTAGCAAAGGATATCGCACATATTCTGTGTGAATGTCAGGGCATGGCATGCAGTCGCAGGAACATTTAAGGCTTCTTGTTTTTTAGTAACCTAGAAGAGGTGGGCCGATTCAATCACAGACTCGTTTTAAAATTTTGCAGGACAATAAAATGCTTAGAGGAATTTGTGGCGGCTTAGGTGCCATACTTGGATGGATTCTTAGGGGATCGCGATGGCCCCACCCCGGTGCTTAGTATTAAGGGATGGCTCAGCCTCTCAATCCGTCTCAACCTAACCTAACGGTCTTTTTGCACGATCAGCAATCTGCTGTTGGATGACCCATCATATGTAGGTCCGTGTCAAATAATGAAATATAATACCCCCCACCCACCTTGCAAAAACGGACCGAAAGGCACTGGAGACAAGAGGCCAACTAAATTTATTGCATATTATAAGGTTAATGCAAAATGGGGCGAGTTTTGCTTATGAATTTTAAAAATCTCATCACCCAAGCTGGTTCAGTTTATTGACAGCTTCCTCAACCATTTCGGAGTTGATCAACTCTGTTGAATAGGTTTTAATAGCTGCTTAGCTATCAGAGCAGATGTAGACGGACTTGCCTTTCCATCTCTTGTTAAGTGCAAGTTGCGCTGTGAAAGCTACAGCATACACCTCTGCCTGAAAGACAGTTGTAAATCTGACCAGGGGAATAGATTGCTCAACGTGGCATTCTTCTAAGTAGGTACCTGCTCCGGAGAGCTCATCTATCAAGGATCCGTCCGTATAGAAGACTATACTTTCTGATGAGAAACCAAACCAACCTCCGCTGTTCCATTCAGAGCGATCTGGAAGAAGACATTGGAACCTTCGCCCGAAATTATATCTGGAGCTGCTTTTAGTATCCAGAGCTCACCCAAGGCTCCTGGTATTGAATCAAGAAGCCCCCCACCCTGCTACCTGTACTAACTTCACTGAAGGTAACTCGCCTTCCAAGAAGCACACCTATGCGGTATACTGCTTTCCTAGCTTCGTTTTCAATAAAGATATGCAGTGAAGGCAAGACAAGAAGGATCTGAATGGCAGCGGTGGGTGTCCCTCTCATGGCCCCGGTATTTGATCTTAGTAAGTGATTTGTATGCACTTTTTTAATACTCTTTGCCCCAACTCACCACTCGCCTCCAGAGGCCATCTACTATGAGTTTCGTCATCTTATTCCCTTTGAAATGATTGCATTGACTTCGTGCAAAATTCGTACGAATTTCATCAAAGAGGTTATTGTGTATTTTTTAACATCCCCCTCCGAGAGTACTAAGTGCTACCTGCATATGTACATAATGTATTCATTAAATGTTTTAAATCTGCCGCGCCCCCTTTACTTTTATTAGAGTGATTTTGTCTAAGCTGTTCTTTCATAACGCTGGCCACCCTTCTACAGATTTCCCGCCGCTTTGTGGAATTAAGGACGCAACCACTCTCAGAACTAGTACCACGTGCATAAATTTTAAACCTCGAAACACCCTACATACAGCCCTTTACCAGATTCGAGTATACGCAAGGACACGTCCACAGTGATATTATAAAAAATCACAACTCGCCAACAATAACCATTGTCTTTGTAGCTTATTCCGTGTCCTTGAATACAGTTAACGATCAAAAAAGAAAGGTTGATTCCATTCTAAAGGGAAAAACATCATTTTCAGTTGAATAACCAGCACCCCCACCCACACCACCGCACCACTTCTAGTAGGCAATAAAACAAGAGCTTCGTACCCCTTTGGTAGCGAAGAATGTTGCATGCTAATGCTAAGTACCCACTTAAGTTGCACAACGAATGTCCGTCCGTGCATTATTCTCTCTCTGGGCAATGAAAGAAAACATGGGAGGGGTAAGTTCTCTATGCAGATGCATTACAAACGCCCCTAAATTAAGCCAAGCAGTTTAAATTGTGTGTGTATTTTTTCCCCTGTTGTTAACCCTCCATTTTTAAGAATGGGTTACCCCTAGTATCTAGAGGATCTGTGGAAAATAAAAGAGAACAAAATTTTAAATCTACAAAGGACCCCTCATCATCCTACTATGCTAAGATGGCTTAAATACATTTTAAGCCAAGGATTTTCCCTCATTTTGTCGTGCCTTGTTGGTGTTGTTGTTTTGTTAGATTTTGCATGATTTTTAAGAGACTACACTGCTTGATTGTTATTTCGTATATTTTCATATTTAAATCATCCCTTGTTAAGCACATTTTGTTCGCTGTGCTTGTGTTTTCATTTCGAAAACCCTCTTTCGCATTACATTCAAAGGAGGCGAAAGTATTTTTATTTGGTTTTGTGTTTGCTGCCATTTTTATTTTATTTTTTTATTTTTTCGAAGAAGAATTTACTCCTCTTTTGTTGCCTATGAATGGAGATGATTATGTACATACGAGAGAAAAGAGTAGGTTTATATTGTTGCAGAGAAGGACTCGAGGAAACAATTTGACGAAGGTGAAATGTGATCCTTCAGGGGATGAGAAAAAATATACTGCTGCACAAAAATACGAGTATATACAACGTGTGCTCCTGCCGCCTGCCGACTCGACTGAGAAACGTATTGTTACAGTTGACAGGTTTTGTTGATGTTTTCATTCCTTGCGAGAGGCCAGCGCTGAATGGAAAAAGAGGAAATTTAATGAAAAGCCCAACAAAGGGAAGATTTCTTCTGGGGAATTGCATTTGTTAGCGCAGAGAAAATTGGATGACTGAACTGGCTGGCTGGGTGGCACGTCATGTTGGAGGAGGATTTTGTTCCTTTTTTGAAATGACCTATTTTTTTCTAAAGCTCAAGTAATTGTTATTATTCATTGGTATGTGTTTTAGTCGTTGGTCGATATAATAATTCGTTTTCAAGACTCAAACATTAAAATCTAGAAGGAAAAGAGCTGTACCTATATATTCCAAAAATTTTGAAAAATTACATCGCGTATGGTTTATTGGTGTTAAATCGACCAGTTTACATCATCTCACTTTGAAATAACGCAGCTTAGAACTTCTTATGTAGCTCAAAAACAAATGTTTGTCTCCCACTTTGTGGCAGGTAGAAGCGTCTTTCTAGAATCAAATAACAAAATACCTAGGAGTGACCCTAGATAGAAAAATAACATGGGAAAAATACCCAAATTCTATCTATAAGAAAGCAATAAAGGCACTATGGTGTACGAAGCAACTATTAGGAAAATCCTGGGGACACAGCCCCAAGAATCCACTGTGGATCTGCACACAAATAGTAGACCCAGTATACTCTACGGACCGGTGATATGGTGGAGTGGAATTGCTTCTAACGGGCAAACAAGATCCAGAGACAAGCAAGTTTGAGCGTAAAAGGAGCAATGAGAAACACACCAGTTGCAGGTCTGGAAGCTCGATTGAACATCACCCTAGTTCACCTAGCAATACAGGAAGAAGCAGATAAGCAAGCTCTCGTTCTTCACAGCATATATAAATTCAAAGACGGGAACCTAAAGGGGCATCTTAGTATAACATACTAAACAAGGTCTATCTAGCTAAAGAAAAGACCAGTGCCAGTGATCAAATTTCCCTAAAAATAAGTTTCGTAAAAAACTACGAAACATTCTGAACAGAGATGAATGGAATAGCAACCCAAAGTGGAATAAGAGCGATGACCAACAGTGGTACACAGATGGGTCGAAAACAGAGAATGGTGTCGGATGAGAAATAGTGGGGCCAATATGTCATAAACACACACATATCCCTCCATAAAGACGCCACCTTTTTATAAGCGGAGCTATCTGCTACCATAAATCTTACTGGAGAGAAACTTACACAAAACAAAGATAAACATAATGTCTGACAGCCAAGCTGTTCTAAAGGAACTAAGAAGCCACAACTTCGAATCAAATGCCACATTCGAATGCCATTCAAACCTTAATCTGTGAGTTAAACTGATATGGGTGCCAGGGCATATAGGACATGAGGCAATGAAAAGGCCGATATCTGATATTTATTGGACCAGGCCCTCACTGTAGCTTCTGTAGGGAAGACACTACCAAAGTCATTGCAGAACCAACTAAAAAGTAACTGAAACAGCTTAGAGGGCCTTAAGCACTCTAAAAAGTTCCTCAATCACAACAAAAAAAAAGGACAACTGAAACCCTGAAACTAAACAGAGGAAATTTGAAAACTCCTTGCGTAGGTCAGACGGGACATTCAATCTGTAGCCACCTCTACAAACTGAAAATCAGCAACACAGACACCGCTGCATAATCTATCAATAAACAAAAGAAACTACGGAGCACCTGATCTCAGAGTGCCCCTTTTTCTAGCAAAAATAAGGGCCAAAACACTAGGCAAATGCACACACTATCAGAAGAAGACTACAAAAATATTGCAGTCTTTTCTGTCTTTTCTTTCCTAGACATTAAAGGGGGCACAATAGAGCAACTCTGATCGCAGTGCTAGCGGACACCTCTACCGTACCCCAAATTAATCATATCATATCATTCTAGAACCAAATATTATCTTTGACCAGTCATTAAAATTGGGTAAAAAATAAAAAAAAAAAAAAACGACACCTTTCGTCATTGACAACAGTGGTTCAGGTTGTATGGAAACGCGGAAATAATTCAATATCTCTAAAATTACTGGACCGATTTTGATGATTTTTTCACCAAAAAGCTTGTATTTTTTTTACTACTATTTACTACTATTTAAAATTCTATATAATAAAATTTTAGATAATAAGATTCATTAAAAATTGCCTATAAACTAATATCTGACGAATAAATATTAATGATTTTTTATAAAAATAAATTCAAATGCATTTACCTATACAGTGTAACGAATTATATAATTAACAGCCATTCGTTATATCGAAAAATTCGATATATCGAACGTCTTTCTTTTTTTTTGCTAATTAATACTAGAATATAAAAACAAGTGAAGAAAATAGAAATTAATTAATAAGTTTTTGGTAAACAAAACAATTATGATTTGGAAAAGAAGTCTTAAATATAAGTTTGCCTTTTGGTTCCCTCCAAGCTTTTCTGAAGCGCCTCCTCTAGCATTTCTCTTAACCTTCACATTGTCGCCAATAAAAAACTCATAATCTTGACAGCAAACACCCGGGTGTAGAAATATAACTCTCATATGTTTTGTATGGAATTTTTTTTATTCAGTTTAAATGTTTGTTATTTGTGATTTGTCTTTTGTCGTGCTTTATTTGTTTCACAATTCAATGCAGTTGCGTTAAAGGACATTGCGTCCTAGACATAAGCTAATATTTAAAAGTAAGTAGCTACGTTATTTTATGGAGTGAAATTTGTTTTCATTCAGATCATAAAGTTTACTTATCTATTTAGTTCACTAGTTGAGGTTGTCAGTCTAAGGAAGTATTCGGGTTAGTATATATACCTTATTGGTTTTTAGGGTTCCGTACCCATATAATAAAATGGAACCATTATTAGTTCGCTCTGTCTCTTAAATATCTATATATTCTTGGCACACTTATACATTACGGTGTCCACATATTTGAGACAACTTATCATTCTGTATCGATAAGGAAACTAGAACACAGCTTACAGATCAGTTCCAAAAAACTGTAATGCGTGTAGGTATGTATACATATGCAATTTCAAATATGTTTGTAGGTATGTGCATATTTAGAAACATCCTCACAAAATAGGCTGTAGTTCGCATCATTTTTAGCTATCAAAAGAAATAAGACGTTTTATCATTCGTCATAATTTGCTGCATTTGCCAAGAGCAAAACAACAATATGTACTATTAAAAAGTAAGAATACGGAGTTCTTTGAATGCGAGTCTGACTCACGCTTGGCCGGTAGTTTTTTTTTTTTTTGCTAACACTTTTGCATTCCATCCAGTAATAAAAGAGCTCAGATTCCAAGAGCTATGAGCTGCACTCGATCAAAAACTGCTGTAGAATGCATACTAGGCTAGGTATCTCAGTCTAGGGGATACGAGAACCGCGGAACGTTCCTTGCAATCTAAGTGATTTGATGGGTCGCATTCCAAATGATTTATGTGCTATACGGACTCTAGAAAAGTCTGCGTCCCATGCAAAAGAATAGTTTGCCAAGTGCACATCCTTACAAAAGCAAAATGTAAAGAATCCCACACTCAATGTGCTTTCGAAATTGTTATTATTTCTATATTCTATCTATATGTGTACTTTTATTTAGTAACAACGTATATGTATCTATGATATCAACCTATCCTATGTACGAATTCAATAGAGTCACTAACTAAATACATATGTATGTACATATCGCACGTGGCACTACACAAAATTTTCCACTTTTTGAGTTAGAGCCACATCTAGGCTCCAATATATACCACGTATCTTCTGCAAAGACACTCCTTCTGATACTTCATCTAATTTTCACAAGAGGTCACTAGTGTCACTTATTACTTTGACGTAAATCACTGGGTCGGTAATCGAAAAAACGTCATTATTCGTTTAGTATTGGTTTTCTTCATAAAAAAACAGTGATTTGATATTCAGTGCAATTAATTATTAGGCACTTTTTGTTTAGAGCCATTTTTTTAATCACTTTTTTTAAAAATCTAAAAAAAAATATTAGTTCATAACAGTGATTTTTTGTTTAGTGCCATTGTTATAAAAACGGCTCCGTAAGAAAATGCGTAAAAGTATTAATCAAAAACTGACACTATACCGAACTTTTTCAAAACGCCTCCTTTGTTATTTTTTTTGTAATCTTAGAATTCCATTTTACAAAAAGATAGTGATATTATACTTTGGCCTAGTAACATAACTTTAAAAAAAAAATTTCTTAGAGCTATCGACCATTGAAGTTAGTCCAAAACTTTAATCTGCCATATCTCAAAACTATGTTTTTTGTATAGTGATACTTTTGTTTTCAACGTGCGATATATAATGCTTTTTCTACTTCAGAGCGATAAATAACCCTCACCGATCCATATATTCGAAATACTATAATATGTATGACATATGTATGTATGTATGTATACTATGTATTTAATGTACATATACGTACATAAACGTATGTACATATATTGGCTATTTAATTGTGAAGTTTAAATAGTAACAGGTCTGTGCACAAAAATAAATAGAAATATTAGTAACATTTTTGACAGTTTCTACAGAAAACATATGAAAAAGTAATTTCTATACCCAGGTACATATATACCATCAAGGTGGTCGAAAAAAGGTAAAAAATTCCAAAAACATAGTGAATATTTTTTTATTTTTTTTTTAAATTCCATTTTACAATAGAACTCACTATTTTAGTCACTGAGCAGAAGCGGTTTTAGATTCTGTGAAAAAACCTCGGATTTCTTCGATATTGAAAATCGGGATCTATACCCAGGTGTATAACGACAATGTGAAGGTTAATAAAAGTGTTTTTGAGTAGTCGATATTGTTTTGAACTGACCTCTGTATGCATTTATTGAAGCAATTCCTTGCTTCTAAATGTTTAATTTTTTCATCAGTGCGCAGCTCAGGAAGGTCATTTCGTCCTCACTCCACTTCCTCACTTATATCACCTTCCTGTTCTTCTTCTTCCCAAACAATACTGTTCCATTGAACAAGACCATCACCAGTTAACGAAGACTAAAATTGATTTTAAAACCATAGTTTTATTAACAAATAACAATTGAAATTTGTAAACCTACCTCCGGAAAAACTTTGTTAGCTAGACTGAGTGTTTGTCTGAAACATAAAACTTCATCCTGATTCATTAATACTGCCAACGGAATTTCATCTTCTTCATCAAAATCTTCAAAGTTGCTTCTTAAAATATTCCTCCAGCACTTTTTTAATGTTTCTGCTAATATTTTCTGCCAAGCCAGGGCAATTAAGGAGACCGCGTCATATACGTCGAATTGTTTTAAAGAATCCATAATGTTTTCTGAACCAGTAGCTACAATTGTTGTAAGCAAACTATTTTTATAATGCAACTTAACTAGCCAAATAGCGTTCTGGTCCATCGGTTGGATGAGAGGAGTAACGTTCGGTGGCATAAACATTACCCATATGTTTCCTCCATCAGTTTTCTTTATAAGTTCTTTGACAGGTGGATGACTCGGTGCAAACACAACCGACCACTAGAAATACTTCGCGAAATGAAAGGCGTAAAAAAACCCAACAAACTGAAACAGTTAATTTTCCTTTAAAATTACATATATGTATGTATATATGTATATGTTAGCATAACTGATCATTAGCAGGAATTAACAAAAAAAAAAAAAATAGAAAACTCAACAGATGTTACTAGCCGAAGCAGAAGTAAGGAAACATACAAAATATGACAATATCCGGCAAAAGTAAAGTTCCACCTACAGGAATTTGCAAGGCATTCGTTATATCGAGCGTACAATTTTTAAACCATTCGTTATATAGAACCATTAATGGGGAAAAAAAATTCATTCGTTATACTGGAAATTCGTTATATCGAGCATTCGTAAATCGAAATACTGGACGTCCACTGTATTTGTATTTTCATAATTCTTTAAGGTTCCGTACGCAATGGAAGTACAGAACCATTATAAGTTTGCTCTAACTGTAAAATATCTGTCACGATAAAAACATTCCGAAACATTCTACCTAGAAACTTGAAATTTAGCTCACTCATGTCTCAAATATGTGGACATCACGGTCATCCACATATTTGAGACGACTTATTACTGAAAAATATTGCGAAACAAGGGTGGTCAAATTGTAAACTCGAAAAAAATATCTGAAAAATATAACATGTTGGATATCTATCATTCGTAAGGGCTCAAAGTACAGATTTCAAAAATGTTTTCTTTATTTTTTTCTGTAAGAAACTAAGAATTTAAAGAAATTTGCATAGCTGATCATACTAACTGTATTCATCTTCTAATCTATCAAACATAATAAATTAAAAATATTGTTGCAAATAGATTGTTTTATGTCATATCATTATTTGACAAAGAAATAATTATTTTGCGATTTTTTACACAGTACCTACATACTAATGAGTATGACTACTATCTATGACCTTGAGTATCTACACAAAATGAGTTATTTGTTTAAAAAGATCAAATTTTAAGCATTGAAGGGACTGAATATAACCGATAGAATTTCATTAGAATATTTGAAGTCTAGAATGTATGAAACGGTCCACTGTGCGACGTTGTAAAACTGTTTGTATGAGGCATACCTCGATAGTTTGCAGGGTCAAACAGGCTACCTTTTACTGAATTGGAAATATCAGAGCCTCTATTCCATATTCCAATACATTGATAACGTATTTAACCTATTTAGAACGACTGCTTATGGAGATATCTCCGATTTCAAATATGCAATTGATTTCTTACTGTCAATTGAAACTCCTAATATGATACTAAAAGCACTTGTTAGGTTGAAGTGCTAGAGAACGTGGACGTGTTAGAAGCTCCTCAAACCAAGCGTAAGACGCCTTGCGTCGGTCTCAGCAGAGGCTGGCACATATACAATGTATATCTGCCATACTACGCTTGGTTGATGCATTTAGGTGGGAAACCGATACAAAAGGAGCTACTATAGACCCTATGTTTGCTAAATTGAACCCGGGTAACATTGCGTAGTTGTTCAACGCACTAACCACTACACCACGGTGCTCTACAGGAACTATAAGAGCTAAACGTTATTCACGTGAGACCTTCAACCACATCACCATTTCGAGACCTTCTTGAAAGAGAGAACTTCTTGAGAGAATATAACAAATATATGGCTGGAACCGAAAGGATGGATCAAAATATATCATGCTCACGTATATCTACCCGAAAAAAGATCATTGTCAATTTTTACTTATCTTATTGATGTAGCCATTCACAATGCTTGGACTCTCCGTGGGCTAATCAGAGGAAACCTTTCCCATAAACAATTTCGGCGAAATATTGCAAGTTGCAACGCACTGCTGTAACAAATATGCGGATCCTATGCAAATTTAGAAGGATGGAGTCATTATGTGGGACCATCTGCAACACGGCGGAAGTGCGCATATCAGTTTTGCAAGGCCACCACTTGACTAAAATGTAAGAAGAATAAACTTGTCCCTCATATTTCGAGTGATACCATCTAATTTCTGAGAACCTACATATAAAGTTTCTATTGTGCAATTCTGCCTTTTATTTCTCATTTTATGCAAAATCATATTTACATGCGGTATATACGACGGTCCACGGTGACCATCATATGGTAATACGTTCGGGCGGCTAAATGACCAGCGGTCCAAGTCAAAATAATATCAGAATCGATAGCTAGGGCTATAAGTATGTTCTCCTGAAAATGTCTCCGAAAAATTAACGATGTATCGTTCTCGTCTTAAATGGATTAAAATGATGTCCAATTGAAATTTAAAAATTTATTAAAATACACATATGTATACTTATGATTTAATTGTAGTGATTCACTTTACTTCCATTTAAAAACAAATTTAATTAAAAAGTAATACTATTACGAATAATTACCTATTTACAAATAAATTACGAAACAAATGTTATAATAATAAATTTTGTAGGTATAAATATTTGCAGAGTTATGTACATATATATAGAAACAAAAAATTTAAAATTGAATTCTGACGCTTAAATTCGTCAACAATTCTCATTTCACTATAATCCCAAGTTCCATTGATTTTTATCACAACATATTATGTACATATGTATGTATGTATCTATATGTATATCATAGAATAGAAAAGTTATCCCCATGTTTTTCTGGTCATTTTTTTTATATTGTTCGCTCAGTTGCCGTTAAATAATTGAAAAAATTGCAAAATATAAATAAATTATAAACCAATTCCACAATATTCTGAGCGATGTACTGTGTCGGTGGTGAGATTGCATCGTGTCGTTGGTAGAATTATTTTCCTTTTTTTTTGGCGGGGGTTATTTGGAAAACGTGCCAAGGGACGAAACACACAATCGAAATACTCGACCATAATGATTTTCAAGTACTCAAATGAATATAGTAATGTTTTTCTATTGAAAGCATTTTCGCGTCTAATAATTTATTAACGTGTTTGTGAAAAGACCGCACATCGTGCTACGATATCGATGCATTGCAATCCTAATAACCGTTAGCGAGGTGCACATTTCTGTGGATTTTGGTCCATTGACCGTAGAGCGAGCTGTCTGTGTGAGGAGGGGAAAATATATTTATCCCGGTGGCTGTAGATGGTTTTCGTATTGAATGATATTTTAGAGCTCGTTTCATTTTATTGGAAGCTGTTGGATATTTATTGGTTGTTTTAACTTTAATTTATTCATACGTACGTATACATATTTCCATGTACACATACTATAATTAAAAGTGAACGGATTTGTTTTTTTAGGATACTGAGAGAATGTTTTTTTAATTATTGAGCCGATAACAGCATTAAATATAGAAAATGTAATTAAAAAAATGAAAATAAAATAAAAATTATTTTATTGAATGGCGATTGCCACCAGAGATTGCTTCATTAAGAGTTAAGGCTTATTGTTTAACACACATGAATTTATGACGGGAAACGGAACCATCAATACCCTCGCCGCATTGGAACAAAAGTTCAAATTACAGCTTTTGCCAAACATATTGGCAAAGATCTAATGCTACGCTTAAAAGACACTAGGAATACCTAGGAACAGAAACTTCTTCGCTTTTCCTAATATATTTAGCCAAAAGTTAGTCCATATTTTCCATGTCTATTATCGATCATACGGGAAGTGTTTATTCGTTTGGGAGACCATTTTGGGTAGAATATTTGTTTTGATCAGTTTTTTAACCCTGGAAGTACATGCTTCGTCGAATCGACGACGCATTTTTACGTTTTGTAAAATATGCCAAATAACATACAGATTTAAAAACTAATTTTTTAAGTGAATATTATAAGCAAAAAAGTCCATTGTTGCTTTTCTTTATGCTCAATTAACTAAATAACTAATTACAATCGATTTTCAAAGTTTTTGTAGCATTATGTCGTTTGTAAAACTACTTTGAATAATGCCATCGTCGATTCGACGAAGCATATCCTTTACGTACAAAAAATAAGCATGTACTTCTAGGGTTAATTTGTTAAAATTTATTAAGTGAAAGTACAATTCGCCAGTGCTCCAGGAAATTCTCTTTCTTTTGATATTTCATTTGTTAAGATTGGTTAAGTGCGAGAGCCGTAAATGGTACCTATACTATAGAAATAATAAATAGGATGATTAAAGATGGTATTTTAATGGGGCAAATATTGAAGTAGTTAAGGAATATATGTAAGTATCTGGGCGTTTATTTTACAAGTAACATACATAGATATGGAAAGGCATTTAAAGGAAAAACTAAAGGCGCAACATTTGGGCTAAGAAAGCGATCACCCGGTCGAATAAGGCGACCCTTGTCATCCCTGTCCTGCTATATAGAGCTGAAGCATGGACTTTATCGAAAGCGGATAAAGACATCTTCGAGAGAAAAATCCTTCATAAGATATTGGGCGCCGTTTATGTTGCCAGGATTTGGAGGAGTAGAGTCAACCACGAGTTGTAGGTACAGCAATATCGACCTGGTCAAAAAACTGCGCATTAGATAATTAAGATGGCTAAGCCTTGAAGAGCGAATGGATATCAACGCTCCGACCCGCAGAGTAAGTACTGGATTCCAAGCCATTTCACTTAGCTATGTCCTTGATCAGCTTCGCCGTCCATCGTCCTCTTCATTCGATAGGGGTTAATTCTGTTGGTTCCGACACCGTTCGGTATGAACTTGTCATCCGTAGAGCTCCGCCTCTTCGCACTGCTGCTATTTGCTTCCTATAAATTTTCGTAATTTAATTGTGTAACATACAAACATACTACTTTCTTTTTTTTAATGCGTGATCCTACCCAGTGCTGATACTTTGACCTAAAAAATCTATTGTATCGTAGGATACTAATAAGTCCAAGAGGCATAAGGTGGTCGTAGAAGACACCTAAGAAATCAAACCATCAATCTATCTTCCATGGTTGGGGTTTGAGCACTAAAACCATTGACAGTTAACTTAGGGTAAAGGCACTAGTGGTCGGCCACTTAACTTTTTTTTCACTTTGCGCTTCTCCAGTTACTAAAGTATTTGATGAAAAACGTTTAAACAGAATTTCATTGAATGTCGAAACAAATATTAATCGATCAAAGAGAGAATTTTGAATTAAACCCTCACTGTTCTTAGAAATTACCAAATTGATAAAAAAAAAGTCATATTGCGCTAGTGGTCGGCCATAAAAGTTCTAGTGGTCGGCCAGGTCCAAAAAATCAATGAAAAGAACATATTCAATGATCATTTAAAGGTTTATTTGAATGCAAAACATTTAATAAATAATATTTTATTATTTTTAAAGGCATAGAATAAACAAAAAAGCACTAAGTTGGCAACAGTTTGTTGAAATCAGTTTTGTTGTATCCAATCATACTACCTATGCTTAGTTTTCTTTTTGCTTATTTAGAAATAAGTTAAATGCTATTAATCTAAAAAAAAAACTTATTGAATAGCTTAATAGATTAACAAGGCTTAACAGCAAAAGAACAAAAAATACATAGTTAAGGAAATTTAAAAATGTTTATGCTTAGTCCGTATTTATAGCTTCGCTTATTCCTTAAGCTTCCCTTGAAGCAAGTACAGGATTTCGTTGTATAAATAAAGAAAACCAGCAATCTTTGAAGGGTGTTTTCCTTTTACTGTCTTTAATTATCTTCTGAACAGTGTATTAGTTAATTAGACAAATAGGCCTATACTAATCGAAATAGGCTTCAGTGGCCGAACACTGGCTTGGTAATTTCAATACTCGGCCGGCAGTGCGCCGACATCTTTAGTACCTGACCGAACACTAAAATTTCTCAAACATTTGTGTGCTTAGTGGTGAAATCAAAGCAATTCATTAATAAACTTTCAATATTGTACGTCAAATGATAAATTTAAGCTATATACATATAGTGCATTTCTTTAGTGCTCGGCCATATCAGGCCGACGACTGAAATTCGCATTAACCCATTAGCGCTCAGAGTAATATTTTGGGCCTAATTTAGTTAATTTTTTAGTATTTTGTTACTAACCGATAAACAATTTGAAAAAAAATTTTACAAAAAAAAATACTGCAACAGAAGTTCCAAAACTGTGTGTACTATAAATAGGACGCTGGGCAGATATGAGGTCTAAAATTTGATACCTATGTAAATAATTTTCAGTTATTTTAATTTTTTTTAAAGAATTTATAAATGCCTGTTGACCAAAAAATGAAATAAATGCCAGGCGAAGAATTGATTAATTGATAATTAGGTTAAAATTTAAATAAATAAAAACACAGTGAACAAATATAAATCGGAGTTGAGTATAGGAGAAAAAGCTTCTTCGTCCTAACTGCAGCAGCGATGATTATTTCTATTTCTCTGCTACCAAAAACTCGTGTATGAGTATGACCCAAACATTCACCATAGCCATATATAAACTCGGGTGAAGTGCACCAGTACCATTTTTTTATTGCAGTATTGTATTTGGAGGTAAGTCAATCATATTTATCAACTTCACACTTGTAAGGGTTGTACTGCTTTACCAACTGATGCTGAGGCAATTAATTAAATTCGTTTATTTTCTTTTTGTAAATAATGCGAGCAGTGGCTTGATCAAAATTTGAAGAAGTTGTGACTAATTGAACTATGAAAATCTTCTGTGCAATGTCAAACATGCGGTCACAGAAACCACGATCGTTTTCTTGATTTCAACAATTCATAATAATTGGACAGGATCTTAGCCTAAAGATTTTCCGTTATCGTTTCCATACATAGGTCATTTCTTAGAATATATGGAAGCTAGAGAACAAATTAGTTATCTTCTAAACCTGGAATTCTCGTCAGTTTCATAGTCTAATGGCGGAGGTAAAACTGCAACACTTGCATCTTCGAATTTTTAATTACGTTGAAGTTGCTCGAGCATATCGGCAATTCGGTGAACAGTCAAACCAACTGTTTTTTTTTGAAACATGGGGGATGTGAATTGCAAAATGAATCAATAAAGGAAAAAGTAAGAACTACTCCGTCAAACTCAACTATTCAGTTCAGACTAATCCGCATCACCTTTTGATTGCTGCAGCTAAATAGTATTCTTTTTACCTGACTATGACAAAGCCAAATGGAAGGGTTGTAAATCTCAATGGCTTTGTATGTATTTCATATGTGTCTAATGCTATATTACGTCACAGAAAATTTTCCCTCAGACATTAAAATTGAATATAATGTATGCTATATAGCTAGTTTAGCGAATATTTTACAATTATAATGCAATGAACCTTAAAAAAAACGTATCAAAACGAACATTCAACCTGCAACAATTTTGTTTTTTTTTTTTTTTGTAAAGCTATCATATCTGCCCAGCGTCATATTTTTAGGACACCTGATCGCAATCCTTTCTAGTTTCGTCCTGAATTTTATTTTTTTTTAATCTGACTATCCATTTTAATATATAATCAATTAGTTATTAAAATCTGAAGTTTCATCCATTTATATTGAAACCTTATATTTTTAAAGTTTTTTTCCCCAAAAAGTGTATTATTTAACCAAAAACTATTTATTTTTAAAATTAAAAAAAAATATTTTTAAATAATATTTTTTTTATTTTACCCTTCAATTAAAAAGACAATTGATTTAACTTAACGTTAGAAATGCAGATCTTGTCTTTTTATTATTTTCTTAGTCACTAGAATTTTTCGTCCTCAGCTGTCCTATAAATAGGACGCTGAGCGTTAATGGGTTAAAATGCGATGCTAGTGGTCGGCCACCCCATTATTTACACTGATATTAATATTTTGTAATCTTTGCACAACTAAATACCTTCCTTATGCTTTTAAGGACAATAAAATGTTATCCTCCAAACAGATTATAATATAAAATAACACTTTTGTAAATACGCACAACGGCACAACTAAAAAAAAAAACAAGCAATCACCACATTTTTACATTTTGACAAATATTCACGGACTTACGTGCATCTACCAGCTGCAGTATTTGTGTAATAATATCAAATTTGAGGATAGATGTGAAGGACATATATCTGCTTGTATCTGCATCTTCACATTGAGGAAATTCCTAACGGTATTTATTTATATTACACGAGGAAAAGGGTTGAAGTGGCCGACCACTAGTGCATTTCCCCTTATCATTTTTTAAAACATTTTTTTTAAATTGATACATAAAAGCAAACATCTTAATTCTATTGGGCGGATATCTATGAATTATTATTACAAGGTTACAGCTGTGTAAATGTCTGTAAACTTTTTTTCATGTTTAACTTAGAATGATGAATAATGTTAGAATAACAGTGCCAATTGCTTCCGGACACATAAAATCCCAACGACATACCATAAATCGTTATATTTAAATTGTAATTTAACTAAAATAAATCCAGCTTAAAGTCTAAAAACCAGCAACCTTCAGTTAAACTACGTGTATACCTACCAATAGAGACCAGTTCTGTCCACACAAAAAAAAATAAACAATCTCTTCTACTTAACGACTTGCCAAACAACTCCATCAAACGTACTAAATGCCTTCGTTTTACGACAAATGTAGCAATATCACGTTCTCAATTTGTTTTATAACCTCACTCTGAATGTCTATTTGAAGTCCTTTATTGGGTCGTCCTCTCGTAAAACCCGCACAACATCTACGAGCGAAACATTAAACAAAGATTTCATCTTTCACTTTATGACTTTGAATGGCAACATTTCGTCATTTCTTTATTATTTTTTATGCAGTCACATCCTAATACCAATATGTATACGAGTATGTATACGAAACAAGAAAACAACACGTGTTTGACAACATAATTGAACAAACGAAAGTGTTAAAGTTAATCAAAAAAATAAAAATAAAATAAATAAAAATTAATTAATGACATTTAATTTAAGTTAAAAAAAAGTCGACCACAACCACAACAAACGCACTAATAATAATCTTCTAATTATCCTTTTTCGCCTCACCTAGGATGTAGTTAAATTTATATCCTGCGTTTGTCATGTTTCATCCTACACCATCACCCATCCCGCCATCGCTATTAATTTACTGTGCGGTTTCAAACATGAAGCCTAAGAGAAATATTTATGACCTAAAATTAAGTGATTACGTCAAACACAATGACACTAAAGCGTGCATTGTCATTCTTTATCTTTATCGCATGGTGGTTGTTAAACAACAGCAAAAAAAAGTGGGAAATGGGGAACAAAAAATGTTAAAATGTCAAGGATACCTGATAGGATGGCTGTCAGTGTCCGGTGGTGTATAATCTCATGTCAACCTTACGGCGCGATGCGCGGTGGAGATAGATCTAATCAAGCATGCCACCTGAGTTGTACAGTTGAGCTTTTTTTTTGGTTTGATGCGTCAAGTCGACTGGATTTAAAGATCTTTAATTTTTCGGGCTTTAAAAATCAACGACCCGAGTATGTTCCGGCAAATAAATAAAATATTTCGGAACGACCTTTCTTAAGATCCCCCGAACTACGAAAAGATACTTCATACAGCAGGCATAGATCCAAGAAATGCAGTAGATGATGACGACTTCTTGATGATTGTAGATCCTCAGCAGAAGGTCGAGGCTGTAGGAGCGACTTTTCAGCTGAATGATTAGTATTCGCTCGAACCACAAGCTGGAGGATCGAGTCCTTGTGCCACAACTCTTACCTTCGATACGATATGCAACATAGGCGATCTGAGAGCGTCGGTTTGAACGAATTCAATGACGGAAACAATTTTTTGATTTAACAATATATAACAAACATTGTATTACGACATCTCCCCTAGAAGTGGTTGACATTCCCACCATCCTGTTTAATATAGCACTGAATAATGTTCATTATCCAGCGCATTGGAAGATAGCGGTGGTACATTTAATCCCCAAAGAGAGCAAAGACAACTCCAATCCTGCAAATTTACAGTCGAAAAGTCTCCTCCCGAATATCAGTGAGGTGTTCGAAAAGCAGCCCTAACTAAGTGGGTTGAGGACAAACATATAGCTCCGGATAACCAATTCAGTTTCAAGGCGCGGCATGACGTCATGTCGCCTCAAAACTGGTATCGGATATCCGATAGTGAAAAACAATGCACAGGTGCCTGCTTGGGTGACTTGGAGAAGGCTTTCGACATTGCTTGGTTAAATGAACCGAACCACTTCTGTACATGCTTTGCATTGTTTATTGTGAAAAATGGCAATGTACCTTGGTTCAATACTTTCCAAATGGTTACTATACTCTAGATGGCGCTACAGCTCAGGGTGAACTACGGCCTGCTTCTCGCAACCATTTGTGTATGCGTGTTATATTTTTGCACGAATGGAAGGGACGTAGAGTTTTGTGCCGACTCCGAGCGACTGTTATGAGCGTTATACAGCTATACGTTGGTGGATCTTTGTACCACTTTGTGGAATTTTTGAAAATAAAATAGGCAGCATCAGTCTCAGTGCGATGAGGGGCAACACTGGCAGTAGAGATTTCATCATGAAGTAGTCCATATTCACTTCTCTTTCCACATCGGACACATAAATATGATGATCATTTTCATTCCTGATCGCACTCCTTATTTATAAATGCATCCTATCTTTCATCCACTGCACGCCTTTCCCCCTCGGTCATTAGTTGGTAGTAGGTACGGATATTTATCACCAAATTTGCATCATTCCAACCTGTGCTTGCCATTGTATAATATTTATAATAGTAAAATAATTACCAATTCAATTGGTGCAGTTCGATTTTTACTTCTAGATCAATAGTCTCATACCAAATAACTAAAGCCAAGCACGAGTGAAAATTATTCGTAGACTATTATTATCCATAATCTCCTCTCCATAATACCCTATGGATCTTATAGCTTACCATACGAAATGCCTTCAAAACTAAAATAAAATAAAATGGAGTGCACGTATCGCTTTGGAATTAGTTTTAATCGCTACAGCATTTCATTTATATGGAATACAATTAGCATCAAGTTTCTAGTACATGCACAAAAACTTTTCTAAACATTTAAAAAATACAAAAGCTCCTAGGCTCCTTCTCGCCTATGGGAGGGTTAAGTATAATTTTTATTATTGGAAAACTAAGCTGTAACACAGTCATCTTTGAAACTACACCTTTCCGGTGCCTTAAATATGATGGAAAAACATTTTCTCAAAAACGTGGTAACGCGATTTTTTTGAGGTAAAGTTAAATGCACATTTTTGGTATAAACACATTATATTAAATCTATCAGATAATATCCATCAAGGTGTATTACTTTCTTCCAACAGTCTGGAAGAGTTATCATGCCTCTTTTGTAAAATTCATCAGATAGACTTTTGGGTAAAAAAGTGCGTTCTGATCTCATCTTCGGAACGGAAATGTCCACCGTGATGCAAATCGTTTTGGAGAGAGTGGAACAAATTGTAGTCAGAAGGCGTAAGGTCTGGTGGGTGCTGCATAACTTCCCAACCAAACGAGCTCAGCTTTTGTTTTGTCATGGAAGCTGTGTGTGTTTTCTGGCGTTGTCAATGTGGAAAACAACGCCGTTCCTGTTCACCAACTCTGGCCTTTTTTCTTTCACTGCCTACTTCAAATTATCGAGCTGGAAGCAATATTTAATGATGTTTATTGCCTGATTGCGTGGAAGCAACTCGAAGTACAGGACACCTCGCCAATCCCACCAAAAATGCTCAACATGACCCTTTTGGAATGTTAATCTTGTTTACCGACCGATTCCACTGTTTCACCAGGAGCACACCATGACCTCCCACTTATTTTCGTCAGCAAAACCTCAATCAACAATCACTCACAGACCATTATGCGATCCATAATGTTTCTTTCACTGAGTTCGTGAGGAACCCCAAACATCCACCTTTTTGACATTCCAAGCTTTTTCAGTCTCTGCAAAACGGTTGTAAGGACGATGTTAAATCGCTGAGCGATCTCCCGTGTCATCAAATGTCTGTCAGCGCTAACTGCAGCTAGCATTTGATCGTCGTCTGTGGTGGGCGTACATCCAGAGCGAACAGCGTCAGCAATTTCTGTATTTCCAGAACGAAAGCATTTTAACCAACGTTGACAAGTGTCAGCGCTTAGAGCCGAATCTCTATACACGCTACAAATCTCTGGTTGCGCGTCTGTCACTTTGACACCTTTTTTGAAAAAAAAACCGCAGAACCTATTGAACAACCCAAAAGAAACCAAAAACGCAAATGAAACACCAAAATCCATTGAAGCCCAAGAGCGATTAAATGATTCCCCCGTGAACTAAGCCCCCGCCAAAAGCTAAACTATATAGTTAGCCAGTCCTGGTGGTATGGCAATTGGTATTGTCACCAGCATTCCCTTCAAACAAACAAAAACTAAAACACTACCTAAACTTAAAATATTTCCCACTTTTCGCCAGCCCCAATCCCCAAATAGTCTTTCTCACAAGGATTCCAATTTATTTTTTCCTTGTTTTGGTCTCCCCGTGGAGTATTGTAAATTGTCAGAGACCTTCTGTGGTCTATAACTGCGGGTGATTCCATTAAATATGCCTGCCAAATGCAAAACTTTTTTTTTGCTCCAAAGGAAAAAAAAAACACCACGTTCACTCCATTACGACCAGACGAACCACCCACACGCTTGCCACCGCCACAAAATAACAGCTTTATTAAAAAGTATCCTGGCAAATTCATTTTAATGTCCTTTATTACTGTCATCCCTTCGCTAGCCATTATGGGGGCAAGAAAAAAAGTAATGTTCCACGAGGAGGGTCTGAATGGAAACAACTGTTGTTTGTGGTCCGGTCCAGCCGCTAAATCCATTTGATATCTTTTGCTCGTTTTAACTTCCTTTGAGTGGGGTGGCACGGTGGTACGTAACAGTATCATATTGTCTTTCCATATCCCAACGACAACGACATCATGCGGTGTCCTTTTTGATTTGGTCAAAAGCAGTTGTTGTCAACGTGGAGCTTAGTCGGGACTTAGTGGAGAGCACCACTAGCACAGTACCAGCCATCAACAAGTTTCATGTGTCCTTTTTGTATCCGCACTGTGGGTAGGTATAGGGTGACCTTTTGGTTCGCAGCAATTCATTTATGCTTAGTGGTGGTAGCGGATTTGTTTCCCCTCCGACAAGCCACCCTCTTATGAGCAGTCCGGTTTTTATTTGTTCGTCCATTTTATTTTGGGTTTTTTTTTTCCAACATGGTATTTTAGTTTTATTTATCAAAACAAACAATTGAAAGGAGGTCCTTCCGGCTTAAGGCTATTTGTACATTCACAGCGGGATTTTTATTATTTTTTTGTGATTTTTTTCCCAACTGCCGCTCCTTCTGTGTGTTGAAGGAAGTGCTTAGTGCTGTGTGACAGTCCTTTTAACATTTTGTACTCGTGCTGTATATACTTCTGATGGATTCAAAAACAAGAGGTTTAGGTTTAAATGTGGTTTGCAGCTGCTTTGTTTTTTTATATTTCATTTTTTTACATTCCTCTTGACTTTTCCGGCGACGACGACAGCCCATTGTCATAACAAAATTATGAATTTCTGATGAGAAACACTGTGTTCCGAGTGAGGGTTAAAAAATTGAAGACGAACAAGTAAAAAATAAAACAAAAAAATAAATGCGAATCCGCTCTGTGGTTGTAAGGGAATTTTAAATATGCATGGACAGGCTAACCGAGCTTGCTGGTGATTTTATGGGGCTGCCTTTGCGTTTTTGTACTTTTTCGAGGATAATCCTTTGCATTCGAAATTTGTGTTGATGTTGACTGCGATACGATTTCGACGATTTGGCGGGTTTTTAATGAAAAGCGCGTTTTCTTTTCGTTTGTGTTAGCGGTGCGGATGGAGAGGAAGCAATAAAAATCACCCGTAGGCATACACGTGTAATTTTTTTTTTAGGTACCCGTTTTCTGACATCAAGTCGTTGTCAGCATTAAGTACCAACTGGCACAAGGTTTATTTAATTAATTCATCTGCTAAAGTTCATCATCAAGGACTGAACCTACCATCATAAAAAACAGTTTTATATGTGGATGTTGACTTAAGGTTTGAGGTCAATTCATGGTCGTTTTGAGGACCGCGGATGTTTAAATTTGGAGAGCGTCGACGTATCGTTACCATTCTCATCGAAGAGATACCAAATAGTGACTTAAGGATTTCCTCGGGTAAAAAACGGCTTATTTTTAAAAAAAAAAATTTTATATAAAAAATGAAATATTAGATTAAAATTTTTTACTGCCTTAAATATACACATTTGACAACAAGTTTCTGAAATTTTTGTAGAAAAATATTTAAAACTCTGCCAATGCGACGTCATTTCCGGTGACCCCTCGGAAAAAATGTGCCTGCGTGTGAAAGCAGAACTCATGACAGGATCAACTGAAGTCAAAAAAAAAATCGTGTTTTAGTTAATTCCTTAAATTAGAACTTGGACGAAGGAAAAAACAAAAAAGTGAAAATTGGATTTTTGGTAGACATTTTTACAAAAAAAATTAAAATTTCGGTAAAATTTGCTCTACATTTCTTTTTTAAAGATAGTTGCATTAAAAAAAATAAATATCCTTCGTCCAAATCCTTGCGAATAATATCTCGAAGACGCACAGTGTGCAATTTTGGCAATCTAGGCTAGCAAAATTATTGCGGGTGTAATATTCAAACTTTTGCTACTTTTTGAAGTTATAACTTAATTGTTTATACAAACATAATTTAAACACTTTTTTTTGTTAATGAAAAAAGTTCAAACAATTGAAAAAAATGTGCATACATACATAGAAGCAAGATAATATAAGTATAACAGATTTACAGATAACTGAAGTACATAGTAAGGAATAGTTAGTACATATACTAAGTAAGGATAGAAATTCAAATTTATTTTTGGCATGCGCATCAATTATTAAGGCAAGATCTTGATCTGTAGGTAATTCTGCTGGCTTCCGGCAAACAGACTCCTGGGCTCTTTTTAAATTTGTACCTCTTTTAGGAGACGAGACAGACAGTTCATTTAAAATCGCAGCCGAATCTTTTTTCCCGTAGCTTCGTAGTTTTACTTCGGTGGCCAAAGCCAGTTTTCTTGACTACTGTTTTGGAGAAGGTCTTTTAGTTTCTTAGATCAATAATTACAAGTATCAAACTACTTTTGTGGCCCTCCAGGTTTAGATCTTGAACTATTGTGAGAAGAACTCAGTCACAATATTTGAATACTGAATATTTCTCTGAAGCTAAGAAGAAATTGTACTCCAAAAACCGACGGATTTTACTTCAATATGTTGACACACACCTCATATTGTCTTATCGACTTCTGGCCTTAAGAGAAATGGTAATGAAAAGCCATTAGAAAAGACATCAAGTAATAGCCCTCGGACAGCAGGAGTGCAGACCTACGCCCAGGCTGCAGCATCCGAAAAATCAAAAAACATCGAAATCCCGACGGACCCTGCTTCTCAAGTTTTCTCAATTATTCTCGCGAAACTTGAAGAGCAAAGCAAAATAAATAAAATTATTCTCGATAGGTTGTATTGTATTTTGTTTGTATTGTATTTGGAAGGGGGTTGTCTCCTTAGAGACAACAAGCACGTAGACCTGTAGGCCCATTGTACTTTGGTGAAGTACCACCCCATTCGCTGAATTAGCGATTTGTTGCTGAGCTATATGTCGATCTAAATCTGCCCGTCGCTTTCGCAAAGCGAAGCAATAGGGCAAGATTGAGCTCCAGTAGATCAACGTCCCGTAGGACGTAGTTGCCTAGAGTGGCCTTTCTGATTCGAGCATAGGCCGGACACTCGCTAATGAAGTGCTCAGCCATCTCATCTTCTTCCAGGCACATCTCGCAGAGGCCCGAGCTTCTGATTCCAATTTTGTTCAGATGCTCGTTTAAGGGAGTGAACCCAGTGACCAGTCCTGTGAGGATTTTGAGGTCATTTCTACGAAGGTGTAACAGAAACTTAGTTCTGTTTGCCCTGGGCGCGTCTACTAACATTTTGGCCTGTCTGCATGACCTAAGTTCATGCCAATGGTTGTAATGCTGTAGTCGCAGCAGTTCAAGAAGCTCGTTTTTAGCATAAGCTGAACTGCAGCCAATAACAGGCTGAGGACCGATAAAAGGGGTCGCTGATCCAGCTCTAGCCAGAGCATCAGCTTTATCGTTTCCCGGGATGTCAGAATGTCCCGGGACCCAGACCAGTGTGATCTTATTACATCGCCCAAGCTGATTCAGTTTGTTGACAGCTTCCTCAACAATTTTTGAGTTGATCAACGCTGCTGAACAGGCTTTGATAGCTGCTTGACTATCAGAGCAGATGTAGATGGACTTGGATTTCCACCTCTTGTTAAGTGCAATGTGCGCTGTAGTAGCGATAGCATACACCTCTGCCTGAAAGACAGTTGTAAATCTACCCAGTGGAATAGATTGCTCAACGTGGCATTCTTCTGAGTAGACACCTGCTCCGGAGAGCTCATCCATTAAGGACCCGTCCGTATAGAAGACTATACTACCTGATGGGAAACCAGACCAACCTCCGCTGTTCCATTCAGAGCGATCTGGAAGGAGACATTGGAACCTTTGCCCGAAATTGTATTTGGAGCTTATGGTGTCCAGGGCTCCCCCCAAGGCTCCTGGTACTAAATCGAGAAGCTCCCCCACCCTGCCACCTCTACTACCTTCACTGAAGGTAACTCGCCTTCCAAGAAGCACACCTATGCGGTATACTGCTTTTCTAGCTTCGTTTTCAATGAAGATATGCAGTGGAGGCAAGGCAAGAAGGATCTCAATGGCGGCGGTGGGTGTCCCTCTCATGGCCCCGGTAATACTAATGCACGCTAGGTGCTGAAGTTTTTCAAGGCAACGTTTGAGAGGCTTCGCTTTGTACCACCAAGCTATCGAGCCATATACGACATATGGCCTGACTATACTCGTATAAATCCAGTAGACCATTTTTGGGCTAAGCCCCCATGATCTATTGAACATTCTACGGCATTGCCAGAGTATGTTGGTGGCCTTAGTTGTTCTTGCAACCAAGTGATCTAGGAAGGTTAGTTTTGGGTCCAACAGGATACCCAAGTATTTCACCGTACTAGAAGGTTTAAGCTGGGTGCCCAGGAACGTAGGCCATCTTATAGGAGGCAACTTCCTTTTGTTTGTGAACAGCATCATCTCGGTCTTGGTGGGATTGACCGATAGTGACTGCTCACGGCACCATGCTCCAACAATGCTAAGAGCGGATTGCATCCGCTCACAGAGTGCTGGTAAGTTGCTACCACTGACGATGATGCATTCATCATCAGCGAATCCAATTGTTGGATATCCTCCCTCGTTAAGTCTTCTCAGTAAGGAGTCAACTAAGAGGTTCCACAATGTGGTCGACAGGACTCCACCTTGCGCAAAGCCTTTTACAGCTTGCACTGTCTTGGAGTAACTACCTAATGAAGCTGTTGTTGATCTGCTCTTAAGCATCGCTAGGATCCAACCGATGAGTGTCGGGTCAATTCCTTTTGATCTTAGTGCAGATTCAATCATTTCAAAGGTGGGATTATCGAAAGCTCCCTCAATATCGAGGAATACAGCGAGGCTATAGTGCTTCCGGTCGAGAGCGCGTTGCACCCTTCCTGTCAGCTCCACCAGCGCTGTCTCCGTCGACTTGCCTCTTTGATAGGCATGCTGGCTATCATGGATTGGCGCTACACTTAGCGTTCCTATCTTAAGCTGCACGTCAATCAATTTTTCAAGGCCCTTCAGAAGGAAGGAAGAAAGGCTGATAGTCCTGAAACTTTTTGGAAGATCATAGGCTGGCTTACCCGGCTTGGGGATGAAGACAGCCTTTGCCCTCCTCCAAGATAGAGGGACATAGCCTAGAGCAATACTTGCTCGGTAGATCCTAGTGAGAAACAGTAGTATTGTATCGATTCCCCTTTGAAGGAGTATTGGATAAATACCATCTGGTCCGGGCGATTTGTAAGGTGAGAAGGATAGAATGATGGTTCTTAACTTTTCTCTCGTTACAGTGCTCACCGCTGACCTCCATTGATCACTGCTTTTGTATGGATTATGACTCTCCTCGTCAGCATCGCTGCATCCAGGAAAGTGAGTCCCCATTAACAATTGTAGGGTTTCCTCTTTTGAGGTAGTGAAACGACCATCGGGATAGCGCAAGGTGTCAAGTTTGGCATTTGGGTCCGCAGAGAGAACTCTTTGCAGTCGCGAAATGGCACTTACATCCTTTAGCTCCCCACAGAAATTTCGCCAAGATGTGAGCTTGGCCCTTTTGACTTGTCGTTTGTATTCTCTCTGCGCGTCGGCATGAGAGTTCCAATCAACCGTGCTGCCAGTTTTCATGGCTCGATTAAACAGCTTCCGCACTTTCTTCCTGATCGTGGCTAGCTTCGTGTTCCACCAACGAGTTGGTTTTGCACCGCCGACCTCTTTTTCAGGACAGGATTCGTGGAATGCTGTTATAATACCGCTCTGTAGGGTATCAACCGCTATGTCAAGTGCAACGCTGTCGTGGATTCGCATTGGAGTCTGCCCCAATTGATCCTGCAGCGCTGAGGCATAGGCGTCCCAGTTCGTGCGGCGCACATTTCTGGTGGTGGCTTTGACCGGTTGATCCGCAGCCAAATTAAAGGCCACGTATCTATGATCAGAAGCCGATTCTTCTTTGAGAACTCTCCATCGAGTAACCATGTCCACCGCATTTGCCGAGGCAACGGTAAGATCGATAACTTGCCTTCTTTGTCGAGTGACGAAGGTAGGATCGGTCCCTAGATTAAGTATCTCAAGATGGGAGGCTGCGAAGTAGTTTAAGAGAGTTATACCTCTCACGTTTGTATCAGTACTTCCCCAAACGCAGTTATGTGCATTTGCATCCATACCGATTATCAACCGTTTGTTAGCTTGCCGAGCATATTCAACAAGCCTCATCATCTCTGCCGAGGGGGGTGGCGAGATGGAGTCGTAGGGCAAGTACACCGAAGCCATAAGGACTTCTGTGCTGTTGCCACCTCTTTTATAGCTAATCTTGATCGCAGTACAGTCTTGGGAACTGTATTCAGGCAGTAGACTTGCATCATAGCCTTTAGCGACAAAGACGCACGTACGAGGTTTCAGTGTTCCTGGTTTGACGAAAGTCGCACCTGGTGCTTCAGCGATGCCCCTTACCGTCCCCTTGTACACATAAGGTTCTTGTATGAGGCATACGCCTGTCTGCATTTTACCAAGACGCCTACACAATAGATGTGAAGCCGCCTTGGAGTGCTGCAAGTCGATAGGTTGGTTAAGCTCGAGAGTTATTCACGGAAAACGCGTACTTCACCTAGAATATGAATGAAAAAAGAATGTTAAAAATATGTACTTGGAATGCAAACGGACTTTTGCAAAAACTTGACGAATTGGAAATATTCATGCGAGAAAAAGATATTGACATTTGCTTGATTTCTGAAACTCACGTGAAAAAGGAATCGCATTTAAAAATAAAAGGCTATACTGATTACCACGCTTGTCACCCTTCGGGAAAAGCAAGAGGCGGATCTTCCTTGTTTATTAAAGACTGCATTGAACAATGCGAAGACCTAAAGATAGAGCTTGAAACTCTGCAAATGTGCACAATTCGAGTTAAAAATAGTCAGCGTACTATTAAAATCTCATCTATCTACTGTCCACCGCGTTCCGCGCTTGAAAAAAGTGATTTTACTAACTTATTTAAATCGCTGAAACCTAATTTCATTATTGGCGGCGATTTTAACGCGAAACATACGTTCTGGGGCTCTAGATACATCTCGCAAAAAGGTAGAATGCTCTATGGGGCAGGTATGGAGTACAGTTGTGATTTTCATTCGACGGGCAAACCGACTTACTGGCCAGCTGATACTTTGAAAATACCTGACCTGATCGATTTCTTCGTGGTGAAAGGAATATCTAACAACCACATAAAAGTTGAAGAGAGCTTTGATCTGTCGTCTGATCATTCCCCAGTTATTTTGACATTGAGCGAAAAACTAGTATATAACCGAGAGCCAGCGAAATTAACCGGTAGAACAACTAACTGGGAAGGCTTTAGGAACGAGATCGAAGTAAATGTTGAACTGAGCGTACCGCTTACGACACCCTATGAACTTGAGGTTGAAGTCGATCGCTTCGTTCAGATAGTACAGCTCGCCTCTTGGAATAATACGCCCAATCCAAGAAAAACGCCGGACAAATACGGTCTACGATATCCTTCTGAAATAAAAGAATTAATCAGGGAAAAAAGAAAAGCGCGTAAAAGATGGCAACAGAGTCGTGCTCCACAGCATAAAGCATATCTGAATCGTCTCTGCAATTTGTTAAAGAATAGCATTAAGGATTTTAAAAATCGTGCGATAGGCTCTTACCTTGAGAGTTTAACAGCGAAAAAAGATTCCAATTATTCCCTTTGGAAAGCCGTAAAAGGCACCAAAAGGCCCAAAATCCCTGCGCCGCCACTTAAAATAAATCAAAATGAATGGGCAAGGGAAGATAAAGAAAAAGCGGATATTTTTGCCGCCCATTTGGAAGAAACCTTTAAACCGAACGTTGGACAAGTGGTTCATGACAACATCAACATCACAAGGATGGTAGTTCCACCATCTGACGATTTAACGCGCAGATCTGCGACGCTTAGAGAACTCGAACGTGAGATCGCGAAACTAAAACCTAAGAAAGCTCCTGGTTATGATTTGATTACCGGAGAAATTCTCAAAGCCTTACCTAGAAAAGCATTAATTAAGCTTCTCCATATTATAAATGCTGCACTCAGATTAAAACACGTACCGAGCCAATGGAAAGTTGCGGAAGTCATAATGGTTTTAAAACCAGGAAAACCGTCATATGAAGTAAAATCATACAGACCAATATCGCTTCTTCCAGTCATATCCAAAATTTTCGAGAGGATATTACTAAGGCGTCTCCAACCGGTTATAGAAGCAAATAATCTAATACCTGACCACCAGTTTGGGTTCAGAAGTAAGCATTCGACGATTGACCAGGTGCATAGAATTACTAACGTAATCGAAAAAGCACTAGAAGAAAAAAAGATATGCTCAGCCGTATTTCTTGACGTCTCGCAAGCCTTTGATAAGGTGTGGCACGATGGCTTGAAATGCAAATTACGACAAGTACTCCCCGTGTACCTATACGAGATTTTGGATTCATATCTCGGAAATAGACTCTTCCGTGTTAGAAATGGAAACGAATACTCAGAGCTCAAAAAAATTTCGGCCGGCGTACCGCAAGGAAGCGTTCTGGGGCCGCTTCTTTATCTGTTATATACTCGTGATATACCGAAAGAAGATGGCACTATGCTTGCTACGTTTGCCGACGACACCGCTATCCTGGCAGTAGGTAAAACAATCGAGGAAACTACTGCCAAACTGCAAAACGCATTGAATAAAGTAAATGAATGGACGAGGGACTGGCGGATCGCCCTTAACGGAACTAAATCTGTTCACGTGAATTTCACTTATAGAAAAATTAATGACTTGCCAATTTTTATAAATTTGGCCCGAATTCCTATTGCAAATGAAGCCAAATACCTGGGAATGACACTTGACGCAAAGCTGAAGTGGAATTCGCACGTGAAAATGAAACGTAAAGAATTAGAAATCAAATATAGAGAAATGTACTGGCTGATCGGGAAACATTCCCACCTCAGTGCCGAGAACAAACTGCTTTTATACAAGCAAGTGCTAAAGCCGGTGTGGTCCTACGGTATACAACTTTGGGGTTGTACCAAGAAAACAAATGCCAATATTTTACAGACCTTTCAAAATAAAGTGCTTAGAGAAATTGTCCAAGCACCGTGGTATGCTAGAAACGACGATATCCACAGGGATCTCGGAATTCCGACAATCGAAGCTGAAACTAGAAGCTTCGCGCGAAAACATAGAAACCGACTAATCGGACATGTTAATAATACAGTCCTACTTATTTTGGATGAGAGCAATTTATTGCGCCGACTACAAAGAACAAAACCTTTCGACTTGGCGAGATAAGGATTAACCGCGTCTAAATTGTGGAACATGCAGGATCTTTCATTGGAAAGTAACCTGCCAAACGTTTATATTTCGTGATAGAAAAATTGCTTGATAAGTAGTATAACTTAGTTGCAGTATCTAACAAATTTATATCGAAGGGAGGTGTTCTTGGTCAGTAAGAATCTGATACTACTATGAGCACGCGCTTGCTATTCTCATAGTGTCTATGGAAGATTTTCACCTACCCTCGGGAAAAAAAAAAAAAAAACCTCATATTGTAATTTTAATGCTTTCTGATGCTCCATTAGGTAGTGGTTAATTGCATAAAGCTCGGAAAACATTATAAATGATGGCATTGAATCTATTGGAGCTCGAGTTTGTATACCAAACGTCGAAAATGAACTGATACGAAATTTCTGAAGCCATTTACAATTATTTTCAGTACTTATTCTTTCGCAAATTTTCGCAAAATGTTTTGTACTTTTTAGATAGCTTAAATGTCCACCTACACTGTGTGTATTCCCTAATTATAATATTCGGCTATATAATAAAGTAAAACTCTAGTTGAAGTTTCGAAGCTATTATTTCTTTCGCTATAATTTACTCACATATTCAACAGGGTAATGGTGACTATTAGAATATTATTGAGAAGAAGTTAGCCCCGTTGCACAATGTAGATGAACTAAGCAAAATAATAAAAGAAAATTTAAAACGCCAGACATCACGAATCAAATGCATTTGTCAAATGAAATGCAGCGACTGAATAGCACTTGTTGCTTGTGAATTTTTGCACAGCATTTAACGGCAACTTCGAGATAGTATACCGTTGCTCCAACACGATTATTTTAAACAATTCTTTTTGGGCTTTATAGAAGAAGTATTTTTTTAATAGAATATCAAGTGTTTGTAAACTCGCTCGCCTAGATTGGTAAAATTGCACACTGTGAGACGTGTGTAAAATTTCGTAAAGATCGGTTCAGTAGTTTTCGAGAAATCTTGATAACCGACTTTGGAAATACAGTTTCGAGAAAAACGCGTTTTAAATTTTGAGTGACAATAAAAGTAAGCCCAACTGGCATTGAGCGCGCAACTTCCCAAGGTTCTATCCCCGAAACTATTACTCCGATCGACTTGAAAATTATATGTACATAGATATTAATAAGACAATAAAAAAAATCGATTTTTTGAAGCCGTGAAATCCATGTAACCCCAGAGAAACTCGACAACTGGTTGAGACACCCACTGATTTCGGCAAAAATTGCTGTAAGGTAATCATTGCCAATTTCCAAGAATATTCTAATCACTATTAATCCTTTCTTCCAAATTCCAAACGAGATGCCCTTATGAAGTTTGTCCTTTTCCGTACCAATTAACTTGACTATACCCATTTGTAATGCGGGTTAATGTATCAAACAAAAATTATTCATTCATCATTTCTGTTCCCGACATACTGTGTCGTACTGTGATGGACCATGTCAGCCACTTATATGGTTGGTCATTGGTAAATTATAATTATGGTCGCTGCCCTTGAATTTTTGGGAACACTAACCATCGCGAAATGTAAAATTATTCCAATGGTTTTTACCTTTGGTGTAGTTATAACATAGATAAAAAAAACACTGTTTTTAGAAGAAAAAAACAACTAAAACATATAACACTCCAATTAGGGTAATGGCAAACAAATCGATAACGAACGCCACTCATCGAAAAAAAAATATACGGCGTCAGCAGTCCTATACAGACTATTGCTAATACTAATGGACTTATGCTTCTGATCCGTTCTGGGTTCCATGTTCCAAATTTCTGAGTACTCTTTCCCTTCTTAAGCAAAGCGATATGTACATAGATCATGATCCATCAATTCTTCCAAAACTTAAATCAAATACAATCGATTGTATCAAGGAAGGTCTGGCTGACCGTCAGGTCACAATACAGACCCTAATTGTTTACATTCAGCAAATAATTATTTCCGAGCACGTCGTCTTTTTATTGAACTAAAAACTATGAAATGGTCAAACAAGAAATCTGTTTTGGGTCGTCTCTAGCCTCAACAAGGTCAAACACTGCGACTCTATTGACGTACCCGTGGGAATGTGGGATGCCTCGGACCCAGAATAATTGACTAGCTTTACTAGTGTAGTGCAGGGATGGAAAATGACATTTTTGAGTTGTACTTAAAACTGATTTAAGATTGTACTGAAATGGAGCCAATTGTATTGAAAACTAGCGTAACGACTGTAATTATTGGCACCCTTTTATTGGCCATAACTTTATACTATTTGATGAGGTTTAATAGACATTTTTATATTACTTACTTAGTTGGCGCTACAGCTCGAGGTGAACCTGGGCCTGCTTCTCGCAACCATTTGTGTGTGCGTGTTATATTTTTGCACGAATGGAAGGGACCTACAGTTTTTTGCCGTCTCCGAACGGCGAGTTGAGAAGCTCAATCGTGACAAATGATACTCTTTGATGCTTGTCAGACAATCGAAAGAGGTGGGCACCGTGAAAAACTTTTAGGTGTTTGGCGGGATTCGAACCCAAGACCGCTGGCACAGTAGTCCGACGCACTAACCACTTGCGCTACGGTGCCCACATTTTTATATTAACGTATTATTTAAACAATTTTTTGTTGGTTAATATCATTAAATAATACTAACCACAATTATTGGCACCCCGACATAACTATTGGCACCCAAAAAAAGTACAATTACTGGCACCTTTAAAAATCAAAACAAGAAAGTTTTGTTGATTTTCGGTTAATTATTGCAATTAGGTTTCGCTATCATCGTATGATAAGTTCTTTTTTTGTCATCTTTTTAAATCTGCTGTCAATAACGGTTGAAAGCTACAACAATTGGCATTAAAAAAATTACAATTATTGGCAGTGCCAGTAATTGCAGCTCAATACGATGTAACTATTGGCACCACCTGCCAATAATTCAACCGTTTTTATTTTTTAACAATAATGAATAAGATTAATGGCTATCATCAAAATAAAGACACAGAAATGTAAGAAATAGATGCAGATTTTGAAAAGAAACCTTAAATTCGTTCGGACTAAAGGATATTAAGAAAATCCAAGTTGAATGTGGGGTGCCAATAGATGGGTCAACAATTTGGGGTGCCAATATTTGTAGTCGTTACGCTATTTTTCGAATGAAATAATACAAAGTTAGCTGAAAATATTTTATTTTCAAACACATAAGCCAACAAAAATAATTTCAAAATAAAATTTTACAGACAAAAATACTTCAGTTTAACACATGTTCAGTTCATAGTTTATTCTATGAGCTCTTCGGGCTCCCATTTCGTACATTTGTGTTCAAAATATTGTACATATGTACCTACGTCAAATTCATTACAGGATGAATTCCTAATTAAGTTTTTTGTTTCGCAAGTTTCGACTTGAAGTCAATCCACAAGGCGTCGACTGGACAAAAAGATGCGTCGTTGTTAATTGATTCGATTTTCTCTTTTTTGGAAAATACTGAATACAAAAGAATTTGAAAGATGCAGATTGATAAATTGTATCGAATTAGGGAAAATTGTACTTTTTTACTTGAACAAACTCATTTGTATCGAATTCGATACAATTGTATCGACTTTTCCATCCCTGGTGTAGTGTCATGGAAAAAGATTTATTTACTGATAATCTGGACGTCACCTTCTCCCAAGAAGATGTATGAATGAAGACATTATCATACAATATCACGGAAGTTTTTCTACGTAAGAAATCTTAGCTTGCAGAGCTCCTGCTCCGGAAGCACTAAAAGCACTTGCTTTAGCTACCTTTTAAATGAAAATATAGTAAAATATGCAAACCAAAAGCTAAACTTGGTCCAAAGCTCTACTTGGGAGTAATATTAGATTGTAGTTGATTGAAGTGCCCTTATCTCACTGGAGCCAGGTTTGAACCTGTTGTGATGTCCTCGTTTGCTCATAAAGCGAGATTTATTAATACAGTGGATTCCGCTTATTTGGGACACTTCGGTCCAGACCGATTTTGTCCCAATTAGACAGCTGTCCCAATAATGCGATGTGACAATCAAGTAAAAACCCAATCTGTTCTGTTCTGTTCTTGACCATTTGTCCCACTTAAGCGGCTGTCCCGATTATCCGCCGTCCAAAAAAAGCGGAATCTACTGTACATTCAATACATTTTTTTTTTTTGCGAATTGACAGTCCATTCATCCACCTTGACCTAAGAAACGTAGACCCGTTCTTGCTAATCGACTTCAGTAGCAGAGGATATGTCCTAATGTTACTGTTTCTTTTTTGCACATTGCCTTGAGTAATATCTTATGGCCAGAAAGTGTTTTTGGTCTCTATAGAGTACCCTGCCTAATTGTAGGAGTGATTTAGTTCTTGTGGTTAGGCCACTCTAGAATTTTTGAAAAATCTTTTTTTTTTTTTAAATTGTCCCCTAAGACCTCAAAAATGATGTCCCAAAAGGTTATGGTCGGAAATAATCTCTAAGTACTCGGTACAGGCATCGCAGATTAAAGGTATTGCAAAATTTCATCATGATTTTCTACTACTCAAAACTTCAAACTTGAGTATCTCAAAACTGCATTTTCTAAGTTTGCCGGAAACATAACTCAGACAATTTGTAACCCATTTACTTGAAATATGGAATATATCCTGATAAATACATTGTCTAAGAAGTACGTAGGATTTTTTTTTATATTGCATAGTTCATTTGTTATTAACAATTATCTGATGACTTTTTAGGCAAATTTTTTACTTTCCACTTTGGAAGTGCGCCATTTGGCAAAAGTTAATATATCGAAAAAAACCTACGTACTTCTATAGCAGTTATTATTATATAACCTTAAAAGAAAGAAATTGGTTTATTATTATTCAAAAATTACAAGAGCTATTTGTCCGGCCGTGGACACTGAAAAAAACAGAGACGTCATCGGAAAAACGCTGCGCAGCCGCCATTTTGAAATTAATCGATTTTGTATACAGTCACTGATATGTATAATAAATACTCTTTATTGGAATCTCGATTTATTTTGTAGTATTTCTGAAAAAAAAATCCTAAAAAACCTATTTTTTCAGCTTCTAGAGTGGCCTAACCCTTTAAGGAAAGAGGTTGGAAGAAAGCTTTTGGTCTATAACCTTCAGTTTCCAGCCAGCTTTTGTTTTCAACCATTGATCGAAGCAGGTTTTCGCAGAGCTAACAAAAATCAAAGATCCTTTTTTTTAGCTAATTCGTCCATTAGTATTGACTGTGTTAAAAGTTTGAGGAGTTGCAGACTACTTCTGAAGTGATTTCAAAGGCAAATGTGGTAATAGCAAGTAAGGGCAATTATACTATTGGTGAATATCCCGTTTAAACACTGTTCATCTGAACACTGTCTGGTCTCGTTTTTAACTGGTTCCAAGAAGGATTTCGGTTCTGGGTCTGGTATAATGCTACAAATTTACATGAGATTCTCACATTACACCGTAAAGTAACGAAATCTGTGCTATCAACTAATGCGTAAGCTCGATTTCAATCTATGCTACATGTGGCAGACCCATTTTTATATTATCTGATGGACAACGTTCTTATTTAATTCTTGCAAGATGAATTGCCCAACAATTTAGCCAGAACTGAGTATTAAGCGCACGTATTAGTCCAGAGCTTTACATTGTAGTTGATAGACAGCTGCCCTTTAACGAAACTCTAAATCTAAGCCCAATTTAACAATCAGAGATCATCCGGATTGTATCTCATACTCATTGGCATATCAACATCTTGTATAATGATGACTTTTCCCATACGTCTGGAACTCATTAGACAACTTCAAAACAACAATACCTCTTAAGCGGTCTCGAAAATCAGAAAACTTTTCAAATCGCATCGTAATTAGCACCTTCTCAGTAGCATCATTTTACCCTTTTACAACTACAACAACCGGAGTTGTTTAAACATTTATGTAACAAATTAATTTCAAAATTAGAAATAAAAACCTACACACTCACATAACGAAGTACACACATCTACGTGCATACTACATACATTTATAATAATTTCAAAAACTTATTCCTTGCCTTCGGAATTGTTGGAAGCAACACTTCCGTATGACAACATAAATGTTGGTACGAGTATAGCACAGCCTTGGCAGCACAAGCACATACATACCTACTCGTAGTGCGACAGTTGTACTTGCAAATGTTACCCATACGCCCCGGTGTCTGCAAGTGCCTGCGGCGCACTCTAATTATATTTGTGCAACTTTTTTTTGCCCCACATACATATGACAACGACAAAGACATCGGTAACAGGAACGACAACGGTATTCAGCATTAATTAACACATGCTCAACGAATTGTAATTTTATTGTTCCTTCTAGTGTGGCAGCACCAGGAGCAAATGTTCTCCGTGCTTGGTTCTATGCAAATGCTGTTGATTTTTCCCCAAAGCATAACTTAAACATATGAATTGAGGTTATGTTCGGCTTTAGACTCAATTTTTTTTTTTTTGATTTTACTTTTATAATGGTGGTGATGGGGAGATGGGGAGATGGGGAGATTCTGTGCTGGTAACATTTAAATTGCCAAAGGGATGTTATGGAAACATAAGGATATGTTAACATGCCATTATGCCTTGTTAAGCTCGATGGGTTAGTAATAATGTTAAGTTGACGCTATGAAAATGAAAGGCACTTTCGCGGTGTCATGTTCAGAAATTTACTCGAATTTGTCTGTTCTACACTGGCCACTCAATAATACTAGACAATCTAACTCATCCCGAAAACATGGACTATATTGTACCTTAGCCCAATTTTGACAAAAACTTTAAGGTCACTATTCCCGATAGGTAGATCCTTCTGGGATGACCTAGGTGCTACAAGAGATAAGTTGTTACATTTCTACACTGATGGATGCAAAACCAATGATGGTGTAGGAGGAGGTGTTTTCTCAGACAGATTAAAACTCAATCTCTCCTTCCGCCTCCCTGATCACTGCAGCGTGTTTCAAGCGGAGACTATGATGATTTCGGAAGCACTGTCCTGGATCAAGAGGAATGTAATATCCACTAATGATTTTAGCATTTTCTCGGATAGTCAGGCGGCATCAAAATCTTTGGAATCAGTCTCATCCACTTCTAAGACCATCTCCAACTGTCGTTCATCTTTTGTAGAGATGGCTAAGCAGTTTAGCATTCACCTTTACTGGCAAAGCTGACGAGCTCGCTAAGATAGGAACAACAATACCTATTCTACCCGACAAGAAAAATATAAATAGATATGCCACTCGCTAGCTTATAAGCTGACACTCAAACTTAACACAGTCAATAAAACCAACGCTAGCAGGAACTACCTGCCTTGCTACAAAATAAATCTGGCCTAGATTAGATCTAAACCGCTCTAGATACCTTTTGTCACTAAAAGGACTACATATTAGTACGATTATCGGTGCCATCACAGGACACTGCCTTATAGGCAAGCACGCAACTAGACTTGGCGTCATCTCGAATGATTTCTGCAGAAGCTGTAGGGATGAGGAGGAGGAGGAAAGTCCAACACATCTCCTCTGCTCATACCCAGCTCTTTCTCGTAGTAGAAAACTACACCTAGGAGAATACTTCTTCGAAGATCTACGTGATCTAACACAAAAAGACGTAGGAACCCTTCTTCGCTCTATACAAAGCTCCAAATGGTTCTCTTGAGTAGCGGGATAAATATCCCCAAGATCTTTGGTATCACAATGGGCCTCTATTGGCCTAAGTGTGCTGGTACTTGTCACCGACAGTCACTACTACCTAACCTACCTACCTATCCTTCTGTTCTTTTTTTATTAGTTTACATCTGTTAACCTAAGAAGATGTTATTTGTAGCCTCCAGGCTTCTAAGGTCAGCAAAAAAAGGAAATCCATATTTAGCTATAAACTTTAAAACTGACAATTGGGAAAAGAAAATGTGTGTCGTCCATTAGGAAAATAGCGAGGGTATTCGTCAGGCTAAAATAGCCATTAAACCCTTTCATTATAAATCCTGAAAACACTTCTCCTCAGTAAGAATGATATCAAGAGATTAGTGGGATTTCAAACAAGATATTACCATCTTCGATATCATCTGAACAGAATTGGCTTCAATCAGGAAACTGAACGTCGTTTCTGCATGGAAAACGACGAAACTGCAGATAATGTCGTATATGACAACATTTCCATAGAGCAATGCTAGCTCCCGGGAAAGTATTTAAATCTCCACAAATGGTATCCTCAATGATATCCTCAATTATCCTCAAGAATTGAACCTCTTCTGGTTCCATAAACCGATCTTTTAGGCCACAGTGCCCTCCGCAGCTGGTAGGTCAAAGCCCTTTCTTTTTAAAAAGAGAAAGGTTCGCAAATGTAAGGTTAGGCCACAAATCTATTTCGCCAAATAGCGTTGTCAGCTTAGATCTGTTTTGATATCCTAGTATCAAACAAGAGACGCTGTAGTACCCTATCATATTTTTACCTAATCTTTTTACCGAATCTTGGAACGTGTTTTCAGTGAAGTGTAGTACTTCGTCTGTAAAGAATGGACTATAAAAATATTTCCCTGGAAGAGCAAAAGGTGTACAACTAGGACTACGTAACTGGCTATGCAAGGGAAACAACCACCAAAGATACAGATCAGTGCGTATTTTTCTTTTCTATAATTTATTAACGCTAAAGGGGATATGGATGCCCTTTTAATGTTTACACATAGCGCGAGTACATGAAGGACCAGGACGAGAGACAGCCAGATCGGCGTAGTGATAGGAAACTCAGATGTTAGGTTTCAACTTACACTATGGGTGGTGTCCAGGATAACTTGAGAGTTGTGTATTACTGAAAGCTTTGTCATTGCTTATGATTCACAAAGGTTTTTTTCCATATGTTTCTTATTGTTGTTTATGCGATGAAATTCTTCAGCCATACCACCATTCTACTGCCAGTGTTATGCCTTCGCAGTAGCTTTTGACATTAACTTCTGAAACTGATAAATTTATTTTTATTTCGTGAGAATTAATGTTTCAGAGACATCTGGATTTGAACTGTGAACCTTAGCGTTACAAGCGACGATGACTACCAGTATTATTATTATTATTATTATGAATTCTTTATTTTAAACAAACTCGTGATTTTTACATTGGGTAAAATTAAAAGAACATTAGCATGGCAAAAAATTTGCCGTCTGCCTGAAAATTGACATAACCGAGTGTAAGACAAAGAAAGTTTTAGTTTTGAAGTTGAAGATACAAAATGTTTGTTATGTGTACATTATAATAATTTAAAAAAAACTAAAAAATTTTATTTATGCTTTACAAAATTTAAATTTACATTTATTCATGTTTTTAATCATTTATTCTAGAAAACTGTTGCGATAACCTAAGGCATGATTAATAAAATAATAAAGAGCCTTCCAACCTGATCCTCCGTTTAAGATTTCTTTCATTTCTTGACGCGTGAGAAAACTCTTTGAAAAATAAAGTCTACGTAATTCTTGAAGGATTGGACACACAGCTAGGAAATGGTTGATATCTTCGGCTTCATTTAGGTTACAGAGGTTACAATTTGGATTGTTATTTCTATGCGGTTTGTAATTTAAATGTAACATCTCAGTCCGTGCTTTAAATATGGCGCTTATTTGATTTACAGAAAACTTTCTATGAAAATAATTATGTACAAAAAGCGTGTGATTAAGCTCTCTGTAGATCAATCTACTTCGAGAAGTTTGGGCTCTATGCAAGGATTTAAGATAAGAGGAGTCATCAACGATCGCGATACACTCATAAAATTTGGTTTCCCTAAATAGTTTAAGAAGCGTAAACGATTTTTTGCGAAGTTTTACGCATTCCCAGTCGTACCACTCAGCTGCAAAAGTTTTATTACGATTAGCATTGTTTATTATGGCTGACTTCTTGATTATCTCGACTATTTGTTCCGCTACCTGGTCACATGACCAGGACCCTTGATAAACCAGGCAATTGACTTTCGCATCAAGTCTTCGCCTATACACACCCCGCTGACTTTCGACCCATTTATATTTACGGACTGTGCTATTCAAAATGGAATCAAAGTCCTGAAATTTGACAGAAGTCACAGTTGGCAGATGGGCCGAATAGCTTACAGCAGGTACCTCAAAATCCTCTAATGCAGTAAGCCAATCTCCTCTTCCTAAACAGTAATCTATAACGGAACAACCCTGGCCCGAAACAAATGTCATTTCTCCTCTTCTATCATTTTTCGTAATTCCATTCAAAACCATCAGACCAAAGTCTTCAACCAATTCCATTAGACGCCTGCCACAATTATTTACCGTTTCATCCAACGACTCTCTCAGACTATCAAAGACGTGTGAGGTATTTTCTAGCAGAGAGGCTGGGTTCTGAAATCTGCCAATTCTTGCGTTTAGATCACCTAGTATTAAAATGTTTTGATATTCAACTTCACTTAAAAAAGTGCGAAGCTCATCAAAATCGTTATTCCAATTGGTACAATTCAAGTAGGTTGGAAGAATATAATATTGATCATGCCTATGGTTTAGCATTATAACAGTCTTCCTATTAATTGACCTAAAACTAACAAAATTCTTTAACTTATGTTTTACTGCTAACAAAATACCTCTACTTGCTCTACCAAAAATACTATTTCGAGTGGCAGGGATTACTTTAACAAAAAAATCCTTGAAATATTTAATAAATTGTGTTTCCTGACCATCTTCAAGGAACGTTTCTAATAAAATAATTATATCAAATTTTAGTATATACCTAAAAAAATCTGGAATTGTCAATTTGTTTTTAAGGCCAGAAACATTGTAACTTAAAATATTTAAATTTAAAATTACTTGGCAGACGGCAACACTATCCTAACTTTGTTGATAACGCTGACTCCACTGATTGCTGGATGCAGGTTGGGGATTTTTTTCACGAACAGGTCCAGGTGGTGCTGTCATCACAAAGTTGTCGTTGTTTTTATTGCAGCTGCCAAAATAACGTAAGGCACCATCTCCAAATGTGTTTTTGACAAATGCAAGCTCTTCCGCATTGACTACCACGAGACCACGGGAAACATTAAAGGAAAACGCGAAATCATTAATGTGAAGTTTCACTCCTCGGATATAAATGTTTGCAGTTGGTGTTAAAGCAAGTAGATTTGTTTTGATTTCATAAAGCGATTTCCTTTTTTGGCGAGTTATCAGTGATTGTTCACGGTGTATCACAATACCTGAGCCTCTTAATTTCGGACTGGCATCAATAATTTTGTTCGCAGTGTCTCCCGGGTGAAAGTTGAGTGTCACAGTGGATTTTTTTGTGTTGTTGTTTGTGAATTCTTGTGCGCTTTTTACTGGTAATTCTGCGTTTTCTTGAAGATGAAGAAGGCCCATACAAGTTTGTTTGGCGAATTCAACTTTATTGGCCTTCCCCTCTGCCGGAAAATGTACCACAACAGAGTTTTCATAGTTTTTACGCGAAATGACATCTAGTTGCCGCTCCAATAGTTGACAGTAGTTCTCCATTGCCGTAACTCGCTGAAGCAGATAGTCATTATGAGACTTTAGTATCTGCATTTGGGATGAAATTGCTAAAACGTCTTCTTTGTTCGCGATGTCTATCAGCTTCGGGTTAATGCATTCATCCAGCATTACTTTTAGTTGATCAATGGACATATTTCCAACTGCCATATTATTGGAGTTCTCGAAAGAAACCTTTTTAGTACTAGGTAATTGTTCTGGGGAAGTTTCTTCTATTCCTCGCTTAGGCCGCATATATGCAGCGAGAAAAATGTATGAAATTATGCCTTGAACGTACAGAGCAACCAAATAAAAACTTTTGATTCGCCTCAAAGTTAACTAGGCAAACGATTTAAATCAGTTTTATATTTAATTGAACTATTTTTAGCTTAAATATATCGAAAAAAGAGGACCGCACAAAACTTTGACCTTCTCACTTTTTGACAGCTGTCAATTCTGACTACCAGTATGCCACAGCCCCACTGCTGTGGATCCCCGTAGTAGAAAAGATCCTACACTACACGGTAAAAGGAACAAAAACTGTGGTCGACGCAGATGACTCAGTAACAACGATTTCAAGCATATTTATGCCATCGATCAGGGAACTTTAAATCCTACATATAGAATCATCTATGAATGAGTTTTCGTTTTGGTCTGAACGTAAACTTCCAAAGAACCGAGCATCTGGTATTCACCGTAACTTATAAGATGGTGCTCACTGCTACAACCCGTGAAAATACCGAGAAGTTAGAACCATTCAGTTAAGGATATGAATCTTAGAAGATTCTTCAGCTCAATAGGTGTTGTTCTTTCGTCAGTGAAAAGAGACTCCTTTTTTTTTGAGGGATTAACTCCTACCCCTTCACTCGTAGAAGTGGCAGACATAAAACTTCACCTTCTCATTAAATTTGCTCAACAGCAAAACTCATTTTGTTTAAACCAAGCAACAGAAATTAACTGATTACTCTGAGGAGTTTTGGTATCACTATGGACCAACGCTGGTCTATGTGAGGCTAAGCCGCCACCCAATAACCTAACCTAAGCTAACTCCTACCCCTCGACTTTTAGTCCAGCGGTAGGAGTTATTAGTTAGTATTTTCTTATAAAAAGGCATCCCTATTGCATAAAATAATTTGCCACTTGTTGAACAGTTAATTTTTTTCTATAAATCTCTTATATGCAATAATCAACATGACTTTGTCAAGAAACGATCGACAGAAACAAATCTTTTTCAATGGACTAACTTCATAATCTCTGAAGTTAGTAAAGGTAACCAGGTTGATGCTATCTACACTGACTTCAGTAAAGCATTCGACCTGGTAGACCATAAAATCCTACTGTACAAACCCGAAAATTAAGGATTCGCATCTTCGTTATTACTGTGACTTTCGTCCTATCTTCATAGCAGAATTCAGTTTGTACATTTTCGGGGACAAATTTCTAAACAAAGCAATGTTACCTCCGGTGTCCCTCAAGGGAGCCATATAGGCCCACTTTTGTTTGGCTTATTTGTTAATGATGTAGTTGTGTAAATGTAACATTTTAATGTTTGCGGATGATTAATATATGTGTCAAGCAACGAAACAAGTTGTTTCCAACGCTTAAATACGTGTCTTCAAAAATGTAATCTATGGTGCTAAAAAAATTATATGTCCTTGAATGTTGGTAAATGTTCTGTTATATGTTTTTCGCGCCTCAAACAGACTCGCATATATGTATATGCACACTTACTTTATAGATGGCAAAGTTAATCCTTCGGTGTCATCCTGGACACGAAATTATCGTTTGTAACCCACGTGAAATTCATATCAGTCAAAGCAAATCGAGCCTGTGAGTTCTCTGACCCTTACGTTATAAAAACTTTTTTTTAACATTTGTAAGATCAATCCTCGAATATGCTTCTATTGTTTGGTGTCCCTATTATCAAGTTCATATAAACAGGATTGAATATATCCAAAAAAGCTTTCTTCGTTTTGCTCTTAGAGGTCTTCCATGGTCTGACCATCGTATCTTACCATCATACCAATCAAGGTTAATTTTGATCAGTATGCAATCGTTATAAGTAAGGACAACTGTAAGCAGAGTTGTGTTTGTGCATAGACTGCTCACTGGTGAGATTGACTCCCAAGAAATACTAAGCCTCCTTAACATACATATGACATATCCCATCTTTCTCTCTTCGAAACTTTTCAGTATAGCCCATTCAAGTACTAATTATGATAGCTCCTCATCAATTAATGGGCTTATGTCAACTTATAATACCTATTTTTATTTAATCGATTTTAAGATGTCTATTTCGTGTATAACAAAAAAAGTTGCTTAATTGTGTCCATTCGTAATTGTTTTGCTCTATTTATTTCTCCTTTAAATTTATGTATGTATAGTATATTCCTTTAATTTTCTGACAATTACATTATTTATTTATTTTTTTTTTTTTTTTGTTATTTAAACTTTTATATTTTATGTCTAAGAAATCTATGTTCTTTGCTGACAAGCAAGCAAATAAATAAATTGTTTACATGTAGTAGTGCATAACTAAGTACTTCGCTGAGCGTTAAAAGAAATGCCCATGATACCAGGATGAGAACATCATCACGTTGAAGCCCTTTCCCTTTAATATTTTCAAGATTTCGTCCTCTATAAGTAGCCAAATAGGTGATGAGAGAACACCACACTGCGATTTTCCCCTTTCCTGCAGTTTACATCTTGAAACGTAGAGTTAAATACGCGAATTTAGCATTAGTCCAATCAAAATGCAGAGGCCGATCAGAGTTGAACTCTATATACTGCTTATCATGGCGTCGGAGCTTACGTTATTAAAGGCTCCCTCCATATCAAGGAACGCTACACAAAACAAGTTTATTGTGGTGGAGAGATTTTTCCAGTTTTGATGCGACGCTCTGTGGAGCTGTTTTCACCGATTTTCCTTACATATACAATACGCATGCTGTGACCTAAATATATGTGTATAATCGCACATCTCTGAAGCATTCGTCTAATAAGCAACGACAACAGATTGATTGGACTTATGTTTTATTATTGCAAACGTCGCTGTCAGGATACGACTAGGGGAAGTTCACATAGAAAGGAACCATACCCATTGCTGCTATTCCTTAAGAAGCTTGGATTGGTTTATTAAGCTTAAATGCCTAATGTGTAGATTAAGTGGCATGAAATAAAGACACGTATCTGAACACATGTCTTTTGGCAGCATAAGTCGTTTCTTAAATTGTATTTCGGTACAATTTACTCACGCTCACGTGCTCTAGGGTTATGCAGTCATTATCAGAAGACTGACTGAAAACGTGGGTTTAGTATTGGCCGAAGTACAATATATCTAACTTCCATTATTTGCCTTACTTTCTCGTAAATGATGCACAGAAGAGGAGGACATTGGGCCAAGTCTCTTCTGAGGTACTCAAACTGTTACGCAACCAGCGTAATTATATTTTATCACCTAATTGGTGAATAAGACTGATCAAAAGCTTTTTGAACCCACAAGGTTTCTGACCTTTAAGTCGACAATTTTAATAGAAATCAAGAGATCTAAAAAAATGTTTCAGAAGATCCCTGCTGTGTATGGCAGAAATATGATGAGTAATCCTTTCACGTATTATATAGGACCTTGCAATGATGCACAAGTATCTCAAATTCTATTGTACTAGTACATCTGTACAACATCAGACACACTCCCAATTACTTCAGTTGGCAGAATGCCGGTTGAAACAAATTAGATAAACAAGTTGATATGAAACGAACTACCACATCGAGGCCATTCACAAGGACTAACAGATACCAGCCAAAAAAAAAAAAAAATACGGAAAACGTAGTAAAATCCTTCACTTATACGGGAAAATGTGAATTAAAATAACTCTGCACTAGTAGCTGGGAAAAAAATTCCTCATTTCTCACAAACGAAAACATCTCTACAACCGCAAACCGAAAATCCATTCTCCGTAATGTAATGTATACATATGTATAAGTATCTCTCTGTGTAACTACAAAAATAACAAGGATTTCACTGGGAATGCAGTCTATAGTACACAACAAGCCCAAAGTTTCTCCCTTGGAAAAATGCACCCAAGGATATGTGTGCGAATGCTTTGATATAAACCATGAATTATGTTCTTCTTGAAGAATTCCTGACCCACCTCAATACAACCCATCGTTGCGCCAAAAAAAAAAAAACGGTTTGCCACTTTCCCATAAAGGATAACAGAAAACCACCTTGTAACCGAATAAAAATTCTACTCCATCAAAACTCGATGGCGTTGGGTGAGCTTTTTTTTCCTTTCTCAAATTTGTTCCCACATTAAGTTTTAGTTCAGTGAACACCTTCCCCCGCTAGGAGTCTTTAGCACGTCGGCTAATTGGCAAACTTTAATTTTTCTACTTTTTTTGTTTGTCCTACTTCCTTTTTTCGAATTTCAATTTGCCGAATTCGGTCCTTTCCTTTTTCCAGCTAAGGGACAACAAACGGACTACTTTCGAGAAACAGCGGTCCATGAACCCCAATTTCTAGTCATTTTCAATTAGAATGCTCGTTTTGATACACCAAACGGGAGTTTTCCGCTTTTAATTGCATTTTACGGGTGTTTCGCTTTTCGTCGGTTGAATTTTTTCTTTTCTTTACCTAAACATTATGAGTATCCTGTTTTTTTTCTGTTAAATTGAAAATAAAGGAAAACAACAAAGGGTTCGAGTACCTAAAATAATGGGACAGAATGAAATTTTTCTTTCTCATCAGAAAAGAAGGTTCTATGGATACTTTGTCTGTGTTTTGACAGTGTATAACGAGTCCTTTGTGAATTTAATTGGTCCGTATGATGACGGATGATAGAAAAGCAGGAAATTAAAAGAAATTCAGCAATTAAGGTGAAATTAAAACATAACAGGTGTGCAAAACAGAAGAAACGAAACATGCTTCTGACTTTTTAAATAAGGTGCCCTTGTATTTTGTTAATTTAATTGAGGAGTGTCCTTACGAGGTTGTGATCCATCAAGCACACCATAGGAAAAACTAACAGATAACTCTTTAAATTACCGCTTAATCACAAGTAATCTATTGATTTTTTTTTTTAAATGTAATCGATTACATTTCGGTTACCTAAACATTACAAAATGTAATCAATTACATTTTGATAGTTAATAATTTTATCGATGTTTATACATACATCAGATATTATTATTTGAAACAAAAGAAATTATAGCTTACAGATTAGTTTTTTTTTTAATGGTAATCGATTACCGATCTCAAAGTTTAATCGATTGCATTTTGGCTATCGTCATTAAATATAATTGATTATAATGTTGTTATAGCAAATTAGAAAAAAAAATGTTCATGTATATTTCGATTACCGACTGAAATCTTGGTAATTAATTACAATTTGCAAAATCGATTCGAAGCCGTAATCGGGGAAAATTCCTACATTTTCCATTTACAGTAATCAAATTTTGTACAATCCTTTATCTCCAGATTAAAATCGTTCTTCGAAAACTCAATGATGCCTCATTTATGTTCCTTTTCCTGTGCAGAAAGGACAAAAACCCTCCAACTTCTTAAATCCTTTTGAATTTTATTTGGAATACCTCACATATGCTTGGTTCCAAAGGGCATCCTTTCTACTAGCATAATATATATGTACATAAGAGTATGTATTGCCCATCTCAATAATTCATTTTGCTGCTTCCTTTATTATTCAACGTGTGTTGTCTTGTGAATACTCAAAAACTTTCGGTGACACATTTACACGTACCTATACTCGTATTCGTATGTATTATCGTAGCAGTGTCCCTTTTCTCTCTATCGAAATCCCAGATAAAACCAATTTGCCAAAATGAAATCTCATTTGTTGATTGAATTTAATCGTCAAGAGTGTGTCCCCAACTTTACACACACCCACAAACAGAAACAGAAAGGACATAGAACAACTACTGTAGGTATACACATAGAGTGAAAGAAATTAAAGGATCAAATTCCAAATCAATAGAAAAAACAAGATGAATAAGGAATTCTTAAAAAACATGAGGAAATCCTTCCAAGATTCGATTAAATGTTTTCCTCTTTTTTTTATCGCCATTTCCTTGAGTATCTACTACATATGTGAATACGAATATATCCTGTGACGAGACATACACATACTTAAAAAGCTCAAATGATTCGATTCAATTCAATTGGATGTCACACTCCTTTCATTGCGATCATCCACATATAAATCTTCGTTTTGTAGTAGCAGTCGTAAAAAAGGTCAGGTATTTTCCACACATATTTGCATCGCATCCTGATATGTGAAGAAAGGATACCAAAAAAAAAAAAATAAAAAGAAGAGATAGTAACGAAAGTATCTATCATGAATAATGCATTGGAACCATAGTTGGCTCATGCATATGCGAATGATTTCCTCTGGATGTCTGCTTCTTCCTATGTATATGTGTATCTATTTTTAAACAATCCACTTTCCTAAGGACACTCCGAAGGCACAATCTAGGTTGACTATATGATTGTTACATATTTATTCAACTCTTCATTATTACCGAGGACGATTGTGCTATAGATAGTTTCCGTTCCTCCCTCTATCGACGGACCCACTCACACTAATGAATTGGTAATTTTCTTAAAGATAGAAGGAACACACTCGACAAGCAATCGCATATCTAGGATGAGGCTTCTGTTTCCCTGATGATGCGACATATGTAGGTCTATGAAATTAATGATGAGGAAACAATCTTAGAAATATTTCCTATTTTAAGAAAGTTGTTTAAAGATACGACATACGAGTTCTCATACTGCTCCTTCCTTCGTGTCCTTCGTGGAAAGGTGTGCATTTGGGAAGGAGAAGGGTGTTCGCTTATACACATCTTTGAAGGCATCTTTTTAATAAATGATAAAGATTTTTGGTTGTTCTCTTGAATCTGTGGAAATATCCGAATGTTCTCAAAGACATGAGAACCAAATTCATATGATAGAAGAAAATATTGAAAAAAGAACTAAGAAATGAGAAAGATTTTTCCGTTGTTTTTCAATGGAAAAGTTCAAAGAAATGGCTTTTGATGCAAGAGTTATAAAGTCGTTCAATCATTTGTTCGGGGCTTAGCTTTACTGTGAGTTACATAAAACGGGGCTTTGATCAACCCAGTTCCAGTTAAGACGTGTCCATCATTCCATCACAATAACTGCATCCACCACTCTCACTAATAAAGTTTTCTCACAGTGCTACCATTTCCAAATGAATCCAACAGGAAGTGCCATCGCCTAAATCTATTTATTTTTTTTTTTTCATATTTTTAAGATTAGACCTTCAAAAATATATCCTCCTGAATTATCCTACAGAAAATCTCTTATACACCATGAAATCTCAGAAAGTCATTACGTAAAGGTCGTTGTTACGTATTGCTTTAAACGCTTTTTTCTCGAAACTACCTTTTCCAAAACGTCTGAGATGATTTCTCAAGTTCTAATGAACCTCTATCGTTGGAACTATAATTATGTAAACATTTTGTTTTTTTTACTATTTTCAAAAAATTCAAAACTTTGAAAAAGAGTAAAAAAATCACTTTTTTTCAAACAGCCGCCATTTTGTGAACAAAGTTTTGTTTTTTATTTCCATAGCTCAGACGATAGCGAGATTCTTACTGTTTAAGAACATTTTTTTTTCTTTTTTTTTTTCTAATCACCAAAAGGGTTGGAATCGTGTCAAAAAGGACGCCACCCACCCCACTTTACCAGCATGTAATTTATTGAATTTTATTTTTTTTTTGTATGTTTAAAATACTAATAAATACCTAATAAAAAAATTGCAAGTAAAAATATTCTTATTTTTTTTTATCGATTTTTAAAAAAACCACCCAAAATTCGGACCGCTAGACTAGAATACCCCCTTAAAGCCTCCTGTGGCACCCGCGCTGATTATTCTATTGGTAAGTCAGTTTTTCTTTCACAAGACTTTCTTGACCAAAGTTTTTCCTTGAATCTGTAAAAATGTGAACAACAGATTCCTCTTGGATCCCAACTAGATCCAAATTAAAAATTCGCATAAATCCTTTTAATGAAATTTTTCGAATCATCTTCATATTCTGGCTGAACATTATCTATTTCCAAAGTAAAGGCCTATCTACCATTCGATGGGCCCTCAGGTGAAACGAATTGCACGTCCTTTTATTCTGTTGAGTGAAAGCATGGAATGGGTCTGAGTGGAATATACTCAGAAATATTTCATAAGATAGCTTTGCAATTGAAGTGTTAATAGGTACCCATAGAACAGCACATATTCCAAGTTATGTCAAACTGCATTTAAGGGTTCAAGCTTGCAATTCCATTTACCGTTGATGAATGCAACTTTGTTTGTGTACTCAACTTAACTGCAACTCTTAAGTCTTTCGTCCGACAATAACTTTCAAATCCCGATAAAGGACATTCCACGGACTGGGTTTTGTTTTGCCTTTTAGCGGGTTTGTATTCCATGCACCAGTCTTAACCCCAACTCAATCTGAATGTTTGCCGATTATGACAACTGAACCCGCCCCCAAATTATATGGTGCGATGATTTAAAACCAAAACCAAAAAAAAAAAAACCGAACACGATCTTATGTACTTTTTACGATCTCATGTGCACTCAGTTTGTATGAGAATGAACTTTACGACTTTTCAGGACATTTTATGATTGTGCTTATCCCGAGAGAGGAAGTGTGGCACCTTTCAGGAAAGGAACAAAAGCAAGTCGGCAACATTGTTGTGGGCAGTTGCCTTTTAAATTCCTATTCGTATAGCATGACACAGAAGTTTTAACTATAAAACAGGTCCTTTCGACAGAATGGCGCGACCATCAAACACAGATGAAAAAAAAAATAACTAATATTCGTTCAAACAGAAACGTGTTTCATTCGAAGGAGATGGATTTCACATGCTTTCTAAAGGTACCTAAACCTAACCTAATTCTTCTACCAGAAACAAATCCTCGAGGTGGTGTAAAAAATAAGTAACAACAAACACACACATCTTATAAAGTGGAGGTAAACGTACTCTCGTATGTATGCGGAAGGATATGAACATGAACTGGGGATTTCTTGTTTCAGTGAGCAAACTGTAAACAATGATTTTGTGTCGACGCTTAATCTAGGAAATATGATTGTGTAAATATTTTCACAGCGATTTTCGATTACATTTACACATATATGTATGTAGCTATCCTAAACACGTTTGTTTTAATACGCACGTGTACAGTGTGACAAGGAAGTGTGTTTCGGAATTCTGGCTACAACATTAAGTATACAAAGGTAGTGCTTCGATAGGTTTTAGGTATAAACTAAAAAGGAATCCAAGAAATTCTATTAAAATATTACATTCAAATTTACGAATGACACATAAAAGATGTCGTATCATTTTCACGCAAGATTTTAATTTTTTGACATCTGTGTGGTAAAGTGTAGCCAACGACATTTCTGGGCTATTACATTTACTAACCACGCACAGCCATGTGAGTTTGTGGAATGGATTATGGAACAACAAAAAGTGTATGCTGACCAAAATCATCTTTAGCGCAGACGCGCATTTATACATCTTGATGGATTTGTCAAATTTTTCGAATTTGGGGTTCAGAAAATCAACAAATGATTGTTGAGCAATAAATGCAACTACAATTTTGGGCTGGACGCATCATCGAACCATTCTTCCTTGAAAATGCGACTGGTCAGCTAATAAAAATTAACATAATAGTCCAATTTTTTGTGCCGAAATTGCAAGATATGGATTTGGACGACATCAGGCTTTAACAATACGTTGCCACATGCCATACAGCCCGAGAAACACTTCAATTATAGCATAAGCCATTCATATCATATCAGAATTTACCCCTATTCTAGAACCCGTCGAATCTGAGATTCACTGCACAAGTTCGATCGACGTGAACTTGTTGTCAGTAGGTATCACTGAATCCGCCGGATACACTGTTTTACCGACACGTCGGGTCGGCTAATTCTTTCGAAAACAGCGATTTTGCATTTGTTGACAGTTGATAATTTTAAAGTAAACATATTTGTTATTAGTTAAAAAATAAGTTAAATTAACGAAAATGTATACTGTGGCTCTATTTTTTGGACGAGATGAGGAAATTTCTGCAGGCAGAGCTCGTGCGAATTTGAAAGCAAACACTACGGACATTATGGAACTATCAGATGAAATGTGAGATAAATTGTTTTATTGCAATTCCAGTTTTACGAACGATTCCCGGCTAAATAAAACTGCATCTAAGTTTGTTCTGGGTGCATTGATTAAAGAATTTCCCCACAATACGAAATCCTCTTTTATTGTGACTTTTGACACCATTCCGATCTGTAGAATCGAATTCCCCAGAAAGTAAATTTAATCAACATCAAAGACTTATAAAATAAAAATTCAAACGAATTTATTTGTATCTAGTAGTTTTCTATTTTTATTGAAGAGAATGGAGTGTTTCCCAAACTTTGACACCTATGTTATGTACCTCTTTTATAATTTTCATTACACTAAGTACCTCTCGTCAAAAAATAAAATAAAAAATGCATGCATACTTCAATAACAATCAAAATATATGAACGATTTTGGAAACGGAATCAAGCCAAATATACCTATGCGAAAAATTCAGGAAAGCATTACATATTCTCAAAAGGCAGGATGAAATGTGAAAGCAAAGTTTTGGATGAGGCGAGGTATGAACTTTTTACAAATGTTTAACAAAATCGAATGGCAGTGGGACTTTTTGGCAAGAAAAATAACTCAAGCGGGTTCAACCTCAAGAAGTTCGCCGTTGAAAAAAAGCCTCACTAAAAGCCAAGTGCTACATTTGCGATGAAACCATCTTTTGGTGTGGCACTGCTGTTGGGACCATGAAGTGTGGGAATGCACGGAATCACACATATGTACGCAGTATTGAAAAGTAGTGAAGTTTTTTTTATTATTTTTCTATGTTCGAAAAGAGTCAGCTGCTTCTTGCACCAGTCGCAGCCAAATCCCGGTGCAGCGCATACCCCACGGAACCCTTCCCGTCCCCTTGGGATACGCGAACCCCACTTTGGGAAACACTTCTTAAACCATAAGACAATATAAAGCAATCTATAAATATTATAAAACTGTAGAGGTTTTTTTGTTGTTGGCGTGAAAACCGCTGAACAGATTTCGATGAAACTTTTTTTGAAATGTTTCAAGTATCCGGGAAGGGCAAACGCCATGTCGTTTTTTGCTCAGCCTAATGGTTCTTACAAAATAGTCAAATAACTGCATATTTAAAAGGAAAATTATAATTATAGAGCCCTAACTCAATAATGGCTTATCGGATTGAAAAACAAAAAAAAAATACGTGAAATTAGTAAATTTGTCCCTGATTCATTTGAGATATAAAACGTACTCCAGCATTGTCCTGAAGCTGAGAAGGCAGCAATGGCCCAGTGGGAAAAGTTGTAACTGCTTCCATGGTAAGTGCATATTTCTTTAAAAAAAATAATTGAAAACGTATGATCTTTCCAAAAGTAACGCCTAGTAAGCGAATGTGTAACGCATCGAAAGTCGTATTTTAAATATTATTGAAATTTTACATCGATGCCATTACTTATTCGCTTACCAGGCGTTACATTTGTAAGACGTTTTTCTCTCAAAAGCATTTCTAGAATGAAAATACAGTTATTCCACTCAGACAAATCCAATCATGACCAGCTCCTTCAGGAATTTTTTCGACGTTGCATCATTTGAAGTTTGTTATGGAGCGGTGCCAGTACTTTTCAGTAAAATTTAATTTAATAACTAACCTTAACTGCTAATTTAACTGATTCCCTATGAGGCAAATAGTAAGTGCTTGCTACTCTAGGACGTAGTAATTAATGCTTTCAGCAATTATCATTCACCGCGGATATAAGTGATTACCGGTAAGCCAGTTGATAAGTGCTTACCACCCTAGGACATCACCATGTAAATGTTATCGAATCTGTAATAAGGAAAGTAAGCGCTGGTACCTACCAATCAGCACTTACAGAATCGATTCGGTAAGCAGTAATTTCCTACTGGAGGGTTTCGTTGCAATAGTGTGTGTGTGAGTGTATGTGCGCGAGTCACGTTCCGCAACGTACCAGATGACACCACATGCACCACATTCCCAGACGTCAGCAACATATAGTATCAAAATGCATAAATTGTAATAGTAGCTTTCCTTTAATTCATCTAAATAAATAATCAGCACATTCCATTTCCTTTCCCACATTTAATGTAATCCTATCCTTTTATTTTTCATGATGTTACAAATATGTAGAAGCAAATAATAAATTCATAGATTAAGATTTTTACTTCATGTTCAATCGTCAAATAAAGCAGACATAAATTTCCAAAAGTAAAAATTGTTTTTTTTAACTAAACGGCGAATAAAGAACATAACTCGCGCTCTAACATAATCATAATGCTTTGCAATCATTATCACCATTTGCGGCTCTCCCACTCAACCAATCTTAACAAATGAGGTGTCAAAAGAAGACGAATCTAGAGCAGTGATTTGGATTTTTAGTTTATAAATATTATTAACAATCACGCATGTAGAAAACCTACAACCTATTTACGAATAAAATAGCTACCTATTGGCCTCTAGTGTCCTAGTGTCACCCTGTCCCAAAAAATAAGAGCTACTTTTCGTGATAGAGACCCTGATAAACATTAAGATTAGGTGTAAACAAATTGTTTATATTAATAAAATCAGAGGGCATTTCGTCATTGCTTCAAGATATTATTTTCTTTAGACACCTCATTTGTGAATGTAGTTACGTTGAAATAATGTTTTTGCATCATAACTTCATTCACATGCTTCCCATATGGTCGCAGGCTCGTTTCCTGGCATCGACTGCTACGAATGGAGTGGATTCGATGAGTAGATATATATGCGATTGGCTTGAATTTTATCAAACATAGACTAGTTATAATTTACTTTCTTTCCAATAAAGTGGAGCTACACACCCCATCCGCGTGATGTTTACACATAGCTAGGGACTGTTGGATACAGTCGCATTATTTTTTTTTAAATAATTATGTGTTCAAATATTAAGATATCCTTAAACTTGCTGTGAAATGTAGTGGCTTCTAAATATAATGCGTTGAATAGTTCGAGACTCGGATGGTGCAAAAATGTCTGCTAGCTGCTTCTTCTTCTCTTCAGATGAGTCGATATTATTTTTGGTTCGGTAAGAGATTGGACATTCAGCAAAGATATGGCAACTGGAGATAACCTTTCTACAATTCGCATTCTTCTTGAGGCTTCTGTGTAAAATAGTGCCGACTAGTAAAAGTTTTTCCTATTCTAATCCTGAATAGCGCAATACATTATTCCCTAGTTATGGTTTTACTGTATGGTATTCCGAGATAAAATTGTGGTGTTTGCCTGTTTTCGTTTTTTCATATTGCAATTTTTAAACAGTAAAACTTGTGAATAGTGGAATCTGCGAATAAAAGAATCTTGTGAAACCTGGATAGTGGACAGTTTTGGATACCTATTTTGATTTTCTTCATACAAACTCACTCTTATATAGTGGAAACCTGCGAGATCTGAAAACTGGAAAATATTTCAATCAATTTTGTTTTTTTCCATGCAAATTCACTCTTTAATAGCAGAATCAAGATATGAAGCCCCAAAATTCATTAACATTTTGTCGACTTCGTTCCCTTTTCCAAGAATTTTGACATTTCAATTGTTTCTTTTCGTATGTGTCTCATTCTGCTAGCAGCTAAATTAAACAAGTACGCATTGTGAAATCCGATATCAAAATTGATCCTAAAATAATAAAAGAAATTAGGTTGCCGATAGTGGAAAAAATTGCGAATAGTAGAAATGTTGCGAATAGTAGAATAATAATGTGCACCGAAGCATTCCACTATTCACAAGTTTTACTGTATAAATAAAAAAATTTCATAAATATTTAAAAATTGACTTTTAAAATTAAACTATGTATTTAAATAAATGTGCTAATAAAGTGGGTGGAAGCAAATCATTGCAATCTTTTTTCAGCACGTTTGGCATCATGCATTCCTTTTTATATAGCAACCAAAGCAAAGTCTAAAGTGATATCGTCGGCTGAGAATTTAGTTGTCGTATGTGAAAAGTACCTATTGTTGGCAAATTGAATTTGCAGTTTGACTTAATATATCTTTTTTTCTAGCGGACCAATTTTTATGAAATTTTCAGAGAATATTGGAGAGAATATTACTCCTTACTTGTTTTTTTTTTACATAATGCTTTATCTCGAGATGTGAAACAGTTATTGACCTATAAAAAAAACTATGTAGAATCATTTTGTTGTATGTAAGCACTTCCGAATTTTTAAATACTTACATACGACAAAAACCATTGCATACGATAAAATACTACTTATTCGTAAGTCAAGTTTGTCGTTTGTAGGTACGCAGATAAAAATTCAAATTAATTTCTTGTACCTGTAATAATGAAATACAATAATGCAATTATTTTTTTTTTATTTTTAAGTTTTATTTTTTATAATTTTATAAAAACTTCTTGTTTTACAAGAAGTACATCATACATACAAAAATAAATTAAAAAATGTAGAAAATAAAGAAAAAATTATTTATTATTAATATTAAATGATTTGAAGCACATTTTCTATCCGTATAGGTACAATATTTTTTCTCATATGTGCTTGTAATAAAAATGCTTTTCGTTTTCACTAAGTATGTGGTACAGAGATCGGCGGAGCTGTTGGTGACGGAGCTGATATCAGATAATGATATCACCATCTTTATCGACAGTCAGACCGCGCTCAGAGCGCTAGAATCGTATATCGTTAAATCGGTAACTGTAGAAGGTTATCGCTCTGCGCTCAAAACCCTAAGCAGACATAAAAGAGTTAAACTTTGTTGGGTACCAGGACACTCTGGCGTAGAAGGAAATGAGCTCGCCGAGGAGCTACCAGGAAAGGGGCGGGGGCACTGCCTATAACTGAGATGGTGCACTGAGCACCACCATCATGCGGCATCAGGGTGAAAATAAAGAATACCATCATTAGCATGGCGGGCAATAAATGGTCAGGAATAGAGGGACCTAGGGTGTCCAAGGCTCTTTGGCCGGCCTTAGATCACAAAAGGACCAAAGTAATACTTGGATTAAATAGGGCAAAGTTAAGATCTTTAATTGGAATTCTTTCCGGACACTGTCTCCTGAGAAGGCATGTCAAGAGAATGGGACATTCTAGTACGGACATCTGCATTCATTGCAGATACTGCAATGACTTGAGTTCATAGGATGTCGAACATATGTATCCTTTGCTCGTTCGTGCAAAAAAGTTTCAGGGAGATACTTTTTTGATACATTGCAAGAGGTGGGCCAAACCGGCCACAATGAAATTTTTAAATTTTGCAGGGAAATCAAATGTTTAGACGGAAATGTTTCGGTTTTGGTATCATCTATAGAAGGTTCCAGCGGATCGCGATGGGCCCACAATGGTACCAAGTGTTTTCATGATGGCTCAGCCTCATACCCCGTCCTAACCTAACCTTAGCTAATGTAACTGGCTTAAACACAACATATTCGTTTAATTTTTTCTTTGCTGGAAAGGTTGTGAAGAGGGCTTGTGCAGTAGGTATGTACATAATTTTTGTCCAATATGTTGTGCCTAAGCCAGGTAAAAATCAGGTAAACCAGTAAATATTAATACATGCTAAATTTCTCTCACAATTGGTTGACACAGGCGATACTAAATAGTTTTAACACTATCAATACGCATACGTCAATTAATCACGCAAATTGTAGTAGGTATGTATTTATTTGTCGTATGCAAAGCGTTTCTTTTACATACGACCATTAAATTCTTACTAAAAAGAATTCAGTTTTTGTATGAGAATTTGTCGTATGTAAAAAAAACTCTCTGCATACGACAAATAAATACTAAAACCGTTACTAAGAGCCTACATACGACAAAATAACACGGTATATCTCGGAAACTATTGATGGTAGGCAAAAACTGATAGCACCAACAGAAAGATCTCATCGAATAATATAATAATGCATCAAAATCAGAAAATGCTAAAATTTGACATACGACAACTATTTATATTCTCAGCCGACGATATGCTATACAACGCACTATTTCCAGTATTTAGTGTGAAAACATTGTTTGGACCTTTTAAAATATTTACTGGTGGCTTACATTGTCCTGACGAAACGAAACGAAATTTCTGAAAAGAATAGAAGTTCGAATCGAGATTCCTTGCACTGGTGTTCACTAGTTCACTATTATTTCCTACCATGGTCTGGCCAATACATAGAAATATAGCCAATTAAGTCGATCAGCCAGACAACGAAACCAAAACATGAATGAGACAAAGAGTCAGAAATTTGACTGGACTTCTGGTCAACATTAAGATGTGACTTTTTGCATTATCTGATATAGAGCAAAAAAAAGAAAACTTTGAAGCGCGCTATCCATTATGGAAGATACTCTTCATTCACCACGCCTAACGTTAGGGAGCACCAATTGATTAGGGCCATGGCTTCTGTCTCGCCTGGCAACCTTTTAATCCAGCTACTTGTAGCGTTCTTCTCGCTGTTCGAGCCAAAATCATCCTTCCTATTTTATCAGAGAGGACAGCAATGAGCTGGAAAGATACCTTTTTGTGGTTCTGCAGTGACTCCCGAATCCGTGGTAACATAGATCCTGTAATGTAAAAAAAAGAAAAAAAAGATTTTGCGGGTAAGGGTGCAAAACTAACATACTTTCCTCTAATTTGTCGTGGTAAACCGCCAGCAGCTTCATTCTTTTTTGTCATTATTGCAGCTCTAAAATTTCAGTCCTTCCCGTCATTGACCTCTTCAAGCTTTTGTCGCAACGTTGTTATGTACATGAGCCTTTGAACGTGGACTTTTTTTTGCTCTGGTTTGTTCTCGAAGGATTTCTTATATAGTCGTGGAAAAATGACACCCATATAATATTCCACATCGAAGATCAGAACTTTGACACTTAACGTGAAATGTCATTTACTGTAAATCACTCTGTCTCATATTTGACTGTCAAGCACAAGTCTGCTGTCATAATGCCAACCGAACAAATATCAAATTTCTGACACAATTAATCTGACGTTTGACCGAATGTCAGATATGTCTCACGTGTGACATTACCTCCGAGCAATTAACTATGACGTCCTTAAAGACCGAACCAATTAAATCTCGGAAAAATATACTGCACAACTTGACATATAACTTTTCGTCAATACTGTTTATCAATTGTGATAAATGCTCCCCTCTTAGTTGCCATTGTTTGTCCTTAAACGGTTACGAATTTTTGCCGGTGCACAGGGAAGAAAAATGTGTCTTCCACCCCCATCCCACCTGCCTTGACTCGAGGGATTAATTTTGAAATTGCTTTTTATTGATCTCCGAAGGAAACAAACTAGAAAAGTATGTAGACGATGTGAAAGGGAAAAATAAAAAAAAATGGCGAATCGAAGGATATCGGTGTTAAAGATTGTGATTTATTATTGGCATATAATCCTTTTTCTTTGCCCACCAAGTGGTGGCCAAACAAACAACGGTGATGAGGGGAAGAGAAATTCAAGTGCTTCTATCCTTTTTCATTTAATTTTTTTTATCCAATTTCATCCTTGTCCGGTACTGGTTCCGTTTAAAGCTTCGCAAATAAATCGCATAAAATTAATTTCATCGAATTGGCTCGGTTATGGCCTTTTATGGTTTGACAACAATAAGGACATTCGATAGCATTGACGATGGTCATGGTTGACAGAGGTCGTGCTTTAAGTAGGAATCAACAAAGGGAGAAAGGGACTAGGCTGTGAGGGCAAGTATTGAGGAGAGGAATTGTAGCTGTGTAGGTTCTGGAAGAAAAATCAATGCCGTAACAGGAAACTTCAACTTATCGCACCATTAATTGCCGGTTGATGATGATAAACAAAAGGGAGTGTGAAGATTGTTTTCGGGTGGATATTCTTCAGGAAAAGGATCTTCGCCCAGTTGCCGTGGCATGGGGGGAAAGCCATTGTCTGTCCGTGTATTTGTCCTTGGATAAAATTTATTTTATGAGCTCTCTTTCCCTGCTTAAATGGCTTATTGGTGTGGTGTGGCGACACTTTTACTGGTGGATGGACTGTTATCCAATTATTGTTGTAATGGCTCCATTAACACCTCACAAACAGGAATTGAGTTCGAAGGATAACAATCAGAAAACGAGAGTTATAGCCGATTGCCGATGAAGAGGAGGATTTAAGACATTCGATGGGAAATGCGTGTCCACATTTAGTTTAAGGAATTCAACACAAAATTACGTCGATAGATATCATCGGAGGACATTACATTAAGAAAGATAGAAATCGAGTAATGCAATATTTTTTTTTATAATAATGATGGTATAAAGCATCGTGAGATCCCAGATTTCTATTGGTTTTGGTTAAGCTTTTCGATATCTTGTGAATGAAGACATCTGGAGACTTGGCACAGAGCGTAGTGTGATTCGAACAGCAGAAAGGCTTTCAGTCTCTTAAAGCCAGCAACTTTGAGGAAAACTGAAAAAAGTTTAAGGAAGCCAGAAGTGACTGCAATGCTCACGTTCGTTCATGTGAATTTTTTACAAAAATTGAATACGACAGTATCACAAGTGTATTGAATTAAAATGGGAATGAAGAAATCATTAAATGCTTTTAACGGCCATAAAAGGACGTTCGGAACTGCAACCCTACATCATCCACTGGATTTACACTGCAATCATCAGAACCACCATCACCTATGGAGCCATATGGTGCACTGCTACAAAATAAAAAAAGCTACATAAACAAGCTCGCCAAAGTGCAAAAATTAGTGGCACTCGCCGTGATGGGAGCAATCAGAAGTACACCACAAGCTAGATTGAATACCTTCCCCTTGACATGTTCATCAAAAGCGTAGCAGAAAAGGGAGCCGTCCGACTAAGAGAATCCGATTTGCTAAGCAAACCACGTATGGACTGGACATGTTGTTATTCAGCAAAAGAAAAAAAAAGGGTGCGTAGAGAGCTACGCGACAGAAGTGAAACTTTTACGCTATAATCGTGGACAAAGGAAGAAGAGTTTGTGAGAAAAGGGAGATATATTCATCTCGGCGGTACTGCAGGATACCGCGCTCACCCATGACAGGTAGAGCAAGCCCCTAGTACTCTGTTTTTTCCAGGAATTAATTTAGCAATGCCCTGATGGGGGTTCTATCATATTCATCACTGTGAGCTTAGTAATAAGGTCAAGAAGCGATGACTTCATTCACTCACAATGCTCGAATATAATATATTTTCAGCAAAAAGATAATTTAAACTCAATGCACAGTACATATATTGTTTTTGTAATTGAGTTAAACATTTCAACAACCAGCAAGTGCATAAGTTACTTACCCTCCACTCACCTCATATATATGGGAAGGGAATACTATTCGAGTTAAGTTAGTTAAGCTAGTTTTAAGCACTTTTGTCTAGCATGTAAGGAATACTTGAATTAACAAATAAAAATGCATTAAAAATGAAAAAAATGAAAATGGAATACTATTCGAACTAAAAAGTGCATTGTATTTGTATCCTCTCCCTTTCCGCTGCTTTGTTAGTTAGCTACATCTACACTACATATTATTCCATATTCACAACACCACTCATACGCATACCTATAACATCTGTCATTCCTTCCTATACCATTACCACGTACGTAAGCCAACTATATTTAACGCAACCATTTGAAGCAACCACCCGAAGTCGAGTCGAGTGAGATATTGTGTGTATACCGAAATCAAAACCCACTGGAGAATGATTGACTCGCGCGACCATGTAACTTAAAACAACAATTCTTCGGTTGCGAACATGTTTTGTTTTTGTTATTTTCCGTAAATACACATACATCCCACCATGACCAGCCTACCGCAAAATCGATGGCACACTGATTCTGTTTCTGAATTTCTGATTATCGATGTTCGCTGTCTCTGCTTTGTTGAGTACGTATGCAATCCATATGGTGTCGGTTCTTGTAACATAGTGAATCGCGTGTATTCGATTCACACCCAAAGGCGCCTATAGAAGTTTCACTTCAAAAAAAAAAAACTTAAATATATTTTTTAATTCCAACATACCTCGAAAAAGAACAAAATATGATACGTGATTAATTAGTTGACTTTGACAAATGTTTGTTGTTTAATATTCAGTATGACCTCCTTTTGCTCTAAGAACAGCTTGAATTCTTTTTTGCATAGATTCCACAAGTGTTCTGCATTTGCTAGAGCCTAAACTGTTCCAAGCAGATTGAGTCCGGTCCCACAAATCGCTTGAATTTGGAAAGTCTCCTGGCATTTTTGAAATTGTACTTTTGACCTCAACCCAAAGTTTTTCGATCGGGTTAAGATCGGGAGAATGTGGTGGCCAATCCAGCGTTTGAAAACGCTTACCTTCCAGTCATGTTAAAGCCACTCGGGTGGTGTGTATCGGATTATTTTATTGCTGGAAGATAATGTCCGACACGGTCTTATTCCAATCATTCAGACATTTCCGCAGTGTCCTCGTTCAAGGTTACTGATGTATTGATTGGCATACATTCTTCCTTTAACTTCCATACATTGACCAACACCTTCCACGACCATACATCCCCATATCATTAAATTTCTGCCACCAAACTTAACGATTGGTTTTACGTGACGGTACTGGGTTGCTCCATCAGTCTTTTTCCAGGTCCATTGACAACCATCAGAGCCAAAACGATTAATTTTGTTTCACTCAACCACGCTACCCTTACCCAGTCACTAATCGTATAAGTTGAGTATTTTTCCGCGAACTCTAGCCTAAGTTTCTTATGTCGTTTTGTCAACAGTGATTTTTTCACTTTGTCCGTGTAAACCGTTTTTGCGTACAATTTTCCGAACAGCCTCTGTTGATGCAACTATTCCGTCATTTTGTCGCAAATCTTTGTTCATTTCACACCAAATGCACAATTTACACTGTCTCAACTAATTGATCACATGCTTTCGAGAATAGATTTCCGAAATTCTCCGAAATCTAACGGTGCATTTTAATTTTTTTTTGCGTATTCTTATCTAGAAGATCTGTAACTGTACTTCGTCAAAAATTCGTTGCATAAACGTTTAGATTCAAAAAGTTACAACAAAAAATCCTATTTCCTCTTCATCATGTAATCAAAAAGTTGAGTCACTGTAGTATTTGGGACACATCAACTTCAACAAACATGCAACCGACTGGGATTAGTGCAGCACAGCACCTGCCCGGGTTGCGAAGAAGAGGACGTAGGTATCAAATACTTCCTCTGCGATTGTCCGGCTATATGCTCAATAAGGCACAAACACCTGGGAAAACACATCCTTCCTGGGCTGATATCGCTTAGATCTAACGATTTATCGAAAACATAGGTGCTTAAAGGACCTACAAAATGTTTTTCTTGATCCACATATTCATTCTAATCTTTCCATTCCACTGCACAAACCCCTTTCGCTCACACAAAAAGGGGTTGGGCCTTTTCTTTCTCAGCACAGTTCCTAGAGGAGAACTCAACGGGCCGGACTCGTGGCCTACGTGAAAAGGAGAAAACTTTTCCTCACCCTCTCAAACCAAATAAACAGTGGACACTCTTGAACATCGTCGCAATATTTTCGGCCTATCCTGTGTCTTCTACAAACAGCGCTCCAATGGAATTGCCATTCAACCATTTTCTTAAAATACACATCTCGCAAGGAGTGATTAACACTTTATCCTCAAGTCCAACTTCGTACGTACTTGTACAGTGAATCCTTGCACTTTGGGTTGCCTTTGTCACAGCGGCACAGAAAATATAATTTTCACAGAATTTGATCGAAGCTCAGACGACGCGACGTCAGGTATTCAGATTTACGGACATATTCTGTTCGAAATTAACATTAGGAAAAGAACTGGTCCAAGTACAGATCCCTGAGGCATTCTCGGGTCTAAAGCAAAGTTGAAAGACCACGACTTGTTTTGAAGGCCTTATCTTTAGGCTAACTTGCATATTCGGGGATTATGAAGGCCTAGCAGAAAATGTTTCTGGGATGCCCAGTACAATGGTGACTTCATGATGATCTTATGAAAGTCATCTATGGAAATCCTGACTGCAGGTGCTGACAGGCCCAACGAATCTCAACGAGTATTCAGGTCCTGAGAAATCAACTTTTGAACCTTGTCAAGTTTATCGGCTGTATCATTTTCGGTGTCACCAAGCAATTACTGACAAATGTATTCAGTTGCTTAGACTGCACGCATAAACTCCATTAATTGCCGCTGGGAGTTGCAGTCGAGCATACTGTCTTTCTTTTAAAGAAAAAGGATCAAACAGAGATGTTTATTCGACGCTAACCTTAGAAGTGATTTTGATATTTTTGTTGGGACTTTTCGATTTGTTCGAATGGTCTCAATTTGACATTCATCTAAAAATACAAGTTTCACCAGACTTAACCCATTTTGGCCCGAGTGGGTAGTTTTCTACCCAGATTTTTATAATTTTTACTCCAGAGGATTAATGACTGTTTGTAAAATGTTTCTATTTAAATGTAATTTTAGTAGTGTTAGTTACCATTTTGTTTTTCATTCTTCCCCCCACCCCTCTCTTTTAACACTATGATTGGGGCCTAAAATGTAGGCTTCAAAAAAGCATTTACAAAAAAAATAAGAAAAATATTATAAATATATAAACAATAAAATATAATGTCTATTCTATGACGTCAATATAAAGTACTAAACATTTGTATCATTACTTTATGTGTTCCGTGTATCAGACCTGACAGATCAACGTTCAAAAATTGATGGGTAGTTTTCTGCCCAACGGGCCAATATGTAAGAATTTTTTTCATTTTAAGACAAGTCATGTATAACATTGAAACAATTTGAAATTACCGTTTTTTGTTTATTTATTTGTTTCGCATTTCGAGGTGATTCATCCAGATTCAGTATTTAGTCAAGATAATAAATGGTGTACTAGTAGATATCATAGATTAAAACAACAACAATGCAAATGGAGGAGATTATGGCCTTGCTTTAGTCACCTGATGAAGAAGATTATGTGGTCAATAAGGTGCACAGAACGGAATACGCAAATGTTGTGTATGTACCTTCAAAAGTCGACAATGCACTCCTTTTAATAGATTTTGGTGGAACTTTGGAGCTAGAATATTTAGAGGAGGGTGGTTTACATGCTCATGAGGCAGAGTCGGAGACCAGATTGGAGCCACCTTTTAATCATTGTCAGAATAACGTATCTTTGAGTATTCTTAACGTGGAAGTGGATGCTGAAGCAGCCAGAATTTAATCTATATCACAGCTATTGGGTATTATACTCCGCTAAAGCAAGTATAAAATATGCTAAAACGATCTTTTATTACCTACCATTGTCGTAGGTTAGGTGGTAAATCGTCATCTCAGTTGTTTTCTCTTTTCCATACTGATGGCATTACCGAAATCATAAAAGTATTTAATAACCAATATGCGGCACAACATAATGCACAGCTTCAATTCAAACTGCACGAATTGGAGAGATTCTTGGATACACTGTTCCGCAATGAATACCATACACTTCCTCTATGGAAATTGTATGTACTGGTTAATTCAGCATACATTTTGAGTTTCGATTGCGAAGAATCTTTCAATGTCGATATTTGAATCAATCAAATGACTTATTCATTTATCAGACAACACGAAGTTCGATCGGATACATTTGCCAAAATAAGACGGCTCATCAATCACCGTAGGCGATTATTGAGGTATTCACAGTAAAAAGTAGTGGTGACCACTTTTTGTCAATACATCTTCCAACATGATGCTCAATGCATGAGAATTGCTTGTTTTGGTCACGAAATCGGGAAATGTCAAGCCACAATTGGAGCTAAGAGACCATGTGTCTAAGGAGGTTTTGAAAGCAGACCGCAATCGCCCATCCACATGCATAATACAATATTTCGATGGTAGCATTAGTGACAAAAGCGCTGCAAAATTCGTCACAGTAAGGCGCCCTTTATTTGTATAAAGTGTATTATTAGCTAGTTTGCATTCTAAATGCTTCGGAAAATATACTACAAACATATAAGTTCATAGTTATATACCCCTACGTACTACTTATTACTTAGCTAAATAGCTTATGCAATGTTGATTTTCTTGAAATAAATTTTTTTTCTATACTTATTGGCCCAGTGGGTAGTAAACTACCCAGGTCATAACAGGTAAACGGTTAAAGAGAAAAATGTTTTGTTAACATTTTTGGTTTGATGGGGTCCATATGAGCTACTTTTGAAAATATCGTGAAAAAATGTCCACTGGAACTGGTACCAGGCCAAAATGGGTTAAAGGCTTTTAAATCATGCTTACGAAAGATTCAAAGCTAACAGACAGACTCAAAGCGTACCCCAAATTCTAAAAGATAGCTTCCAACCCATGGCTACATAATATAGCTTCGCCTTAAGAGCCATTACACATTATGAAGCAAAGGATCACGTTCCATGAGACACATTCTTCAGTTATACGAGTATCTTCTTTGGCACTCTCGCTACCAATTAGGTGTGAAAGCATCCTCAACTGCAAAAATTCTCACAGCTACTCCTCGACACAAACATACACAGACAGAAACTACACTCTTCTCAAGTGCCACTTAGTGGCAGCACTAGTTTTAGAATCACCCCTCGATAAAACTTCTCCCGCAACTATTCGTAGCAACTACGACGACGACAAGGACGATGGTGCGGTGCGGCTATCGGTGGGTGGTGTTAGAAGCCAGCTCCTCGTTAAATGTGTACGTTTATCTCGTCCTGCGGGCTGTTATTACTTTTAATTGCTTATATGCAACATGAAAGGTTAATAACTCCACATATGCTGGTAGCACACGATTATCACAAAAGGACATACGCGCTTTAGCCCTTTAGTGGACTAAAAACCGTCACATTATGCAGATACTGTTGCAGTGGCGCAGCGTCCCCTTCTCTAATCCGTGGTTGTACATATACGCTGGTAGTAGTGCTGCAAAGTGGATCAAGCGGGTGGCTAGGGTAAGTTACAAGCACATGCTATCGTGAGTGTTTGAATGAGTGTGGTTCAAAGGAGTAAAAATGGAAGAAACAGGATTCCACAGGAGGAGATACATTCCAAGTAAAGCAAACTAGCACACAGTCATGCAAACGACCAGAAATGCAACCGCATCGTGCAAAGATACACAAAGTCGAAAGTTGATCCTGAGAATCGCATGGAACGCTACACTCTGGTATGCCAGCAGTGCTGCCTTAGAGCCAAAACAGTGTCATACATTCCTTAGTCCTTTTTCCCTCCATTTATTTTTTTTCTTAGGGAAACTTTTCATCCTACCTCACTGTCACTGAATATTTGCTAATTCCTTGGTATCTACATATGTATATGCATACGCGGAGCTTCTTCTCGACTACTGACACTACTTTGCATATGCCGCGCCGGCTGTGGGGTGTCCTGCTTTACAATTTTATGCATAGGCATGGATCATGGATGAGGGAGATACTTAAAGCTTGACATTGGTTACGTTTTACGAACGACAACTAGGTGACATTACGTTTACACATTCATTTATGTCATCTGTAATCTCGTGTGCATCTTAAAAAGGATATTTTTTTCTCTTCACGTCTGTGCACGTGTATACGCGCCCCATTAATTGCACTCGAGATAATTAATCTTGTTTGTAGAATAGTTTGCTGCACCGTTGCGCGCGTACGTGAGAGTGGAATAATCCTTGCGTTACGTATGTTTCTGAGTTGTAATCTGTGCATGCAACTTTAATTGTCGTGAATCCTGCGAACGGCGAAACTCCTAAAGCGAGCTAAAGAGTGAGAGAGGGCATAATTTAGGTCAAAAAGGATAATATTAACGCCTTGTTTCTTGTGTCTCCTTCTCGGAGTTCAGAGTCACTTGGGCAAAGGATATACCACGCTACGAGTTAGTCAAGCGGACAACTACTCGTACAACTGTATCTTGGGCTGTCCTTGAGTTGATTTTGGATTCTTTGTTTTACTTGTTGTATTTTCTTGCTCTATTTTTGGTTTCTGTTTTAACGTTTCGTGTAAACTTTTTGTGACAACGGAAGAGGAAATGTGACACTGGCCATACGTAACGTACGACGATAGGTAGCAGCAGCGCTTAGGGTGGTGTGTTTGCGTTCTAGATGTCCGGGCTTGGTGAAAAATCAATTTGTCGTTCAAACATTTGCTTTGTATGGCTGAAAAGGATGATGGAAAGAACAGAGTCCTTTTTTTAGGGTAAGAAAAGGTATGTGGTGCAATAATTGACGGTTAAAGTGTTATATGGGTGCTTTCTTTTCAGAACAGATGAGTGCATTGAACTTTAAAATAGATTGGGAAGGAGTATACGTGGGTTGTGGACTTCAGTGCATTGGGTGTCAGTCTCTTCAATTTTTAGAGGAAATCTAGATACGGAAGTCGTGAGTTGAGTCACATACGCACACCAAGCAGGATATGGAAAAATAAAAAAATTTCACATTGCAAAATCTGCATGAGTCTTCATCTGATAGACCCAGCTTCCTGAGATGTCCTTTGAGTTTACAATGCCCCGTAGAGTACGCAATCACGATGTTTTTGTTCAGGGTAATGCAAGCTTTGAATCTTCTCAGATTGTATCTACCCAAAAATGTATTCGCCTGTCTAAGACCGTTTATCTTCCCCAGTAACTGGAGTTCCTTTTTTTATGATACGTTCCCCTATGCCGATGAATGGCTCATGACCCACGAAGTGTGTAGCGGGCCCTTTTCTGGCAAGTTTGTCCGCCTTTTCATTACCTTGTATTGCCCACGTGTCCTGGTACCCAGGGAAACATTATTAGTCATTGTAGCGTCATACTTATGGCTAATTTGGCATTTCTTAGAAACGTCCTATTTGCAGTTTTATTCACTACAAGGTACAGTTGAGTAAGCTCCAATAGCACCGGCAGTGCTGCAGTTGGCCAGTGCCAGAGAGGCACGATAGAGGAAACGATAGAAATCTTAAATCGCTCCCGAGAGTTGGAGTTGTAGTATACACTGAGGCTTCTAGGCTAAAGAAACTATTTTCGAAAGAGGCAAATGATCCTAGCTACATAAAGAAATACGATGGCACTTGACGGAGAGTAGCCAAGAGGTACTAGATACACTGGTGGAAACTGATTTTCCGGGGTGTCAACCAGTTAATGAAAATTTCTGAGGGCAAGATAGATGTAGTATCCCACCGTTAGATGGCGATAGAATAGACAGCATTATCAATGGAAAAAGATTCGTTGTCTTAAAATTGGCTATATACCATAAGCATGAAGAGAATTAAAAGTTATCTTTATCCCAAAAGCCAGCAAACAAGGTCATATTATGGCAAAGTACTTCAGACCTATTAGTCTCTCGTCATTCCTATTCAAAATATTAGAGATACTTCTAGATTTCCACATCCGCAGCAAAATGTTGCTCAGCACGCATATCTCAAGGGCAATTTGGTTGAAACCGCTCTACACAAAGTAATGGGACTTACGTCATAAGGAATATGCCCTAGCGGCATTCCTTGATGTCGAAGGGGCCTTCAATAATGTCACAGATAGGACAGTCAAACGCGCTCTAGAGAAGATGGAAGTAGAACTAGCAATATCCAAGTAGATCTGCAATATGCAATTTACCAGAAACATTAACTCAACACCGGGACTCGATAAGGAAATCAGTCACCAAAGGAACCCAACAGAAAGGTGTTACCTCCCCACTGCTATGGGCTCTGGTCATAAATGACATCCTTTCTGAGCTACGCTCCAAAGGTTTTAACGCCACTGCTTATGCGGATGGCGAACTCCATGAGCTGTACCAAGATGTGGATGTTGTCCGAAAAGCCAAAACACGTCGACTACACTGGCTTAGCCACATCGAGCGAATGGACAACAATGATCCAGCAAAGAGGATCTATGAATCACAGCCCCCAGCTTCGAGACGACAAGGAAGATCGAACCTCTGGCTTAAGGACCAAGCTACCGCGGATACCAGTGCGCTTGGTCTAGATAACTGGAAGTAGCGTACGCGGGATCGAAGAGAGTGGAAGGCTGCCGTGTCTCAGGCAGATACTCTTCACGAGTCGGGAGCCCGTTAAGTAAGTAAGTAAGCTTATGCGGATGACGTTATCATTATAGTTAAAGACAGATTTCTTAATACACTGAGCGAATTGATGGAGTCGGTATTAGCCACCACCGGTGAATGGGGAAATGAGTTTGGAACTGTGGACTGAACGTCAATCCTAAAAATGGAACTGGTTCTTTTTACCAGAAAACACCAGATACCGCTCTCGGAGCAAGCGAAATTTCTTGACATTATTCTGGATAGGAAACTAAACTGGAAGTTGAACACCCAAGAAAAAATTAGGAAAGCTTTTAATGCACTTTATTTACAAAGAACTGCTGGTAACTATACGTTACGATAGTCAGACCCACACTCACGTCTGGTGGAAGGCTGGAAGCAAGACAACGACACCGGTAAGATTAGGGGCGGTACAGAGAACAGCTGGTGTTGTCATCACAGGTGCCCTTCGCACGACACCCACGGTGGCACTGGACATGGTCCTCTAGCTGCTGCACCTCGATCTGCATTTGAAACAACTGGCAAGTAATAGTACACTAACGGCCGATTTCTTGACAGAGTACCTACTAGTCCTAATACTGGGGTTTAGATCAAATGCTAGTACTCAAATCGGTACTAAGTCATTTCTTGAGCAGGTACAAACTGCCTAGCTCCCTCAATTTGGTACCGACTACTAGCTAATACTCGGTACCAGTTGGACCCTGAAAATTGCCGGACTAGTAGCGTTAATACCTGAAAAAAGTAAATTTCATTTCTTCACAACAAAAATAGTACTCGATTTTGATATTTTCTTGACTGCATTCTATAATTTGTTATTCATTTATTGTATTTCGTATACCTACGTCCTACATACATTGATAAAATGGATTTACTTTTTGGCGGTGAAAATTTATTTCGCGATTTCGATGACATCGAAAACGATGAAGGAATAATCGAAATTCGTGGATTTAACTGCCGCATCTACCATATGTACATATGTCATATCGGAGTACAGTAAATAATTGGGACGATGTGAATTTTTTTCGGCGTTCTCCGTTGTCGAAAACTACATTTCACTTCGTTCTCCAATTGGTAGTGGATGAATTGCAGCACCCATAGCCGCGGTAAAAAAAAAGGAATTCTATGTCATTTCAGTTGTATTAATTTGTTTCATTTCCATCTTAACAAATTCAAGTGAAATTTAAAAGAAATTAATTTCTGGATTAAAACATTATGTTGTACACGATTGAATGCAAATCGTGCAAAATGAATGCAAAACAATCTCTGAAAATAGTATCGACTTGACCACGGTTTTCCATACTCTGAAGACAAAAATTACTAAAAATTGGTAAGTTAGTGGTGGTCGATCTTCTACTTAGGAAGCCATGTTGAAATACTGATAATATGTGATTTCGTACGATTGAGTAGATGTATTTCTTGACAACAGCTTCAAAAACTTTCGGTATAAACTGTAGCTTCCCTTTATGCCTATAATTCTCAACCATTTATTTGGAATCAGACTTATGAATTGGCGAAATAAGCTAGGATTTCCAACGCTTCAAGAATACACCCTTTTAAGAGATAAATTAAATACCTTTTGAAGTGGCTATACCAAGCAAAATCGGCATTTTTTAAGAAATAATGGAGAAAACTTATCGTGGGCACAGGTAAAGCTTTCTTCAAGACTAGAGAGCTCTAAAAGAATGTCTTTCCCCGATAGACGAAAGGAACCCAATTCAGAATAAGGCTCGTCATTGCATGGAGAATAATATGCCGTCGATTCAGCAACAAAATTTGACTGCAAAAATTAAGCAAACATATTACAAATTTCAGTCAAGTCGGTATTAGCGGATCCCTTGAATTTCATTGTGCAGGGTATGCCAAGTGACTTCCTTTTTGCATTTATAAATTTCCAAAATGCTTAGGAGTTATTTTTTATTTTCGATTCCAAGAAGAAAACGTATTGCCAATAAAGACATTTTTTTAAGAATTCATATTCTTTTCTTAGGCGACAAAATTGACTGTAAAAACTAATAAACTTTTTCGGTACATTCCGTACATGACCTTTTTTAAATTGCATAAGCGTTTATTGAACCAAACTGGCTTTGTTGAATTTTGTATCCTGGGAGTAGGTGCAAATCTAGAGAGCACAACCTCAATTATACTGAGTTAAGAACAAAATAATAAAAAAAATTACAGAAAACAGCCGAAATTATATAAAAATTTAGTTTCAGAAGTCAAAGTAGTGTCAAAATCGATTTTATACCAGTTTAGAGGTATTAGGTTGCTAATACGGCTGCGTGAACTTAGTACCGGTAGTGGCAATGTGAATAAATGCACAAGTACTAGCGTTTCGTTGATACCGAGTACTAGAGATAGCTCCAGAGCTAGCTGGTTCGGGTATTAGACAGAGTAAGGCTCACCAACCCAGGTCTTTTCAAGAATAGCGGCAAAGGACACTCCACTATTCTTTCAGAAATCCAAATGGATGATCCAATAAGAACGGACGATACCCTCTTCACACCATATGTCCATAAGTAAATATGTCCATCTGGTAGTTGACTTGAAGCCAAGCCATTCAGACTCTGAATGTAGACAAACATAGAAGCTAATTGTAATCTTTTTTCTGAAAATAAAGTCTCAAAGCCTTAAGAAGCCTATTCTTAAAGGATTCTCAAATTTAGAAAAAGGAAAAATAAAAGACCCCCACAAGGTATTACATAAATATTTCCTTGAATCGTTTACATTTTTTTTTTTTCAATTTTCAAGGATTATTCGCTTGAGATTACCGCCACATAATCATTTTGATATATACATTCCTTTCGCAGACGATAGCAAACCCATTTCCCAGGATGGAAAACGCATAAAGATAACTTATCCTCTCATATCTGGATGGCAACGTATCTACATATGAGAGTGTGTTTGTCTATGCATATCATCCCGCAACGACTTTAGAACGAATTAAATGCATTCGGGCATTAAAGCGAGAAATCAAATATTGATACATGGATATAGACGGGTCCCGCAACCAATACATTAGAGCGGAGGTGATATTTTAATGCTTCGCTCGTACAGAAATGATAACCGTTCATCCTTGGATTTCTATTTTCTTTTTCGTTTCGCTATTTGGTCATGATGCCGAAACTGAATATTAGATATCGGAAAAATATGAAAATAAAATACACAGATGAATAAGCGCGCAGCTGATATGATAAAAAAAGTCCCATCTAGTCTGATGTTGACTTATATGTACATCTCATTTTTATTTTTCTAAAATAATTTACCTAATATTTGAGTCGGATCTGTGACATCTAAAAAATGGATCTTTTTTTTTTCTCAAAGTTTATTTGAGCAATTTGATGTACAGACACCTTCAAAGTGTGTGTTTAATATTTTATATGGCCGCGCTGATACTGCATAACAACTGTAATGTGTCGTGGTAGGTATTGACTCAATAAAGTTTCGAAATGTGCCGATAGATTAGTTCGGGATTCCTGTATTTTTTCAACAAAAACAGGTTTGCTTCTCCTGCAAGTTATTTGTATTTACCTATTCAAGGTATCCAAGGCTCTTTGGCCGGCCATATACTGCAAAAGGACCAAGGTAATCCTGAGACTTCGTAGGGCTAAGTTAAGAGCTCCAATAGGAATAAAAACAAAAGAAAAGGACTTTCAAACACGGACGAATGCAGATACTTCAATGACATAGGTACATCGCAGGATATCGAACATGTCCTTTGTGATTGTCAGGCGATTTTTTTAGCACATTACTTCTTTAATATAAGAGGCTGGTCAAACTGGCCACAATCAAGTCCTAACATTTTGCAAGGAAATTAAATGTTTTGATGGAAATTTTTCGGTTTAGGTACCATCATACGATGGTCCCTGGGGATCGCGATGGGCCCATTATGGTGCCTTGTGTTTTATGATAGCTCAGCCTCTTAATCGTTTTCAACCTAACCTTACCTACCTATCCATTTCATCCCATAAATGATCATAGAAAGCATGGGGCTTAGGATGATCAGTTCAGTTTCAGTTTCAGTTAAGCTTTCAGAACTGATGTGTAAATGCAAAAACTGAAACGTTTAATAAACAGGGTCATTAAAAATATACCAAAAAATGCTGTTCAGTACATTACATCCCTATTTGAAAGTTGTCTGCGACACGGATATTTTCCAAGAAGATGGAAGATTGCTGAGATCATTCCCACAGCTAAACCTAGTCAACTATTGACGCAGACGTCTAGTTATCGCCCAATAAGCTTACTCAGCTGTTTAGGCAAACTTTTTGAAAAAATTATCTACTTTAAGATGAACGACTTTGTAGAATCAAACAGTCTTGTTCCAATCGAACAATTTGGTTTTAGGAAGGAACACTCGACGACTCACCAATTGAAGAGAATCACAAATATGGTAAGAGAATCACTTACAAGCAAAAAATCCTTAGGTATGGTTTCGTTTGACATTCAATTGGCATTCGACAGTGTTTGGCACGACGGCCTACTCCACAAACTATTTACTCAAAATTTTCCCACATACATTTTTAGAATCATTCAAAGCTTTTAAACAGACAGCCTTTTTTATGTCAACATTTTTTCTGATTCATCTCCTCTGTTCCCCATAAAAGCGGGCGTTCCACAAGGTTCGACCTTATCGCCGCTCCTATATAACTTGTATATTGCTGATTTTCCAAAAGATTTACACTGTGAAAATGCCTTCTTTGCTGATGATACAGCTATATTCTGTACTTCTAACGATTGTCAAAGCATATTAACGAATTTACAAAATGCTTTATTTAATATCGAAAAGTTTTTCCACAGGTGTAAAATTAAAATAAACCCATCGAAATCACAAGCAATATTTTTTTCAAGAAAGAGAAAAGCCTCAAATCTACCTCAACAAAATTTGTCGATCTTCAACACCCCAATTGAATGGACAACAACAATAAAATACCTTGGTATCAATCTCGATAAGACGCTAACATTTTCAAATCATATTACTGCTTCTATCAAAAAAGTTAATGTTTTAATAAAAATTCTATATCCACTTTTAAATAAACATTCTCATCTAAGCAAAGATAATAAGCTCCTCCTTTATAAAGTCATCATACTACCTACATTAGTATATGCTTCTCCTTGCTGGTACAAATGTGCTGAATGTCACCTGAAAAAACTTCAAATTTGTCAAAACAAAACTTTAACCCATTTTGGCCCGGTACCAGTTCCTGTGGACATTTTTTCACGATATTTTCAAAAGTAGCTCATATGGACCCCATCAAACCAAAAATGTTAACAAAACATTTTTCTCTTTAACCGTTTACCTGTTATGACCTGGGTAGTTTACTACCCACTGGGCCTATAAGTATAGAAAAAAAAATTATTTCAAGAAAATCAACATTGCATAAATAAAATAGCTAAGTTATAAGTAGTACGTAGGGGTAAATAACTATGTACTTATATGTTTGTAGTATATTTTCCGAAGCATTTAGAATGCAAACTAGCTAATAATACACTTTATACAAATAAAGGGCGCCCTACTGTGACGAATTCTGCAGCGCTTTTGTCACTAATGCTACCATCAAAATATTGTATTATGCATGTGGATGGGCGATTGAGGTCTGCTCTCAAAACCTCCTTAGATACATGGTCTCTTAGCTCCAATTGTGGCTTGACATTTCCCGATTTCGTGACCAAAACAAGCAATTCTCATGCATTGAGCATCATGTTGGAAGATGTATTGACAAAAAGTGGTCACCACTACTTTTTACTGTGAATACCTCAATAATCGCCTACGGTGATTGATGAGCCGTCTTATTTTGGCAAATGTATCCGATCGAACTTCGTGTTGTCTGATAAATGAATAAGTCATTTGATTGATTCAAATATCGACATTGAAAGATTCTTCGCAATTGAAACTCAAAATGTATGCTGAATTGACCAGTACATACAATTTCCATGGAGGAAGTGTATGGTATTCATTGCGGAATAGTGTATCCAAGAATCTCTTCAATTCGTGCAGTTTAAATTGAAGCTGTGCATTATGCTGTGCCGCATATTGGTTATTAAATACTTTAATCATTTCGGTAATGCCATCAGTATGGAAAAGAGAAAACAACTGAGATGACGATTTACCACCTAACCTACGACAATGGTAGGTAATAAAAGAGCGTTTTAGCATATTTTATACTTGCTTTAGCGGAGTATAATACCCAATAGCTGTGATATAGATTAAATTCTGGCTGCTTCAGCATCCACTTCCACGTTAAGAATACTCAAAGATACGTTATTCTGACAATGATTAAAAGGTGGCTCCAAGGTGGCATGTAAACCACCCTCCTCTAAATATCCTAGCTCCAAAGTTCCACCAAAATCTATTAAAAGGAGTGCATTGTCGACTTTTGAAGGTACATACACAACATTTGCGTATTCCGTTCTGTGCGCCTTATTGACCACATAATCTTCTTCATCAGATGACTAAAGCAAGGCCATAATCTACTCCATTTGCATTGTTGTTGTTTTAATCTATGATATCTACTAGTACACCATTTATTATCTTGACTAAATACTGAATCTGGATGAATCACCTCGAAATGCGAAACAAGTAAATAAACAAAAAACGGTAATTTCAAATTATTTCAATGTTATACATGACTTGTCTTAAAATGAAAAAAATTCTTACATATTGGCCCGTTGGGCAGAAAACTACCCATCAATTTTTGAACGTTGATCTGTCAGGTCTGATACACGGAACACATAAAGTAATGATACAAATGTTTAGTACTTTATATTGACGTCATAGAATAGACATTATATTTTATTGTTCATATCTTTATAATATTTTTTTTATTTTTTTTGTAAATGCTTTTTTGAAGCCTACATTTTAGGCCCCAATCATAGTGTTAAAAGAGAGGGGTGGGGGGAAGAATGAAAAACAAAATGGTAACTAACACTACTAAAATTACATTTAAATAGAAACATTTTACAAACAGTCATTAATCCTCTGGAGAAAAAATTATAAAAACCTGGGTAGAAAACTACCCACTCGGGCCAAAATGGGTTAAAAATGATTATGAATCTTCCCTGGCATTTTTCCACACTAGCACTACATGATATCACTAAAATCTCAACTATCAAGTCTAAAATTACAACACTTTCAAATAAATTTGAGAATAAATGTTCGAGTCACGAAAATGTATTAATAAATTCCCTTGTTTAAGCATACCAATTTAGTTTAAGCTAGTATTAAGTTAGATTTTAAGATTGTTTTATTCATAGTTTAAGTTTTTCCTTTTTTTTTCATCTATTGAGTTTTTTTTTTCGTAATTTTTCTCATAATAATCTCCACTTTCATATGAACCCTCTATTAAAAAATCTTTAGTTGCTAAGAATCATTGTATTCTAATCTCTATATGTAAAAAATATTCTACCATGTGTAACACGATTTCACTGAAGAAGAAATAAATTTGAATTTGAATTTGAATTTGAAACGTTTAACTGAGAATGAGACTGAGACTGAAACTTATGGAATACCCATCATTTTTCAGTTCAGTTGTCAGCTAAACTCCTCAGAAGTAAAATAAAAGCTCAATTGAATACCGAACTGAAGTCTAAATGCACTACCTTTTTTAACTGAAACTGAAACTGATCATCTAAATGGGGCTTTAAATAACCTATAGTTCTCACTTTATATTTGATTCGTGGGTAGTCGGTGGGCTTGTTGGCATAAACCTTAGACTTCGAACAAAAAACCAAAGAAAAAATTCCAACGGGTTTAAATCGCATGATCTGCGCTGCCAATTCTGATCACCAAAACGGGAAATTACACGACCAGAAAATGACGCATGCAGTAAATAACTGAATTGATTCTCGGGCTGTATGGTATATAGCACCTTCATTATTTTTAAAATATTGCTCAACAATAAAAACGCATTGTTCATTAGGCCTGTTCCCGTTCTTTTTGCACGAAAATTCCTCTCAAATTTCAAAGGGGCTTAAAAACCAGTAAAGAGAGGTAAAAGTGAACAAAAGTACAGAAACAACATTGAACAACAAAAAATTGAAAATGTATGACATTTTGTGACAGATTTGATAGTTTTCATAAAGCTGCCGAAAGAAATGTTTTGGGCTAAAATTCGCAGCACGAAGATGTTTCTTACTCTCTACTTAGCTTTCTCTTCTGTGCAAAACTACGAAAAATCTTCGTACGGTAACAGGATCCGACTGATGTTCGTTGCACCATAACTCTTTCATCTTAAGTCGAAGCTACCGTGGAACATCCAAATCGAAGTTTGTCAGCCAAAGTAGCTGCTTTATATAACAAACTTTTAACGTACACCTTTTAGACTTATTTTGATCATCTTTTCAATTTCGCCGAAATTCTAGAATTTCTGATATTCAATATTGTGAAGCCTTTGATAAAGGTAAATTGATGAGGCTTGTTTTTAGGGACATGTGATCACTGGCACTGGTATTTTCTTAAGCTAGATAGACATATTTTAACATATTCAGATATCCCTTTAGATTCCCGTCTTTGAATTTATAGATCCTATGAAGAGCAAGAGCTTGTTTAGCTGCTTCTTCCTGTATTGCCAGGTGAAGTGGGGTGATGTTCAGTAGAGCTTCCAGACCTGCAGTTGGTGTAGTTCTCAATGCCTCTGTTATGCTCAAACATGCCAGTCGCTGTAAATGGCAGTTTTCTATTTAGTTTTATTCAACCTTACTAACGCTCCGTAGAGTATACTGCGGTTCTAACCATTTGTGTGTAGATCCACAGAGTTAAGTCCCCAGTATTTTCCTAGTAGTTGTTTCGTGCACCATAGTGCCCTATTGCTTTCTAATAGATGGAATTTAGGGTTTGTTCCCGTATTAGTCTGCTATCTATAGTCACTCCTAGGTACATACACTACACGAAGTAATGATAAGACCATGATACAAAATCTACTTATTGCATTTTTAATAAGATAGTTGGGACTTGGGAGAGTGTTTGCACAGTTACTACATTCTTACCAATCCAATTGTAAAAGGGTGATGTTTTCTTGCGTTGTTCGATAACATATTTACATTGTAACGGTAATTATTATTTTTTGAGCCCTTTTTCGTGTTCATCCGAAAAACCAAATATTATTGTTGTGCGAAATATTGATAAGACGTGTGGTCTGTTTTTCGGGAAAGTTTTAAAAGGAATAATACATTCGTCAGTTTTTTTTAGGAGGTAAATGTGTGAATTTGGTGGATTTATGAAAATTGATTAAAAATGGGTCGCAGTAAATAATTAACGGAAAATGAGAAGGTAGAAATTGCTATGTGTCGCCAATCTGGAATGACAACCAGAGATATTGCTATTCGAGTGAAGAGTAGCAAGACAGTAGGAATTTACTGCTTAAAATTAGGTGAAAATTATGGTAAGAAAAAAAGTACAGGAAGGAAAGCTACAAGGGCTATTCGGGAGATTAAGAGAGAAGTGGGCACCGTAGCGCAAGTGGTTAGTGCGTCGGACTACTGAGCCAGCGGTCTTGGGTTCGAATCCCGCCGCAAACACCTAAAAGTTTTTTCACAGTGCCCACCCAGCGTTGCCAGGTTGCGGGATTTTTCCCCGTTTCCGGGGATTTTCAACCCAAAAGGGGAAACGGGGAAAAAGATTTCAAAACGGGGCAAATGAACTGCATTAAAAAATGTTTCAATTCGTTGACATTTTCAATAAGTAAATACTATTTCGTAAAGCAATAGATTGAAAATATCACAGGAATACAGTGCAAACATTTTTAGACACACAATCTCACATTTTCATTTGGCTGAAGGTTGCCCACAGCGCATTCCGCACTGACTTCAACCGAATATCCGATGTAACAAATTTCTAATACAACGAATCTTATTTTTCCCATTGATGGATCTATATTACGAATGATGCAAGAAAATGTCTGCTCAGTTTAACGGATGCTTTTCAATTTCTGGTTAAAAAAAAAATTGTTTGTAATTCTTGTGCATTTATCCCTACTTATGTTTTTTTGTCTATGTGAATTGATTTCTCTTTTCTTATAATAAATACATTGGTAGGATTATTGGAAAGATAAAACGACGATCGATTTAAGAAATTTTTCGATTTATCGAAAGGCTGTGCATAATATAATTCGTTATATTGGACATCGACTTTATTTGAAATACTATGTATATCCAGTTTCATTTTAGAATGTGTATTTGCTCCCTTAAAGTATTCTAATACTAAAATTAAGTGATTTATGAACATAAGTTAACTTTAAGTTTTCAATTTTCTGTTTTCTATTTTAAGTTTTATATTTTGTTATTCTTATATCCACAGAAAGTACGATTATTGAATGACGTATGTATGTACAACTTGAATGGTTTTTCAGTTATTTTATATACTCTAAATGCTATTACTCTCTGATGTTGTTAATAATAAAATAAGACTATATAAAAAGTAGTGGATAATTGGAAAATTCACGAAATCGCAAGTAAATGAAAAACTGGGAAGAAACCGGGGAAAGTGAAACGTTAAATCGGGGAAAAATTTTGTTTTTCATGCAAAAAAAGGGAATTTGTTCCACCAAAACCTGGCAACGCTGTGCCCACCTCTTTCGAATGTCTGACAAGCATCAAAGAGTATCATTTGTCACGATTGAGCTTCTCAACTCGCCGTTCGGAGTCGGCAAAAAACTGTAGGTCCCTTCCATTGTGCAAAAATATAACACGCACACACAAATGGTTGCGAGAAACAGGCCCAGGTTCACCTCGAGCTGTAGCGCCAACTAAGTAAGTAAGTAAGAGATTAGCTACCAATAAATCACACAGCTCGTCAGAAATCCGATGTTCTCTTAATCTCAACGTATCAGTGAGGCGTATTCAACAAGTTTTAAAGGCAGATACCAACTTGGAATAACGTATCAGCTGATAAATACGTCAAAAAACTGCTAGATTGGAGTTCGCGGAAAAATACCAATTTTGGAATGAAGAATGGACCAAAGTTATATTTTTTTAGATGGTCCAGATGGATGTCAGAGATACTGGCATGATAAGCATAGAGAAAAGGAGACACGGATGTCCTGAAACTTTGGTGGAGGAACTGTCATGATTTGGGCCGCTATAGCATACCTCGGAAAGAGTCACATGTGCTTCATTTCGACAAAAATGAACTCTTCCAAGTATGTAAAACGATGTGTTTGTTGACTTTGGTGAAGAGATTGCTGGAGATGAGTAGATATTCCAACAAGACAATGCGGCAGTCCATTCATTCAAGTTCAAAGAGGAATTTTTACAGTCTCGATCTGGAGGTACGCCGTTGCTGGACCGGCATACATGTAGCCCGGACCTAAATCCAATTGAAAACCTCTGGAGCATTTTGTCCCAACGGGTTTTCCAAAATGGCCGACAATTCGATGGTGTTCTTCAACTTAAGCAGGCAATCCAGGTTAAGTGGGCTAAAATTGACCAAAATGTGGTCAAAATATTGGTTGATTCCATGCCAAGACGTCTGCAACAAGTCATTGTAAACAGAGGTTCATCAACGGATTATAATTGATACCCAGAATCCAACGTTTTTTTTTTATTATTTTATATTATTATTTCGTGTCATTTGGTCTTATCATTATTTCGTTTGACTAAATCCTTTCCTTGTTATTTCGTATTTAAGTAAAATTTTAATGACGTTTTTCTTTTGGTTTCGATGCATAAATGGTACAGTTTTTCCTCTTTATAAATCATTCAAAATAAAAATACAGTACAATTAATTTGGTCCTATCATTATTTCATGTAGTATTCAGTTTCTGTTTTTAGAGTGACAGTCACAGTCAAATTAAAATTAAATGGTTATTTCCTTCCTCCAACCGGAAAACACTAGCGGTAGGGATTACCACTATGCACTTAATATTTCAAGCCCTCCTGTGCAGCATATGACTCTGTCCCAAGTTAAGATCTTGGGTCTATGTTCTAAGTCAAACTTTGTCGTTTAGATTTAAAGTTTCGACGTCTAGCAAAATTGAAACTTTGCACATTTATTTATGTCAATTTAAAAGAACCGCATTACGTCCACTGCTTAGTAAAAAATACCAATCTTTTGGATGATTGCTTTGCAAAAAGTTGTCTTCTATCAAGGACATGACTGACTCGCTGCATAAAATATTTCCCCACTAATCTATGTAAATGCTGTCCCAAGATTTGAAATGAAACTAAATGCTTTTAAGTTTATAGCTAGTAGCTGTATGTACATAGGTATTAAGTATCTGACAGCAGTAACCACTTTAAGTGCCTGCTTCGTAGGCAAAAACAAACAAATCCACCAAAATTACGACAACGATGGCGATGGCGACGATGACAACAGCCTAATTAGCTTTATGCAGTGACAAACGTGCAACGTAACACCATATTTCCATATCTTTTTTCTCTATCTCCCCCCCTTTGGCCATCCCATCACTCTCTCTCTCCACCTCTGTTAATTCCTATTATTGTCCGGGCGAATATTGGTGTGTGACGGCTAACATGAAATTTCACTTCCCGAAGAGACCCAAAAATAGATTCCATCCATCCTTGCGTGTCCTGTATTTCCGTACCATAGCATTCAGCGGACAACACAATGATTATGTCAGATAGGTATTTTCATTGTGACCCGAAGAATCTTTCTGGAATGAGATTGAAAGTCCTAGGGAAGGGGGAGTATCCTTTCGAATCGGCCATGTGTTGCTGTTGTTTTCTAACTGAAGTCGAGATTTAGGTTCATTGGGAGGAAAATTTACGAAAGGACTCAACGTGATAAGGAATCAACTTAACTCGAGAATGGATCCGCTACTACACACAGATACTGTGTCGGGAAAAAGAAATTTCCAATTAAACCAATTAACTTGAGTACACACAAAATGGCATAAACGTTCAAAGTGTGTGTATGTGTATTTGTGTGTATATAGCTACTGGGTCAGAGGGATTCGGTCTCTCCATCACCTCTCGACCTCATACATTTTCAATTAGGTTAAAATTTCAGTGAATTTCATAGATAGATACTCGGAGATACACAGAGAGGGACTCGTATCTATGTGAAGTAATTGCATTGTGGCACTGGGAGGGGAGTGGTTAAAATCCGAACGTAAATGTCAAATTAACCAGCAGACTCGTGGAACATCTACTCCGTCCGCGCTCTCCTATTCGAATTGCAATATCAACCATTTATGGGCTGGGCAGGAGTATTGCACATTGGCACACGAGATGCACACGAACGGAGAATGAACAAAGGACACAAACACACACAATATGTATGTGATCTGGCTTAAAAGCATTCCAACTAAATGAGCAAAAAAAAAACGGACACCATCCACAATCCAGTTGACGTGGACAATTGAAAGGCTGACACAGGGTACAGGGCACAATATGGTATGGGGATTGGTTCACCTATCACATGGATGAAGCGACAGTTGTCGGTTAGGTTTGTTTTCAATTTGCAGGCTCGTGCAAAAATATTTTATTGGGGTTATTCTAGATACAAAGATACAAAGCGAGAGACAGATACTCGGTTTTATTTGGATCAGGAGGTTGGAAAATGTATTTCAAGGATTTTTGTTTTTGTTTCTTTCTCATTTTACAACCGGCCACCGCCATAGGGCATGAATATGTGATGTATGTGTGTTCGTGTAGACGTTGTGGGCAGGATTATGTGGTGGTGATTTATAAGCTCTGGTGACAAGTGAATTTTCAAATGTAAACTATTGTAGCCTTACGAGAGATAGAGACAGTTAAGGGTCAGCAAGCATTCTTAAGTAGATTGACAAATTTATTTCAACTGAGTAGGTATCTATGAGCTCGTTTGTATAAAGATACTCCTGTCAACGAGTCACTTATAGAAAGGTTGAATACAGTTGGCCAAGGGTTTGAGCCTTTTATCTCAAAATTAATGTTCACTTAAGTAACTGTCATATACCGTAATAAATTGGACTTGAATTTGTCAAGGACGTACGGAACCAAATGAGGAGGCAATGGAAAACTCTCATCTTGTTGAATGGATTTTTGATTATATGTCCTCTTGTGTGCTCCGGGAGCGGGAAATTTGCTCATCATCCACTTGACATATGGATAGAATGTACTTTAGTAGTCCTTTGGCCTTAAGAACAAGAATTGATCTCTGCTGCAGTCAGCTACATATAAAGAGAGTCTTTAGTTTCAAGTCTTACTTTGATTCTTTGCGCTCGTTACTTTTATGGAGATACTTTTATATCTTTGCATCTAATGTATGTAAACGGTTTCCCGGCATTTTATAGTTGTACAACATAGCACAGTCTTTTGTTGGCAGCTAAAAAGTAAAAATTATACAATTAAAGAATTCCAAAAATGGTCGCAGATACAATTCTGCATTTCGGCGGTTAGTGGTCAATATCGTATCTTCGGCAATTTCAGGGTTAGAAATGCAGGTAGGTGATACTGATTCCTGCAAGAATGTCATCTTGAGTGCGATAACAATGAGCTATTGATCAACTTGTCAAAAACAAAACTTGTGTACATATGAGGTTCACAGTATATACTCAGCACCACCAATCGTACTAAAAATTTTTGAAAATGGATTTCTCGTTGCTCCTTATTTTCAATTTCTTATTTTTAAACCAACTCTATGCCTGGTGCTGCAATCCACAATGTATATTATATCAAGGGATACTGTAGGCATAAAATATGTTCTTGGCCGTCATTGTTGACTCAACGGATAATATTCTGAATCCAAATTCACTAGTTTATCAACGGTCTCGTTGCCCAGTATTTAACCCTTTCAGGAGACTAGTTCAAATAAATATAAATATTCAGCGTCAGCAGTCCCCGCCCAACCATTGCTATGAGCGTATTATATTTTTGCACAAATCAGATATATGTACCTTCTGATATACATATGTACAGGTGTACAGCTATGGCCAAAATAATAGCAGCGCATTTTACGTTTCAAAAGCAACTTGAGTAGCGGTTGTTTTGTGCATATGAAAGAAAAACAATGTTTGCAGACTTAAATATTTACCAACATATTGTTGTCAACATATTGTTGTCAACATATTCTATGTACGAACAGAGTGCACAAAATGAGGAAAAGTGATCATTTGTAGTCCATCTATTGAAAGGTACTGAACAAGCTGGAACAAAAATAGCAACACAGGAAACAAAAAGTCAATAATAAAATAAATAAAAAAGTTAAAGATACTTTATATAATGGTAAGTAGTGTACAGTAGTCTCTAGTGATATTGTGTACTATTAGGTTTTATCATATTACATTTAGCAAAGAAGAAAAATAGGCAGAGGAAAACATTGCAAAGAACCTTGTAACGGCTGTTGGTCCCACCAAACACAACTTTTGACAATCCCATCAACTTCCAGGATCACAGGAAATCCTGCAGAAATCGATGGGTGGTTCGATGGGGGGTTCAGTCGACGGAGTGCGGATAGGCATGCTTGCGTATAGCACGAATCTAGCTCGTCGAAATGGGGGGGTTCTTGCACTCGCCGCTAAACTACCGTACATTTTTACATGCCTAGGAGAAGTAACATTCTAAAAAAAATTATCAAAAGATCCGCAAAAAAAAATTCAAAGTTGAAATCCAAAACTGGTTGGTAAACCCAAAGATGGAGTTGGCTTACCTGAGTGTGACCCTCCCACTGTCCACTATCCTGTAATAGGATAGGACTACCTAGGCCACCGCTCCACTCTTAAAATATTCGCGATAGCCCCTAATGTAACCGTGAATGAACTATAAAGTTTCACTCACATTTTGTTGCTACACATTACACCCTAACACTCACCTTCCCACTGACACAACAAGATTTAATTCCTAATCATACTAAATTTATTCAGCCTGAACCAAAAACCAAATAAAAACATATGAATTTAACCATAATATAAAATGAAAACAAATTATTTATTTGGAATTAAAGAGTAAATTCTATACATGTTATTATAATAAGACAAAACTTAAACCTAATTAAAGAATAATGAAAAAGTGTTACACCACTCAAAAACAAGATGAAGATTTACTCTCAATCAATTAAAATTCAAAAAAAAACTAAATCAATGCGACCGAGATCAATTTCTTAAACTTAAAATCCAATCTTTCTTCTCTTCTGATTCTAAATTATTTGTTATGCTTTAGGTCTATATATATGCATTCGTTATTTGGCGATCACAAATATCACCACTTCAATCGTTATATCAAAAAAAAAAAATTTCATATCGATTGTACCGATCTATTTATTAAATGGCACTCTGATAATGAGAACGAAAAACTTGCGTACTAAAGCAAAAACTAATCATGTAATTATGTACACTCTCATTTGGCTAAAGCCCCTTTTCTTTTTTTTTTTTTCTTTTAATGCACCGATGACGTGTCGCACAATCAAAACAAATAGCAAAAACCCGCAAAAAAAAATAATTCGCAAAGGCAAAAACAAAATAGTTCAATTGCTTAAAGATAAAAAAAATTGGACTCACCGCATTTATGGTAGGTATTTTTTTTTCTGTGTTTATGTAGAGATTTGAATTTTGTTGTTGTCGATGCTCCAAGATGTTGTGCACAGCATTTTGGTGGATCTTCTGATTTTTAAATATGATGCTAATTGGAAAGAAATGAAACCAAAATTTAAACAATTGAACCTTCTTACTATGATCAAAGAAATATAATACTTAGCTCTTTTTTTGTTTTTTTTTTTGTTTTTTTTTTTTTTCTATTTAATTGCTTGCAAGTGTGAATATGCTTAGAGTTGTACGACTGAGAAGGGTTATTTAGGTGACAGATTAAATCAGGTGCATGTGGGGAGAGCAATAAAGCTCGATCAGGTGTGATCAATTACACCGTCAAGTGGGTGATGGTTGCTGGTGTGGATGCTCCTTGTACTTCTGGATTGGTGGTGTCGTTGCTGATGAACTGTCAACGATTGGGTTGACCGCTTCTGGGCGCTGATATTGTTGGTTTTTTTTTTTTTCTTCTTTTTGTTGGTTCTGCTTGCTGATGGTGTTGCTGGCGTTCTGCCGGGGATTTGCTAGTGATCTACCTGGATTGCTCCGGCATTCTTAATACTCTGCACATGTACCTGGGCCGATCCAATTGATCCGAGACCTTACGCGCGCTGATCGCCGGCGTGGATCACTAAGATGCAATGGCTTCTGATGGAGTAGAGCGTGATGGTCGTGTTACTCCGCTGATCGATCGTCTACGTTCTTGATGTGGCTGTCGCTTGATTGAGGTTGGACTCGATTCTTGCTCGGTGTTAGGCCGATTTAAAGCCAATTTTGGGCCAAAGACAAGGCGGTTTTAGGGTCGTTCTAAGCCCACTTGGGCAGAAAACCAAGGTTGTAATGGTGGGCGATGGTGGTTACATTTAATTCGTGCGGTTGTGGTTCACTCGTGGAATTATTCGTAACGTACTCGTTCTTCACGATGCCTCCATGCACACGAAAAAAAAATTGGCGAGCATGTGCTTATTTCACAGGTGTTTAAATCATTTGAACCCAACACTTCCTTTAGCACTGCTTAAATAAAACATTTGTATATGTATTTAAGGATACGTACAAAATAATGCACTTACCTTTTATGCAGTATATATACTGTGTATTTACCTAAGCTAAGCTATTAGCTATTGCTCAGAGAGTACCACCACCATCGCCGAGAACCAAAGTTGAAAAGAAAAATGGTTTCGTGTAGGCGGATTTACCTATGCTGCCGGGTACTAGTTTTCGCTAGTATGAAGTTGTCAGCATTTTACGCACTTATGCTCAAATTCTAAACTATTTTTCTTCCGGTTTTTGTACGTGATGCACTTGCATGTTTGGGTTGCGTTCAACAACGAAATTCGATTTTTATTATTTTATATATTTTTTTTTTCGTTTAATGTCTATTATAGATAGTCCCCTACAACCTCAACGTGAAGCCATTTTAGCGTTACATAATCGAGGTGAATCCATTAGGAAGTAAGCCAACAGTAGCCGTCAAATGCTCCTCAAGAATGGTATTCCAAAAAACTGTCTGAAACCAGTGGGCATCCGTCTAAATTATTCGAGAAGCATAAGATGCTTTTGGTTAGGAAATCACGGACAAATCCTTTTATGTCATCTAAAGACCTTATAGAAGAGACAGTCCTAGAACTTAGTATTTTTTATTTTTTTTTTTAGTATTTAGTATTTATTTCATTTCATTTCATTTTAGTTTACAATATTAAATAACAATATCTATAAAGTTTTATTACCAGTGTTGTTTTTCCCTATTCTAAAACAAAAAAAATATATATATTTCATTTTAAAATAATAAATTATATATTTCATCTTAATTAAAAGTTTAGTTTAAATTAATTAATTTTTTAATAAACAAAGAAAAAAGGAATAATTAATTTGTCATCTATTAACCATGAATTAAATATTGAAATGGTGTATATACACTTTGTGGTAAGAATACCAGTTTCAAGTGCATTATTTATCTATTATAAAATTGATTTATTTACCAAAGAGAGCCGCGCTGAGAAGTAAAGGGTGATTTTTTAGCTGGTTTGGTTTTGGCAACACTGGTTTTGACAGCTGACGTGTGTTTAGTACCTTGTGTCACTGTCAAACAGCTTCAGTTTGGTTTGCAATTTAACCATGGATCGTCTTACAAATGAACAACGCTTGCAAATTATTGAATTTTACTATCAAAATTCGTGCTCGGTTCGAAATGTTCATCGCGCGCTGCTTCCATTTTATGATCGGCATTCTCGACCTTCGAATGGGTACGTAAATAAGCAAAATTGCCGCATTTGGAGTGAAGATCAGCCAGAAGCATTGCAACAGCTACCAATGCATCCCGAAAAAGCCACTGTTTGGTGCGGTTTATGGGCCGGCGGCATTATTGGGCCATATTTCTTCAAAGATGATGCGAATCGCAGCGTTACTGTCAATGGTGAACGCTACCGAGCGATGATAACAAACTTTTTTTTGCCCGAAATGGAAGTTCTTGACTTGCATGATATGTGGTTTCAACAAGACGGTGCCACATGCCACACAGCACGCGAAACAATGGCGCAATTGCGAGGCGAGTTTGGTGAACAGTTAATTTCACGTTTCGGGCCGGTCAATTGGCCGCCTAGATCGTGCGATTTGACACCATTAGATTATTTTTTGTGGGGGTATGTCAAGGCTAATGTCTATAGGGACAAGCCCGCTTCGATTGACGCACTGAAAGCCAACATCCATGCATTCATTCGTGAGATACCGGCCGATATGTGTGAAAGAGTATGCCAAAATTGGACTCAGCGGATGGGCTACCTGAGACGCAGCCGCGGTCAACATTTGCATGAAATTATCTTTAAACATTAAATTGCAAGGTTCAAACTATCGATTCAAATAAATATTTCATTCATTTTTTCGAATTTTTTGTGTTTTTTTTTTAAAAAAAGTTCTCAACCTCTTAAAAAATCACCCTTTATAATAAAGAGCAATTAAAACAAAAACAAGAAAAAGAATAAAGTTAAGGAAGGAGACAGCAAAAAGTCAATAGGCTAATCATAAGAAGTTAAATAATAAGTTAAAACAAGTTAACATTTCGAGACGGAATTTAGAAGGCAATTTATGAATTAAAAATAGTTTTATAAGACATTACTAATTTTTTAATCAAGTATCAATATCTTCACTAAGTTACTACGGAAATCAAATTCTCTACACCTGATCTGGACAGTAGCCAGTATCTGAGATTTTCAATAAACTTTTTAAAATCAACATCACTGTGTATATTTGCAGGAAGTTTGTTATATATATGCGGCGCTATAACAGTAATTGAACGTCTAAAGTGTTCTGTTCTAGCTCTTGGAACTAGAACGTTATTTCTTGATCTCAGTGTGTAAGCTATGTTATTTCCAATTAGATTGTTATAGCCACTTCGCAAATAGAAAATTCTCAGGACTTTAAAGACATATAGATGCCTAAGTGGCAATATATTTAATAATTTGAATAGTGGAAATGATGGCTCCCATCTTCGTCTGAACAGTATTACTCTGATTATCTTTTTTTGGGCTATAATAAGAGGCTGCAGATTGCTAGCGTAAGCACTGTCCCAGCAAGAAATTCCATATTCTAAACGAGAATTGACCAATGCAAAGTAAATTGAGGTAAGCAGATTTGGTGGCACTAGCTTACGTAAGTGAAATATTTTACTCAAAGCAAAATATGCATATTTCTTTACATTTTTAATATGTGCTTTCCAATTGAGTTTGCAATCTTGAGTCACTCCTAAATATTTGAATTCTGAAACAGATTCAAGGTGCATGCAGGAATCATTGCAATTATGGTGGTCACAATTTGCATCATGTAGACCAACTCCTTGGATAGAAAATTCGTTTGTAAGAGAGAAACACATAACTTTAGATTTGCTGCTAAGGACCGTTTGGTGATGCATAAACCAACTTTCTAGATTAGTAAGGTCAATATTCATTTGAACTTTTACATTTTCAAATGAAACATCAGCATACGACAAAACGAGATCGTCAGCAAAAGCGATAATATGTCGATTTAGCGAAAGATTAAATATGGAGTTAATATATATAAGGAAAAGGAACGGACCAATGACTGATCCTTGAGGAACTCCTTTATTTGGACAAAAAATTGAATCGCTCAAGGTTCCATTCACACGAACAAGCTGAGTTCTGTTTTGAAGCTAGGATGAAAACCAGTTTAAAATGTTATCTCTAAATCCATACCTGCAAAGTATCTTCAATAACAATTTATGACTAACTAGGTCAAACGCCTTTGTCAAATCGAGAAGCAGAGCAGCAGTTTTGTTGGTTTTATCCACTTCCTGGTTTATATTTTCAAGAAATGACTGTATAGCATCTTCGGTCGATTTCCCTCTCATAAAGCCAAATTGAAATGAACTGAGGATTTTATATTTATCACAGAATAATACATTGTAGGCCGTTGTCTTCATTCCTTTTGCCTAACAGATTATTAATAATATTCCATTGCTGCTTAGGATTGAACAGTTTGCTTAGTGCCAGAACAGTCCGACGTACTCTGGTGAAAGCTAAGCTTTACGCTCGAGTCCCAAGAAAAGTGCCACTCCTAAAAAAAGTACACCTCCAAAAGCGACTTACTTTCGCCAAGCTGTATAACATGCCACAGGATCCAATACGGTTGGTGAAGCAGTGGAGAAATGTTCTTTGGAGTGATGAAACAAAAATTAATTTGTTTGAGATGGGCATGGAAACAGTTTGTTCGTCCGTCGCCCAGAATATCAGGCGAACAATCCAAAGTACACAAAACCAACTGTGAAGCATGGTGGAGGTAGTCTAATGTGGGGCTCTTTTTCGTGGTATCGCATTGGCCTGATACATCGAATAGATGGCATTATCACCAAAGAAAAGTATGTCGAGATCCTAGAAGGTGTTATGCTGCCATATGCGGAAGAAAATATGCCATTAAAATGGCGTTTTTAGCAGGATAATGACCCAAATCATTCGGCGAAACATACATCATACACCGGATTTGAATCTGATTGAAAACCTTTGGCATAAGTTGAAGATCCAAGTTGCCAAGTCTCACCATTCAAATGTCAAAGAATTGTGGAGAATTGTCCAAGAATATTGGTATGCCATACCTATTGAAAAATGTTTACAACCAGCAGATTCTATGAAAAAAAGAATTGAAGGAGTCATTAAAAATAAAGAATATGCTATAAAATATTACACTCATTTCTTAAATATACTGAAACAAAAAATTATTGAAGTGTTTCCTTCATTTTTATAAGGTGTTGCTATTATTTCGTCCAACTAATTCTGAAAACTGTAACATTTAACTTACGCCTGATAAAATATTACTTCGAATAATCAAGTAATCACGTATTGAGAACACATTTTCCATAAAATTAGCATATAAATAATTAATAAAATTAAAATAAAACAGGAGTTACAAATCCTTCTAGTGAACAGTATAAGGTGTTGCTATTATTTTGGCCATAGCTGCATGTATGTACATATAAGTACATACAGTGAAACCTTCCCTAGGCGGACAGTGACAGTGACAACATTTTTGCCTAAGGGATTTGTCCGTTCAAGGGATAGAAACAATCTTTTTTTTAATACTCTTTATCTATTAAAATTTAAAAAAAAAACACTGCAACTTTTTTTTGAAACGATTAACAAAACTAAAAACGAAAACAAAACAAAACAAAGATTGGGAATCCTCGCAAATGACTTCTATCGCAGCTGCATGGATGAAAAAGAAGAAGAATCCCTCTATCATCTCCTGTGCAGCTGCCCGGATCGCTCCTCCCAAAGAAAAAAAAAAGATTTTGAGAGAATATTTGTTTTTGTCCGTGCAATGGAATTCAATTAAATAGTTTCGGATGGATATGCGTTTCTGCGTCCGATCAAGGGAGTATCCAGTTAAGGGAACGTAAAATGTATGCAATCTGAAACATAAAAGCTTGGTTAGAAAAACCTGTCCTTCTAAAGGATCGGTCCGTCTAAGGGAGCTGTCCGTAGTGGGAGATTTCACTGTATTGACTAACTCTATAGTCGAAACTAACTCTATAGTCAAATTTTCAAAATTTCATCCAAATTACACCCAAATCCTGATCGAATTCAATAAGATCTGTATACCGTTATAATTGCATTCAATTCTTCTTTTGTACTCGTATCTGTGAAGTCACTTCATCGAATAGCACAACCATTTGTCCACTTTAACGAAACAACACAGTTGCCTCCTCCCCGCCCAAATGACAGGCAAAAATGCTACTCATGCATCATTCAAAAGGACGAACGCACACATACCTATATATGAGGAAAATTAATTTGTCTCTCTACAAAACTACCCCCCCAAAGCATTTCAATAAATTATTTCCTATTTTCTTTATTGCAGAATTCGTCCATAGTTCGGTGCGCTACATCGAAATGTCACATACTCATTTGCAAAGCGTCGACGATGAGACATTCCAAGGACTTCGGTTGAAAACGCTCAAATTGATTGACAATGAATTGCAGGATATATCGGATAGAAGTTTCAGGTAAGTGCCTAGCATTCCTGCTATTGTTGTTGTTATTGTTTATCCTGCAAAATGAATTCCGACATACGGAACACATGTACAAAGTGCTTGAAACGACAATCAACTAGAACTACAGACAAACAATAAATAGGACGTCGTTTTGCCTTATCCGTATGTCCCATCAGTCTCTAGCTGGGCTATTCTATTATAACGTATCTACGAGTATCACGCTTAAGGAATGCACACGTTTGCATATCAAATACGGCATCTCGTGCAAGAATGTTGAACGCGTAAACATATTGCCCGTGTCCGTTCTCGTACCTAGAGTCAATAAGAGTGCTATGTGTGTGTGTGAGTTTCTTTCTAAAAAGGACAAATTAAATGGACCGAACGTATGACTTTTCGGATGGGTGTTGGATCTGTCGGTTTTCTCGTCCTTTCTTTATCATTCGCACGTCGACGTCGTGGTTATGTATGTACATACATGTGAACGGTACTCGTATGTGTCCTGCTCGTCTGACATCTCAGTTGGACATAATTTATGGAAAGAATAAGAGAAAGGAACGTCTCGTTGTTCGAAATAGCTTGACAAGATGAAAATTGAGTGCTATAGTGAGTGTCTAGACTTCTGACATCTATCGAATCGAGTGGGTAGCTTCCTTTATTTCCTTCTGTTTTAGCTTTCAGGTCATATCCACCTAATAGAAGGAGCGAGGAGTAATAAAATTCTCTGCAGTGACAGACACTTATTCAGTTTCTTTATTTGCCTGACTATGACAAAGATGTGCTGGATGAGCTGACGACTATCATCCTGAATGATAAGTTTTCTAAAACAAAATTCTCATTTTTGCGTTGGCTTTGAATTGTAAATACGTGTACGTATTTAGGTCTTTAAGATGCATACTTTTACGTGTGATATTTGCTTTTTTTAAAGGTAAACAGATCCTTGAATGGGGAGCTCTTAATTAGGATTTGTGAGAACCGATTAACCTAGTTGCAGGATCACTTGACCAATACTTGAGTCAATGGCTGTGAGCAAATAGGAGCTACATCATCTTCTATGGACTATTTTAAAGCTTGAAAAGATTGCGCTCATATAGGTAAATATGTATTCGCTTAAGGACTAATGCAGCCCACGCATTTGAAGAGGATATACATACATACATACAAAATGAATTCAATTTTTTTTTCCATTCTTTAACACAATTTTTCTTAGGTAAATTTTCCAACTAGGCCTACATAGTCAGCTAGGTTTGAGGCTCGGATTTTAAGGGAAAATGGGATGGAAATTATGGTCTTATAAACGAGCGTGTCAAAAAAGGCTTCAAACAAGGTGACGCGCTGTCATGCGACTTCTTGAACATCTTACTTGAAAGAATTGTTCAAAACGCACAAGCCAACACACAAGGAACGATCTTTCAAAAGTCTGTTCAACTACTTGCGTACGCCGACGATATTGACATCATTGGTACAACACAGTGAGCTGTCACCGGTACGTTTGCGAGTATAGAAATGGAAGAGACTAAAATGGGTTTAGCGGTAAACGAGGGCAAAACAAAATATATGCTGTCAATAAAAAGGGACACCCAACATCGACGAATTGGACAGAACGTCACAATAGACAGCTACACCTTCGAGGTAGTAAAGGATTTTGTCTACCTCGGCTCTGCTATAACTTCAAAAAATGACATCGCGTCGGAAATCAAACGAAGGATTACTCTTGCCAACCACTGTTATTGCTAGGAAGGCAAGTCCTTTCCCGATCGACTAAGGATACTCTATATAAGACCCTTATCATCCGAGTCTTGCTATATGGAGCTGAAGCATGGACTTTATCGCAAGCGGATGAAGATATCCTTGGTCACTTCGAGAGAAGAATCCTTCGTCCGACATTCGGTCGCATTTGCGTTGACGGGTTCTGGAGGAGAAGATTCAACCGCGAACTGTACGAGCTGTACAGCGACATCAACCTGGTTAAAAAAAAACTGCACATTGGGCGTTTAAGATGGCTAGGACATGTAGAGCGTATGGACATCAATGCCCCGGCTCGAGTAATATTCGATTCTAACCTGGAGGGTCAACGCAGCAGAGAACGACCTCGCCTAAGTTGGCACGCACAAGTAGAACAGGACCTCAACCAACTTGAAATGCGCAACTGGAGGCGGTTAGCTAAGGACCGGCTTAACTAGAAGAGGACGTTGGTTGAGGCCTTGGTCCACCCCGGACTGTAGCGCCACCTAAATAAGTAGGTAAGGATTAACCAGAACAGGTCTAAAAGCTGTTATTAATAGTTAATATTAAGGTGAAGGGAAATAAAGGGTGATTTTTTAGCTGGTTTGGTTTTGGCAACACTGGTTTTGACAGCTGACGTGTGTTTAGTACCTTGTGTCACTTCAGTTTGGTTTGCAATTTAACCATGGATCGTCTTACAAATGAACAACGCTTGCAAATTATTGAATTTTACTATCAAAATTCGTGCTCGGTTCGAAATGTTCATCGCGCGCTGCTTCCATTTTATGATCGGCATTCTCGACCTTCTGAGCAGTCTATTCGGAAGATTGTGACCAAATTTCGCACCAAATTTACTTTGTTGGACATTAAACCACCAACACGTTTACGTACTGTGCGTAGTGAAGAAAATATTGCGGCCGTATCAGCTAGTGTGACAGAAGACCGCGAAATACTGTCACTGTCAATGGTGAACGCTACCGAGCGATGATAACAAACTTTTTTTTGCCCGAAATGGAAGTTCTTGACTTGCATGATATGTGGTTTCAACAAGACGGTGCCATATGCCACACAGCACGCGAAACAATGGCGCAATTGCGAGGCGAGTTTGGTGAACAGTTAATTTCACGTTTCGGGCCGGTCAATTGGCCGCCTAGATCGTGCGATTTGACACCATTAGATTATTTTTTGTGGGGGTATGTCAAGGCTAATGTCTATAGGGACAAGCCCGCTTCGATTGACGCACTGGAAGCCAACATCCATGCATTCATTCGTGAGATACCGGCCGATATGTGTGAAAGAGTATGCCAAAATTGGACTCAGCGGATGGGCTACCTGAGACGCAGCCGCGGTCAACATTTGCATGAAATTATCTTTAAACATTAAATTGCAAGGTTCAAACTATCGATTTAAATAAATATTTCATTAATTTTTTCGAATTTTTTGTGTTTTTTTTTTAAAAAAAGTTCTCAACCTCTTAAAAAATCACCCTTTATTTTAACTTCTCGGGAATTCACTTCACATGGGAGTTCCCCTCACCACAAGTGAGAAAAAATGCACTTATTTCCAAAAATCAATCAAACATAAAAAAAGTGCGTTTATTTCTCACTTGAAGTGAAGTTAATTTCCATGTGCAGTAAATTTCCGTGAAGTTCTACTATTCGTAGGTTCAAATTAAAGATGCTTTTCAGTCTGTTTGCATAAATTTTTCTCCCAAAATTATTAGTTTGCTAAACAAAAATACGTAAAGGAAAAAAGTTTTTATACTTAGCTTTTCCTGGTCCCTAGAATACCAACGATTTTTCTATAGGCTAGGAAAACATACACAGTTTCGGCAACACTGGCCAAACAATTTTCCTATTTTAGAGAAAACGTTTTTAGCGTTATTTCCAGCATCTTAATTTTAAGCTTTCTTAACTTTTTAAACTCGAAATCAAGGTGGAAATCACTAACTACCTGTGAAATATCAAGAAGGATGTGGCCAGAGTACGATAAAAGCAAAACCAATAAACTAGGAAATCCCTGTCAATACTGATAGGAGTGTTAACTGGCCACAATATGCTAAGATATCACACGAAAAAATTACGACTCAACGATGATGACTTATGCAGAGGATGCGGTGACGAAGAGGTTCACGAGGACACAACCCATTTCCTCTGTCACTGCCCTAACATCTGCCAACTAAGAAATAGAACCCTAGGAAAATTTTTCTTCGAACACATCGACGAGCTATCTGACCGTTCACCGTCAGGTCTGCTCAAGTTTGCCAGGAGATCCGGATGGTTGGAATCAAGCCACTGATATCAGGGGTGGGAAAACACTATGGGTATCACAATGGGTTCACATGAACCTAAGTGTGATGAGGATCTAACTATCCTCATCAGCCCGCTTACCTAACCTAACCTAAACTCGAAATCAAAGTCGTAAATAGAAACTTTTAATTTTTTTTTTAAATTTTTTAAGAATAAGATAATTCTTTATTATTTCTTGGAATTCAAATATTACAAAATTTTTTGTTTACAGTAAATGAACAAAGAGAAATAATAGTGACATAGGTATTTCTTATGAAAAAAATAGAGCTACTGCCACTTCAAGGGCTTTAAAAATTTAACATAAAATGTTGAAAAGTGGGCGGGGTTTAAAATTTACTTTGTGTAAACATAACACCAGAATATCAGGAGAGAACAGTAAACAGAGATTCAATAGCTTCAAGAGCCATTTCTTTACATGTTTTTGAAATGAATGATGATGTGTGATGGCTCTGATCAAGTGTGGAATTTTGTTAAATATCTGACATAAAGTTATACTATAAAAGTTATAAAACACGGTAGTACGAAAAACAGATATCGATACTTGATTTAAAGAATTTCCTCGCAAACTATAATTGTCGATTTGTCTGAAATTGAGATTTCCTAAGCGTAAAAAGAACATTTTGAGCACTTTAAAACAGTATAAGTGGCGGACTGAAAGAGTCTTCAAATCCTTAAACAATAGAAAACTAGGATGTAAACGAGGCGTTCGGAAATTTTTTTTCAAAAATTGTTTTTGAAGTATCAAAAGAGGTTGAATTTTATTGAATGTTTTCATGTGCAAGTTTTGAAATTCCATAAGTGGGAAAGAGGAAGGAGATGCGATGGAAGAACAGCAACCTGGACAGTCACCGGTCGATTTTCGTTGCCTGTTTTTTAACGTGTTTTTTTTTTTTTTGCTGTTCTGATTTGTGTATTTTGCTTTATTTTCGTCTTCGATTCACTGAGCGTACATCTAGTAAAAGTCTAAGGCCGGTAGTTATCAACCGCTCATAAATCGCTTTAAAAGTTAAGAGGCTCTTAAGTTTAAATTTTTGGTTGGTATTCATCGACCACTAATAGGTTTTTGTCTATGCTACTATGAGAAAACCGATTTTTGGATTTCCGATTGCGCTCTTTTTCGAACATGTCAGTGACAAATGGCAACGTAAAAATGGCGATGATGCAGCACAGCTGTAGATGGTGAAATCGATGCTGGTGGATAAATATTTTTTTAGTCAAATTCAATTCAATTAGTGAAAATAGTGAAATAAGGAACATGTTCACTCAATTCATTATAATTTTCTTTTCCTTGTCGGATAGATTCGGATTTCTTTATTTTCTACCCATTTCAAAAATCAATAGAAATACATAATTTAAATTCGGAATGACAGCAGATTTCGAATAATTTCCAAGTTATCTAAGGTAATTGCCGGAGACAATAATAATTGTCTCTGATATTAGGCGTGTTCAAATCTTTATAGACTTAAAAAAAAGATTTCAAAAGGAATAGGTTTATGAGGCTTTTAGCTTATGAGCGGTTGATAGCTACCGGCCTAAATCAAAAAAAGGAGAAAAGGCGGCGAAAAAAGCAAATGTCAAACAATAGTCACTGAAAACAATTGGCGTGTAAAGACGGGCGACTTTATAGAAGATTGTTTAAAAGAGAAATTGTAAAACATGCAGATGAAAATATTCGTCGTGTAAAACCTGACTAAGAGAGGTTAAATCTAGGACAGTCAGTTGCATGAAAGTAGACCTCAGGTTCAACATCGTTTTGTGCTGACAGATTAAAAACCATTATTTTGGTACCTGAACTAATTACTAGCATAATCTAAATAGATAAAGATCCCAATTTATATCAGCGCTGAGATAGATAGTTTTTAAGCCATAAGCGAAACCAACATCATCCGCAAAGGCTGTCAGTAACCCTCTAAACGGCAACCTAAACAGGGAATTGATATAAATTGAAAACAGTATGGGTGATAGAACAGAACCCTGAGGCACTCCTAGATTGAGAAACTTTACTTCACTTCTGGTATTATCAATTTCTACACTTTGCGATCTATTACTTAGATAAGATTTGAACCACTCACATAAGAAGCCCCGAAAATCAACATTTTCAATTTTGCCCATCAATATGTTATGGTCGACCATGTCATAAGCTTTTGAGATATCAACAAACAATCCGGCCGTATATTTCTTATTATATATATTGACAAATATCCGAGAACAAAAGCGTAAAATTGTACATTTATCTTTTTGAAAACCAAACTGGAAAGAACTGAAAAACTTGATTTTATTCAAAAAACACGCTACTCTGTTTTTAACAACTTTTTCAAAAATTTTACTAAATGAAGGTTACAGTGAGATAGGCCTATAATTTCGCAATTTATCAGCAGATCCTTTCTTAAAAAGAATTAAAATATCGGCACATTTAAGACCATCAGGAAATAAATAATAATAATAATAAATGATGCAGCCTGTTTTTTCGTGTAGTGTGGAGGATTGAAATTAATAAAATTAGGTTTTGTATCTGTGAATATTGTTCTCTTTTCTTTATTTTCTTAAAACTTTCTTTTCTTTTATTCTTTAATTTTACATGTATACATTAATTTAACTTTATTCCAAATACTTTATTTTCTAAGTTTTATTTTTAGGTTTTAGGTTTTATGCGATAAGCTCGAGTTATAAGTTGCGAATGAAATGTATATGACTTTAAAAATGCCAGAAAAGGTCTTTAAAAGCAAGGAAGTGTAAATTGAGCGATCTCAGATTTACTCACAAATAATTTTATGAAATTTATTTACAGGGTTGTTATAAATAATTTTCAAAGGATAATTATTTGTGGTTAACACTTAAAGATAATCTGCAACACAGCCTATAGCGAGAAAATTGTGAATGCACCTTTAAACTGTCCGATTTTGTTTTATTTAAATTGTGAGAAATAAAATCAATTAAGAATCAAATCAAATCGCGCCGCTAGCCAAATCAGTAATTAAAAATATTTAAATGTTTAAAAAACAATCAAAGACTCATCCATCAGGCAACCCTCCCCACTCCATACACATTCTTTCAAAGGCAACCCACAACGTTTGACCCCAAAAATCATTGGAATAACAATCGGCCAACAAATTGATGTGAAAACATTTCAGATATTTAGGCGGGTTTTTGTGGTTTTGAAATTACCTGACCTCCGGTGGATTTATGTAGCTTCATTAAATAAAAACCCCTGTGGCCAATTTTCATTGTTTATTCGCCTCAATAATATCAGTTCTTGTTTCTGTTTTTTTACCTGCGGCCAAAAGGCCTTGATGGAATTTTCACAACCGTCGGCATATTTCCCGGAAATTGCCCGAATGCAGAATCGTTTTTTTTTCCGGGTGATTGTTGTTATTGTTACTCGAAACAACGAGAACATCAGGGGGAAAAAACTGCTACAAATCTATCCCTTGGACCGCAACAGCAGCAGACAAACCATTGACCATCACCATCGAACAATAGATATTATGATGATCCTACAAAAGCATATCCTTTCAAAACACCATCACCACCACCACCCGCCACCGTCATACAGAGTATAACGATGCCAATAATGATGATGATGCTCCGATATGAGGAGAAACATTTTACAAAATGCAGAGATTCTTATTGCCATCTTATATCCTTGTATCTAATGAGGACCAAATGAAATTCGAAAAAAGAAAACAGGAAAACACAGTCAATTGTGGTTGAAAGTTCGTGAGGAAAACTACTCTGAAGTCCGGTGCCGGTTTCACACAAAGGAAGTGAAATTGGATAAAAGGACGACTGGAAGGACCATCAAAATCGATGGGAACAGAACCAATAACAAAAAATTGGGAAAAAAAACATCCTTTCACCAACAAATTTTCAATCCGGAACCAATCTGATGATGGTTATTATCATCATAGTTCCAGCCGTTTGGGCTTCGCTATTATTACTGTTATTTCAGGACGACCAGAATACTGATGATGATGATGGACGAAAACTGCACCAACCACCGGATAAAGTGCTCGCAGAAGAGTTTTTGGACAAATTTTCATTGCTACTGTTGGTGGTATCCTGTTGTTGCAGCATTTCAGCCGGACAATTCAATCATTGAATGTTTGGCTTCCACTTGAATGAGAATTCAATGGTATAGGTACACTCGGACACTGTAGTCCTGTGTGGCTTTGGCTACTCGGAAAGACTGCAGCAGTTAGTTACGAGTAGGTTGTGTGTGTGCCAGCATTAAAGAGGGAAGCTATTGTGCTGGTCATTTATGGTTAGTTATACAATAAAGTGTGGGGAAAGAGTGACGAGGAAACAGTTTTGTAACAGCAAATGACTTTGAAGCAGAAAATCTGGTTGCAGCTTTGTTAGAATTCACTTGGGTTGGTCACCATCACATTGCAATTAGGATTGAGTAGAATTTATTGTTACCTTGAAAACGTAGCAGCAACAAAAGAATAGTCCTTATATAGATCCTTCCCATCCGGATATTGCAGCTACCTGCTTCCTCGGTGTCCGACAAATCATTCACAAACTCAACGAAAGTCAGATACAAATTATAACAAAGGGGCACTTGAACTTGAAACAACCTTTACAGGATACATCTCTATTGTATAAATGAATCCTATGAAGCCTGTACCCGTGTACTCACCAGGAAAATAACCACATATGCAACCACCATCTGTTGGTATTTAAAGCTTCAATATTTGGATCATCGAAATAGGCTACCTTGGACAGAGCTAATTTCAGTTTTTAATGTCTTCTTCAAAGGATGCCACAGCAAAATTCAATCAATCTTCTGCAGTCGAATTGGTAAAAGCAGTTGACGCTCTCCGAGACTGAAAATATTTTTACATTTACGATTTGGGACTGGAGTTGACAAAAGTCTTTCTAAAGAGAATCCTTTGGGAGCAATAAATTTTCATCTGCACTTTAAAGTTTTCAATTTGAGCACATTAAGGTCCTAGAGTTATTTGAAAATTATCCTCAATTCCAGGGTCATGTTATGATATGACCTTCTAACAAGATCGTTTGAATAAGGTACAACTCAAGAGCAAACCCTGGAAAAGATTAGATCCCATTTAGTTACTTACTACAGTTCCGTCGTTCCGGACATGTATAGTCCTTTCGTTCCACAAAGTGAACTTAAACATATCCATAGTTCTAGGTCCAACTTCAATAACAACACTGAAAGCGAACATGTCTCAGTGTTCAAAGTAAAATCAAAAATGTGAGCAAACTCATACATACATACCATAGCAATAGCAAAGCTCGCGCGATAATAAACAAGAACCAGTTTATGTTCACTGATATGTAGAAAAAGCTGTGACGAACAGCGTTGCCAGGTTGCGGGATTTTTCCCCGTTTTTTTCGACCCCCGGGATTTTCGACCCAAAAAGGGAAACGGGGAAAAATATTTCAAAACGGGGAAAACGAACTGCGTTAAAAAATGTTTCCATTCATTGACACTTTCAATAAATAAATACTATTTAGTAAAGCAATAGATTAAATATATAAACTATTCCTGTGTTGTGCGTCAATGCAAACAATTTTAGACACACAATCTCAAATTTGCATTTGGCTGAAGGTTGGTCACAGCGCATGCGGCACTGACTTCAACCCTTTCTATATACAGTGGACGTGCAGTTTAGCAAACATCCGATTTAGCGAATTTCCAATACAACGAATCAGATTTGTTCCCATTGATGGTTCTATGTTTCGAATGATGCAAAAAATGTCCACTCGGTTTAATGGATGCTTTACAATTTCTGGTTAAAAACAAAATACATAGGCGCAAATTCATAGTCAGCCCATGAATAGTGCCTATAGCCGACTATAGTTACAGCCGGCACTAAATAAAAAAGCCTGCTATAACTGTTCGTTATTCGTAAACACATTTTTGCCTGTGTATTAGCTGGTATCGACTTTGGTATGATTTTGTAAAGTGATTTGAACGAACCAAACCCAAACGTCAACATATTCGATATGAGAAATTTATAGCCAACTAGTTCCGGGAACTCGTTCCAGGTTCGTTCTGTTCGTTTGTTTACTTAGGTGGCGCTTCAGTCCAAGGTGAACCAGGTAGCCCGTTCCTTAGCTAAACGCCCTGGACGTCGCAGCACTATCCTGAGGGCGTCGTTTGACGGATAAAAAATAGAAGAGGAGCAAGGAAATACTGACTGTTTGCCTGTTTTGAATAGCTTCCTGCAAGAATAATCTGTTCAAGATATGAGATCAAGTTTGCGATTGATATTAATTCATCACTTATCGACATTAACCTTAGAACCGTGTGTGGGGTGCTGCACTTCCCATTCGGTTTTCGACTACGAATTCTAGCCACAACTCATTCCACACTAATATAATACCTGAGTACTTTTCGATGTATTGTTCCTTTAGCTTTGTGAAAATAGTGAGTTTGGATATTTTTTTGTAATGGGTTTCATACGAGAGAGCCCAGAATGGCACAACCTCTATACGTGTTTGGGGAGTTGTACTCCCCAGTATTTATTTCAGTACATTTAGCATGGAAAGCGATTTGAATTGCATTTTTTCCCGCCTTATTTTGAATTTCACGATTTTTCAATAAATGTAGAGAAAAAAATAAAACATAAATAAAACAATAGATATAACATTATTATAACATAATAATATTTTTTTTCGGTTGCTTCGGTGTTCGGTTTTTATATCAAACCGTAAAGTTTGTGATAAGGAAAAACGTGGATAGCAGAATTATTTATATAGCAAATATTCATCTCTGGCTGACGAATAACAACAAAAGCTTGCTGATTATTTTGTCAGAGATACCGACGATGATGTGGGTGAAGTGAGCGAAGCTGATGATGGACGAGATCATCCTGTAGCTTCATTATTTCTGGACGTTGCCGTTGCTGCAAATTTGTCTGCTTGGGAATTCATTTTATTAGATGCCTAGCGATTTTGATGGGTGATAATGAGCCGCTTCAAGATATCTAGTTGACGAAGCTCGTTCAAGAGATGGGGAATTCAGATGCTTGCAAAGTAGAAGTAAAAAAAGTAGAAGATAGTGCAAGTATCAGGTCCAGCAATAGCAATCCAAGCAAATCGAGACCAGAAATACTTGGGTCAAGGCAAAATGACAAAAGGGTTTGATGGTCGATGCCTAGTGCTACAGTTACAGACCAGGTTAGCAATGAAATTCTGAAAGAAATGGAGCCTATTGGCTGTAGCACAGACATCTTCTTTGGAAAGCAATCTCCATTCAAGAATCTTTTGGCAATAGCCGTAGTTGAAACGATTGTATTAGAAACCAAAAAAAGCTGAAAGAACAAGAACAGAGAACCACCATCAAGCCTCAAGAGAGTCCGAGAAGACTGCAAGCTTGGAATAATACTAATATTCGTTTTGGCTTACGCTGGTGCAGAGAAATCGAATTTAGTGTAAGCTTAATACCCCTATTATGGTTAGCGAATCGAACGTTCGATATGAAGCGAACTCTTTTGCGAATCACCCGTATCGTGATATTACGTTCGCAATTTTCATATTAATTTGTTTTTTGTTGTTGTAGCAGTTTTTTCACAGGCGAATGACACATTCGCTAACCTGATACTACACTATACGGGCGATTCGCAAAAGAGTTCGCTATATAACGAACATTCGATTCGCTAACCATAATAGGGTTGTAATATGTACTTAGTTTCTAAATCTCATATGCCATTCTAAAAAGCAGTGATGTCTACGGAGCGCTTGAGCAAATCGAACTTGCGAAGTTGCCAGCAGTGTTACCTACTCAAACTCAAAGGTCTCTCAAGTGATGAATGTACTGTCGAGGATGATATTGCAGCAAAATCAGGTCCATCCACACGAAGCTCATCAACATTAGGTTAAAATGGTTGTAAATGTTTGATTTAAAATTAGTTTTCTCCATTTAATGTTTGTACATACATACATATGTACATATATATATTCATATGTGTGTGTATGTACAACATATGCAAATACATAAGTAACATTGCATATATATTGCATATATGTACTTTGTACTTGTACATATTACATACATAAAACCAAATAAAATGATTTAATAATGAGTTATATTAATACGAAATGTACTGGGGAGTATAACTCCCCAAACACGGCAATAAGTTGGCCAGAGCGTACACGGTTCTAAGGTAAAGCACCCACTTTGATAAATATTTTCCAGAAAATTTGCATCAATACGACTGGATTGGAGATCCATTCCAATCGACCCCACCTCAATCCACACTTTCAATAGCCGAGAAAGAACAACTGCTAGAACTATCTTTGTGATACGAGCCTTAAACTACGTTTCGGAAAAGACTAACTATTTCAATTTTGGAGCAATGCATACCAAGAATATCCTGCTCCCACTACTACAGCTTTGAAGATCATTTTACCGTCATACTTGTGAGAAACTAGTTTTTCTGCAGTTGCAGTAATCAATTCGAAATACAGGTCACAAATCATCCTTCTCATTGATTAATTGCACGATAATATTTTCTAATAAATATCAACAATTAAGATTCTATAATCTTTGGAGTTTTCTTTAATTAAATAATAAATAAAGTAATCTTTATGTCTGCTAGAGCTAGACGCAGGCATCTTCTTTTAGTAGGGCGTCGGAAAAAAATTACAGCCTGTAAATGTAAAGGGAGCCGCAGTGTAAAAAAGATTGGGAACCCCTGCTTTAGATTATTCCACGAGTGATTATTATTTAAAAAAAAAAAATGTAATTTGTATAATTTTTTTCATTTTCATATTTGTATACTTTATGAAGCTAACGGGTCATGACGTCAAAAAATTTTAAGTTTGTTAGAACAAAACGGGATAGCGTAACGACTACAATTATTGGCACCCAGGAAAATTTCGACTTTGATTGGCCACAACTTTACTGTTTTTTGAGTTATGATAAACATTTTTATATTAGCGTATTATTTAAACAATTTTTTGTTGGTTAATATTATTGAATATTTAACGTGTAAATATACTATAAAATTCAAATAAAAATATGCTTACCAAAAACTATAATTATTGCCACCCCGATATAACTATTGGCACCCAAAAAAAAGTATAATTTTTGGCAGTGCCATTAATTGTAGCTCCATACGATGTAACTATTGGCACCCCCTGCCAATAATTCAACCGTATTTTTTTTTTCGAACCAATTATTGGCACCCTTTTTATTAATGCTACATTGAATTAATTTACATAAACTGTTTAAAAAAATCTTATTTCATACATAAGTATGTGAAATGAATACAGTTTTCATTAAAAAATAGTAATATAAATGGTCAAAAATAGCTTACCAAATTATATGTCCTTAACCAAAACACTCGCAATTTCGGGAATTAATTTTTTTTACGTGCACAAAGTTTCAATTATAAATTGCTACTATCGATTAATCGCTATCATTAAAATAATGACACAGAAATGTGAGGAATAGATGTAGATTTTGAAAAAACCTTAAATGGACTTGTTCGGACTAAAGGATAATAAGAAAATCCCTGTTGAATGATGGGGTGCCAATAGTTGGGTCAAAAATTTGGGGTGCCAATAGTTGTAGTCGTTACGCTACCCCGACGAGAAACACAGTATACTTCCATATTCCAGCATTTTTTGTCCAACCGGAGACAATTTTTCACTTCACTGTAACCTGCGGAATCATTTTTATCTTTATACAAAATTTGCAAAAAAAAATATAAAATATCATTCAAAATGCCAAGACATGCACCGAAAATCATGTGTCCGCGAACGTGTTAACTTCCACTCAAATTGGACAAACCTTTCAAATAGTAAATAGCTATGTAAAATCCTTTCAAGGAGTGGAAAAATTGCACAAAAGTAACCAAACGCGTTGTAACACTTTGGGTTAAACCTGTAAAATTTTCACTAACAAATGAAGATTCATGACGTTTCACAAACTGCCAGATGTTTGGTTCGACAGCTTTGGCACGCTCAGTTGCAACTATCTCGATTGAGGGGCAATTTTCGACACTCTCATTTGGTTCTCTTGTTTGAGATTTGTCGTGATTTGTTTGGGTTAACAAACACGAATACAAGTGATTTCGTAAATCGTACGTACTATTACGAAAAATAACAGACGTATATTGCACCGTTGGGTGATCTAGTGAAATGTCGCTATAGTATGCGTCCTACAGTTTTCATTATTCACATAACGGTAATTATATTACTTACTTACTTAGTTGGCGCTACAGCTCGAGGTGAACCTGGGCCTGCTTCTCGCAATCATTTGTGTGTGCGTGTTATAATTTTGCACGAATGGAAGGGACCTACAGTTTTTTGCCGACTCCGAACGGCGAGTTCAGAAGCTCAATCGTGACAAATGATACTCTTTGATGCTTGTCAGACATTCGAAAGAGGTGGGCACTGTGAAGTGAAAAACTTTTAGGTGTTTGCGGCGGGATTCAAACCCAAGACCGCTGGCTCAGTAGTCCGACGCACTAACCATTTGCGGTACGGTGTATTTGTCAAATTGCGTTATGCATCACTTCTCTACAAAAAATTGTGTTTGAATCGAGATATCAAACACTGAATGTTGGTACTTATATCCCTAATAGAAACCGTACCAAATCGGCTTATAACACACTTTCCCGACGAATCTGCATTGGACAATAAGCGAAGGTGGATACTAAATCCTTTTCTTGATATAACCATACATTCAGCTGACCTTAAAATGTAAGTGAAGAAAAGACCGATTGAGCTTTCTGCGGATGAAATGCTGAAAATTGAGTTTCAATCGCAAACGATAGCCATTTTCTGGATGAGAAGAAGGAACGAGTAGCTCTCAGGTTATTAGTACCATTTGCTACATCCTACCTTTGTGAGCTTACGTTTTCTTCAATGCTGAACAAAAAGTTTAAGGCCAGAAACAGAGTGGAACCGGAAGTCAACTTACTTGCTGGCGTTTCCAAAATATATCCACGTTTTGACAAATTAGTCGATAAAAGACAAGCCCACCCCTCGTATTAACCCACATATTGCCGAGGTTTTTATTTTTTTTAATTTCCCAGTGAAAAATTAAAACAAGTCAGCAATGGGAGTCCTTTTAAAAGGACGGTGGCAAAACGCACTACCAAATCTAGATTCCAAAATTGTATTTACTATTTTTTTCAAATTCGTTTTATTTATGTTCTATGTGACAAAAACGAATATTGTTTAACAAAGATAACAATTACTAAGAAAATATCTTACAAAACTGTATGATATGCCAAAAAACAATCTTTTGGATGTAATGTGATATCGCATTTTCGACAAATAAAATTGGCTTTTTACGGTAGGGAATGCAGCGCATTTGGGTCATCTTGTATTCCACTAGATGAACGTGCCCTCAAATCATATGAAGCTTCGAACTTTGTCTGCTTGAACCCTGCTAGGATGTTCTTTTAAAAGATTCAAGCAGGCCAGTTGCAATCTGCCTATGAAAACTTTTTTGATCGAACTTCCCCTCGGAGCAATGTCTTTCTTCTGGCGCACATATATTTTTTTGCGAAACATGCTTAGGTTTTTCAAGAGACTTCCCTACGTTTGACTAACCCTGCTAATCAAGTGTCATCGTCATTGTCGAATCCATCATCGTTAAGTGTCTTCTTTTCTCACTTCTGCCAGCCCACGCAACTGGCTACCCGGCGAATCTAGGCATACTTTATTCTCTTCCCCGCTATTTTCATCAGTGATTAAAGCATTCGCATCTTGAGGGGGACATAATATGAATATATCGGTGGGAGAAACCCCATCATCACTCCAAATATCGATCTCATCCAAAATTTCATGCTTTCGTATACAATTGAAGCTAAAAAAAAAAAAAAAAACAAAGAAAACACAACGTGTGTATGGTAGCATATTTTGCCACTGTCCTTTTAAAAGTACAGTGCACTTTTTACAATAATAAGCACATAGTGCACAATTTCAATCAAACATTTTTTTTTATTGCACATAGACAACACAACTTTTATTTATTTTTTAACAAAACTTGTTATTTTCACAAATCAAATAAGTTTTTCTTACTTTTGTTTCTCCACTCCACACAAAACAAAAAATTAAAATGTTTTCACTTAAAAATCAAGTGCGAACTCTCCGAACTGCATTTTTCCCGAATTCACTCGTAACTGTGATTTATACTATTGACAAAGACCAACAAAAAAATTAGTTTGCACCTACCCAAACATTTAATGAGCCGATATCTTTACACCACTTCTGGTGTTCTTTTAAAAGGACAATGACAATATCTGGGTTAATACAAATAAAATAACAAAAAGTAAAAATAAAACTGAGCTTCATGTTGTTATTTCTGATTTTGAAGCTCGCGACCCCCACTGGGGTCGGCGATAGCTTGATCATTGTTTATTTAGCCATAAAAAAATAAACAAAAACTCCCCAAAAATTGTTTTTTTTTTTTTCTTTGGGCAGACATGAGCTAATATGTAGCCACTCGCCCAAATCAGGTGAAAGCTGCAGAATTGGTTTTGAGTTCTAACACTTTGATTGAGAATCTGTGCTATAGATTTTGTTATTTACTTTTGAAATGTGGAGAGTTTTCAAGTGAACACTAACTTGAGTTCTAGGCCACTTCGCAGCATACTTTTTTTCGACAGCAATCCCATTCTTCCCTCCTTATTTGTGTTGACAAACATCACGGTTTTAAAATTTTGTATTGCTTATAACAGTAAGTAATTGCCAAGCCACTACAGGTCGAACATAAACTCTATAAATTTTTGTAAAATGTCCTTAAAAAATGTGTTTGAAAATAAGAACGCAATATCAAAATCGCAATTTAGACAAAAAAAATCTAAAAATAAGTGTACCCAAGTGCCCTCACTCAGGTACTCCATACTATCTGGTCCAAATTACGCATAATGCTAAATATTCATCAATCAAATTCATTTGGGACTAAATAAAAGTTCTTGAAAACTCTCCACATCCATCAGCTACAAATCATAATCAGCTACAACAATAAATTACAAAATTTCACACTCTCTCGCACTCAAATTCACCGACAAAGTTGAATAATGAAAATTCAATTAAACAAGCAAACTTTTCGCACTAATAACATACATACATACCTACTTCCGGTCGATAAGAACAGGAAAAAATTGAAATTTCCTGTTTATTAATTATCCGACATACATAAAACCTCCATCAGGACTTTTAATTATCATTATCATCATTAGTGGCAAACTGTCAGTGTGAGGTGTACGGGTCGGGGGTGTATAAGGCAATCCACCGACCACCATGATGCATGCATGATACAACTCATCATTAGTTGTTATGTGTTGCAAGGATAAATTATTATGCAACAACACCAGGATTATTCCCCCATGGGGTGATCACGCAAAAAAAGGAGACACAATAATTACACTGCGGATGCACACACACACACATACTGGTGCATCGTTCCGTGTGGTGCGGTGGAGTTAAGGGAACTTCTAGAGAATTTAACAAAGGGGTAAAACAAGAAGGAATGTACTTGTAGGTAGTTTTTGTTCTCTAGTGACATTGTCCTGTGTATTCATCCTGCAATCACAAAGTACGTATGTAAATGTACTCGCGAATGTGAAACAAACAATTACACTCGTCCTTGGTCCCGGCAGCAACTTTGTTATTTTGTTGATGTTGACGAGAATGTTTCTCGGAATTTTCCGTATACACACTCATATAAAATGTGTGTTAAAAGGATACAAAAATTCGTACAATACTAAAGCGAATAATGCGAAAATCCCATCGAAAACGAAATGAGATGCAGATGCAGGGAAAAGGATGCGCCGTATAGAGCACAGCAAGTGACAACAATGCCGGAAATTAGCACACTGAAATTGCTTGGGTTGATGGGCAAGGACGCTCGGTATCAGCCGTACCGTGAACCTTTTGGGAAATGTTATTCAATAGAGACCTTGAGGAGCTTGATCTTTGTGAAATACATCTGGGGCAACCATTCAATGTTGCAGAGAGATAGAGATGAATTTTCTTAAGATTTTATGGTATTGTGTTTAAGTAAGCTCCTTCCTAGGAGATAATCCCATATTGTAATCTGGAATGAAAAATTCAATAGTTTGTCTTTAACAATAGGTGGGTGCCATGAAGGGCAGTCCGTTACGTGAAAGTAAACATCGCCTTCGGAACTATTTGGCGCTACCATGTTGAGAAACATTATTTTAATTTTTAAGCTTATAACCAATTCGTGCTCTGTAAATCAGATACGTACAATAAATAAAGATCAAAATTGATATCTGAGAGGAGCGCTTACTCTTCATAACTCTAGGAAGCTTTGTGGACGCACCTAGTACAAAATATACATCGAATAAGGGACTGCTTTTATTCAACATCCTTAGAAGCTTTTGAGAAGCATTTCGAATGTCAATCCCTTTAATTTGATACCCATACTAAGGAGGTCGTGAAGATAACGGTAATCCACCATCTTGGCAGGTCCAGCATATTTGACTTACGAGATCATCAAATATACTTTATTGAGTTATCACCGGACATGCAAAATTTCAGCATAATCGGATATAAGCTCACAGAAAGTGAAGCTTGTAAAAAAGCATATTTTAGAAAAATGAGTTAAAACTATTTGGAAAACTTAAAAAAAATATGTTTTATTTAGGGGAAGGTCATGTACCTTGGACCGATTTTACCTTGGACCGAGTGCCGATTCCTGGCAATTGGCTGAACATGTTGCAACAAGTTCTTCAATAAATTTTCCAGTATGTTTATGGGACTCATTTCAGCTTGTGTTCATTTATCGCATGAGACGGACGTGCAATCAAAACAACATAATATAAATTACACACTCTAAAGTATTTTTTTTTATGTTTTTTTGAAGTGTTCTGTTCATTCAGTTATTATATTTCTTTCAAGTTACTGGTTTTAATGTGTAAGTATATGTATATATTTCAAAATTCAATATTTTATTTGCTACAATTATACAACATAATGTGTTAAAATTTTGTATTTCTAAAAAAAGTGTAGTGAATGTACCTTGGATCTATGTCCATGCATGTACTTTGGACCGGTCCAAGGTACATGCTTTTCTAATTTTTTTAAGAGTTCTGTTTTCCATTTTCCTCAAAAAAAATGCCCAGGAGTAAGTCAGGATCAAAAAGACCAACTGTTGACGTTGACGTTTTACGGCGAGCTGTGGAGAAAGTAGTGTACAGTGGAAAATCCATGCAAAACACTGCAGTGAATATGTTCAACGTTTCCAAGACTACTTTAATGCGGAACATCGCCAAACACAAAGCATCGAACCATTCTGATTTTGTTTATGAAAGCCGAATTATCCACCGCCAAATATTTTCGCTTGAAGAAAAAGATCTCCTGGCAAAGTGATTGGTCGATTTCGGAGTTTCTCACAGCTGCCAGAAAAAGAATATTAAATTTCTAACGTTTTTTTTTTCTTATTTGTTTCTGGTCTTTGTTCTTTTATTTTCTTTGAAATGTACTTTTTAATGAATTAATAAATAGATTGAATTTTTTTTAATGAAATAAAATAGTATTTACACTGCATCATTTGAACACAATTTATTTCGGTTCAAGGTACATACACTAACAGTCTAAGGTACATTCAGTGTATGTACCTCGGACCGTTTGAGGTTTCCTTGCAAAAAAACATTTTCTAAGCATACGGTAAATACTTAAGATGTCGTTTTAACACTATTGAATATCCAAAATAATACACTTTTAACATAAACAAACTAAATTGGAAACATTTACGTCGAACAAAAGTTGCAGTAAAAATAGTAAATTCCGGTCCAAGGTACATGACCTTCCCCTACACTTTCATTGATTTTAATAGCTTTACATGTTGTGATTTTATTCAAATTTTTTAACTGCATCCTGTTGCCATCCAATTTTTTTTTGTTTTTTTTTTTTTGGTTCACTGTAATAATTTCTTGGGTTTCTCCGACATTTTACTCAAAGTTGGTTTTTTGTTTCTCAACTTTAGAAAGTTATTATTCAAAGCCTGAGTCATTTTACGTTTTTTTTTTTTTTTTGTATATATAAGGCTACTTTATTGATTTAATAAAAAGATCATAGGATTTTGAAAATTTTCCGCAAATACTCCTTTTATGACGAAAAATCAAATAAGTTCATTGGCAAAATTATTTGTCACAAGAAACATCACATCATGTGGAAACATCTCATTTATAAAATGAGCTGATATAATACTATCTTCCACATTTAATGGATATATTTTAAATTGATATTGATATATGTATATGTATACATGTTCCTATATAATCTATATCTATAAATATTATAAAACTGTAGAGGTTTTTTGTTGGTTACCTAATGGCGTGAAAACCGCTAAACAGATTTCGATGAAACTTTTTTTGAAATGCTTCTTAAGTACCCGGGATGATCACAAGCTATGTAATTTTTTGCTCAGCCTACTGGGTCTTACATAGTAGTCAAAATAACTGTATATCGGTGAGGAATATTATCATTATACAGCTCTAACTCAATAATGTCTTATGGGATTGAAAATCCAAAAAATAGGTGAAATTAGTAAATCTGTCGCTGATTAATTTGAGATATAAAACATCCTCCTGCGTTATCCTGAAGCTGAGCAATCTTCAAAACAATTATTCAAAACATCGCCCACAATTTTCCTTCAGCGGAGACCACCGCCAGCAGTCGTGCAGCAGTGGGTATCGTTGCAATAGTGTGTGTGTGTGAGTATATGTGCGCGCTCTAACATGATCATATGATTTGTACTTCAATGTACTACAATCATTATCACAATTTGCAGCTCTCACACTCAACCAATCTTAACAAGTGAGGTGTCGAAAGAAAGAGAATTTTCTAGAGCAGTGAATTGCATTTTCAGTTTATAAATATTATTAATAAATTAAAAAAAAAAACGATCAAAAACAAATATTCTACCCAAAGTGAACTTCTGTTGTTTTAAGAGTTAGTTCTGGTTCATATATGTATGCACATATGTATTTGCTATGTGGAAGTTATCTGGGATGTTTGGTTTACAGTGCTATTTTGCCGAGACTTTAGGCAAACGTTATCAGTAGTGCCACGAGGCACATCCGAACGCACAACATTTCTCTGATTTGTTATTTAAAATTGGTGGAGGAACGCTTCCGGAAGAAAGTGGAAAAGTAAATTTATCACAAGGTTTAAGGTGATATATCACAACTAAAAAACCGTAAGAATTCTTAGCTTTGTGAGCGAGCTATTTTGTTGCCTCGGATTGATTAAGCTCCAACAATTAACAGCGAGATATTTTCATGTGCTGATGGTCAAAGTGTAAAATGTATTTCAATCACCCGGGCTGTGGACCAAGAAGTAACAACCTCAACAACTCTCGCTTTCGCTGCCATCACATAAATTAAAACTAAAAGTGGGTGTACCTACTATTCTTCTAAGAAACTTGAGCCCGCCTAAATAATGTAATGGCACCCGACCTAGAGTTACAATTTTGCAATGACATCTGGAAGAGGCGGAAGTGTTGACGGGCTACGGTGCGGTGCGGTTTTTGAGAACTATGAAATCTGCAGTTAGGGGCTGAAAGTTACACATTGAAACGTTTTTGATGAAACGCAGTTAATCAACAAAATTTACTAAACACTTTTGTGGACTTAGACAAATACTTTGATGTTTCTACGCTGCCACTGAAATTGTATATTTGTATGCATAAGAAAGCCCTTAGAATGCGAAGCAAGGCGAGCATGGGTTCAACTAGTATGTATATAAAAATGGTGTAAAAAAATGTATAGTAATTCATCAATTGAGAACGGCTAGGCCGATTTAGCTCAAATTTTTTTTTTCAGTTGTTCGTAATTGCCAGGAGAAGGTTCTTACGAAATAAAATTTTGGGAAAACCATCCGGAAAAGTCGGAAAATTGGAAAAATCGAAATGTATGGAATTTTGTGCGCAATTATTCCGGTATGGCTTTCGAATGGAAAAATATAAAATTCTTAGTGGAAAACCCGGTAAATCCCGGAAAAACGCGGAAAATTTGAATTTTTTTTTCGACGAAATTTTGCATTTTATCTCATGATTTGACGTATAGGTGGAAAATTCATTGTAAAGCTTGGAAATTTTCGGATAATTGTTAAATTCATTGTGATAAAAGACGTTGTGCGTGCATTTTGGTTGGAGAAGTAAACGAGATAAATAAAAGATGGCGCTGTGCTGCGATCAATGCCACAACTCGATAGATGGCGTTATACGTTGACTTAGGCTGTGCACAATTTGACAGGTATGCTTTTCGCATTGTCATTTTCTATTGAGCAAATGTCCTATTTTTCTTGCTGCAATTGATTCGAGTTTTGTGTATTATTACACTGGTTCCCAATAGTCGTATATCGCGCATCACATCCGCAAACGCTATACAAACATTACAATCAATTGAAATTCAATGCGATATTTATCAATTCGATCATTTTTTCAGAAAATAAGTTTTCTTTTGAATAGGATTAGTCAAAAACGACTTTGTTTTTTTTTGGGGAGAGGTATTTGCTTGACTTATACCTCCTATTAGAAGATCAAACCTTGGACGACGTACGCGAGACGATTTGGTGGAGCTATGATATTGCTCTCCGGAGATTTTCGTCAAACGCTTCCCGTGATCCCGAAATCTACTGCTGCCGATAAACTTAATACATGCCTGAAATCGTCGTCTTTGTGGCGGCATGTCATGAAGTTGAAATTGACCACGAACATTAGAGTCGCATTGCAGAACGACGCATCGGCTGCTGAATTCTCGAGACAACTGCTGGCGTTTGGCATTGGCGAAATTTCTGTTGATGTTTCGACTGGATTGATATCGTTTCCGACAAATTTTTGCGAGTTCACGTTGTCGATAGAGGAACTCATCACCAAAGTGTTCCCCGGCATTGCACAAAATTATAAAAATCTCTATTGGATTGGTTAACGAACAGATAGACAGACAGACAGATAGAATTTATGAATTTAATTAATTTTGAGTATTTATTTTACCTTAATAAAAAACTGAATTTAATTCAGCTTATAAGTTGACACAACATTTATTAATTTTGAGGCGGTACGAAGTTCGCGGGGTCAGCTAGTGTCATGTAAAAATATTAAAACTTTTTTTAATGCAACAAACCGTATGGGTCTAAGACTCTGCAGACCAATGTCCTTAATCTTTGAATTAAAAGATTCTCTCTTTCTTTCTCACCAGCTGACGTTGGAAACTTTTAGTTTTAGGTATTATACTTTATTCCATTTATGGCTTATGGCTTAACCCAACTTCAGTTCAAAAAAACTTCTCAAGTACTGACATCGTTCACTTCTTTTCAAGTGCCATTGAAGTACACGTCCGTCTATCAACCAGATTAGTGCTATTCGTGTTTCATTCATCTACACAACTCTCTGCATATATGTAAGCTTAAGCAGATCAAGTGCCTGCCTATTCGTATTCCTGAAGTAGCGCCCCAAAAAAAGACTATTTGAAACCCATTAAGATATTTGATCCACATTTTCATTCCCTGTCCTATACCTACCTTCTCATAGATTGTCATTCGAAATGTGAGGAAGGGTCTTATACATTCATTTTGGGTAAAAATAAAAATTGCTTCCTTCCTTACATACGAAAAAAAAAAAAACCAAAAAATCTTAATCCCCTCCTCACCCCACTAGCACCACCACCTACCGGAAAGAATCCATTAAAACTCTAACCAATTACAGTTTGTGCAATCATGCATGAAAATGCCTCTCTCATTCGATGAAATGTCCTTCGTAAAAAAAGATAGAAAAAAAAAACTCAATCACAGGCAGCAAAACCCAGTCACCCATAAATATCACAGAAAACTTCAAACTCAGAATTTTTACTCCCCCCACATCCGCTCCAACTTAAACTTCCGCCGCCATCACACGACAGTCCTTCGCATCCACCTCCGCCCTTCATTTTTGTTCTCACTTGGCAATTCCGAAAAACTAAGCGAAAAATTCCTTTGAATTTAATATTATGTCATTTGGATGAGTTTTTCATTCCATTTTAAATTTTTTTTTTTTTTTTTTTTGGTCTCCAGTTCTTCGTCCGCTTTCCTATGCATCCCCCGGCCTGAGCGCCCCAAAACCCGGGATTAAACAGCAAACTAGGTGACTGGAGAGAAGAAATGTAAAAACCGTTCACCAACTTGTGGTTTTCTGGTATTTTTTTTGTTGCAGCGTAACTTACCGCAACCACACACGGAATTTACATAAAACCAATTAGAGGGACGCTTTGCGCCATCGTCCCAGAACATAAAAGAAGGAAAGGATCCTGGCTGCTGCCAACATCATCAATGCTGTGACATGGCGAAAAATTCATAGGCATGTGTTTCCACAGACGAAGTGTATGCATGGCCTCTTAAACTCGCCGATTTATTTATTTTTTTTTTGGTACTCAAAGGACCTCCACCCAAACGACCCAGAATGACAAGTGAAGGTACGAGTATATCTACTCTCCTCGATGTGGACGCTAGCGAAAGGGATTTTGTTTACTTGAAGATTTTTCCAACCCAAAAAAAAAAAAAGAACTGAAACCCGGGAAAATATCCTCATATGGAAGTTGCTCTGGCCGGGTCCTCTCTACGGTAATACGCTTTCATACTCGCTGTGACTGTGAGTTCCCAGGCGAGTATCAAGAGTGTGCGCGGCTGGAAAATAAAGTTTTCACACTTTTCCCGGCCGCCACCATCCCATCTGCAGCAATGTGAATTTCCCATTCACATCGAATGAGACACGAAGGACATGTGGAAAATGGTTCCAAGCAGACGTCCTTTATATGTGTTTGTATTATGCCATAAAGTGTCAGAGAGGATGACGTGTGTTTTGTGTTACGTCGACTTTCTGTCAACTTCTCGTTGTGTGTGGCTTTTGAAGTGCAATGTTTACCGAGCCTGAATGATGGAGATGCTCCTGAAAGATTCAACAGCCTATTTAGCTAACGGTTTTGGCACAGTTGCAGCGGAAATTGAATAAGCGCCACATCGCCATAATGTATGTGTGTCAGAGAAGAATCAGCAAAAGGTGGACTGCGGTTTGGCAGAGTGGGTATTCTGCAGATGTGTGATGTGATTAACTTGGAATTTGGCGAGTTACTATGTACGAGTAGATTTCCTGTTAGAATATGAGTAGATCCTTCGACAGGGTGGCTTCAATATTCTGTTGCTAGCAGTCCTTTGAAGAACCAAGTTTTGCTTTCCCTTGAATGATTGTCGGCATTCGGAAGAGTTGGCACTGGTGGTGGCTGGTATTGAACTGACAGCATGCTAAGTGGAAGTGGAGTTTCGGTAAAGAAAACCCAATTAGCGCATTTGAAGACACCATTTTGAAACCACAAACCCAAGTGACGCGTTTGCTCTGAAGCAGATTAAGATATTTATATCCACCCTGTGGAATTTAAGAATAGGACCAGTTCTACAGTCCTTTTCTCGGATATGTCTTTAAGGTCGTTTGTCCAGTATGCGCTACTTGGCTAGAGCCTGGCATTAACTCAGAAAATTAATAAGCGACCCTTTTTCATTTTCGTCATTGCAGCTACGGGGGAAATTGTGAGGAATCCCTGGTTTGGGTCCCTTATCGGCTAGTTCCCTGTACTTATTGGCATCAATCTTGCAATATTTACACGAGTTCTTTTTCAGCAGCTCATCAATTTTTTGACCTACTGTAGTTTGAACATACCTTTATGGATATGACACTGTTTATCCGACTGGTCCACTGGCTAGATTTGAGAAGTCTGATATTGCTGCTTAACAGCATCTATCTGAATGTGAACTTTTTTCGCTAATAAGCTATTAAAGGCTGACCCTCGCCTGGCCAGTTCTTCAGCTCTCTCGTTTCCTTCTAAAGCAATATGCCCTGGAATCCCGAGTAAGGTAACTTTAGCCTGATCAATAGCCCATTGGTAAATAGGATAAATAGCAGTGGTACCAGTTGTGAACCTTGTGGGACCCCATAAGTACAGCCTTATTCCATGCTAATGGCATTAAGTATAGGGTTTTCCAATGAGAGGTGTTATTGTGAATGGCCCGCTATTTCGGTAGCTGTCACTTATGAAGCTTTTATTCTTTGACATTTAACAAGTAGAAACTACGCCATTACTAAAAATCGAACGATACACGCTTCAACAACGCATTGAAATTATTAAAATTCACTACAAAAATGGTGAAAATCTTGCAGTCACAGTTCGCAAAACTAAAGCATTTTTTGGTCGTCGTGAAGCACCTTGTCGGACCGCAATACAGAAATTGGTGGAAAAATTCGAGCTGTTGGGATAAGTTAGTGATGTGAAGAATAAAACCCGTGCACGTCGCTCAAGAACAACTGAGAATATTGCTGCTGTAGCCCAAAATGTTGAAGAAAACCCAGGTTTGTCCATTCCTCGTCGTTCTTTGGTATTGGGCATTCCACAAACGTCATTACACCATATTTTGCATAAAGACTTGGGTCTTAATGCTTATAAAGTTCAGTTAACACAAGAACTCAAACCGGCCGATCATCAACAACGTCGTGTCTTTGCTAATTGGGTCCTTGAAATGCCTGAAAATGATCCGGAATTCCATCGAAAAATCATCTTGACTGATGAGGCCCATTTCCACTTCGGTGGCTACGTCAACAAGCAAAATTGTCGCATCTGGGGCTCGGAAAACCCAAGAGTTATTGTTGAGAAGCCTCTCCATCCTCAACGTGTGACTGTTTGGTGCGGTTTATGGTCCGGCGGGGTCATTGGACCTTACTTTTTCGAGGTTGGATCAACAGTTACGGTGAATGGATTGCGCTACCGAGAGATGATTAATGATTTTTTTATGGTCGGAGTTGGATGGTATTGATCTGGACAACGTTCAGATTCAACAAGACGGCGCTATGTGCCACACAAGCAACGAAACCATTGATCTTTTACGGGAAAAGTTTCCGGACCGTATTATCTCTCGAAGAGGTGATCACAATTGGCCACCGAGATCTTGTGATTTAACACCTTGCGACTTCTTCCTTTGAAGCCACGTGAAAGATAAGGTCTACGTCTACAGCCTAGCGTCGATTCAAGATCTGAAAGATAAAATTCGTGAGGCTATCGAGGACATAGGGCAGCCACTTTGCGATTTGGTTATGGAAAATTTCATGAATAGGATATGGTCCTGTATGCGTGCTCGTGGTGGCCATTTGGCTGATGTTGTTTTTCATTATTAACGGCATACCTTCCTCTCTATTACGAAATAAACATCCGATCATTTATCTCAAAAAGTGGGATTTTTCTTTGAATACATGGACAATATATTAGTCAAAAATATTGTGAAACAACTATACAGGGTGGGTAAAAGGTAATCTAAAAAAAAAAATCTGAAAAATATATCAAGTGGAACATCATTCGCTCAAAATAAAGATTCCAAAAATGTTTTTCTTTTATTTTTCTGTTAGAGACTTTAAAAGTTATTGCCAAAAATGTGTGCAAAATGTCATACCAAAATGTCCCCTACGGTTTTCTCGGAAACTACTGAAGTCAAAATCATAGTGTGTAGATAATTAAAAATTAATTAATTAACTATATTTCTAAAGATAACCTAGCGAGCTTCGGAAGTTGTATAGTTTTTGAGAAATTCACGTCGAAAAATTCAATTTTATGTCGAAAAAATCGATTTCTCAACAGATTAACAGATAGTAAACTACTGGACCAATTTCAATTGAATTATCACTATTCGATTAACAATAATTTTGGGAAAATTAAATTCTATGTCGCAATCCACACATTGACTCATGAGTCGCTACTCTTTTCTATTTTCTGTTTTCAACTGTCATTCGGTCAGGCGCTTGTATCCACACGTTGACTTTTGAGTCACGGCTCTTTTATAATTTCTGTTTTCGTAATTTGTCAGTTCTCTTTTATTTTTTCTTTCGCTTTTGAAATGGTTACAGCTCTGCTATATTGCTTACATTTTTTAATTTTCCTATAATAGTAGCTTGGTAGGCTACGTACTAGGTGTTATACAAATTTGGATGTATTTCATATATGCATAATTATTTAAAAAATCAATTTTTAATCGTCAAATTAAATTCTATCGTAATTTTCATAACAATTGCGCTCTACACGCAACGAAAAGAAAGAAAGCGAAATAGCAAAATAACGAACAAGAAAAAGAAAAACGTCAAAAAAAGTCACGAAAAATTCTGTCTCATCGTTCTTCTCTTTCGTACTCGTGGGAGTCGCGACTCATGAGTCAACGTGTGGATTGCAACTATCCGAAATTGTGCTGCTATATGAAAAAAAAATAAATAAAAAAAGTAAATAAAAATACGGATTTTGCCAGGAAACTAACCTGAGGCCCCTGAACTCAGTAGGACAGTGCAAAAAAGGTTAATGGAGGCGCTACACACTCAGCCGCGTCGTATCCAATTTCTCATAGCGAATAATATTACTTATTATAAGTTTGTTAAGTGAATATAGAGTTGGTCGAAACAGTTAATTAAACAAAATATAACTAGTTTTAAAACTACAGACCCCTTTGAGCGCGAGTCTGACTCGCAGTTGGCTAATTTTTTGTACTAGCTGTCTTTTTCTTTGTCTTTTTTGCCACCTTTATAATTGCTCGTATGATTGGTGTTTTGAGAAGGGCTTGGAATGCGATACTCTCTGAGGCTGTGGTTGATAATTGCTGAATAGTTGGAGCTAGCGATATCGCATTTAGCTACAGATCAATAGCTCTCACATTGTCAACTGCTGGGCTTTTGCTAACATTGAAGTCAGTCAGCATGTTCCGAACTTCGATTTCACTAGCTTGTCGGCTGGATGCTATCTTGTTCAATGTCCATTTTTCGAAATGTTGAAAAATCAATTTTTAAAGTTCAGATTGAAAATTTTTATTTATTCCAGAACATTTTTGATTGGTATTGATTTTTTGCGAAAGCCTTGACAATTTTGTTTATGAAACAGGTCAGAGAAATTGTTTTTCTTTTATTTTGAATTAGTTATAAATTAAAATCAACGAGGAAGTCATTTTGGATATTGAACAAAGTTATATGGAGTGACAACAAGTTGACAACAATTTGTTGGTCTATTGAACAAAAAAAACTCAATATTGAACAACATAGAAAAAAGCATAATAAGAGAGGAAATATGAAGTTGATTATGTTATACTAGTGGTTACCCGGTGCGCTTCGCTACACCCATTAAAAACAGTGATTATGTCATAAATGTAATGAAATTTTTTCGAGTGAGTAGTGGAGAATTAAATGCCGACAACTCTGTTTGGATTTAAGAAAACTGTCCAAACAATAATATCCTAAAAACTCAAAAACTGCGATTGAGCTGAAACTTAGACAATATATTTGTTATGAAGCGATAAGTGCACGTAAATCAAAAGGTAGCTGCTAGCTGTCAACGTGCATTGCTGTAGTAATAATTTTGAGATTTTGGTTTTCAGCGCCATCTATCGGAAAGCTTGAAATCTTTTGATTAACAAACATTTCTCACTTCATAGCAAATATGTTGTGTACATTTCAGCCCAATCAAAATGTTGGTGATTACTGTGCCATCTATCGGAAAACTTGAAAACTTCTGATGTAAGAACATTTCCCACTTCATTTCAAATACATTGTGTAAGTTTCAGCTCAATCGTACGGTGAATTAAAAAAAAATTGAATTCCAGCGCCATCTAGCGGAAAACTTGAAATTTTTTGACGTACGAACACTTCAAACGGCAGAAAAAGTATATAGTGTAGGTTTCGACTCAATCGGATGGTTAGTTTCTGAGTTCTGAGGTATCAAACGAACAGCTCATTTTTATATATAAAGATAGAACAAAAATGACATGACAAATTGTCCTATTGAAAAAAACGGTTCTCTGAAACTTGAAAGCTAAAAGAGATAGAACAAAATGGAAAGAGCGTCCCAAAATTATAAAGACCGCATACCTAACTCCATTTCGTAAAAAATTGCCGTTAGAACAAGATAGCATCCAGCCGACGATATGGTGAGTGATTGTCAGTCGTTCACAGACCTTCTTGGCGAGTAGACGTGTTTCGGCTTCCAAGCGAATATTCAGTGGTAAAAGTAAAACATTTGCCCAGCAAATTTCAATTAACTCGTTAGCCTAGCGGTGGTAGTGGTGAGCCTTCAACCAGTAGGCTGAGGTTCGAATCCCAGTTGGGGAAAAAATTGTATTGTGTTTTTTTAATTTAATAATTAAATCAAAGTGGTCGGCAACAGCCGATAGTACCGGTGATGGCTGATGGCCAAAGGTCCGCGTCCCAAAAAACGGGAATAGCGGACAACCAAGCAACAGGCGATGTGCCAGTGACGTCAGGCCACCAACAACCAGTGGCCACAGAAAGTACTGGGAAGAGGAGGAGGAGGTTGAACCCGACTCCCAACATGGGTAAGCGCCCCTCTCTGTCGGCTTCTGCAGAACAGCTGCATGTGGAAGCGGGGGAGGAGGTGCCAACTACCTCAGCAGCAGCAGCAGCCAAACAACAACGTCAGCGATCAGCCGACGGTGATAGAATCACCTACGTCTCCGACGGCGGTGAAGGGCACTACACCGGCAATAGTAACAGCTTTGCCTCTCTGGTGGCCACAGAATCCGAAGATGAGGATGATGAATTGGAGCACCTAAGCCGCAGCATCAGACAGCTGCAGCAAAAGGTGCTCATAATCAAGGCCAAGCAAGTGGCCAGGAGGGTAAAGGAGCAGGAATCGGAGCTCCAGCGAAAGCAGCAACAACAGCTCGACAAACAAATTGTCCAGCAGTCAAAGCAGCAACAACAACAGCAGCCGATAAAGCAGCATCCGCAGCCTCAGCTGCAACAACAACAAAACCAGCAAAAACAACAGCAGCAACACCAGCAGAAACCGCCACAGACACAACAAAAACAACAACAACAGAACCAGCAGCAGCAGCAGCAACGGCAACAGCAACAGCAACAACAACAACAGCAGCTGAACCAACAGCAACAACAGCAGCAGAACCAGCAGCAGCAACAGCAACAACAGAAGACAACGAGGGAGAAGGTGCCCCCAATCAACACCTACAAAATGGAGTTAAAGGACACAATAGAACTGTGTAAGTCGGCCATAGGCAACAATTTTTTTATTAAACGATTAAATAATGATAGACATGCTATACACTGCAGTACAGTAGAGCAGTATAAGAAAATTAAGAAATTGTTAGCGGACTCGACGACGGAGTTCTTCTCCTTCACCCCGAAGGGGGAAAAGCTGCAAACAATGCTGCTGAGGGGGATGAAACCGTCCACAGAACCGGAGGAGCTTCTAAGAATGCTCAAAGAAAAGACGTGCGATGGGCTCGAATTCGTAGGAGTCAAGCCTTTCACCACAGCAAGGGCCAAAAGGGAGAATCGGAAATTACCGTTCTTCCTGGTTCAGCTGTCACCCAATAGCAAACTGGATGGTCTACGGAACATTAAGGTCGTAGACTACCAGGTTGTCACATGGGAGAAAGTAAAGAGGAGCGATAGCATTCTTCAATGCGTTCGCTGCCAGAGGTTCGGGCACGCCGCGTCGAACTGCGAGATGCAGCCTCGATGCGTGAAGTGTGGAAAGAACCACAAGTCCGAAGAATGTTCTCTGGGGAAAGAGGGGGCGTCAGAGAAATCTCAGCTCTCGTGTGCGCTATGTAGGAACTCGGGACACACCGCAAATTATCGGGGTTGCCCCAAGTTCCAAGACATTAAGAAAGTGAACATGGTTCGACAGCAGAAAAGCGTAGTGAAAAGTCTACCACGTCCAAGCCAAAGTCAAACCGTCACACCCCAAATTTCCTACGCCCAAATGGCGGCAGGAAGGGGACAGACGGCACAGCAACAACCGAAGGCTGCTTCACAGGCCCCACTGCCTAAAGCACCAGAGGCTGACTTGATGGCTATCTTGCTCTCTATTCAAGGGCAGATGGGTCAGCTACAACGTCAGGTACAAGAGCAGGCGAAGAGGGTGGACCAAATCTGCGCGCTTCTGCCGGGCCTAGCGCATCTCCAATCATAATGTGTGCGATGGCGGAGAATACCTTGAGGATCCTTGCGGTGAATGTAAATTCACTGATTAGGATCGAACGAAGAGCCGTACTATTTAAGTTGTTAGAAGATCAAAGCCCTGATGTGCTTTTGGTTAGCGAAACTAAGCTAAACCAGACACATAAGTTACGGCACAATAATTATAATATAATAAGAAGAGACCGACCCAACTCTATACAAGGAGGAGGTGTTGCGATCTTCATTAGTAAAAAGCTAAAATATAAGGTAGTGTACAGTGGTGAAGTGCGGAGATTCCAGGAGCTAGAAGCATGTATCGTGTGCATCCCTCTCCATAGTGGAAAGAGGATGTACATGATCTCAGTTTATGCACCTGAAGCTACGCAACCAACTTTGTTTATTTCAGAGCTCGAGACACTTTTCCGATGCCTTAGGTTGGAGTCGGAGGAGAATTATTTCCTTTTGGCCGGGGATCTAAACGCTAAACACAGAGATTGGGGAAATAACATTCCTAACTCTAGAGGGAACCTACTTTTTAATTGGTGGGGTCAGCACAGTGTCGAGTATAGACTCGATTTGAAAGCAACAGATAGTCCGTCGTTTCCCAGGGGCGGATCATATCTGGATCTCCTGCTGTTCGACGTACGGTTACAACTGACTAACACGAACGGACAAACTTTAAACTGCCTTCATACATTTGTGTATGACAGTGACCATTGCGGACTCAGTGCCGAAATTACAATTCCCAACGAGATTGCGGAACTTGAAGCGTTTGTTCATGCGCATCCCTACAATTATAGTAGGGTGCGTTGGACACGCTTTTCTAGAGTTATGACAAGAGCACTCTCCTCAAACTCGCTCAACCCACCGTCCAATAGGACTCTGTCAAATGAGGAGATTGACGGATACCTAAAACAAATGGACGAGACAATAAAACAAACGATGGACAGGACGATACCTCGACATCAACAAACTGACAATGTAGGGATATACCGCAACGCAACAATAAACGCACTGCACCAACAGAAAAGTAGACTGCTATCGAGATTAAAAACCTTGTACAGACGGTTTACTGACAGACAAAACTCAGAGATAAGGACACTGAAGGCGTTGATTAAAAACCTCCAACAGTTAATAAAAGAAAACTACCGATTAGCGGTAAATCTGCACTGGAACAAAAAAATTGGGGCTGTAAAAGCCAACAACCCCAGTATGTTCCCGCAAATAAATAAAATATTTCGGAGGAATAATCTCAACGACCTTCCATGTCTCAAAATTCCTCGAAATACGGACAACGAACGAATACTTGTGACAGCAGGTATAGATCCAGTAAACGCAGTCGATGACGATAATTTCTTTTTGATCGAAGATCCGCAGGAGAAGGTTGAGACTATAGGAGCGACTTTTCAGAAAGTGTATAAGGTGAATAGCAGTATTTGCCCAAACCATGACCTGGAGAATCGAGTCCTTGTGCACAACTTCTACCTTCGAAATGAACTACAGCAATGGCGATCAGAGAACATCGGTTTCACCGAGTTCAATGAAGACAATAGGGCAAATAATGCCATCGCCAACGAAGGGATACATCCCCCGTTCTTATCGAAGGTAGAGCTCCAAGCGATCTTCGAATCATTGAGAAAAAAGAAGTCAGTGGGAATCGATGGAATATCTAACATTGTGCTTAGACATCTCCCTCTAGAAGCGGTAGACATTTACTGCATTTTGTTTAATAATGTGCTGAATAATGCACATTATCCAGCGCATTGGAAAACAGCAGTAGTACATCCTATCCCTAAAAGGGGTAAGGACAATTCCAATCCGGCAAATCTCCGGTCAATAAGTCTCCTTCCGAACATCAGCAAGGTATTCGAAAAAGTGGTCAATAGAGCCCTGACTAAGTGGGTTGACGACAAACATATAATTCCAGATAACCAATTCGGATTTAAGGCGGGGCATGATACCATACATGCCGCGTCTAAACTCGTATCGGATATTCAATGGAACAAAAGCAAGAAACAATGCACGGGTGCCTGCCTGGTTGACTTGGAGAAAGCCTTCGACACCGTTTGGCTAGAGGGACTTTTTTACAAGTTGAGCAGGTTGAGCATAAGTAAACCACTGCTGTACATACTTTATAATATGCTCACCAGTAGGCGGTTCGTTGTGAAAAATGGCAATGTGACCTCTTCTGGTATTTTTGAAATTAAAAATGGTCTACAACAGGGTGCGGTTAATTCGCCGATCCTTTTCAATATTTACACAAGGGATCTCGTAGGGTTTCTTCACCATGCTATTGCGTACGCAGATGACTTGGTCGCGTACAGATCAGGGCCAAAGATCGAGGTCATTGCAATTCTCTTGCAGCGTGACTTCGATAAGATTCAGCGATATTGTGACGACTGGAAGTTGAAGATCAACTTCCAGAAGTCAGAAACCATCTTGTTTCGGACGCCGTTGTCTGGGGCCTCTTGGGACACCAGAAAGAATTGGCGAAAGTTCGCAATCGTGGGACGACACGGGCGGCCACTTGCATGTCGAAATGTAGTCAGATACCTCGGGCTGTGGCTAGACCAGTATCTGTATTTTAACAAACATATAGATGCTGCTCTGGCCAGAGCCAGAGGCGCTTTTGCTCTTACAAAGAGACTGTTTTATAGCAGCCAACTCGATGCGAGGGTAAAGGTTATCTGCTACACGGCCCTTATACGGCCAATGATAGCATATGGTTGTCCCGTGTGGTTCAACGTCGGACCAAGTTTGATGGAAAGGATTCGGGTGTTTGAGAGGGCTTGTCTTCGGGCTTGCCTTCGTTTATACAGAACACCAGAGTCCGAGTACAAAAAATTCTATTCTAATGAGGTCCTATACAACAGGGCTAACGTAATAAGAGTGGACAATTTCCTAATCAAGATGACTCGAAGGCACATTGCAAGAGCAATGGGTTCGATGAATAGCCTGATCTTCGGGGCTTATTACCCCAATTTCACGTACCACGAAAGAGTGCGCCTTAACGGCTTCGTTCCACCAGAAGCGTTCCTCTATTTTGACCAACAGGGTCTGATCCAGGATAGAACAGCGGTACCGCTAATCTTCCATGTTGCTCGCAAGACTGTGGATAGGCGGCTCAACTACGACAGAGACGTCGCACAGAGCCAAACGGAGCGCCTCCGGTTTAGTAGGTCGGTTTCGGGGCGCGATGGGCACGATGTTGAACAGCAACATCAGAAATTCTGGTGGCTGTTAGAAAGAGATGGAATTCCCTCGTCGATTCCGTTTGATCCGGGGTAGACCCCAAGGCATAGTTGGCCGCCTTTTATGTTTATTATGTAGACATGCCGTGGCCGGCTTACATAGGTTTAGGTAGTATAGGTATTATTAAGTTTTATAAAAAAATAAAAAAATAAAAAAAAAAAAAAAATATATAAAAATAAAAAAAATACGCACAGCACTTTGCCAACAAAAAAAAAAATAAAAAACAAATAAAAAAACCACAAAAAAATTATAAAATAACACAGCACAAAAAACAAAAAAAAATTACGTATTTAATTACGTAGCTAGACTTAAGATAGGTTAAGTAGTTGTAAGTTTTATTTAAGGTAGTTTTAAGCAAAAAACATGTCCTGTTGCTAAGTTTTTTTTTTTTCAAACTTTTCTTAGCTCTAAAATTGTAACTTTAATTAAAATTCTATATTATAAGTTAGGTTACGTCGAAAGACATAGTATAAGTATTAAGTTTAGCTTAGAGTGCCCGTGTGGGGCCAGTAAGTTAGAGTAAGGTAGTTAGGTTAGTTAAGCCAGTTTTAATCACTTTTGTCTAGCATTTAAGATCTAATTGAATTGATAAATAAAAATGAATTAAAAATGAAAAAAAAAATGGTGAGTGATTGTTTTCTTGTCAATGTCACAAATGTGTAAGATTTTACCAGCTTGGTGGGCAAAATGTTCGGCAAATTTATCTGTAGATATTTTTGGATTCGTATTTATAAAAAAATTCGGAGCTAAGACATCATCGATGGATTTTTAAAATCTGTATATAATCTCCCACCACTTTCATTCAAATAAGGACGCGGTAAATTGATAATCAATTTGCTTACACTCTTCGGAGGTCGGCTCTACGGATTCTGGGGAGAGCCATTTATTGCAATCCAATGACCCTTTCACAAGAAGTGCAAGGGTATCTCGATCTCCTCCATCAAGATCGAATAACTCCGGGAAAAAAAGTCCGCCGGGAGCGCCGCAGCGCGAAAACCAGGACTTAGCGAAATATAAAAGCTTTGAGGAAGAAAATAAAGTACTCCGAATAAAGCTTAACGAAATGGATCTACTCTATCAAGATCTTAAGAAAGAGATAGATCTATTAAAAGAAGAGAATAAGGTTCTAAAGAACACACACTCGCAGAAAGAGCGCGAATGTGCTCCAGCACTATTAGATAGTCGGGAGTACCACACCGATGAAGAAGAGCTAGCACGCGAAACGAATCGGGTCCCTAAGAAAAGACCTTCTAAAAAACGGAGAGCCGGTTCTTCGCCCGAAGTCGTGCCCTTAAATGAAGAAAAGCGTAAAGAACTGCAAGAAAATCAATGTAAAACGCAATTTCGTTTACCGCCACCAATAAACATCGTCGGGATAACGGAATATAATAAATTGCATAGCCTCCTTAAAGGAACGATTACATCGAAATTTAAGGTCACATCTTTGAGGAATAATGCGTGGAGGATTAACGTCGACGACCACGATGACTACCGAGCAGTGTCCCAAAAACTTAATGTGGATAAGATTCAGTGGTATACTTTCGAAATCAAGTCAGAAAGGCCACATCGTGTTGTAGCAAGGGGTCTTCACCCCTCATGCACCAAAGAAGAGGTTATGAGCGACCTTCAAGCCAAAGGCTTTAAAATTCTTGATGCCGTTAATATCATCAAGAAGGAAAAGCAACAATCTGAAATAGATACAGACATATTGGTTAGGCGTGGACTTCCACTTTTTATGCTAACATTCGATAAATCTGACAGCATCGACGATATCTACCGAATTAAAACCATATTGAATATCGTGGTCAAAATCGAGCCCATGCGTAGAAATTTAAAAATAATTCCGCAGTGCAAACGTTGCCAAGGATTTAATCATACGCAAACGTACTGCAAAAAAGAACCGCGTTGTGTGAAATGCGCCGGAAATCACCTCTCCCAAGACTGTGGAGTGAACAAACAAGCCTCCGCAATCTGTGCTAATTGTAAGGGAAAGCACCCGGCAAATTATAGAGGCTGTGAAGTAGCTAAGGAGTTGCAAAAACGGAGAGATGCACTCCATAAGCCTCAAAATAAAATAACAAGGCCGCTAACTAATGCAAATAGTAAGATCGGTCAGGCGAACGTAGGCAAACAAAAACCACCGGGTTCAGAGCGGAAAAAGTTGGTGACAGGAGAAAAGCCCTCGACTTCTGGCCTTAAGAGAAATGGTAATGAAAAGCCATTAGAAAAGACATCAAGTAATAGCCCTCGGACAGCAGGAGTGCAGACCTACGCCCAGGCTGCAGCATCCGAAAAATCAAAAAACATCGAAATCCCGACGGACCCTGCTTCTCAAGTTTTCTCAATTATTCTCGCGAAACTTGAAGAGCAAAGCAAAATAAATAAAATTATTCTCGATAGGTTGGTTAAGCTCGAGAGTTATTCACGGAAAACGCGTACTTCACCTAGAATATGAATGAAAAAAGAATGTTAAAAATATGTACTTGGAATGCAAACGGACTTTTGCAAAAACTTGACGAATTGGAAATATTCATGCGAGAAAAAGATATTGACATTTGCTTGATTTCTGAAACTCACATGAAAAAGGAATCGCATTTAAAAATAAAAGGCTATACTGATTACCACGCTTGTCACCCTTCGGGAAAAGCAAGAGGCGGATCTTCCTTGTTTATTAAAGACTGCATTGAACAATGCGAAGACCTAAAGATAGAGCTTGAAACTCTGCAAATGTGCACAATTCGAGTTAAAAATAGTCAGCGTACTATTAAAATCTCATCTATTTACTGTCCACCGCGTTCCGCGCTTGAAAAAAGTGATTTTACTAACTTATTTAAATCGCTGAAACCTAATTTCATTATTGGCGGCGATTTTAACGCGAAACATACGTTCTGGGGCTCTAGATACATCTCGCAAAAAGGTAGAATGCTCTATGGGGCAGGTATGGAGTACAGTTGTGATTTCCATTCGACGGGCAAACCGACTTACTGGCCAGCTGATACTTTGAAAATACCTGACCTGATCGATTTCTTCGTGGTGAAAGGAATATCTAACAACCACATAAAAGTTGAAGAAAGCTTTGATCTGTCGTCTGATCATTCCCCAGTTATTTTGACATTGAGCGAAAAACTATTATTTAACCGAGAGCCAGCGAAATTAACCGGCAGAACAACTAACTGGGAAGGCTTTAGGAACGAAATCGAAGTAAATGTCGAACTGAGCGTACCGCTTACGACACCCTATGAACTTGAGGTTGAAGTCGATCGCTTCGTTGAGATAGTACAGCTCGCCTCTTGGAATAATACGCATAATCCAAGAAAAACGCCAGACAAATACGGTCTACGATATCCTGCTGAAATAAAGGAATTAATTAGGGAAAAAAGAAAAGCGCGTAAAAGATGGCAACAAAGTCGTGCTCCACAGCATAAAACCCATCTGAATCGTCTCTGCAATTTGTTAAAGAATAGCATTAAGGATTTTAAAAATCGTGCGATAGGCTCTTACCTTGAAAGTTTAACAGCGAAAAAAGATTCCAATTATTCCCTTTGGAAAGCCGTAAAAGGCACCAAAAAGCCCAAAATCCCCGCGCCGCCACTTAAAATAAATCAAAATGAATGGGCAAGGGAAGATAAAGAAAAAGCGGATATTTTTGCCGCCCATTTGGAAGAAACCTTTAAACCGAACGTTGGTCAAGTGGTTCTTGACAACATCAACATCACAAGGATGGTAGTTCCACCATCTGACGATTTAACGCGCAGATCTGCGACGCTTAGAGAACTCGAACGTGAGATCGCGAAACTAAAACCTAAGAAAGCTCCTGGTTATGATTTGATTACCGGAGAAATTCTCAAAGCCTTACCTAGAAAAGCATTAATTAAGCTTCTCCATATTATAAATGCTGCACTCAGATTAAAACACGTGCCGAGCCAATGGAAAGTTGCGGAAGTCATAATGGTTTTAAAACCAGGAAAACCGTCATATGAAGTAAAATCGTATAGACCAATCTCGCTTCTTCCAGTCGTATCAAAAATTTTCGAGAGGATATTACTAAGGCGTCTCCAACCGGTTATAGAAGAAAATAATCTAATCCCTGACCACCAGTTTGGGTTCAGAAGTAAGCATTCGACAATTGACCAGGTGCATAGAATTACTAACGTAATCGAAAAAGCACTAGAAGAAAAAAAGATATGCTCAACCGTATTTCTTGACGTCTCGCAAGCCTTTGATAAGGTGTGGCACGATGGCTTGAAATGCAAATTACGACAAGTACTCCCCGTGTACCTATACGAGATTTTGGATTCATATCTCGGAAATAGACTCTTCCGTGTTAGAAATGGAAACGAATACTCAGAGCTCAAAAAAATTTCGGCCGGCGTACCGCAAGGAAGCGTTCTGGGGCCGCTTCTTTATCTGTTATATACTCGTGATATACCGAAAGAAGATGGCACTATGCTTGCTACGTTTGCCGACGACACCGCTATCCTAGCAGTAGGTAAAACAATCGAGGAAACGACTGCCAAACTGCAAAACGCATTGAATAAAGTAAATGAATGGACGAGGGACTGGCGGATCGCCCTTAACGGAACTAAATCTGTTCACGTGAATTTCACTTATAGAAAAATTAATGACTTGCCAATTTTTATAAATTTGGCCCGAATTCCTATTGCAAATGAAGCCAAATACCTGGGAATGACACTTGACGCAAAGCTGAAGTGGAATTCGCACGTGAAAATGAAACGTAAAGAATTAGAAATCAAATATAGAGAAATGTACTGGCTGATCGGGAAACATTCCCACCTCAGTACCGAGAACAAACTGCTTTTATACAAGCAAGTGCTAAAGCCGGTGTGGTCCTACGGTATACAACTTTGGGGTTGTACCAAGAAAACAAATGCCAATATTTTACAGACCTTTCAAAATAAAGTGCTTAGAGAAATTGTCCAAGCACCGTGGTATGCTAGAAACGACGATATCCACAGGGATCTCGGAATTCCGACAATCGAAGCTGAAACTAGAAGCTTCGCGCGAAAACATAGAAACCGACTAATCGGACATGTTAATAATACAGTCCTACTTATTTTGGATGAGAGCAATTTATTGCGCCGACTACAAAGGACAAAACCTTTCGACTTGGCGAGATAAGGATTAACCGCATCTAAATTGCGGAATATGCAGGATCTTTCATTGGAAAGTAACCTGCCAAACGTTTATATTTCGTGATAGAAAAATTGCTTGATAAGTAGTATAACTTAGTTGCAGTATCTAACAAATTTATATCGAAGGGAGGTGTTTTTGGTCAGTAAGAATCTGACACTACTATGAGCACGCGCTTGCTATTCTCATAGTGTCTATGGAAGATTTTCACCTACCCTCGGGAAAAAAAAAAAAAAAAAAAAAAAAAAAAAAAAAAAATTTGCTTACACTAGTTTTTTTTTTTTTTTTAAAAAAACTTCGAAGAACCTTTCACTTCCTCTACGCTACAGTAAAGTTAGGCTTTTTTTTTAAGAATGGACGTATGACTTCCACCTTTATCCTTTTACCATTTTATACGTTCTAAGTGATAACAACTTATGTATGAGTAACGTCTCCTCTAAAATAATCACCAGACCCACTCAAGTGTAACCGCTTCATTCAAAACTTACATACTCACTCCTTCTAAAATCCACTCTTTATTTTGTCTTATTTCAGTACAATGACGCACTCTCTAATGACGTTGGATATATCAGGAAATAAAATGCAACACATCCCACTGGATGCTCTCCAAAAGTTGCATTCTCTTACGCGTTTGGTTGCTCAACGGTAAGTAAACTTAACAGCTTTCCTTGTCCCGTCTTTGCTTACGAGTGCATGTAACCATTTCTATTTCTCAGAAATCACATAACAACCCTTGATGGTAATTGGGAGAGTCTTTTCGATACGCTGCGAAGTCTGCATCTGTCTGGAAATGAAATTACTGAAATTGCTTTGAATTCGCATGACGATGGCCGTGGTGGTAATGCATCCACCCTGGGTGGTCCCCATTACCCGATGGCGGTGCAAGGCATACAAACATCGTCATCTTCGACAACGCCATTGCTGAATTCCAATGCAAACGGATTGGGACACAATCACATAGCTCGCCCATTCTCAAGGCTCCAGAAACTGCTGTGGCTTGACTTAAGCGATAATCGAATCTATCACATTGGATCGAACTTTCTGCCACGCAGCTTGGTCACCGTCGATTTGTCCAGCAACCTGTTGGGTATTTTCCCACATCATCTGTTCGAGCATCTCTTTGGCTTGCGAATTGTCTCACTCAGGGACAACCTAATACGGACGGTTCAGAACAAGGAGACGGTTCGATTGGTGCGAATGCACTTGGAAAAACTCGACTTGGGCATGAATCTTATCGAGACCATCGAAAGCGATTGGTTCCAGAATAACTACAGTGACATTCATGTGCGCGCGTTGAATCTGGAGAAGAACTTCATTGGACAACTACCGCCGGCGGCGTTCAAGGGGATCGGAATTGTTCACCTCGTTCTGGCATTCAATGCCATCGAAAGGATCCATGTGAACGCCTTCGAGGGAATCACCGACACCCTTGAGTACCTAGATTTGGAACGAAACGAACTGAGAGCAGTTCCGGGAGCAATCAAGACCCTTCGAAAGCTAAAATACCTCTACCTTACCTCGAACAGTATTTCGCAACTGTCGAATCTACCCGAATTCACTGGAAATCTCCGCGTACTCAGTCTGAGTGGAAATAATTTCTCCAATATCCCAGTCAATGTGCTGCGGAACTTCACCGAACTCTCCTATCTGAACATGGGCTACAATACCATCAGTGAAATTCCCGAGAATATCTTCTCCTCCTGGGGTAGTCAACTGCAGACGATCCTTCTGCGAAACAATAAAATCACTCATCTCCATTTGGGCTCCTTCAACGGACTCGAGCAAATCCAAGAGATCAGCTTGAGCTTCAACGACATCACAATCACGAATCCGTACGTCTTCGAAAACGTCTCACAGACTTTAAAGATTTTAGAGCTTTCGTTTGCGGTTTTTCCAGCCCGTAGCCTTGAATCTATTGATCCACTGGATGCTCTGAGCCCTCTTACCGAGCTCATGTGGCTGGGGTTGGACAACAATAACCTGAAAGTGCTGTCGAATGAGTCATTTGCTTCCATGAAAGAGCTGAGCTACATAAACCTTGGCTTCAATCAACTTAAAAAGATTCCACAGGGACTCTTCATTCCCGAAGTTCATCGGCACCTGGTCGAGATTGACCTCTCCTACAATTCCATAGATAAGCTTCCAACGAGGGCGTTCTTTAACTTAGGTGACCTCCAGACCATTAATCTTCAGTCAAATAAGATTCGTTCCATGGAGAAACACGCCTTCTATAACCTAGAGTTCCTGCGATCCATTGACATGTCCTTCAATCGACTAAGGAATATCTCCCACGGTGCTCTGAGCTTTATGCCAAGCCTTGCGAGCCTCGATCTAATGCATAACTCCCTCTGTTCGCTTTCGCTAAGAATGTTCCATTACGTATCGAACGCCTCCACTCCACTCCGACTGAACATAAGCAACAATCAGATCGCCACCTTTGACGATGAACTCAGCTCCTACATGTACATCTATCACTTGGATGTCAGCCACAACCTCATCTCGAATAGCCTTAGTTTTAGTAATCTCGGTAATACGCTGCGTATCCTTAATCTTATGAACAACGAACTCGTGTCGCTGGGAAACCACGCCTTTGGGGATTTGGAATTCCTGGAAGTCCTGAATTTATCCAACAACAATATAAGTACCCTTCGACGAAGGAGTTTTCAAGGTCTCAACAGTCTCCAGGAGCTAGACCTCAGCTGCAACCGGCTGGATCAGCTTCAAGTCGAACAGTTCTCAAATCTGCGCAAGCTGCGGATCCTTCGGATAAGGAATAACCGCCTAAAGGCGTTGCCTCGCGAAGTCTTTATGAACACCAGACTGGAATATCTGGACATCTCGGAGAACTTCCTTACCGTCTGGCCAGTACCTGCGTTCTCCGACGTGGGGTTCACTCTGCGAAGCATTCAATTCATCGCGAACACATTGGAGTACTTGGACTCGAGTATGTTCATCAATTCGCAGTTCCTGTTCGATCTGAACCTGTCCCAGAATAAGATCACCGTGCTACCGGATAACACGTTTACGTTCCTAACTAATCTCACCAACTTGGATCTGAGTTTTAACCCCCTGGTGACTAGTAACTTACGGGAGGTCTTCATTCATACGCCTCGAGTGCGGTGCTTGAATATCCAGGGAATGGGCCTGTATGTCCTGCCGCCGCTGAACCTACCCTTCCTCTCTGAATTGGACGTGAGTGGGAATCACCTCCAAGAGATCTCATCTCTTCATGCCATGAGGATGCTGCGATTCCTCGATATGTCGCGCAATAAAGTGAACAACATTAGCAGTGTCGTCGACCATCTGCCGAGTTCCCTGAGGGTCCTAGACCTCGCCCATAATCCCATTCGGCGGATGACTGTCCACGATATGATCGCGTTGCGGCATCTCAGCGAGCTGAACATCCTCGACGTGAAGGTGGCCAATCCAATTGGGTTCTCAAAACTTAGGAGCCTGCGCCGGTTACACATGTCTTCAGCGGCGAATTTAGGCGAAATCGTTTCCCGCATTCCAGGTCTACAGGAACTGCGAATTCATGCGGTAGAACCGAATATCGGTAGCAGCCTAATGGCTAAACTTGTTAATAACACTAAGCTCAACGTAGTCGAGGTGTATGGAACCAATGTGCAGACAATTAGCAGTGACGCACTGGAGGGTCTGGCGCGAAGTCACAAAATGACGGTGAGATTGAGAAACACGAAAATATCTGATCTACCGCCAGGGATATTCTATACACTGCGTTCGGTGCCGCATCTGTCGATCGATATATCGGACAATCGGATAAACGCACTAGCGGCGGATAGTTTTTATCCAAATAAAACGTACTGGGATACCGTGGGGACCAGGAGTATTATGGGCGGTCTACACACATCGAATAATCCACTGGAATGTGAGTGTGGGTTAGTTTGGTTCGGCCATTGGCTACGAAGGTGGCTGCGGGAGTCGGCGCAGATACGTGTCATACCGAAGGACGATATGAGGCGGATGGTGCAGGTGAGTTGTTATTGTTGTTTTTTGTATTTTGAAAGTGTCTTAAATTAGGTACAAGGTAGAAGAGCGGATTTTCGGGAATAGTTCATCTTACACGACCTCAATAGGGTCCAGATCTGGAACTGTGGTGGCCAAATCAGGACTTAAAATGGATAATGGCTTCACGTATACTCTGCAGGGCTTGGAGGAATGCGTAGACTAGATGCATTTCACTTTCAATGATCTCTCGGTCCTTCCTCATTTTTCAGATGACTCTGAAGATGTTGCCGACTATATCACCTCAGTTCGAACCATAACAGAACCTCCACCGTATTTTACAGAAGGCACCAAACATTGGTCAGATGTCCCCTCTCCTGTAATGAAGACTCATCACCTTGAACCGAAAACTTCGAACTTTGACTCGACCTTTCATAAAACATTTTTCGCAGCCTTCTGGTTCTCAATTTCGATCTTCTAAGGTCCAATGTGAGTGCTTCTTTTTATTTGCAGTGCCTTATAATGGCTTCCTGATAGCCACTCAGCTCACTTCTTGAAGCATATTATGTACGTTATGTAATTCATTAAACAAGCTCTCGAAATGGACCGAAAAATGTGGACCCATAGAAAACGGAACTGGTTTTTTCACTAGGAAATACAAAATCCCTCCGAAAGACCCCCCTTCTTTATATGGTACCAAACTAGTTGTCATCGATAAAGCAAAGTACACAGATCTCATCCTAGACAAAAAACTTAGCTGGAAGCTCAATATCCAAGAAAGAGTAAAGAAAGCTACTATAGCACCCTTCTCCTGCAAGATAGCTTTGGAAGCAAATGGGGACTTCAACACCGCATCGTCCATTGGCTATGTGTGTCTGTTATCAGACCGATTCTGATGTATGGCGAAGTTGCCTGGTGAACGGCTCTAGGGACCTAGATAAAGTTATACATCTCGACAGCCTGGGGAAAGTACAAAGTTTAGCGTGTCTGTGTATTAATGGAGCATTAAGATCAGCACCCTCCGCAGCATTAGAAATCCTACTTCATCTCACACCCCTTTATATAACCGGAAAACGAATTGCAGCCAGTGCTGCCATAAGACTCAAAACCGTATCACAGTGGTCAAGTAACAACACCGGTCACTCCACAATACTGGATCACTCAACTATCCCTGAAAATATAAACTATACTGTTCCAAAGCCCAATTTTAGTAAGAACTATAAGGTCACTATTCCCGATAGGTCCTTCTGGGATGACTTACGAGCTACAACAGACAAGTCGATACATTTCTACACTGTTGGATCTAGCACCAATGATAGTGTAGGAGGAGGTGTTTTCTCAGACTCAATCGCTCCTTCTGCCTCTCTAAATAATGCAGCGTGTTTCAAGCGAAGATTATGACGATTTCAGAAGCACTGTCCTGGATCAAGAGGAAAGCAATATCTACTAAGAATATTAGCATTTTCTCGGATAGTCAGGTGACTTTAGTATACCTGGAATCAGTTTCATCCACTTATAAGACCACCTTCAACTGTAGTTCATCTCTTATAGAGATGGCTAAGCACCTGTACTGGGTGCCGGGGCACAGAGACATTCCAGGAAATTGTAAGGCAGACGAACTCGGTAAACTAGGAACAACTTGGGTAACCAGTTATTTTCCTCAGAATTTCGGGAGGTTTTAGAAAAAAAGATTAGTAAAATAATCGGGAGAATATTATTTCTCAAGAAAAACTCCATTATTTTATATTGCTTAAAAAAATGTTAGTCTTATTTCAGTAAAAAAAAAACCGCCGAACATAGGGCAGTCCTGATAATTTTCCCGCCATCTACACTTTGTTCTCAATTTTTGTGATTCTATTCAGATTTTTCTGAGCGATATTTTCGGAGATAACCCGAAGGACAGCAAGATGTTACGTTCTGTGAAAAAGTGCTAAGAGAGAAGTAACACAAAAAAATATTTCTTACATTTTGTGGATTCGTGCATTAACCCGCTTTCATTTGACATCGTAAACGATGACCAGACATTTTTTTTTTTTTAATTTCCCATTTGGCGCCCCGAAATAATAAGACAAATATAGGCATGCACCCTGCTACTTACAAGCTTTCAGTCAATAAAATTATTGTTAGATGGGCCTGGCCACCAGACAGATCTGGCCTAGACTGGATCCTAAACCGATGTAACCACCTTCTGCCCCTAGAAAGTACGATTATTATTGGTGTCATCACAGGATACTGCTTTATAGGCAAGCATGCGACCCTTCTTGGCATCCCTTCAAAGGAATTCTGCAGAAGCTGCAGAGGCAAAGAAAAGGAACACGTCTGCTCTGTTCATGCCCAGATCTTTCCCGTAGTAGGAAACCACACATATGGTAGGTGAATATGAATACTTCTTCGACGATCTCAGTGACCTAGCGCAGAAAGACGTTAGACGTCTATTTCTCTTCACTCAAAGTTCTAACTGGTTCTTATGAGTATCGGAGAAAAACATCCCCGAGATCCCTTGTGTGCTGATAATCGTTACTGGCAGCCACTGCAACCTAACCTAACAAAGTCGTGGGAAGTGCATCCTTCAAGATAGCACTTTATGCGTTTGCTTCGTCATATTTAAGTCGTATTTAGCTAACATACTAGAATTCAAATTTATCTACCTTCAGCAACTGTTAGATGCTTACTTTTAGGCAAGAATTTATAAGCTCCAGCTTTCTCCACAAGTTTTAGTACATTAAGTAACTTGCCTGGTCTATAGACGGACCTTTGTAAGTCTATTCTCCTTTTTCAAGATTCGCGTATTTTATAAAGCTTTTTACCGAGAAGTTACTTTCACTTTTGGTCTTCGTAAGAAATTAGCAGGGCAGTTTAAGAAAGAAACCTAAAACTTGCAGCCCTATTCCACTAAACCTACTTAGAAATACAACCGGCGCGAATCATCCTGTCTGAGACGTCTTCAATCGCTTTCACTGAACTAGTGCCCTCGGGAAAGTTTTATCGAGATATTCATAAGATGAACGCCTGAACATGTAACCGCTTTTCTACTTTATTTAATCATGTGAGAAATCTCGCTATTCATTCCACTTATCCTATAAGTACTAAATCTTTATCGTTCTCCTTCTATGTGTTTCTTATCATCATTCACAGCGTGCCCGAGCAAACACCTGCCATGATCCAACAACGGGTAAGAAACTGCCAATACTGGAGATATTCCCCGAGGATTTACTATGCCAAGCGAGTGCGCTAAGCAGTTCCAGTGAAAAGTTATTTCTGCTCTCATTTGCTGCTACAGTGCTGCCACTGTTCATGGTGTCATTCCGGTTTTTCTCATAATTGTAAATAAATATAACAAAAAAAAAAATAATATTAAATTTTAAATTTCCCCATTTTAATAATTTAAATAAATTGGAGATACTGTAATATAAAAATGCATTGAGAAAAAGGCTGTAATATACACTAACAATACATAAATTGGAGTGATATTGTAAAAACAAAATAATAAACAGAAGACATGTCCTAAGGAGATACCAGAGCAATTGGTTTATTTGTAAATAAAAATATGTAAATAAAAAACAAAGCAAACTATATAATAAATAATTAAAACACCACGAACAAGATATAACAATATGAAAATAAAAATGTTAAATATTAAACACTGTAGTTAAAATAATGTAGAAAAAGAAAAAAATTCACTTGGTTAGGAAAAAAGAAATAAAAAAAAATAAGATTTTAAAGGGCCATGATTCCTACAACACCATACCATCACTTGTTTAATTGTTTAAAATAAATAATATATGCAAAATGAGTAAACATACATAAAATGTAAATAACAAAAGCTTAGTGGGTATGATTTTTTTATTTATTTTTTTTTTTAATATTCAAAGGGAAACAATAATAGCAGCAAAAAATACTTTTATATCATTTCTTAAATAATTCATTTATTTCTATAGTTAAATGTTAAGTGCACCGAACAAGTAAGTAGAAAAAATTTAAAAACATACGAGTAAATAATTACTATACAATATAATTTTAAAATATAAAATAAATTATTTACTAAGGTGATTTTCTACAAAGAAAAAACAAAAACAAAATAGTTACGTAGCAAAAAAATGGTTTGTAAGCTTATTAATACACTTAAGTTGTTTTAAGGATTGTTTGACTTGTTATTAAGGAATAAGGGGGAATAAATAAAATTTGGAAACTAGTGGCTACCCGGTGCGCTTCGCTTCACCTATTGATAACAATGTGTATGTCATAAAATGTCCTGAAATTTGTTCGTCCTGAAAACTGCCCAAACAATAAGATCCAACTTTTTCGACCGAGCTTAACTCAACCATTTTGAAATACATTATATGAAAGTTAGCTGTAAGCTATCACCGTGTATTGATGTAGTAATAATTTTGAGATTTTGTTGCTCAGCACCATCTGCGGCAAGACTTGAACATTTTTGATTTTCGAACATTTCTCAGTTTTAGTATAGTTAGTTCTTAAATTTTAGAAATCCAGCGCCATCTATCGGAAAACTTTTGTTTTACAAACATTTCTCACTTCATAACATAGGTATATATTGTGTAAGTTTCAGCTCAATCGGATGGTTTTGAAAGTTTTGTTTTGCAGCGCCACCTATCGGAAAACTTGAGAACTTTTGATGTAAGAACATTTCTCACTTCATAACAAATATATTGTGTACGGTGAACTAAAATTTTTTTGAGTTCCAGCCCCATCTACCGGAAAATTCGAAATTTTTTGATTTACGAACACTTCAAACATCAGAAAAAATATATAGTGTAAGTCTCAGCTCAATCGGACGGTTAGTTTATGAGTTCTGAGGTATCAAACGAACAGCTCATTTTTATATAAAAGATAAGCAACGAAAACTATATTTTTATTGCATACTTTGCGGTGTACACGGTTAGTAAGTACCTACTTCCGATGGTGGGTGTCTTGGGAACATAGATTTGTTCTGGGGCCCTACTCTGTATTTCGTTTCGAAAGTGAAATTTTCAGAAAACGAAAATTTTATACTCTCTATTTCGATAGCGGAATGAAATCTACTACTTTCGGATTTACAATTCCGAAAGTGGAAATTTGGTACTCTGTATCTCGTTTCCTAATGTCAAAAGCATTGAAAAATGGATAATTTGTTTCTACAACTAATTCGCTAACGGAAGGATTTAAAAGAACCTGAAAATGCGAGCAATTCATGTGACAAATAATTTTTATGAATGTATATTAAATCTAACTGAATTTGTGCGTTTATTTTTTGTGTTTATTGATTTGATAAATTATTTTTGATTTGCTCCCGTATTCTCTTAGCAATATTGGAGTAGGCATCATTATGTTCTCCATGTTGCCGTTCAATGCTGTTTGATGATGCATTATCGGGTATTTTAAATTTAGAGGAACTCCAGTGGATCCCAAATGAGAAGGAAATTCGTCTCGTATGCAATTCAAAACATACACAAAAGCATAATTTGAAAGGCGAAAGTTCTGAACAAAACTAAAATAATGAATGATAAGTAATGGTAATATGAATCCTTGGTACCAACCGAGTTTTACCTTTTATCACATTTTTCAATAATATTTTGTAATATATTTTTCCTGTATAATTTTCCGCTCAATCCGTTCTTCACTTGTTTCTTCGTCCATCCGAAGGGCAACAGATTAATTATGTTACATTTTCCTTTTTTTGTTATATTAAATTATTCCTCCTATTCTCGGTTTATTTATTTGACAAATCTCATAAGGAATATATCGAGACTCGACAAAAAAAAATCCTTAAGTGGAAAAATCATCTAGTAGTATTTTTTGCATTCCTAAAGTGTTACAGAGTACCAATTCAAAAGCGAAACGAAAATCAATTTCGAATAGGATTGACTTTCGGAACGAAATACAGAGTAGGGCCCCTGGTGTGTAACAGAAAATTTCGAAATTTCGAGGCTACAAACCACTCGCAAAGGAACATACAAATTTTCTATTTAAAATGAAACTAGCTGTTGTCTGCCCGGCGCGACATTGCCCGTGCACTAAAACAGTCGCATTAGTTGCTTGTTCTATGTTAGAAAGGAAGAAGTATCAAGTAATCTACTAATCTCTCCAATTTTCCTGGAAATTCTCCGGGGTTTTCCTCCATAGTGTCTTTCCTTGGGCCAATACCAATACATTAAGCCCAAAATCGTGAAAATATTACGATTCATTCTCGAGTGATGAGTGCACACACGTGTGGTAGTCTCTTTAACATGTATACATATTTACATATATTGAGATTTCGGGCTGAAATTAATAGTAGGTACACATATTAAATTTAAGTATGGAATTCGATCTCGTTCGTATAAATCAGCCAAAAAGCGAGAGGGGTCGTAGCGCAGTTCATGGAAGAGAAGTACATAGATACCCAGGGATTTGGTACCTATTTCTCGAAGAACATCAACTATCTATCTCAACCAAGATCGAACCAGCACTACGAAGGGGAATCACTTCCCACTGACGACGACGTTCGATTTTGTCGTAACTATATGCGTATGAGAAAGGACATGAGTCACAACTTGCTTACGTTACTCTGTCACGGGTGATGAAAATCGAAGGTGTCTCCAACAGAGGATAATGAACGCAAGACTGCACTTTAAACGGTTTCTCTATGTAATGAGTTCCAACGACTTTCTACAAACCCTCTGGGGTCTGGGGATTAAGAACTTATGCTCGATTTTATGTAGGATAAAATGTCGGTGGGCACCGTAGCGCAAGTGGTTAGTGCGTCGGACTACTGAGCCAGCGGTCTTGGGTTCGAATCCCGCCGCAAATACCTAAAAGTTTTTAACAGTGCCCACCTCTTTCGAATGTCTGACAAGCATCAAAGAGTATCATTTGTCACGATTGAGCTTCTCAACTCGCCGTTCGGAGTCGGCAAAAAACTGTGGGTCCCTTCCATTCATGCAAAAAATGTAACACGCACACACAAATGGTTGCGAGAAGCAGGCCCAGGTTCATCTCGAGCTGTAGCGCCAACTAAGTAAGTAAAATGTCATTTTTAACTTTCAATTGCCAGAGTTTGAGAGCTCATTGCAACGATGAAGAAACGCAGAGCTGCACGTTACTGATGCTCTGCGGGACATGCAGGACACATTGATTTCTGTGTCCAATACAGGTTACTTGAGAGGCAGATGCAGTTCCTATGTAATTACTCCAAATATGGAAATTAAGTATCGCCAGACAGTGAGATTGGGTATCGTTCGATATATCGGGGATATATGTATGTGGAGCTGAAGGCATTCTTTCAAATGGCCAGAGCATAGTTTTCCTGGTCGTCTACATCTCTCCCAACAAGTCCGTGCAGAAAATCATTGAGTCCATTCACTTTGTACATCTGTTTTTTTTTTTGAAGGACAGTCGACTCTACTTCTATTATAGAAGACCATTTTTAAGATGTAAGCTACGCAGGGTGATATGATTCAATTGGATTAAGCGGTGACGTGCAATCATAATTTATAGGATATTATTTTATGTTCCCCAGCGGGGGAGCAAATTGACCTTATTAAGCTACATGAATATTCCCTGATACGTTGTTCCGTGAAGATATATTTTCCTAGCCTAAATCTTTTACCGGACCGTCAATTCTAGCCCCATATATAGCCCGATGTTTATTTCAGAGGAACATACACATACATACATATGTTATGTATATAGTCTAAGAGTTACACAAGAGCATCTTCCAATTACGCTTACTTTTGGCCAATAGCCCAAAGAGCCAAAAAGCTGAAGGCCTTTGTTCTACAACAGAAGACACAATTATTGGCTTACGTTCCTTATGGGCAACTTGATAAGTTATTAGGGTCAGTTGCTTTTAAAAAGACGTCAAATACCACCCCTCTTGCCTGAAATAATTTCCTATCGTAGCTTTAAATATTAAATAACAATATTTTTATATATTTTTTTTAAACTAAATGCAGGTATGGTCATGAGCAACGATGCGTTTAGTTTCTCATCATTGAATGAACTGCTTTTGTAGGATCCCACAATTGGTCTAACCACCTCCTCCCCTTGAACATTATTTTTATTTTATTTTGTTTTTTTTTTTTTTTTGTTAAAAGCTAATAAGCTATTATTAAAATGCATTTCTATGGAACTGATCCCATTCAATCCGTCTATAGTTAGATTCTTACACAAAGTGTAATAGGAAACAAAAAAATATTAAATTAACAAAAAAAAAAAAACAAGAAAACAAAATTTCTTCAGTTAAAAAGAACATAAAATATTTGAATAAAAGACAATCGTGATATTAATTGTAGAACTGCAATTTGTCAGAATATAAAAATAAAAAACAAAAAACTCCACAAGTATAACATTTTTCTACTTAGTTTTATACTTAAGTTTTATAATTAAATTTTAACTTCAAAATGAGAAACCTTTTAAGTACACCAACAACCAAAGAAAAAAAAACCAAAACAACATTTTTGTAACCAAGTATACATTGTAAATTAGTTAAGCAACAAAGATATAAGAAACAACAACTACTACCAATTAAAAAAAAAGAATATTAGTTATTTAAGGATGCGACTTCCTTAAAACAAATAAATTACTTCATTAGCAAAATAGCCCACTATTAATTATAAAAGAAAGAACATACATATTTAAGTAAGTATTAATTTACTTGACAGTTTTACATATAATATATAAGAAAATGCAATTAGTTTAAAGTAATTTAGAAAATAAAATAAACAAATTATAGAAGTATAATTAAATAAAATTAAACAAAAAATAAATAATTTTTAACAAACAAAGAGAAAAACAATAAATCATAAAAATTAACAAAAGATAAATTTAAAAATTGTGTTTTGCTATTCAAAAGCTTGTTAACCCTAGTACAGGGGCAAGGTTCATTTACAAGTTTTAAAGCCTGCGGTAAAATTTTACCCCATGAATAAAAAACGTAAGTAAACGGTAAATGACGGCTAGATGTGGCAAGATTATTCACATACAATTAAGCGTAATTCTTTTATAGACCAAAGAAGTATAATTTAGCACGAAATGGGCTGCTTTCAAGAAGCGGTTGTCAACAAAAATGACATAAAAAACAGTGCCCAGGTCGATAAAAATAAAATAAATAAATGAAAATAGCTTGAAAATAAGTCGTAGAGTTTAAAAAAAAATATGGAGAAAATATATGGGGTGCTCCCAGATCGTTGGAAACGTTAAAAATTGACTCAGGACAAAATTTGTAGTAGCTACTACCAGTGGCCTATTTCACCAACTACAAATTAAAATCATAATTTCGTTCCGTTTAGCAAGGTAAAAATGTTTGGTGAAACGACATTAATTAACCAAATATTTTACAAATTCTGTTAAAAAACAATTGTAAATACAAATTTGTAGGTTGGTGATATAGCCTACAGGTTTCAAAACTTGGCAGAAAAAAAATTTGTCCGATTTCAAAATGGCGTCTGGGTAACATTTTACCCCAGTTCCTGTACTAGAGTTAAAAGAATACAGAGATGGGAGGATACGAATCCTCAAAGGATATGAGTTAAATAACGGTAAGAAGAACTGCACTTGAGCATTCAGGCTCAGTATTGGTTTTTACAGAGCTGCAATGCACTGCATTATTTATCGACAAAAGTGGGTTAGGAGCGCTTACCGCATCTTCCCGAAAAATCTGCAACCCGATAGGTCCAAACACACCCTTAGGCCCAATACACACGGTGCAACTGAGAAACAACTAAACCGATTGGCAACTCGGGTTACAGACCAGTTACGGACTCAGTGGTGACTTGACTCCACACACGAGGAAACTCATCAGCAATTAAAATCACTAGTTTGTTCAGTGTCGTCATGGATACCGGGCGTGAGAAACCTCCCCCACCAGCAACAGGCTGGTCTATTGTTCGCTCATATTCGACAAACTAGAAACTGAAATCAATAAGCAACCCGACAGGCAAATCAATAGCCGACTGGTTACAAACTGGTTTTTGTGAATCGCAAACGAGTTTTCAAACCGTTGCGTCGTGTGCGGCGTCCCATTTAATAATACAGGGTATGACTCAAAGCAAACTAGTTGCCAATTCGAATCGTCAGTTTTTTTTCAATTGCTCCGTTTATATTGGGCCTAATTCACATGGAGCTACTGACATTTTGCGAGAAAACTTTATTATAAACTCGTAGCTCACGGGCGCCTGGTAGCCCGCGGCCTGTTTTCTAGGCGCCCGCGAGCTCTAATCTAAAATCTTACTAAATTACGCCATATGTATCTTGCGAAGTACAACAAGTGGAGCTATTTCACCAGCTACAATCTTAACTCGCAAGGCGTTTTGACAACATGTTCTAAATATATGGAACCTCTCTTTATTTTTGTCAAAAATTCATTCATCAATATCGATATTTGACAACTAGCTTCATTGATGGCAACTGATTCCTTCATCAATAAAGCGGAAGCTGAATTAGGATTTATTACACTTCGCAATGATATCATCTTTAAAAGCACAGACAATAAAAGCGAAAATGTTTTCAGGCTCATGGACCCTGTTAACCTTTAAGTAGGTAGGTGAGTTATAGTAATGTAAGTATATAGGTGGGGTGCTGACAACACCCCATCATGATTTCACTTTATTGCGCTTAGCTTTCCTCTGGTAAGTCAAAAGTAAAATTGTCATTGCTAGTATCGCCTGTGGTCGAAATTCTACCAATTGTGCGAGATAAACGCACCTAGTTTTAACCTGGATTAGGCACAAGATTTTGAAAGCAAAATTACATACTGCATTGCCCCTTTCTACAACCTTTCCAACAAAAAAATAAACCGAATATGTTGTGTTAAAGACAGTAAAAAAGGGGTTGAACTGTTTTGCCTTCGCCTATTTATATAATATATATAATAATAATGATGATATTATTCTGGAGTAGAACAATGTTAAAACAATTAACTGTAACACCCCTTGATAGAATATTTAATCGTCCTTTCCAAAATAGTGCTTTCGGTATTGATTTTTGAAACGATTTTATGTTTTAACAAATTCGCCATCATCCGTATCAATTAAGTCCGGTTCTTCACTTGAATCTTTGCTGAATGCGTTTCTGATCTTTTTCAAATGACATTTCTAAATTAAATACACAAATTCATCCAACTAAAAAAATTACACAACTGGGTAGGTGGGGTGTCGACAGCACCCCTGCAGCTTGAACAGTCTGTCACGGCTTACTTATGCAGCTGAACTTTTTTAAAACCATTTGAATCTGTATAATAGAAAGCAACAGGAAGGTACTGTACCCAACGGGTGTTGTCAGTCGCAAAGTATAATATTTTTGAAATAAAAGGGCTTGGGGTGTTGTCAGCACCCAGTTAAAGTTTAAATACAAAAAAGTTAAGTAACTGTGCACTTATCGTTAAAGCATTTTTTGGGTCAATATAAATATGTAAACGTGCTTTTTCTGAACTAAAAGTGAATAAATCTGAACACAGAAGTATGTTAACAAACGAGCACCTCAAAAATTGTATGATCCTGGGTTGCACAGAAGATTATCAACCAGACTTTCAGAAGCTATCTGAAAAGGTGAACAGCCAATTATCACATTAAGTTTGTGCTTTTGCTTTATGCAAACTATAGTCCTCGTGAATTTTGTTCAATTCGTTGACAAAATAATTTTTGAAATACTATTAAATACTCATTTTTAAGATGTATTCATAAAAATGTCCCTAAACTAAATATTTTTAACTATTGATTCATGTTTCTGGTGTCTCCTGAATAATTTACAAAATGTCAGTTGTGCGATATGATGTCAAATGTCAAGCAAATGCTCACTTCAAAATTTCGAACCTGCTCAAGTTAACTTAAGTTTTATTTATACGCATTTCGAGCAAATGCTAGATGTCTTTACTTTGCTCCGAGATTTTACTCGAAGTAATAGCTTGTTTTTGTTAATACGACGGAATGTAGTTTCCCTTATCCCAATTAGGTTTTTTAAACTCGGCGGTGCCCGCGTAGCATGTTGGGATTTTCAAAATAGCCCTTGGAGCAAAACAAGTTGGGCACCACTATTATAAAGCATACTTTCAAAATGGTATCTAAAAACTCATCGATAAAACATGGCGCTGAATTTGGCAGCAGTGAAAATTGTGGAGCATTAAGTAGTTTCATGAAGTAGGTACGCAATTCAGACGCTTTTAGGGATGATGCCAATATACAGTTAATCACAAAAGTAAGTATACACCTACATTTATGTGAGTGTGACAAAAGTCTTAAGAAAACAGTGTATTTCGTTTGAACCATTATCCGTCTGACCTCATGTCTGTTGTTTGACATTTGCACAGTTGCTCTCATGGCAGTTCATTGTATTTGAGTACAAAACACGGGTCAGTTAACACTTGTTATTATAAATCTGCTCTTTTTCAATTGAATTGTTTTAGAAATATATAGGGCGAGTTGAAATGATTGAGTGTACATAATTTCGTTAACGCATTTCTATGCGTCTACCAGAAATGGCACTGGCTCTTAATTGACCTTAAAAATTTGGTGATAACATTTTCTATGGAAGGGAAATCAATTCGAGAAGTAGCGAAACTAGTCCACAAAACCCCTCAACGATAAAAAAAAATTAGAAAAAAATAAAGCCTTCGGTAAAATAGAAAATCGGGCGAGAGGTGGACACCCCTGTACCTTTACTGAAGGAGAAAAGCGAATTATTGTCCGAAAAGTAAGTACCCCAAAACTACAAGCCGAGATCACCAAAGAAGCAGGAAAACAGTGCAATCCCCAAACTATTCGCCGTGTCTTGCGCGATGCTGGGTAAAACGGTCGATCCATCAGGAAAAAACCTTATGTCAGCTATGTGAATCGTAAAAAGCGAGTTGAATTTGCCAGAAACCATCTAAAGTCTGATATTACATTTTGGAATAGTTATATTTACAGACGAGAGCAACATTTATGGTTTGGATGGGTGCATCAACGTAAGGAGAAAACCGAAAACAAAGTTGAATCCGGAAAATATGGCTGGAACCATAAAACATGGTGGTGATTCCGTAATGGTTTAGGGGTATATGGCGTGGTTTATTTGGTGTTTGTAGAAGGAAACATAAATCATTTTGAATATTTAAATATCCTCAAAAACCATCTCTATCAGAGTGCGCAGAAATTGGTATCGGAAGGGTCATTCGACTTTCAACAAGATAATGTTGCTAAACCATGTACGCAGCCAGCTAAAACACCAACCCAATCACCAAACTTGAATGCTATTGAGCACTTGTGGGATTACCTCAAACGCCAAATACGAAAACATGATATCCGAACGAAAAATCAGCTTGAAACCATTATTCAAGAAGAATGGGCCAAAATAGGCCCCTACGTGACCCAAAAGCTCGTCAATTCAATGCCATATAAAATAAACGATGTTAATAAATCTAAAGGATATCCTGCTAGGTATTAATTTCATTTTTTAATTCAATATCTTGTCGTTTTTTGATTTTTTCTTTGAGGTGTATACTTACTCTTGTGATGTGTTTTTTTTTTATGAATTGTGCTTAATTTTAATATCTCTGTTACTTTGTTTTGTTTTTTTGTTAATTTTACTTTTTATATAAAGTGCCTATAATAGTCACTAAAAAAATACATATCACTTATTTGGTTAAAATATATTTGAGTGGATGTTTTCATTCAATAAACTTCGTACACCGTACTGTATACTTACTTTTGTGATTAACTGTATTGACTCTCACATTAATAGTTTTCGCGGCTTTCCGCAAATCTGCTGAAGACCGTGACGAATTTATGACAGCTACTGACAGTTTGATGCTCCAGTTGTTGCCTTTTTACAAAACATAGTTGCTTAAAGTCTTTATTTGCTGCTGTATACATATTTTTAAAAAAATAGGTATTAAAAGTTATTAACGGTCTTAGAAAGATTTTTTCGTATTTTTTACGTCTTCCTTTAGTGCATTCAGGAACAGTTTTAATTATTGCCCCTATTCAGTAAGACAATTTTCGTTAAGTTGAGTTGAAATTTGGTTGAAATTCTCTGAGAGTTGCCTGTCAACATAAGGCTAATTGCACACACACCGATTTTGGACGGCCGATTTTATACCGGTCGTCCAAATTCCAATAGTAAACCACATGTGGGAACGGGACCTGGCACACACGCCGACCGCTGATCAGTGTCGGCAAAATGCCGGTGAGCAGCCGTCCACTGCCACTGTATCGCCGGCAGTATCGGGAAGTAGTGGCGTACGTGATTATATACACGCTTGCACACGCACCGATTTTTTGCTGACCATTCCATTCGACTGCTCTCGCTTCATTCAGTGTGTGAAGTGTGTGTTTAGTATTCTGATGTTGGATTTCATTTTTCAACTTCTCGTGGAGTTCATCAAAGGATGCAATAGACATTCTGAAGAAGTTGAAAAACTTTCTACCATCACGCCTTAGTTCTTCAAAAAGTGTGTAGAATTTTCCCGTGTGTTCTCTGCTTTGATTGATAGGATGAATCCAGTACTTGCGCTTAATCCTACTGCGCTTAATACGGCGATGCAATAACCACATAGCAACAACTCGTTTAGGATTCATTATTATCAAACAATAACCTCGTGTCACGATTACGACAACAAAGCAACTGACAAAATTAGACCGGTAAAAATCCGGTAAGTGTGCTAGCACCCTGCTACCGGTAAAATGTCGGCCGATTTTATACTGGCCGTCCAAAATCGGTGTGTGTGCAATTAGCCTAAGCCAAGATGGCGAATCCTCTCTAGAGTTATGTGCGTATTTTTTCTGGTATTCTGATAGACAACTCAGTTATGTTTTTTTTGCTAGAGCTGTCAAAAACTAACAACTGGTTTTTAGTAGTTGTTTGCGAGTAAATGTTGAGATACGAAAGGTGGAAAATGAACAAAAAGACGAATATAGAAAAAATAAATCGCAAATATTTAAAAGTAACATTAACAATAACAATATTATCTTCATCATTATTAACATTACAAAAAAAAAATCAAAACTTATTTTCATTCTGTTTTTATTGAATATTGAGTTTCTGTTGGCAAAACTATTCACAACTGAAAAAGGTTGTTTTATATACATAATATGAAAAATTCGCTCAGTTGTGAGATAGTGGAGTTGCGTAAGAGATAACTCAACTAAATGGAGTTGTGTTATGGATTAGGGGCATATGATTCGGGTAAGGTCCTCCATCTGCAACTATTTGTTTACTTACTTTCGCTTAGTAAGTTTAATATTTAAATTATTTCGATAAGTAGGTTGATGTGCATTCCTCCATATTAGCTTTGGTAGTAGCCCGGGTGTTTTTACGTTGAGTGTTTCCTCCATTCCCGACAGTAGCCGTGTTTTATTATCCCCGTGATCTGATCCGGATCAGATCAGAATAATAAAACAAACCAGATCAAAGTTCTGTGTTGTGGTGATTGTACAAGCTAAGTTCATTTTGACATTTAGTGCGAAGTTGCCATGCGAATGAATATTTTCTTTTAAATGAAAATTGAATGCGCTTGTTTTATTTTTTAGGAGGAAATTGTAAATTTTGATTAGCAGATACCGAATGAGAATAATATTTTGTAGCTATAATTTCAGTTTCACATCGCTTAAATATCATTATAAACAGAAAATGATGGTTGTATTGTATTGTATTGTATTTGGAAGGGGGTTGTCTCCTTAGAGACAACAAGCACGTAGACCTGTAGGCCCATTGTACTTTGGTGAAGTACCACCCCATTCGCTGAATTAGCGATTTGTTGCTGAGCTATATGTCGATCTAAATCTGCCCGTCGCTTTCGCAAAGCGAAGCAATAGGGCAAGATTGAGCTCCAGTAGATCAACGTCCCGTAGGACGTAGTTGCCTAGAGTGGCCTTTCTGATTCGAGCAAAGGCCGGACACTCGCTAATGAAGTGCTCAGCCGTCTCATCTTCTTCCAGGCACATCTCGCAGAGGCCCGAGCTTCTGATTCCAATTTTGTTCAGATGCTCGTTTAAGGGAGTGAACCCAGTGACCAGTCCTGTGAGGATTTTGAGGTCATTTCTACGAAGGTGTAACAGAAACTTAGTTCTGTTTGCCCTGGGCGCGTCTACTAACATTTTGGCCTGTCTGCATGACCTAAGTTCATGCCAATGGTTGTAATGCTGTAGTCGCAGCAGTTCAAGAAGCTCGTTTTTAGCATAAGCTGAACTGCAGCCAATAACAGGCTGAGGACCGATAAAAGGGGTCGCTGATCCAGCTCTAGCCAGAGCATCAGCTTTATCGTTTCCCGGGATGTCAGAATGTCCCGGGACCCAGACCAGTGTGATCTTATTACATCGCCCAAGCTGATTCAGTTTGTTGACAGCTTCCTCAACAATTTTTGAGTTGATCAACGCTGCTGAACAGGCTTTGATAGCTGCTTGACTATCAGAGCAGATGTAGATGGACTTGGATTTCCACCTCTTGTTAAGTGCAATGTGCGCTGTAGTAGCGATAGCATACACCTCTGCCTGAAAGACAGTTGTAAATCTACCCAGTGGAATAGATTGCTCAACGTGGCATTCTTCTGAGTAGACACCTGCTCCGGAGAGCTCATCCATTAAGGACCCGTCCGTATAGAAGACTATACTACCTGATGGGAAACCAGACCAACCTCCGCTGTTCCATTCAGAGCGATCTGGAAGGAGACATTGGAACCTTCGCCCGAAATTGTATTTGGAGCTTATGGTGTCCAGAGCTCCCCCCAAGGCTCCTGGTACTAAATCGAGAAGCTCCCCCACCCTGCTACCTCTACTACCTTCACTGAAGGTAACTCGCCTTCCAAGAAGCACACCTATGCGGTATACTGCTTTTCTAGCTTCGTTTTCAATGAAGATATGCAGTGGAGGCAAGGCAAGAAGGATCTCAATGGCGGCGGTGGGTGTCCCTCTCATGGCCCCGGTAATACTAATGCACGCTAGGTGCTGAAGTTTTTCAAGGCAACGTTTGAGAGGCTTCGCTTTGTACCACCAAGCTATCGAGCCATATACGACATATGGCCTGACTATACTCGTATAAATCCAGTAGACCATTTTTGGGCTAAGCCCCCATGATCTATTGAACATTCTACGGCATTGCCAGAGTATGTTGGTGGCCTTAGTTGTTCTTGCAACCAAGTGGTCTAGGAAGGTTAGTTTTGGGTCCAACAGGATACCCAAGTATTTCACCGTACTAGAAGGTTTAAGCTGGGTGCCCAGGAAAGTAGGCCATCTTATAGGAGGCAACTTCCTTTTGTTTGTGAACAGCATCATCTCGGTCTTGGTGGGATTGACCGATAGTGACTGCTCACGGCACCATGCTCCAACAATGCTAAGAGCGGATTGCATCCGCTCACAGAGTGCTGGTAAGTTGCTACCACTGACGATGATGCATTCATCATCAGCGAATCCAATTGTTGGATATCCTCCCTCGTTAAGTCTTCTCAGTAAGGAGTCAACTAAGAGGTTCCACAATGTGGTCGACAGGACTCCACCTTGCGCAAAGCCTTTTACAGCTTGCACTGTCTTGGAGTAACTACCTAATGAAGCTGTTGTTGATCTGCTCTTAAGCATCGCTAGGATCCAACCGATGAGTGTCGGGTCAATTCCTTTTGATCTTAGTGCAGATTCAATCATTTCAAAGGTGGGATTATCGAAAGCTCCCTCAATATCGAGGAATACAGCGAGGCTATAGTGCTTCCGGTCGAGAGCGCGTTGCACCCTTCCTGTCAGCTCCACCAGCGCTGTCTCCGTCGACTTGCCTCTTTGATAGGCATGCTGGCTATCATGGATTGGCGCTGCACTTAGCGTTCCTATCTTAAGCTGCACGTCAATCAATTTTTCAAGGCCCTTCAGAAGGAAGGAAGAAAGGCTGATAGTCCTGAAACTTTTTGGAAGATCATAGGCTGGCTTACCCGGCTTGGGGATGAAGACAGCCTTGGCCCTCCTCCAAGATAGAGGGACATAGCCTAGAGCAATACTTGCTCGGTAGATCCTAGTGAGAAACAGTAGTATTGTATCGATTCCCCTTTGAAGGAGTATTGGATAAATACCATCTGGTCCGGGTGATTTGTAAGGTGAGAAGGATAGAATGATGGTTCTTACCTTTTCTCTCGTTACAGTGCTCACCGCTGACCTCCATTGATCACTAGTGGGCCTGCTTTTGTATGGATTATGACTCTCCTCGTCAGCATCGCTGCATCCAGGAAAGTGAGTCCCCATTAACAATTGTAGGGTTTCCTCTTTTGAGGTAGTGAAACGACCATCGGGATAGCGCAAGGTGTCAAGTTTGGCATTTGGGTCCGCAGAGAGAACTCTTTGCAGTCGCGAAATGGCACTTACATCCTTTAGCTCCCCACAGAAATTTCGCCAAGATGTGAGCTTGGCCCTTTTGACTTGTCGTTTGTATTCTCTCTGCGCGTCGGCATGAGAGTTCCAATCAACCGTGCTGCCAGTTTTCATGGCTCGATTAAACAGCTTCCGCACTTTCTTCCTGATCGTGGCTAGCTTCGTGTTCCACCAACGAGTTGGTTTTGCACCGCCGACCTCTTTTTCAGGACAGGATTCGTGGAATGCTGTTATAATACCGCTCTGTAGGGTATCAACCGCTATGTCAAGTGCAACGCTGTCGTGGATTCGCATTGGAGTCTGCCCCAATTGATCCTGCAGCGCTGAGGCATAGGCGTCCCAGTTCGTGCGGCGCACATTTCTGGTGGTGGCTTTGACCGGTTGATCCGCAGCCAAATTGAAGGCCACGTATCTATGATCAGAAGCCGATTCTTCTTTGAGAACTCTCCATCGAGTAACCATGTCCACCGCATTTGCCGAGGCAACGGTAAGATCGATAACTTGCCTTCTTTGTCGAGTGACGAAGGTAGGATCGGTCCCTAGATTAAGTATCTCAAGATGGGAGGCTGCGAAGTAGTTTAAGAGAGTTATTCCTCTCACGTTTGTATCAGTACTTCCCCAAACGCAGTTATGTGCATTTGCATCCATACCGATTATCAACCGTTTGTTAGCTTGCCGAGCATATTCAACAAGCCTCATCATCTCTGCCGAGGGGGGTGGCGAGATGGAGTCGTAGGGCAAGTACACCGAAGCCATAAGGACTTCTGTGCTGTTGCCACCTCTTTTATAGCTAATCTTGATCGCAGTACAGTCTTGGGAACTGTATTCAGGCAGTAGACTTGCATCATAGCCTTTAGCAACAAAGACGCACGTACGAGGTTTCAGTGTTCCTGGTTTGACGAGAGTCGCACCTGGTGCTTCAGCGATGCCCCTTACCGTCCCCTTGTACACATAAGGTTCTTGTATGAGGCATACGCCTGTCTGCATTTTACCAAGACGCCTACACAATAGATGTGAAGCCGCCTTGGAGTGCTGCAAGTTAATCTGAATGACCTCTAGAGATATGTTAGCCATGGTGCTAAACATCATTAGAGGTCCCAGCTTTTTTCCTAGCGCTTTTTTCAAGCTTACAAGTAAGCCTGTTGGCCAAGAAGTACGGCTGGAGGTTACGCCTCTCAAGAGCCTCCACTGAGTCCTCATCTATACCAATGGTGTAGAGCTTACCATCTTTGTTTGCACTAGAGTGGTAAACTTTCCACCTTTCGGTAAGCAGACCCGGGTTTTGGCCCTTAAGGAGCGCGATGAAGGTTCCTTGATCCAGACTTGCATCCGGGACGAAGACCTTCATCTTAATGTAGCCCCTAATCTCAGATGGGTGCAAGACTTTGAGGTCCTGCTCCTCTAATTTCGGGAAGATGCGAGCAAATTCAGCTTTGATCCATTGATTTGTGGCTTCATCAGCGCAGCAGAGAATAAATCCTCCACCACTTTTGACGATGCGCTCAAATATAGGACATCCGCCTTCCTTTACCCGACTTAAGATTGCGTCATTCAAGGCCTTGTCAAGACTGCTGATGTGTTCTGCAGTGAATTTTCGCATGTGGTCATTCGCAAAAACCACTGACAACCGCAGTCCTAGCAATGCCGAGTCGACGAATCGTTTTTTCGGGGGGTGAGTTCTTTCGCCAGTTTGACTGGTTCCGGTTCTCTTGCCACCTTTTACTACATGAGATGTAGTCTCCGATGGCTTACCACCCCTTCCCGCAGCAACTTCCTTCTCAGCCGAGACTGATCCAGTAGAAGCCGAAGGTTCTTTAGGAGCTGCAAGACTTGAGCTCTTAGGGACCGAGTCCGCCAACTTGGTAGCCTCTGTGCCGAGCGTTAGCTCCGCTTCTTTGGCCTCCTTGTTAGCAAGACGGTCTCTCGCTCGCTTCTTTTTGCGCCATGCCCCCTTCTTCCGTTTTCTCTTCTCTTTTGCCCCTTTGACCTCAACGTTTCCTTCTGCACAATGTGTATCGGACTCGGAAGCCTCTGAGTCTGAAGAAGAGGAAGGTGGTAGTACCCGAGCTTCGTTAAGCGACAACTTTTTGAGTTGCCTCCTAACGCCGCTTTGACCTATGGTGGGTGTCTGGATGGATGAGTCACTCTGCGTGCTAGACAGGGTAGCCCGTGGTCGCTTCAGCATGTGACCATCACTTCCATTTCCACTGCTAGGCGTGGCGGCAGTTACAAGTTCAGTCACCGGGTCTGATGAGCTCAATGCTGCCGATTTGGTAGCCGAACCCTCCATGTTCGATGACAGAACCTGTGTTTTTTTGCTGTCCCCACTAGAATAGGCCAAGGAACATCTCAGTGATGAGCGTCCAGCCTCTAGTGGTTCGAGCTTCGATTTAAAACTCACAGCAGCGACTACCGCTGCCTTATTGAGCTCCACTGGCGACCTGGCATTATCCAATGCCAAGCCAACACCGGTAGCCGTGGTAACTACCGACTTTCGGGCTTTTTTATTCGCCCTCTTCTCCGTCGTTCCTCTTTTCCCATGATCCCCCGGTGGAACTTTCAGTTTGGAAGAGCTCAAGGATACGTTGACCGTACCCGAACCCTTCCTTTCAGGAGTCCCCACCTTTTGGACTTCGCTTTCCCCGCTAGAACAAGCCGAGGGAGTTCCCAGTTTAACTGAGACCTCAGCTACATCCAACGGTTCAAGCACAGAGTCAGGAATCATGGGGTTTTCAGCGACTACCGCTTCTTTAATAGGATCCACTGGCGACTTGACACTTTCCAATGCCAAGCCATCGCCGGTAGCCGTGGCTTCTACCGACTTTTGGGTGTATATCCCCACCCGTTTTTCCGTCTTTTGTTTTCCGCCTTTATCCATGTTTTTTGTGATTTTTAAACTAGTTTTTCCTCTAGTGATTACCTCTTAGTTGTAGTCGTCTCTTCCTACACTACAACAGCTCGGGACACTCAACTGTAGGAGAGCGTCGCACATGCCATCATAGCTTTAAGGAATCAACTTACTACATAAGCCTCTTCACCACGACAAGGTAGGCAATCTTCGAAGAGGAAAAAAAAAAAAAAAAATGATGGTTGGATGTTGTAGAAATAGGGTAGGCACTGATTGGCTTTAATTTGGCTAAGCCCAGTGTTGTAACTGTTACTACACATCAATTGTGCTTATTTTACCTCCAAGTGGTAACCATCGGGTACTGGTCGCTGCCCATCCGGGCACGACTTGCTAAACTTATAAGCGCGAGTGCTGAGCAAGGGAAAATAGCAGCACTATAATTCACGACAGCGGATGAATTCCATCAATGGAACCAACGGTGGCGCTAAAATTTCCAGAACGGAAACAAAACCTTATCTGAGCTACTCCGACATATTCGGAGCTTAGGTCGATAAGGATTTCCAAGTACTAGTCAGGGTCTTGGAAAAGAGTTGGTGGCGGATGAGCCCCTAGTGGGCCAACGGCAGCGCTCACACCCCCGTAGTGGGTTACTGACACCGGTGTACACGGCCCCTTGTCCTAGGGGTATACAAGGATCTGGCCCTCCAGGTTGGGGGTTGTGCGTGAGGCTAACTACCTAACCACGTAAAAAAAAATTTGTTCCGAAACAACCAAAAGCCTCGGAAAAGGACGGATCTACTGTTGACAACCACGCTAAACGAAATAAGGACAACGACGTTCGGATATGTACCTGGAATGTTCGTTCAATGAACGGCGACGGTGCATCCGAACAACTGGCAGAGGCCCTAAACTGCTACAAGGCAGATATAACCGCCATCCAGGAAGTGCGATGGAATGGGCCAGGCAGAAAAAGAATGGAAAACTGTGATATCTACTACGGTGACTGCTATACAGAAAATAAACAGCGCTTATTCGGATGCGGATTTGTCATACGCGGCAGACTTAGGCAAGAAGTCTTGAGCTTTCGGCACGTGAGCGAACGTCTTATGACAATCCGTGTCAAGGCAAAATTCGCCAACATAAGCCTTATATGTGCTCACGCCCCCACAGAAGAAAAAGACGACGCTACCAAAGATAGTTTCTACGAGCTCCTCGACCAAACATACGAGCAATGCCCTAGACATGACGTTAAAATCGTACTGGGCGACTTTAACGCCAAGATAGGAAGAGAGGACATCTTTGGTAGGACGGTTGGAAGGCACAGCCTACACGACACCACGTCCGAAAACGGACTAGGGCTGATTGACTTTGCTGCGGGGCGAAGTGTCAGTATAGCAAGCACACAGTTTCCACATCTCAATATCCATAAGGGGACATGGCGGTCTCCGGATCGAATAACCGTCAACCAAATCGACCACATTGCGATCGACACCAGACATGCCTCCAGTATTATGGATGTCCGAACCTTCCGGGCGGCCAACATTGGCTCGGACCACTACCTTGTTGTAGCCAAGGTACGAATGCGGATATCCACAGCGCCACAACAACGAAATACTGTGAGAAAGTACAATGTCGAAAAGCTACAATCGCAAGACACCGCCAGAGCCTACAGAGAACGCATATCCCGATCTCTTGCTACGAGTCCTACCGCAGCAACAGCTAGTACAGAAGACCAGTGGCAACAGTGCCAGCAAGCCATCATAAGTGCCGCGAATGATGTGCTGGGTTTCACACGACCACCACCACGAAACCCCTGGTTTGATGAAGAGTGCAGACTAGCTAACGCGGAAAAACAACAAGCGTATAAAGCGGCGCTGCAAAGAAGGACTAGATCTGCTCGCATGCTCTACGAGCAAAAGAGACGGGAAGAACATCGGCTTCTTAGAAGGAAAAAGAAAGAGCACGAGAAGCGTGCATTCGAGGATATTAAGAGATGCTACTCCAGGAACAATGTACGGAAGTTTTACCAGAGGGTAAAAAGAATGTGCCAGCAAAACAAATCCCGTACAGAAACCTGTAGAGACGCGGATGGAAACATCGTAGTAGAAACACAGTCGGTGCTGAGAATTTGGAAAGACTACTTCTGCAGACTGTACAATGGCGATGACGACCAAAATTCCGCTGTCAGGCAGAATGAACCATTCAACTTAGATGATGATAGCCAAAACTCCCATCCACCTGATCAAAACGAAGTGCGGATAGTAATATCCAAACTTAAGTCCAACAAGGCTGCTGGACCTGACGGTTTACCCGCAGAGCTATTTAAAGCAGCTGGAGATGACTTGGTAGTGAGCATACACCAACTCATCTCTAAGATTTGGTCAGATGAAAGTATGCCAGATGAATGGAATCTCAGCATCGTTTGCCCGGTTCATAAGAAAGGAGACCCTCTCAACTGCTCCAATTACAGAGGCATCAGTCTCCTGAACATCGCCTACAAGATCCTATCTGCCATATTGTGTGAACGCTTGAAGCCTTTCGTCAACAACCTGATTGGGCCCTATCAGTGCGGTTTCAGGCCAGGAAAGTCCACCATAGACCAAATTTTCACACTCAGGCAGATCCTGGAAAAAACCCAAGAAGTCCAAATCGATACCCACCACCTGTTCATCGATTTCAAGGCCGCCTATGACAGCATCTGGAGGGATGATCTGTATAGAGCCATGTCTAGTTTTGACATCCCTGCCAAACGTATCCGTCTGTGCAGGATGACGATGGAGAAAGCTCGCTGCTCCATCAAGGTCGGTAATGACCTCACCGAGACCTTCGATGTCAAAAAAGGATTCAGACAAGGTGATGCGCTGTCATGCGACTTCTTCAATATCATACTTGAAAGAATTGTTCGAAACTCACAAGCCAACACACAAGGAACGATCTTTCAAAAGTCCGTTCAACTACTTGCATACGCCGACGATATTGACATCATTGGTAGAACACAGCGAGCTGTCACCGGCGCGTTCGCGAGTATAGAATTGGAAGCGGCCAAAATGGGTTTAGCGGTAAACGAGGGCAAAACTAAGTATATGCTGTCAACAAAAAGGGACAACCAACATCGACGAATTGGACAGAACGTCACAATAGACAGCTACAACTTTGAGATAGTAAAGGACTTTGTCTACCTCGGCTCTGCCATAACATCAAAAAATGACATCTCGTCGGAAATCAAACGAAGGATTACTCTTGCCAACCGCTGTTTCTTTGGGCTAAGAAGGCAATTGAGCAGTAAAGTCCTTTCCCGATCGACTAAGGAAACTCTATATAAGACCCTTATCATCCCAGTCTTGCTATATGGAGCTGAAGCATGGACTTTATCGAAAGCGGATGAAGATCTCCTTGGTCGCTTTGAGAGAAAAATCCTTCATAGGATATTCAGTCCCGTTTGCGTTGACGGGTTTTGGAGGAGAAGATTCAACGACGAACTGTACGAGCTATACAGCGACATCAGCCTGGTCAAAAAACTGCACATTGGGCGTTTAAGATGGCTAGGACATGTGGAGCGCATGGACATCAGCGCTCCGGCTCGGAGAATATTCAACTCTAACCCGGAGGGTCAGCGCAGCAGAGGACGACCTCGCCTAAGGTGGCGCGACCAAGTAGAACAAGACCTCAACCAACTTGGAGTGCGCAACTGGAAGCGGTTAGCTAAGGACCGGGCTAACTGGAAGAGGTTGTTGGTTGAGGCCTTGGTCCACCCCGGACTGTAGCGCCACCTAAGTAAGTAAGTAAGTAAACAGAAAAATCAATTTATTCGAACAAAATAACATTAATGATATTTGGATTGCCAATAACATTTTTATATTCTAATCTGGCAACATTTACCCTTGGCAATTGTCGATAATACAGCAACATTCACAAACGAAAGTGTACCATAGTGAGAAATAGTCGAACTAATTTTTGGATTACGAAAATTGATCTTGACAAGAAGCAAGATCTCGGATTGTTGTTGTAATGCACACAAACTTATTTGTTGATCTGATCCGGATCAGATCACGGGGATAATAAAACACGGCTAGTATGAATGAAATTTCTAAAGGCATGTGGTCTGAGAAAACTTGTATACCTATCCTAAAGTCACTTAGAATTCCGTTCCACATCCCGGATATTAAGCAATAATCAATGACTGAGCACGCTGCTCCACAGATAAATGAATTCGCGCAGTTCAAATTTCCATTGCAATTTCCATGTAAAATCTTCCAGTATCTTAGCACCTTTTCCATCGCATACTTCATCTTTTGATCTGCGCGTTGGGTTAAATAGCGATCATGCAGTTCCACTTATAAAATTATTATGCGACAATCCGATCCCTGCATTAGCACGGTCAGTCTTTGTCGAATCCCTACGGAAAAATCGCATTTATGGAATAATCGTTTACCCCGCCGCGCCGTTAATCTATTCATCCTTGTTACTAGCTCAAGGCTAAAATGTATTCAGCAAACAATGCATTCAACTCACGGTTTACAATTTATCCCGTTAATGTCTTTAAAACCAACCAAACCCCATCATTTGAAGGATAATCGCAATCCGTCGAAAAGTACAAAAGGTTCTGTTTACTACAGTGTCACCATCTTTCCTTAGAAAACAGCAAGCAAAATGTCCTTCTGCTGAAAACAACCACCGCCAACCAATGCCACTCCATTTTTTTTTCATACTCCTTGATCCTATTATCCCTCTAGTCATTGAAATGGAATACCATTTCAAGGGACAATGTCGCAGCGTTGTTCTCACTCTTTTCGCCTAAGGCTACGGCGGCTACTGCGACTACCAGTGTTATGTCTTGATTTTTAAATCGCCTAGGCGTCCGTGTGAATACATTTTTGCCCCTGTATTCAAGTCCTATCAAGGATTGCGTCCCCTTTTTTATTCAGGTCTAATTGTTTTAATACAAATAATTTCCTGGAAAGGGGGGAACATTTTCCATTTTCCTTTCTCTAAAGAGAAGCCTTTCCTTTTTTCAGGTTTGTGTTGTCGGTTACATCCTTTAGAGCTGAAAAGGATGCTGACTGAGAGTGAATTGTCCCGGCTGGCAATAGCAATGTTAAACATCTAATAAATCCTTTTGATGGAAAATTTATGTGGCTCAGAAGTTTTACGAAAGATACAGGACTTTTGCGAAGGTTTGCAAGGACGAAATGCCGAATACAGGTAACCGGGAATTGATCTCTTTGCTACTTTAGGCTGGAAAACAGAGTGCGATGGGAAAAAAATACCAACATTTCGAAAAGCTACGCAGTAAGAAAATTCTTAAAGCACAGAGGCAGTCTGAAAAGAAGAAGAATCAGGACGATTTTCAGTAACCATAAAGAATCTGAGGACCACCCACAGATGAAATTGATATACCACTTCCTGCCTATGGCTGACCCCAAGCAAATGACAGATCCAAAACAGAAACAAATCCTTTTCCTATCTCATTCAACTGTAATTAGAAACTTCTATCTAAAAATACATTTCTAGGACTTCTATTCAAGTCGAGCTTATTTTAGGTTTTATCTGGGAATTGATTTCGATTCGACGAAAAAGAAATCCCACCCATCCTTCGGGAGGAATTTATGTGGTTTCCCACAACAGAAGAATAAATATTTTTCAATATCCCCTGGGTGTTTGTGTGTGTGTGTATGTGAATACGTGAGCAGATGAGGGTGAATTTTGTCGGTTCATGCTACGTGTGTGCTCCTGTTTACCATAAAAAGGACTAAGAGTATCATTTAAAGGATTACGGGGATACTTTTTCCCACATTGTATACGACTATGTTGGGGTATGGGTGGCGCTATTTTGCACTTTTGGATATTACTTACGGGACTAAAGGACGATACGTATTATTTCTTATCCTTATGGTAATGTGGGGGATAAAGGTTTTCTTTTCGGTCGTTCGTGCGGGATCTAGAAACGTGAATCCTTAACTATTTTCGGGGGAGAAGAAGTCTCAGGTTAAAGATTACCTGCACAATGGTTATACGCAATTAGAATACCTACATACGTATCGGTCTTAAAGACTTGCGACATAAAGGGTTAAAGCGATAGATACGCTGTGTTTATTTTGGTTGTTTACACAGGACACATTGTTTAGGTAGACGAACGGTTTACAGAATAGAAGTTTTTTAACGGATTATGAATGGTTGAATTACTAGCAGGATTTGGTATGATTACGGGAGAGCGCGACGTTAGCGATGGAAGTGTGGAAATTAAGGACTCATTTGACGGGATGGTAGTAAATATTTCAGTCATAGCGGGTTAAATCCTCTTATGCAGGAAACCGCGTACTTTGAGCAGGATTGCTCAGTATTGTTAAAAGAGGTAATTTAATAAAACACCTCTAGAGATTGAGCCTGAAAAGATGTAGCCTAGGCCACTACCTTTTTCAATAGCAGGGAAATCCAGAAAATTCGTATCTCTTCCGTTACCCGCTATAGTCACTGCTAAATATAGGAGGTTACAAGCAGCTAAATTCCAAATTTAACTCTTGCTTTTAGATCAATGGATAACACCAAAGTGGTTGCAACTCTACTCTCGATCAAATCAAATGCTATTGGACTTGATGAGATGCACCCGATATTGCGTAAGTTAATACTACCAATCGTCCTACCTTACATTACCTATATTTTTGATAATATTCTAACAACTAGTGTACTATTTCCGGCGGAGTGAAAATAAGCGAAAATATTACCCGTAGCTAAAAATTCTAAGGGTGATGAATTTAGGCTTACCTTTCCAGTCTAAGGTCTTTGAAAGAATCCTGCAAAATCAAATGACCATGTATTCCTCGGCTCCTCAAACTTATTTACATCAAAGCAATCAGGTTTTCAGAAAGGTCATAGTTGTGTCACAGCATTACTAAAAGTTACGGAAGATATGCGACAAACAATGGAAAATGGAGACACTAATTTCCTAATTCTTTTTGATTTCTCCAAGGCGTTCGATATAGTCGACCACTCTGTCTTATGTGCGAAACCTTTGCAACAGGTCAACTTTTTATTATTTGCTGTTAAGCTTTTGTTCTCCTACTTGACTGATTGCATGCAGACAGTCCAGCTAAACAATGTTCCGTCCGATCTTCTTCCAACCTCACGTGGCGTCCCACAAGGCTCTCTCCTGGGCCCCCTTCTGTTATCGCTCTATGTTAATGAATTATTCACATGTATTCTGATGACGTGCAAATGTATTTGAGTTGCCCACCCGGCCTTATTGAACACGGAGTAAGTTGTGTTAACGATGACATCGAAAACATTGCATCGTGGTCCGATCAAAACGGTATTTTATTAAACCCTAAGAATTCCATACCTCTTTTGGTATCGAAGAAATCTGCCGACCTTTTATTCTTTCCCCCTGAAAAGCTGAATAACACCCCAATCACCTATATCAAGACTTAAGATAGAACAACCACATAAATACATTGTGGGCAAAATGGCATTATTCGAACTATATGGGCAGCGCAATCCTTCATCCCCATAAGAGTGCGTAGGTAACTGGCGAAACCGCTATGCTTACTCACTCTGATCTACGGCTGTGAAATATACTCAAATTGTATTTCTGTGAGCAAGAGAAAACTCAATGTTGCATTTAACAGCATAGTTCGTTACATTTTCGGTCTAAGTAAATATGATAGAGTATCTAATTTCTTCAAGCGTCTCCTCAACATGACCTTTGAAAACTTCCTCAAGTGTCGTGTCCTAACTTTGCTCTCAAACATCCTTGTCAGTCATCAGCCCCAATACCTCTATGAAAAGATTCGTATGGCATCTTCGTTAAGTTCACCAATGCTAGCTCATATGCGCCATACTTAACTTACATCCGAGCGTCAATTTTGTATCCATTCAATCCGCTTATGGAATGCTTTGCCGCGCTACTTAAGAGTAATCGACAATGCCGAGAGATGAAGAGACAAAATTAAACTATATTTTTCCCAATAATAAGGATATTTTTTTCTCTTCTTTCATTTTTGCATTTCCTATCCCTTCTGGATTCGTACTGTATAAATTATTTTAAAATTATTTTTTACATTTTTGAATTTTGAACGATTTAAAGGGGGGGGGGGGGGGGGGGGGGAATAGATGTAGACAATTTAAAAAAATCGTTATCAAACTTAGCACATATTTTGGTTCTGCGATCTTGTTCTTATGTAAATATTGCTGCCGCACAGTGGTCGATTTTGTGTCGCTGGCTAGGCTCAAATCTTAAATGAACGTTTTTTAATTCTTTTAAAGCAAAATTTATTTGATTATGATTCTAACAACATACCTAATGCTTCAGGTGGCTAGAATTTACTTTTTTTTGGAAGATGCCCAGTCGAATTAGATCAAAAGAGGGGCTAACACGAAAAAAGTTCCGCGCAGCAATTTTCTTTCGGAAATCGTTGGGGGGGCTCTCTGGCAGTCTATATTTCGGTTTTCGGGATTCCAACCCTTTTACGTCATACCCATACGCCATCTTGAATTTGAGGCTAAATTTTTGTTTATTGAAGAACTCGTTTATTTTCAATTTTACACACAAATGGTCATTACCAAAGTTATCAATTTTTCCCTAGGATCGATATTTTTCAATTTAGACCCGAAAAGAGGGGTATTTACAACTTCGGTAATAATCATTTTTCGTGTAAAATTGAAAATAAACGAGTTCTTCTACAAAAAAAAAAAATTCAGATTCAGACTCGTTAAATTATAAGAACACATGCAGTATACGCTCCTTTGCCGCCCACTTTTAGAAAATTAGTGATACCAACGTTTCGGCGTAAGTTACGCATTTAGTATGCTGTTCATCACTTATGTTTATGTCCAATATGGAAAGCTTTGAATGCACATACTACAACTTCATTCGCACAATCAGAAATAAAAGATTTAAAAAATCTGTCATCACGCATACAGTAAAATGTTTCTCTTCTAGTAATAAAAAGCGGTCCGTTGGAAGAGCATTGGTACCTTCCTTTAAAAAATAAAAAAAAAAAACTTTTTGGCAGGTCTTGGCACATAATTTATACACTAAATTGAAGTGTAATACTAGAACTTGACGACAAAAAAACTTTCATGATTGCACTATATGGTACTTTTTTTAATCTTTCTTTACACACAAAAATTGATTGATTTGGTTATCACTGAATTGATGAATATAAAGTGTCTTTTTTATAATATAATTTTTATAACTATTTCAATTTATTTTTTTGTTTTATATAGTATTTATAATGAGGAGAGTTTGGGACATATTTCAGTTTTTAAATAGATCTTTAAAATTGGTAAGAATTTGCACTTACAGTGCCGCAGTCAATTTTTGACTGAAACAGATAAAAACAATCTGAACTTAAGTGGCAACTTTGTGGAGCTTGTTCCCTTACAAATGGGCACCGTAGCGCAAGTGGTTAGTGCGTCGGACTACTGAGCCAGCGGTCTTGGGTTCGAATCCCGCCGCAAACACCTAAAAGTTTTTCACAGTGCCCACCTCTTTCGAATGTCTGACAAGCATCAAAGAGTATCATTTGTCACGATTGAGCTTCTCAACTCGCCGTTCGGAGTCGGCAAAAAACTGTAGGTCCCTTCCATTCGTGCAAAAATATAGCACGCACACACAAATGGTTGCGAGAAGCAGGCCCAGGTTCACCTCGAGCTGTAGCGCCAACTAAGTAAGTAAGTAAGTTCCCTTACAAATTCAAGTATTGTGGACATTTCTTGGTTTGAACATGTCATTTGTATAGTGCTCTCTAGATAAAACGGTAAAAAAAAATTACAAAAACGAATATGAATTTTGTATATATGTATGACCAGCTAAATCGTACTAAATCGACCACTGTGCGCCGGTCAGGGCAAATTTACCTTTTATATTAATGCCCCTATTCCATAACACAACTGCATTTAGTTGGGTTATCTCTCCCGCAACTCCACTATCTCACAACTGAATGAATTGTTCATATTACATAAAACAACCTTTTTCAGTTGTGATTGTAAAAAAAATTGCATACAGGGTTTTTCAACAGGGACGCTACAAAAGTAGAGCGACAGGGATAGCAAACAACGCCATATTTCTTGCTGCTCTTTTGATATTTCTCTTCAGTAAGGTTTGCCATTTCATGATGGAAAGATATACGAGCCAATAACGAGTCGAAATTATTAAAATTTACTACCGAAATTCGGAGTCAGTGGCCGCAACGTTAAGAGCGCTACGTCCAATTTATGGTCGTCATAATCGTCCTAGCAGAACAACAATTGAGCGCCTAGTGGAAAAATTTGAATCCACAGGCACAGTACAAAATGTTCCCGTGCCATTGAGACAAAGAAGTGCCCGTAGTGTCGAGAATATTGCTGCCGCTGAGGCTTCAGTTGAAGAAAGCCCAAATGTGTCTCTCACATGTCGTTCTCAAGCGTTGGGCATCTCTGTGACGTCGTTGTGGCGAATTTTGCGAAAAGATCTTGGCCTACATCCTTACAAGATTAAATTGACGCAAGAACTGAAGCCACTTGACCATCAGAAGCGTCGTATGTTCGTGAATTGGGCTGAGCAACAACTTGAAAATGATTCGGATTTTCATCGAAAAATCATATTCAGTGATGAGGCTCATTTCTGGCTGAATGGCTTCGTCAATAAACAAAATATGCGGTATTGGTCAGGCAGCAATTCACATGTACTCCATGAGTCATCATTGCATCCCGAAAAAATTACGGTTTGGTTTGGTTTATGGGCCGGCGGCGTCATTGGGCCGTACTTCTTCCGTGATGATCAAGACCGGCACGTTACTGTGAATGGGAATCGCTACCGTTCAATGATAACCGAATATTTTTGGCCCCAATTGGATGATATGGACTTGGAGGACATGTGGTTCCAACAGGACGGCGCCACAAGCCACACAGCGAATGTCACAATCAATTTATTGGAAACCAAGTTTGGAGAACGTGTTATCTCACGAAATGGTCCAGTCGCTTGGCCGCCTCGGTCGTGCGATTTGACGCCGTTAGACCGTGGGGCTACGTCAAGTCTATAGTCTATGCCAACAAGCCAGCGACGATTGATGAACTTCGTACGAATATCGAACGTGAAATTGCAGCAGTATCGGCCTATTTATGCTTGAAAACCATCGAAAATTGGGTTCAGCGTCTGGACTTCTGCAAGCGTACCCGTGGTGGCCATGCAAAAGAAATCGAGTTCCATACATAATGGCATCGAACGTAATTTCACAGGAATAAAGAATTTCATTGATATCCAAAACCGTTTTTGTTTTATTTAAAAAAGCTTTTGTAGCGCTCTTATTGAAAAACCCTTTATATATGTATGTATATAATATTAATTGTTAAGTTAATAGTCAGTAGGAGCCTTCTGTACTCCGTTGGATGAAATAAATAAATAAATAAACGTAAATCTGACCTCTGGTGGTCGAAGTAGCAAATAATTTTGCCAACAGAAACTCAATATTCAATAAAAACAGAATGCAAAGAAGTTTTGATTTGGTTTTTTTAATGATAATAATGATGAAAATAAAATTACATATTATTGTTGTTCGCATACGAAAATTTATCCGTGACACATTCCAACTAGAACTAGAAAAAATGCAAAGTAAAGAATATGCATTTGCAATTTTTAAATTACTAATGTTATTTTTAAATATTTTCAAGTGTTTTTGTACTGAACAAGGAAGCATTTTGCTACGTTCAAATCGAAACTATAAAGATTTCTTAAAATTGCATGGACGCTCGACTGCAATACCACTACCACCTTCGAGTGCTGAAGATGTAAAACCATTTTCTCCAACTGATGTGGACTATATGCTTTTAAACTGCACACATTTTTTCAACTACGTTATTAATATTATTGCATTATTTTATTTGTCCTGAATACGTCCTTTTGTTCATTTTCCACCTTTCGTATCTCAACATTTACTCGCAAACAACTACTAAAACCAGTTGTTAATTTTTGACAGCTTTAGCAACCAAAACATAACTGAGTTGTCTATCAGAATACCAGAAAAAATACACACACAACTCTAGAGAGGAATCGCCATTTTAGTTTTATGTTGACAGGCAACTCTTTTTCTCAGAGTTGTGTTCAGTAATACCGAATTTCGAATTTCAACCAAATTTCAACTCAACTTCTAAAATTGTCTTACGGAATAGGGGCGTAACTTTCGACCAAATATCTTCCAGTCTATAGGAATCCAGTGTTTCTTGAGATCTGTCAATAAACTTTACGAACGTTTCCCGTTTACGAACGGCTTCTATTGTAGTTGAGCTGATTTCATAGAATTACTCCGGGGTTAAGCCCATGGCCAATTTAATTTCCTTCCTTTTATGTACTAGATAAAGGAACACCACTTAAGTGCTGCTATTCTCAAGCATATCGTCAGCCTCGTTGCTGGTCCTAATGGATCCCATAACCATTATAATAAGATTTCCCTAATTTTCAAAACGCAAACAAATCCGTATAATCTCCGAACTAGACTCCTGGCCGCATGAAAGCTTCATTACTTGTATCAACACTACGTCCACGTCCAAGCTTATTCAACTGTACAGGCGATAGCGCTGGCACTGCTACTGAAGTGTTCGAGCACACATACACCCTGCTCTTCGGATTCCGTGTCAATTTGATAATTGCCAGTTAAAATGAGGCCAAGACCTGCTCAGAAAATGGACCACCACTCCCTTCGAGGGAGAAATTTCTGAGCAAAGCCAGTGTTGTTACTCATATAAATCATGTTTTTGCAAATCCTGGAGAGTGTTATTATTCTTTTTCTGGCGTGTTGCCAAATCTACGCCCTGCCCACCACCACCAGGACATGAAATCCGCCGGCAGATCCTTTCAATTCGAATTTTGTCTGTCTGAGATTTTTCTCTTTCTATTCTACTGCCAACTACCCAAATACTACCCAGCCACCCCAACCCACTCAAGATCAAGTTTAGCCCGCATAAAAGGGTGGAAAATTCTTTCATTATTTTCCAGCCGGCTCTCGAGCTGCACCAACCCCTTTCCAACTGTACCCCCTGCTGGTGAGTTTAGAGATTTCAAAATTCAGCCAGGTACTCGACAGGACACCATGCGGATTGTATCCTTTGGCCTCACTTTTTGAAATATTACACACACACACTCACCCGATTCCCATTTCAATGAAAACTTTTGTAACTGGAAACACTACAATACTCTTGTGGGTGTGTGCGATGGTGCCGCGAGCAGCAATTTCATTTGAAACGCAGGATGGCAAGCAGCGCAGTAAGCAGTTGTAGTTCACTTACTTTAATAACCCCTGATAATAGAGCGGGTGGAATAAGGACGAGAAGGTGGACAGCCTTTAAAACTCAATGCAGTAGCGGAGGGTAAGGTAAGTATTCCCAACCAAGCAACGGCACACCGGAAGGTGAACCCTTTTAAGGAAATGATATACAAAACACTTGGTTGTGGAAAATCTATGGGGAATTTCCGAGCGAAATTAATGGCCAGCCGCCACTTGGAATTGGAAAGCCGGTTGTTCGCCATTCGCCAGTTGCCATTCTCTGGGCGAATTTATGCATTCGCATTCACATTTTGTTGTTCGGATGTGCGCCGCGATTAATGAATTGCGAACGCTTAGGCTATTGCCGCTATGTGTCTATAGGTGGATGTGACTTTTAGATTCAAAACGAATTTTAATGTTTCCTGTTGGAGGTGGAATATGGTGGAGGATCTCGGTGTGTAATCCTTAATTGTGTTTTTCCAAAGGAGGGCGGGCGTCCATGCGGATGTTCTTATGGAAGGCGGCAGTCGTACTCGTAACCCGCCATGAGGTGATTGGTATTAAGTTTCAGAGGACCATTGTAAAGAGTCTTAAAGGATGACAATGAGCTCATATATTGATCATCTTTACGGACACAAATTCTTATGCCTACGAAGCGACTTAAGGTGACAACTGCCAACAGAAGGCCCAGGATATGGTGAAATTCTTTTAAAATGTAAAATCCAGAATCATACGAGTGTATAGTAAAATTAAATAAAAAAAAAGTTTAAGTACTTTGTGTTTCAAAATGAGCTCTTTACATTTCGTGGCATTTTCTCTTAATCAAGAGTGCTGGACAAACTTTGGCAAGCACACGACCTCGGTGGAACTCCAATTTTAGGTGCCAGCCGCATATTGGGTACGGTCTAGGTCGACCTCCATACCACTCTTTATCTCATCGGCAACGAAATCCACTTTCATTCTTAACCCAGACTCGTCAACTGTCGCCTGTTGACCAAGCCAAGTTGGTTACGGGCTCGAGTTTTACAAACTTTTTCGATTTCATCGATACATGTTTTTTTACTCTGAGGTTTTGAGATTCAGACTGAATTGTTACACATACAGCCCTCCTTGAAAAAAAACTCGGATCCGATAATAAGTCCCTGATATGATCGCAAAAGGATTTTCGACTATTCGCATTCGATACGCGTCCCACTTTGCGCCCGCAGCTAACGACAGAAATGCTCATTCTTCCTCTTTAAAATAAGGCCAAGATGGCGGTGCTGAATTCTTGAAGTTTGAACTTACTTCAGCAGAAACTGTCGCTCATTTGGGTGCGATTACCTCCCTACACTCGGCAAACTTTTCTTGGAATAAAATAGGGTTAACTAGGATGGATGACTGATCCGAAGGCGCTAAACTAAGTGATTGGGCCTCGCGAGGACCAGTATAAATATATGGAAAAGGGGGGTCTGTTACTATTGCGGGAATGGCCAAGCCAGGTGTGCAAATGACCTGGGGGAGTGTTATATGGCTTAAAATATTTTGCATGAGTATATGTGTCTGCATATATAGATGGTGGTGTACGCAGGCGTGAGTAGATAGGTATGTGAGAATGAAGAATAAGCAACGAAAATGGAATATAAATAGAATCTGAAAATAATCAAAACACGTACATTAACATTTCGAAACCGTTAAATTAGATATTTTATTTAAGAAGTATTTGACATAATAGGTCTGTTCCCGTACCTGTCGAAAACAGCCGAAATCTGTCAAATCCTGTTCCCGTACGAAGATTTTTCATATGTTTTGACAGAAGAGAGTGTAGTTTTCGGCTGTTTGCAACAGTACGGGAACAGACCTAATATACACTATGTTAGTCACTCTTGACATGTGGCAATTTGCTCCAATCTGCCGTGCTTACTTAGTTGGCGCTAAAGCTCGAGGTGAACCTGGTCCTGCTTCTCACAACCATTTGTGTGTAGGTGTTATATTTTTGCACGAATGGTTGTTGTTTGTCGACTCCAAACGGCGAGTTGAGAAGCTCATTGGCAAATTATACACTTTGATGCTTGTCAGACATTCGAAAGAGGTGGCACTGTGAAAAAACTCTTTAGGTGTTAGACCCGGGCTGGGATTGAACCCGGGCAGCATTGGATAGTAGTCTAATGCACTAACCACTACCACCACGGTGCGCACATCTGCCGTGCTGAAGACACATATATCTTTCACAATTAGCACATTTGTGGAAAGGTTTGCGACGCGTTTTTTTGCAGTAGACGCAGTTTCTGCGTTTTTTAACTACTGCATCTTTGGCTATGGTTGAAGATGTTGCAGAAGATGAAGCCGTATTGATCTTCCACGAACGCATCTTCCTCTTCATCTTCGCTTATTGCCAATATTTCCGCCAACCTTTCCCTGTAGCTTGCTGAATTTTCCACAGACAATGCATTGAACCGAGGACGCCGATTCACCATGCGGTTTATCTCGAAAGTCTCTCCATCCTTCTTTCTCGACATTTTACTACAAAATAAACCACTTCGTTAAAGATTGTAGCAAGAAACAGTCAAAAAATTTACTAAACTCGTGAAATATTTTCGTGAAGAAATATTTACGCAATGGACAATTACCAAATTATGTTTCAATTGAAAAGAAAGCAAACAACTTCAAATTACGTTAACACACTCACAGACGATATGCAATGTAACTCAGACGATTCAAAACATTGCAAAGGTTCGTGGGCTTTTTGAGTCCCAGTCACCTAGTTTAGCGCTTCGGGTGACAAAATAAATTTATAGTTAAATTTACTAGATACTAGTTGAATATAGTCGTCTTCATTCGACTCAGAATAGTTAAGGCGAGGTAGTCATGGAATCTTACGTCGAAATTTTAAATAGTTTTCTTTTTATCCATAAATAAAGTCAAAATGGGCCTCAAGAAGCCCAGCCATCCATCCTAGGGTTAAATTAGCTTAGTCGTAGTATAGTTAGTTTAAGGCCGAAAGGCAAGAGTTTGTAAAAATAGAGTGAAGCCTAGAGTGCCCCTTAGGGCCAGTAAGCTTGATTAAAATTAAGAATTTTAAAACTTTTCCAAGAGTACCGTGCGAATTTTGTTGCTTCGCCGAAATTCCCCATTTTTTCGGTTTCCCAACAACTTTTTCAAAACTTCTGATAAACACGTTTTAGCTACCAACTGACTAGTTTCCAATGGAATAGCAGTGAGTATCTGATAAATTTTGAAGAGGTTTGAAGCCGAAAAAAACCTGAAGGGTATCTTTCATTCGTACGAAAAATTTTGTTTGTATACGCAAGTGGTTGTGAGAAGCTAGACTTGGCTCTCTATAGAACTGTTGATGCAAAATTTGTATTGTCACCTTTTGTTGGTGATTTTCGTTGTGCTGCTTTGCTTGAAGGAGTTGCACAGCATATACTGAGCTTTTTATGAATGACTACTGTTTAGCTTCTAGATCGGACTGCAAAACAAATTCATTTCCTGTTGCAATTTCATCAAAACACGACCATTACTTGCCTTTTTCTGGCCGTCATGCGAAACTCCTGGAACCCTAGGCATTCAAGCCTAATCTTTTACTTAGGATATCACGTGGTATTCTTGGATCTTTGTCAACTTTTAGGTCATATTTTTGTCATCGGCTTAAGATACAGGGTGACCTTCCCGATAAGTAGTATGTCTTTTATGGAAATTTCGAAACTACAGCCTAAAAAAAATACTGGCCTAAACGGAAAAGCGTATTGTATGGGTAAGGAGTAAGTTCAGAAAAAAGCTAAGAATGCATTAAGGAATTATTTTGAAGAAATAGGAAAAAATAGAATACCTTACTAGAAACCCACCACAAAAACGATACATACTCCGTATAATCTTGTAATTGAGTGCACTGCTTGGTTTATTTGCGATATAAGTGAAAGTGTAAAAAATAGAAAGAGTTAAAAACTAAAAACAAGAAACTTAATCTACAGAAATCAAAACAAATACGGAGTAAAAAAGATAGATAAGAAAATACAAAATACCAGAGAGTTACATGCTGAGCTATGTACACAGCCATGAGCACACATATGTACATACATACTCCACCAGCAGCAACAATAAACCAAGTGTTGATCAAAATAAGCGCAGATGTCTTGCACTTGACTAGTGCTATGTTTAACTGTTTCTTTTTGTTCTTTGTGATTTATGTAAAACTGTCAAATCATGTTGTTCTTCCAAGTAAGAAGTCAGTTGATAATTCGTGGTGTGCAGTTCGTAACGTGTTGTGTAAATAAAGATCTTTATATTGAAACTTGTCGTTAATTAAATTATTTAATCATTCCCTTCGTTCGAGTTTATAACTAGACGGGCACTGTGTATCGTGTGGCTGTGTGAACGGATTCCATTGTACTCGAAAACTGTCAGAAGAAATAATTATATTATGCATTCAGTCCAAAGATCTGGGGTGGAATCGGTTAACGCGATAGTTAGCTCTGTGTTAAGCAGCCCATACACATATCAATTCAATTGTCGATTGAGTTTACAGATGAATTTATATTCGACCACACACTGCACCAACTGAGTTGAAGGACTTTGTATAAAATGCCACAAATATCTGGAATTTTCTTTATGTGTGCGTTTAAAGTCATCTTACGGTTTACGTTTCGCTCACACACACTTTCACAGATTGCACAAGCCTAGTACAAATTCCCCTCAATTTGACAGCAAATCAAATGACTTCCCCACACACAGTCAACTGAGTTGAAATCAACTTCCAAAAATCAAAATCTTTTAATTTTACCCCAACCAGCTCGTCAACCTTCAAATCGATCACTGACAGCGCCACACACGGGTTGATTTCACCACGAACCGACTAAGTTGAGGGTTGAGTTGACTGGTGTATGGTCAGCATAAGGTGATTATCAATTCGACAATCGTTTTTTTTGCGTTGATTTTAGGTGACAGCTATTTAGGTGTCGTTTTCAAAAACGACAATCAAAAAAGCGACAGTCAAGCTGGTGGTTGACGACTGACTTTTCTTAGCGGGCACACAAAAACTCCACTGGTCGCTTAGCGGTCAGAGTCAGTGGTGTGACTTGTGACGTCATGAATTGTTGTGGGGTGCTTTCCAGCGGCTTACTTCTGTGTGTGTGTCACCACATATACATCTCTGTAGATATACTCTTACATGAGTGGCTTTAGTGTCTTGTTGAGCTGCACAGATGATTTTTTTTTAATTAGAGTTTACTCAATTTTTGACAGCTCTTTAATCTGATTTTCTGAGTTAAAAGTGTTAGGGGTTAGAGGAACTACAAAAGAGTTTAGTGCCAATGAATAGCCGAGAAACGTGTCTTTCGATAGGAAGTCCACTTTCTCGTTGTCATCGAAACCATAAATGCAACCCCCAACCTCAAAATCTATATCTATGATGTAAATTGGCTGAAAAATAATTGTAAATTATGCCAAAATGTCATTTTATCCTGTGATCCATTGACCTAGCGGTTGTTGTTTTGTGTCGGAACCATTTTTTAGGTACTACTTGTTGCTGTCCCCCCAGTAAGTGTTCTTGGACCAACGCTATGATAGCTACTTTTGTAGACGACACGGTTATCCTATCTTCGAACAAACGCTTAGACCTAGCCTCTCAACAAGCCAGAGAAGTGTAGATTGGTTCCACAAAAAAAAAACTTGTTGGTCATGGTTGAGTAGTTTGAAGTTTCTGGATAGACAAAGGTTTTTAAGCTTCCCGTCTCTACGGTCTAGAATAGATAGAAGCTGTCTGTGCAGTTTGTGCCCACAGACCGACGAGATATAATCAAAAAACAGTATGCTAGACTTTCGTCGGTCGCCGTGGCCGTGGTAGCTTTGGACTACCACACAATGCTGCCCGGGTTCAATCCCAGCCCGGGTCTAATACCTAAAGAGTTTTTTCATGGTGCCACCTGTTTCGAATGTCTGACAAGCATCAAAGAGTATCATTTGTCATGATTGAGCTTCTCAACTCGCCGTTCGGAGTCGGCAAAAAACTGTAGGTCCCTTCCATTCATGTCTCAAAAGCCCATCTACAAGAAAGTCCGCCGTTATGCTATGGCAAATCGTCCCAAAATAATTTCTCAGATAAGACGTGTAACTTCGGTATCTCAGAAAGTCTTGTAGCTTTATTAAGTAATGCAGTACCAAGTAATTATATACAATAACATTTCGAAGGAAGACTAGCAAGGTATTCATTATAGCCCAACATCCTCATAGTTTATAGTTTATGTGAATATCTTAACAATCTACTAAGCACCCCTCATACTGCAATCGTGTATCATCATAAACATCAGTATGCCCACTTCCCGTCCCTCCCCACAACCTCTCTAATTAAATATCCATTAGGTAGTCACAAGTCACAATTCGCAACTATGCAAGGATAATAAATCTCCTCGAAAGGTATATTAAACCACTTCATGATGTACATTATCCTTACATACGTCGCCACAACTTCGCACTCCATTATACCCGTAGGTACGTAGATACCTATTCTACCGACCGTCCTATCAATTCTAAGATCTACGACCACATGTGCATTGCATGTAACGCACAAAATTATGCGGCAGGAAGCCACCAAGTCCACCAGTGCCGACTTCATCAATCACTAACTTCGAGTCTCCAGTCAGGAATTCAGTGGAATTGGTTGGGTGGGGGCTGAGGGTAAACTCTCTCCCTTTGAAGAACACACCGGAAGTAAGTAAATCGACGAAAGTAGAAGGAATTAGGACAAGAACTTAAACGTACGCATGATGCGACCGACCACAACGCTCGTAATTACATCCAAGGAGCGGTGCTGGTGAATAAAGTCCTGGCTAACATGTAAATTGCGTGATCGTAGGTTTTTTTTAAAGAAATCCTTTTCCACTACAACCACTTCGTCTTAACTGGGAAATCAATTAAAATGTTCCTTCACTTCCTGACCACTAATCTCTGAGATGATGACAATGGTAATGCCCAGTGCCTGGTACCGGTAACGGTGGTGAAAGTTGAGGACAACTTAATTTTCCCGTCCATCAGACTTTCTACCGGCTACTGGTGGGTGTTGGGCGGTATTCCCTTCAAGGATCAAATTCCTGTCGATTTGGATTTGTAACGCCTTTGGATTTAATCTTTGAAATTAATTCCAGGACAGATTTTTATGTTTGGTCCTTTGCTCCTCTCTAACGCCACAGATCCTTTCAAATCACCGTAGGGATTAACTTTTATGGAAAATTTCAGCCACACAAACACAAACGAAATCCTTAGTTGCAAACTGCACTGCGCTTGGAATTACATAGAAGCCTGTGTGGTCGTGCTTGAGAGTCACAAATGGTATCCATTGGGTCGGGTTTTTTTTTTAGGGATTCACCACCTTTTATTGCAAACGATTACCCTCTCCAGGCGTAGAGTATTTTTTAATTGAGAATATATATGTATGTATGTGCCCAGCAGCTGATGTTAAAAATGAGATTAACCATACTAAGCGTTGCTAAGCTGATTAGGGGGGGTTGCGACCGGTACCGCATGTAATTAGGCGACACTCCATTTTCAGAAAAAAAAGTATTTATGTAGATACTTTTGCTCACACAAAGTGGATATAGAAGGACAACAAATGTTTTGCGGGAAATTAGGTGTAAAATGTGATTTAGATTAACGACAATGGTTGAGCGAAGAAGAGGGAGAAGAGGTGCGAGAAAGATCACTCATCAGATAGTACATAGACTGGGGGTGAAAGTGGGTGGGTGGGTCGTTACCTATGATACTCCGGTTAATTGGATAAGTTGTTATAATTAAGTTCTAAGTGCCTAGATGGTGATGGAATATTACACATCAAAGATTAGTCCTACACAAGTATCGCCGGGGCAGGATAAATTGTTCTACCGTAGTCAATGATTGTCAACAAGAATGCCGTAACCAATATGGACGATGATACTTGACATTTTTGTTCGCCGAATGTTTTTTATTCCTTTGGTTCAGTTGTTGTTTTTGTTTACTTAATATATTTTTTAATCGTGGAGATAGGACTTACTGTTCTGATAACAAATATAAAAGTAAGTTTGCAACGGTTCTAATTTCTATGTATTTTCTATTTTTCAATCGAGATGACAGAAAAGAAAGTTGTTTCCTTTGGTTTAGTTATTGTTTTTTGTTTCTTTTCTATTTTTACCCGGCTATGGCAAAGCCAACAAAACCCTGCACGGGAAGAGTGGACGAATAATAGTAACTCGACATACAGACACTGCAGTCTTCGCGGACAGATCTAAAACTGTTAAAGAAACGGGTACTGGTATATTTTGCATGAACACAGGGCTTAAAGTATCCTTAAGACTCCCGGGTGCCTTCAGCCTCTTTCAGGAAGAAGTTCTAGCCATACTTAGGACTCCAGTGGTCCTGATAATGCAACGAATAGTCACGAACTGCCGAATAATGCTAAGGGCATTATGCAGAACCAGGTAAGACTATGTTGGGTGCCTGGTCAGTTTGTTGTAGAAAGCAACGAGTTTACCGATGAGTTGGCAAGGAAAGTAGGGAAACTGCCGACTATGGCCAAAACTAACTGAAAAGTACGACACAATAGTAGCCCTGATCTCAATTTTTCCCAAAATCTTTTACGATTATTTTAATAAATGATTTTAAAAAACAACTACAATGACATATTAATATTCATTATGCACTTCCGTGCGTGGTCTTTGTCTTTTTTTTCTCTAATTACTTGCCAAACCGCAAACTTTTTTTCGATGGAATTTTTGCTTTACCCTTTTGCAAGAAAACCCATCGATTTGTGAAACAGAAGGCTATTTTGTTAACCGTTGTTCAAAACGACCGTTTTCCACAACATTACTCACGCACATTCATACATGGCATAGAGTTGTGTTCACATAAATAGCACACCCTCATTTAAATGTTTCTTTTTTTGAAATTCACACCGTGCTTAAAAGCTACATAAGAGTTAAGCCATAATATCATAAGATAGTACCGTTATAAACTGAAAAAAAAAACACGACAAAGAATATCCTGTTAGTATTTCTTTATTTTGGGAGAGTTCGAGTTGGTGATCATTACAAATTGAGTGTTCATATAAATAGCACACCTTTGGTTTTCCAGTGTAAATTTTGTGTGATTTTTTTTCTAATTCTACCAAGGTTAATATAATTATTTGTTAGTTATACTTCCAATATAATTCATTACATAAAAATTAAGTAGGATTTAAGATGGGGAGAGGAAAGCATTGCACCGAGGAAAGAAGGCAAAGAAGGAAATAACTGGTACCATGATATAGGACGGAAAGACAATTTTGGAGGTGATAAGGACATTAAAGTGCTCCAGGAAGCTCGTACAAAATTGGAAGAACTTTGGCAAACTACGAAATCGGTTTGGGAAACAATACCTTCGCAGAGATGTAAGCTTTAAGTAGAGAGTTTGCCAAAACGTTGACGGGAAGTAATAGGTAACAAGGGATATCCTACCAAATATTAAAAAAAAAGTTTATTTATTTATTTTGTAAGCATTTCCTTAACTGTGCTATTTATATGAACAACTGATTTTTAAGTCTTCGATTTTTTTCCCCATTGGAATTTGTTATTTTTAAATGAATTATGTATTTTTTCATAAAGTGAACAAACGCTTATCAACTAGAAATTTTGCCAACATAAATAGGAAAAATTAAAGGGTGTGCTATTTATGTGAGTACAACTGTATGTATCTCTTCAAGCTCTTCAACATATGTATTTATGGCCATACACTTGATTTGCAAAGCAAAGACTACCTGTAAAGATTAAGACCTTGATCTTGGATCAACCATCAATATGTTTATTGCAGAAAAAGTTTCTCCACAAAACGTTTATTGCTGTTTTTGCTGCCACTGCCTTTTCTTGGATATGAGGTCGCAAATCAAGATTGGGCGGTAGAAGAAAACCTAAATACTTAAATTGATTTACAACTTCAATAGGTTCGGCTCCCAGTGACTAATTTTCCCGTGAAGGTCTTGATCGACCAACACTATAGACCTGCTATCGACGTGAGTGGATATTCAATTTTGAAAAAATCTATACGATGTTTTTTTTTTTGCAAATATTCTTCACTTTGATGCTTACTACACTGGAAAGTGCCGGACATATTTTTAATGATGCATTTAATTTATTCAGATTCGAATGGGTTAAGATGTTTCTCTAGCGAATCTTTATTTAAAAAAATAATGCTAGAAAAGAGACCAGGTACTCTGCAGTATAATACTTGTTATTGCTGAATATATCGGCAACTGGCTTAGGCTTGATACTTTCATTATGTCCTCAGGATATCCATGAAAAATAACTATGTATATATGGAAGTGTTTTCCACAATCCTTTAAATAAAATTCCCTTTCTATTCTTCTTGTGATTCTTAGAAGCTCAGGATTTGCCATTTATTTTCTGTTTAAGTTCATCAGAATCGTTAGATCAGACTTAATACATTTCGCAGAATCTTTCGATGCAAAGCAAATTCATGGTCGACTTCTCCTAACAAAATCGAGTCGATTGAATTCCCTAACTGCCTTTCCATAATTTCACAGACAGAAATCAAATAACAACAACTCTGTCCGCCCTGCAGCGATTATAATGAAATAAACAATTTCTTCTTATTCATCCTGTCAGCATTGCAATATCCTGTCTGTCTGGCAGAGGCGTAATCAATAAATCACCATACCTCCCATTTTAATGTCCTTTTAAAAGGGCCCCATCAATATGGCAGACCGTCATAAAAAAAAAAAACAACAACAAAATACAAAATTTTAACACCCATCAACCCGTCGATCACATTCGTGAACCTGAACATCCTGTCGACATTCGGTTGAAAGTTAAGTGAACTCACTTTCACACTCATGTCGCGTACAGGTCCTGCTGGTGGCCAAACAAACTTGCACTCACTTTTACTTCGGTTAGCTTCCTGCTTTCCTGCTAACGGTAATAAGATGAAAATGACTTCATGTTCGAAGCGATAATTGCAATCTAATTACAAGCAATTTCCGGCAGCTAACGCGAAAGTGAGAGAGTATGAGTGAGTGAATGGTGCTGCACCAGGAAATAACCGTCTGGCTAGAAGTGTTTTCTTCTTTCCTCTTTTTTTTTTTGCCACTAGCGTAGTCCCGATTTTATTATTCTCGTTCGTCCTGTTTTGGGTGGCGCGCGGATATAGGGGAAAATTCTTTTCAATTTCTCCCTCAGTCTTCGCTGTTTTGTAAATTTTTAAAAAATTACACTTTAGATGCATTTTCTTTTTGGGTTAGCTATATTGAAGGATGTTTTATGTGTTTTTTGTTGTTGGTCTTTTTTTACAAGGACATTAAAGTCATGTTCGCGTTGCTGTTAAGATGTTGTCTTTGTTCTTTTTTTCTACTGATTTACTACTCCGCTGCTCGAATTGATGTTCGCTCATAAGTTGATATCCTGGTGATGTATTACACTCGAAGACAACCAGTGTCAATGGATTGATGATGTTGTCGGGCTGATGAGGATGGATGCGTTGGATGGAATGCGTGTGTGTGTAAATGTGAGATTGTTTGGACGTTATTTTAAAAATGAGGAAATGTAATGGATTCCTTTAGTGAATGAATGGTGAAAGCTTTGCTATTGGGGGTTGTTGTATTTTATGGTTTAAAGAGTGCATTGTCTTGTTGTCTATCAACTCCCTATTTTATTTAACTGCACTGAAAGATATATCCTGAGAATTAAGTATAGTTTGTAGTATTTTTGACTCGAAAAAGGAAATCTTGTTTTCTTCCCGCTAATCAACTAATGGTGATTGGTCAGCAAATATTGTGGGAGCGCTCCTAGTATTCATTTAAATGCAAAATTGACTTTCAAGGAACATAAAGCTCGAACGTTGACAAAAATAAAAATAGCTTTAAGAAGCTAAGCATATCTTTGAGAGCTTGACTAAGTTCGGTGGCGAGTCAAATCAGGATGTTGTCAGTTGGGTCGCCGAATTGAAAGATGCTTGTTCCCTTGTTGGGTGGAATTCGATGCAGTCATATGTTTTTGGGAGGCGGTTGATGACCGATGCTGCTAAGATGTTCATTCAATGTGAAATAGGCACCAGGGATTGTGCTTCGAAGAAATCCAGTTTGCGGGAGTTCAGGCTCCTACGAATTAAACGATGTTAGTGGAAGAGGAATCACTAATCGAGTATTTTATCAAAGGACTGCGGAGTGTGAAGGTAAGCTCCTTGATCCAACCATTCGCTTAGTTAAGCTAAGCAGAGGATTTGGAATCTTGGAACAATACTGAAATGTTTCTTCAAGAAGATACGCGTATCAGCCAGCTCGAGGCCGTTGAGAGTGTATTAACTGAGCCAAATAGAACAACGTTGGAAGTTGTGAAAAACTTGTTCTGATAAGTCTACGGGAAATAGCTACAAATTTCTGCGTTGAACGTTTGCAAAAGCATGTCCTTATTGGATATTGTTTTTTGGAAAAACAAAGGAGAGTAATTAATTTTGTTTTAGTTTCTTTCACTTCTTTTCCGACTTTTTAACTTGGTTTGTTGACTTTATGAATAAATTAAATAAAGTGTTATGAATTAGAAACAGTATTTGTACCTTTATTTAATGTTTCGAATAAGGAAAATGTGTTCGATATTACGAATTTTTCGATATGGCGAATGCAACTGGACATTATATCATTCGTTATATTGGACCACCACTGTACTTACAATTAATTAATTTCATAAATGTACAAAAATCAAAATCAAATGTCTATCTGTATATCCGTCTGTCTGTTTGTCTGTCTATCTATCTATATATCTGTCTGTTTTCTCTATCTATCTATCTGTATTCTTAGCCGTGTGTCTGTCCGTCTGTCTGTATCTCTGTCTGTCCATCTATCTACCTGTCTGTCTATCTGTTCATCCACCAATCCAATCGAAATTTTTATAATTTTGTGCAATCCCGGGTAACACTTTGGTGATGAGTTCCATCGACAATGTGAACTCGCAGAAATTTGCCGGGAACGATATCAATCCAGTCGAAACATCAACAGAAATTTTGGCCATTGCCAAGCGCCAGCAGTTGTCTCGAGAATTCAGCAGCCGATAGGTCGTTCTGCAATGCGACTCTCATGTTCGTGGTCAATTTCAACTTCTTCACATGCCGCCACAAAGACGACGATTTCAGGCATGCATTAAGTTCATCCGTAGCAGTAGATTTCGGGATGACGGGAGAGCATCAACATAGCTCACCAAATCACCTCGCGTACGTCGCCTAAAGTTTGATCGTCTAATAGGAGGCATTAGTCAAGCAAATAACGTTCCCTAAAAAACAACAAATTCGTTTTTGACTAATCCTATTCAAAAGAAATTTACAAAAAAAAAACTTACGGAATAAATGTTTCGCAATGAATGCCCGCAAACCAATTGGATAATCTCACTTTTTACACGCAAACTTATTATCTGGAAAAATGATCGAATTGAAAAATATCACATTGAATTTCAATTGATCGTAATGTTTGTACCGTTTGCGGATGTTATGCGCGATAAGCGACTATCCGGAATCAGTGTTATAATTCGAAAAACTCGAATCAATTGCAGCAAGAAAAATGGAAAATTCGCTCAGAAGAAAATAACAATGCGAAAAGGATACCTGTCAAATTGTGCACAGCCTAAGTCCACGTATAACGCCATCTATCGGGTCGTGGCATTGACCGCAGTACAGAGCCATCTATTATTTATCTCGTTTACTTCTCCAACCAAAATGCACGCAAAACGTCTTTTATCACAATGAATTTCACAATTATCCGAAATTTTCGAAGCTTGACAACGAATTTTCCACCTTTACATCAAATCATGCGATAAAATGCAAAATTCAAATTTGTAAAAATTTGAAATGCAAAATTCCAATTTTTCGCGTTTTTCCGGGATTTTCCGAGTTTTCCACTAAGAATTTTATATTTTTCCATTCGAAAAGGCATTGCGGAACAATTGCACACAAAATTCCATACATTTAGATTTTTCCAATTTTCCGGAGAGTTTTCCCAAAATTTTCTTTCGTAAAACTTCTCCTGGCAATTACGAACAGCTGAAAAATAATTTGAGCCAAATCGGCCCAGCCGTTCTCAATTGATGAATTACTACACATTTTTCACACCATTTTTATAGGTATACATACATATGTACATATATAGATTACCAGTCACCAAACCGACCTATTGCTGCAGCAAGAGATGTCTGATGAGGGAGATATGCCAAACGAGGATTGCAGTGACGTGGAACCTGACGAGACCACAGATTTCGCGGTGTATGAAGACCCTGAATCCGACTCTGAAATGGAGGTTGATGACGAAGTACTAGCTCCGTTTGAGCAATCAAACTCAAAACACTGAAAGCCGACTCAAGCTCATAAAAAAAATAGCAGAAAAGCTTACAAAGCCGCACCGAGAACGTCGTGCAAAAAATTATCACCTTCAGAGGGATATTATCAAGAACCGTGTTCTACAAATAAGTGAAAATTCACCAAGCTTACCTAGTGTAGAAAAGCTTGAAATACGAAAAACATGCTGGAGTTGTGATCCAAGAAAGAGACGTAAGACAGTTTACTTATGTTTCATGTGCAAAACACCAATTTGCTTAGAGTGTGCGAGCAAAATTTACCGTAGCTGCCGCGAAGAATTTTGAATGTTGGTGACTTGCAATTTTGTTGAGGTTTTTTTTATGTTCGATTTTTTTTTTTTTTTTGTTTTCTTAGTTTATAAGAATTGTTAAACTACCTACACATTTCGTATAAAAAACTATCTCGTCGTTCGCAACATTACAAGGCGAACTCGGATGGACGCCCTTCCAGCTTGGATGCGCAAAGTGATCTTAACTCAATGCGCCCAACCCATCCACCGATCTGCAGTTGCAGGCTAACTACCTATCTCTATCTATTGTCCTGAGAGTAGGAGGGATTTCCCCACTCTCCTTAAGCTACCTATCTGTTTACAGAATTAATACCAAGAATTCGAAATTTTAAGTTCCTACTGCAACAGATCTCATTGTATGAGCATAGTCATTGTTTGCGCTAAAAGTGATAATACGTGAAGTTTTTAAGAAAATTACAAAATGTTACTTTAACTTATGTTATTTTAGTCTTTAAAATAAAGCTTAAATGTATTATCAACAATTTTATTGATTTTTTTTTATTTAATACCGGAAATTACGAAGCAGAGGTAAAAATCCGTAGCGGTCTCCAGGACCGCACGTAAGTTGTTAAGGAACTGAAATAGGTGATAGGTGGTAAAGGGCTAAGGACAACATAAAGGAATTCAACTCACTGTGGCCAAACAAAAGTACGAGTACTTCCTGCAATCATTTGCTTTCTGATTAAATTCAAATTAATCTCTGATTGAGTGTGAAATTGCTTTTTCTCACTCACTTATACGGACTTCTGAGCCATAATTTATGATAGATAACCTGTTACAATTTTCGACACTACCCGTATTTCCCTTGCCTAATACTTAAGTGCATCCATCTTTCTACGGAAGACATACCGACACCATATGTGAGTTCTCTATATACCCTCGTTCCTTCGAGTACACTATGCAATTAATACAAAATGAGATTTTCTAATGAAAATTTTAGTGATTGTACCATGTTAGCACATCTCATACCATCCGAAGTCCATCCAGCGCCAGCATATATAGATAGCAGTTTATCCATAGAGTGTGCGGGGATGATGATCAAATTACCCAGGGAAAAACTATAAGATACACTTCCATTCACCAGCTGAACCCTCCAACTATCATGCAACTGTAACCATCCCCCTAACCCTTATCGAAAGAGTGGAAATTATGAAATTATTAAAAATTAATGAGCGGTTGTAATTAGGAGTGTTTACCACCCTTCCCGTCCCAGCACAGACACACAAGACACAACCCCCGTTTCATGTAAGGTACTCGTATAGCTGGTTTAAAATGGTGATAGCTTGTATGGTTGTCCTTTTTTTTGTTGTTAGTTTTTCTCCCTCCCCCATCAAGGATAATGCAAAGTTTAACGTATCCTCTTTAGCGTTACATTGTGTGGCTCATGACCCGGCTCTGTTTCATGTTTGCTAAGCCGGAGCGGAGCGTATGAAAAAATGAAGGATGTTTGTTTTATAAAAAAAAGTGTGCATACTCATATGTGTTCGGTGAAAGAGAGTGTGCGAGAGTACATAGTACTTTGTCATTGAGATCATGTTTGATGAGGAACTGCTGTTGCAGTTGCAGCCCCCTCTAGTTGTCGGCGAAATGAAGCTAATTAATGAATTTTTAATGAAAGTAATGAGACTTTATTGGGAGTGTAGAAGCAAATTAAGAAGATAGTGGGAAGAGGAGTAGCCGGGTCGTAGATAGAAGTTTTTCCTTGGCGATGATGTGATATTTACAGCTTCGAGTGGAAACTCTTACCAAGAAGGAGCAATTTAATAATTAGGGTCGAGAGATTGGTAGCACACTTGACACACTAGGCAGACTGTCAATCGTTGAATTTTAAACAATCCAAAGCTACTTGCTACCAACACAATAAAAAAAAACACGTCAGTACGGATCTGTCCTATCTTATTCCTTGCCAGCACTTGGAATTCTTTTTACTCAAAGCTTATTTAAGTTTTCCAAAATGCAAGACAGCCTTCATTTTTTTTTTTTTTGAGAAGATGCAGTTTCATCAGCAAATGTTGATGTCACTTCTTGCCGGTAGATCCGATGTTCGTATAAGGTTGGGTCCAGAACGTTTCCCTGTGGGTTACCTTCCTTAATATTGTGTAACGTCGAGATAAAACTTTTATGTTTAACCAAAGAGTTTCCCAATATGAGGTTGCATTTGGATTTTTCAAGAAAACATTTTTTAAAGATTTAATTTTTATTTTAAGCGATAGAAGAAGGGTTGCTCACCATAGTAATAAAAAACAATATCAGCGAAATGATCTCCACGACTTCTGTTGGCATATCCAGGCTCTTTTGCTATAATTTTCCATCAAATCTGCGTACTCATCGATAACAACACAGATGTTGACATTGAGTACTTTAGTTGAATATTGAGCCCTAAAGAAAAAAAATTGTATGGTGTTAAATGGCACGTTGTGATCATCGTTTTAAAAAATGATTCGACCAGGAACTTTTCCCCGCAAAAGAGCAATGATCTCGGCACTTGTGTGGTACGCAGCGCCGCGTCAACTTATTAGAACTCTCAAGTTTCGCTTTCGGCCATAAAAATTCATTGATCATGGTTCAGTTTTTAGTACACCATACCAAAATAGGAAAAAAATTAAACACTTGCATAAATAGTCCCACTCCGGTGTCAGTCCGTCCGTTCATCTGCAACAAGCTCGCAGAGCCGAACTTTCTGCAAAATTTGAATTTGAATTTGAATTTGAACGAACAAAAAGACCGTGACAGCTGACAGTTCAGTGGTTATTAAAAATGGAGTGAACGAAAAAACAACGTGTTTTCATTATTTAGCAATGTTTTAGAAATAATGAAGGTTGGTGAAAAACTCAAATCTTGTGTGAATTTTGGGACACCCTTTAGTTAAAAATAGGGTGACAAATAGATTACGAAATTCAATCGGGTAGTGGGGTATTTAATGAACACTAGGAATTCTGTTTGCTCGTACCTGTATTATATTTTTCAATCCTCAACTCATTTCATTCATTTGCTATGTCGTAATCACATCACAATACAATGCGTGAGGGGAAAACTTTGGCTACGTAAGGAAAGAAATTGAGGAAAGAGAAAAAGATATATGTATTTGGAATATTTGTAGTAAGAGCTTTTTCTCTGGCTGTCTGCTAAAACCAAAATATGTATAATTTTTTATATAGGCGTGCGACATCTGCATAGATTTTTATCTGTGGAATAAGATTCAGTTGACGCAATCATAATTTGGCATCGTAATTTTGCCACACTAAGGCAGATCCTGGAAAAGAACAACGAATTTCAAGTCGAGACTAACCATCAACTTCAAAGCCGCATATGATAGAATTCATCGTCCTGAGCTCTACAAGGTGATGGCCGAATTCGGGATCCCGGCTAAACTGATCCAGCTATGCCGCGTGAAGCTGCGTGCAGTTTGGAAACAGTTCCTCCAAACTATTCCAAACATTCGCTGTCATGTGACTTCTTCAATCTTGTGCTGCAATAAAATGGTGCGCAGAGCAGGTGTAATCACGGAAGGCACTATCTTTCACAAATCTGTCCAGCTACTGTTATACGCGGACGACATCGACATCATCGGTCGCTCCCAGCGCGCCGTATTAGAGGCTTTTGCGGCAATTGAAGAACAAGCGAAACGAACGAACAGCCTGGGACAAAACGTCACTGTTGGCAACAGTAGAGGAGACTGGGGCACCTTTGAACGTGAGGCAGCAATTAATAAATATTTTAAAGCGTAAACCAAAATTTCCACATGGCGATACCCCCATCTTTTGTCGTCAATACTTTTCTGAGGTTTCCTCAGTTGTCGTCTGCCAGTAGCCGAGAGTGCAGAATTTATGCACACAATTTCGTTTTATAATTTTTTTTTTTTGTAACGGTGTTAAACATTTTTGGTGAGGGGCTCTGCTTGTGAGTACTATTTTTTGGAGGCACCGTTTCATTTGGAATAAGAATAAGGTAAGCGTTTTGCTAAATATTTTATACATAATTCATTATGCTGAGTTTTGTATCACTAGGCATGTTGTGGCAGGTTTGAAGAAAATGGACGGGGCACTTTTGAATACGTTCTAAGGTGCATACCTTCTCATTTAAAAGTTGATCCTCTTTTTGTTGAATTTATTTCTGATGGTATAATAATGTTTACCATCTACAAAAAAAAAGAACTACCGATCGTTACGCAAATTACACTAAGAGCGCCATTCTAGCAGTGTTGTTCTAGTTTGATTTTTCTATAAAAAAAATTAATTGTTTATTTAAAATGGTTTTAATTAAAATACAAATATTTGATTCATTTAAAAACAAGCGTGCAGCCTCTAATTTAGTACCGGAAACCATTAAAATACCTACAGTTCAAAAGTACCCCAGGCCTGTTCAAAGCTGCCCCGCTTGGGGCACATTTGAACATTAGGACTTATAATATACTTATAATATCACTTCTCAAAGTGAGAATAACTTAAAGACCAATATTTCAAATATATTGGTGTTAAGAAGCCTTCAAAGGAAAAAGTGTTCAAAGGTGCCCCAGTCTCCCCTTACTTCGAAATAGTTAAGGAGTTTAGTAAACATCAACTCCACGAATGACACCTTAGTGGAGATTCGACGAAGACTTACCCTAGGAAACCGCTACTACTTCGGTTTGGCAAGACAAATGGGTTCAAAACTCCTAACTTGGAAGACGAAATGCATGCTCTACAAAACATTGATCCTGCCAGTTCTGCTGTAGAGCCGAGTATTGGACGATAAGCAGGAAAGCAGGGAAGATTTTGAACACTTTCGAGAGAAAAATTCTTCGTCGGATATTCGGTCCCGTATGCGAGGAGGGCGAGTGGGCACCGTAGCGCAAGTGGTTAGTGCGTCGGACTACTGAGCCAGCGGTCTTGGGTTCGAATCCCGCCGCAAACAGTGCCCACCTCTTTCGAATGTCTGACAAACATCAAAGAGTATCATTTGTCACGATTGAGCTTCTCAACTCGCCGTTCGGAGTCGGCAAAAAACTGTAGGTCCCTTCCATTCGTGCAAAAATATAGCACGCACACACAAATGGTTGCGAGAAGCAGGCCCAGGTTCACCTCGAGCTGTAGCGCCAACTAAGTAAGTATGCGAGGAGGGCGAATTGAGGAGAAGATATAACCGCGAATTCTATGAGCTGTACCAAGATGTGGATGTAGTCCGAAAAGTCAAAACACGTCGACTACACTGGCTCGGCCATATCGAGCGAATGGACAACAACGCTCCAGCAAAGTGGATCTACGAATCACAGCCACCAGGTTCGAGACGACAAGAAAGACCGAACTTCCGGCTTAAAGACCAAGCTACCGCGGATGCTAGTGTGCTTGGTCTAGACAACTGGAAGCAGCGTGCCCGGGATTGAAGAGAGTGGAAGGCTGCCGTGTCTCAGGCAGGGACTCTTCACGGGTCGGGAGCCCATTAAGTAAGTAAGAAATTTTGCCATACATGGAATGCAAGTTATTCTAAGCGATGGAGCACATTTCCATCCTCGAGGCTTTGTTAATATGTAGAAAATCCAAGACTGAGCATTGATGATACTATCTATCGACAATATGAACTTGGTGTTTGGTAGGGATCTCGGGCAGGAAGCATCATTGTGCCTGATTTCAGATGCAGATGCGTCTATTACCGTGAATGGATTTCGCTATGGAACCATGATCATTAGTAGTAGTCGCGAATCCAATGCTCTTATGTGAAAAAAGTTTCCTGGCCGAATTATTTTTTGAAATTGTGATCAGAATAAACCACCGTGGGCCTTGTGTCTTTGAGTGGAGAAGGTTTATGCTTTAGACCTCGAAGCCAACATCATCGCTGTTATCGATGGAATAGAGTTGCAAATGTAATGTAACGACCTTCATGACAATGGTGTTGCCAATTATTGTGTTATACTATTCGTGACAAGAAGTGGTGGTGGCCTTTATAATTCTACAATGGTTAATTCACTGCACTGTAGTATAACATACAAATATTCGCCAGTTGGTCAGAAGCGAAATCGCTCGTGGCTTATTACTGTACTTATACACAGACTTACCAACACTATCTGATATGTCTAATTTTGAGAAATCAGAAAGACCACTAGCAATGCCACGTGCAAATGTTCATAGTCACGTTTCCTATAAAAATTGCCTTTTGGCCATTTTATTTAGATTCCAATGTAGGAGCAATGCGGACCATTTCCCGAACCCAGCAGACGACATACAATAAAAGGGATACCCCACAAGCTAATGATAATTATTCCTATTTATTTTGTTTACTTGATATATTTGGTTAAATACTCTTTCTCTTAGAGTGTAGAGGAAAATGCACTAGCCATATGGAATTTCCCAGAGACGATGACATCAGGACACTGGTCAAAAAAACTTCGACATTAAGCTCTTCTTTTTTTCTTTCTTTAGGTGGCGCTACAGTTCGGTGTGAAAGTGGGCCTGCTTCTCGCAACCATTTATGTATGCGTGTAATATTTCTGCACCTACAGTTTTTCGACAGTTGAGAAGCTCAATCGTGACAAATGCTTTGATGCTTGTCAGACATTCGAAAGAGGTGGCAACCGTGAAAAACTTTTTTAGGTGTTGGACCCGGGCTGAGATTGAACCCGAGCAGCATATGCGTAGTTGTCCAACGCATTAACCACCACGGCCACGGCCACCGACATTAAGCTCAGTGACAAGAAAGACTGGAGCAATGAATCTAGTATCTACAGGCTGAGTCCTCAAACCATTAAATGGTGCACGCATGATGCGATGCAGACAAACTTGTTGGAAAAGGAACCGCCATACCGTCCGTGGGTCCTGGGTCCTTCTTTGGCATAGGGGAATATACCGCAAAGGATGAGCCTCGATCATTGGAGAAGGCAAACAGGGCTAAAATTTGGACAGAAATTAAGGGTTTAAGACTTTTGGGTAGTTACAATCTGAAAAGATTCTCACTGCGCTCCTCGGGACATGACATCTCAGGAAGCTAGGTCTATCAGATGAAGACTCATGCAGATTTGTCAATGAGTAAAGTGAAACTCCGGAACACATACTGATGGAATGTGGAGCATTAACCCAGAAAAGATTCAAGTGCATGGGAAAATACCAAATTACATTAGAGGATCTACGACTCATAGCATTCAATCTTCTACTGCGATTTCTCAGGGAAATTGGTCTGGATGATGTGCTAGGACATGACCAATGGAATTTTCACCTGAGCTAGGTGTGAGCGAAGTTCTCTCTAATCGATTCCAATAGGAATAATGACGAGAGGTATGTTCCTTCGTCTAGGACTTGTAGGGGGCACAATATATCCTAAGATCGCGGTGCAGCTCACCCTTAACAAGAATAATAATTATAAAGTGTCCTGTGGCAATTATAGTTTCCGATAACCATCGTTTTCTCTGGATTCTACAAAAGTCAAAATATGTTCCCGATAAATCTGAGTTTTACTATGTAACATAATGTACAAATGTATATCCCTTGGCCTCAAATGTAAGCGATTGCTTTGCAATTTTAGTCGTGTCTTTTCCAGCGATTTCTCTACATCTACCAGAGCAATTCCCTCCTTGGGGGCGAAACATTTGATATTATCCTGCCGGCTTATGTTGTCGATATAATAACCGTCATCATTGTTCTCAAAGCCGTGCGGTAAATTAGAATCGATTACTAACTAGTGCCCGCAAGTGTTCTTACCTAAGCCCACAACAATCAAACCGCCCCCACCCCATCGGGATGTAAACACGCCATTTCATCGCAGAGAGGGAAATCAATTACTGGAATCTTTAATGAATCCTTATGTGTCTGATGATTTGCCCACGCACCAAAGCAAAGTTATTTCAATTAGAATAGAGAGACATGTTCTAAGAAACACTAAGTACCCCATTATCTTCGAGGATTGGTTTTTTTTTTACCTTTGCTTGCACGCACCAAGTTTCTTAGTAAACCCTTTCAAAGGACTAAATAATTCATGACAAAGTTACCGTTAATACAGAAAAATACGACTACAAAAAATCCATGAACAGTCATAATTCATTAAAAAGACGGAAGTTGTAATCAGGATTATTGTTTCCCTTTCATCATTGTCCTTGTGTTTGAGTCCTTTTTTGTGACGTGAGAGTGTTTTGTGGCTATTTTCAAATTCTTCTGTTTTTTTTTTTTTTTTTACCTCGGTAGGTGGTTGGGGGAAGGGGTTGAAGATGGAAATTAATTTGCCACTCTAATGTAATATGACAGTTATTAATAGTGGCACAAAATAGCTTCCCTGGCGAACCTACTCAAAAGGAAGTCATTGCCAAAGGAGCAGCTAAAAACAGCAACTGGCAGCAGGACTTCAGTCGTCTCTCGACTGCCTGCAATTGTTTTGTTTTGTGTCAATCAAAACGTAGCTGTAACAGGCACACAATTACAGAGTTCAAGGGGGATTTGTGTGTGTGTGTGTGGCCATTTTGGACAGGACAAGGATACATAGAAACAGAATTGCAGTTAAGAATGATGTGTGTGGTTCGAGGTTAGAGGAATGTGGTCCGTTCTCTTTGTGAGTGCGGTATACACTCGGATCTTACATAGGTAACGCCTTACATGGGAGACGAATGGCTTGAGATATTTTTCGTTTTGGAATTCTGTCAGGAGCAGGTGGAATTATAGTGAATGCATACTGCGTGAGTAAGTAACTGAGTTGGTAACTGGAGTGTGTGACTTTGTGTTCAGTGACTGTGCGCAAAGATTCGAATAAGTAGTTTTTCAGGATTTCTAAGAAATAAAAAGGACGACTTACATGTAACGAAATAAGGAAAATATCTTTGAGGTTAGCTTTTAAGTGAACTCTCTCATTAGGTGTATACACGGGTGATCAATTTTCATTTTAATAGGTTGCAACCCAGGTCCTTTTGAACTTAGTATAGTTTGGCTTGCATAAAGTACTTCAAAGGTGACCTTCTGCCACTGGGTACACTCGTTCTTTGTAATGCTGATGTCGGCTCCTTCTCTCCGGTTCGTCGAAACTTGAATGACTCTTTAGCAGAATTGTCAAAGGGATTGAAGTTTTAGAAAGTTCGAAACGACAGCAACAACAATGTAGTCTCAGGGTTGTATTGGTCTGGATTACCTTGTAATGCATTGAAGATCTCTTCGATATGGAGCACGAGTATCTATTGTATCCGCCGATGGCTTTCGATTTCTTTCGTAAAATTGACTCTTTGGACTTAGTCTATGGTGTTTGGGATTTTGTCTGGCCCTAAATGCACAGCGACTACCAGGTATAGGGGAAAAAATTGAGCGTAGCTGCGCGATAGAAGTGAAACTTGACTTGAAAAATACGATGTAGATCACGTAGCTTATTGTTTGTCTTGTCAAACCCTTTGGTTTGATACCCATATAATGGAGGTCGTGAGAGAATGGTAGTCCGCCATCTTGGTGGACCGCCATGTTGAATTGTTGAATTTCGAATGACGACACCTAGCTTATTGTTTGTCTTGTCAAACCTTGTCTTTCTTGTCAAACCCTTTCATTTGATACCCATATTAAAAAAGTCGTGAAGATAACGGAAACCTGCCATCTTGGGGTATCCGCCATATTGAATGTTTCTATGACGTCATATAACCCAAGATACTCTCCGGGTCAAATCGAATCCAAGTTTAGACTGTAGCGATAGCGCTATACACTTTTTCTTTATCCCCAATGCGATCGAAACTATAGCAAATAATGCAATGACTGGACATCCAACAACTGCGAAAGACAGCGTACCATCCAGAATCTAATGGCATCAGAGGTACCATCGTACCCTTTAGGCTGCAAGAAAGTGTCACACCCACATGATCACTGGACAGACGTTCTACCGACAGTATTGTTTGGCTTACACAGAACGGTCCAGAGTTATCTGGTTCTAAAATTCGGTTGCACCATTGCAGTCTTTTCTAGGACAAAAGGTATCGTAGTATATTCCTGGTGTGAAAGTTCGCTCAAAAATACGGATATATGGGCGAATTGACAGCTATGTCAGTCAGGCCTTCAGCTTGGTTCTTAGCTAACTGCTTCTAGTTGCGCACTCCAAGTGATGACTCCTTGATGATGTCGTCCTCCGTTGTCGTCTGTTGTCCTCTGTGAATCTTTAACACACGTACAAGTACATATATATGTATATGTACATTGTACATCGGAATCAGAAAGTCGAAAATAAATTGTCTCGAGAATGCTGACGCCAACCGTCTGAATCTGCATTTTGTTTCCCTTCCTCCACCGCCCGTTTCTACCCTCGAGTTCCCTACTAATAACGAATTTCATGGCGCACAAGAATCAAGAATCTGAACATCCCAGTTTCGGTTTTATAGGGGCCAGCTGTGTCGAAATGGTCGATAGCATACTTTCGGTCAGGTCGAATGCCATCGGCACCCTTTCTTTTTAAAAGTAACTCTCCCTGTTGTACTGCTTTACATTGTGCACATTTTTAACACCATCCTTACAACGGGAGACTTTCCTGCCGGGTGGAAATTGGCTTATGTCTTACCAGTACCCAAAAATGTCATATGTAATGTGTTTAGAATTATCTCTATTTTGTCATTTCTTTCAAAAGCTTTCGAATTAATTTAAAAAAAAAAAAATCAGATGAGCTACTTTCTTATGACGTACAACCTCTTCCGTCAAAAACATAGCTATGTAACCGCCTTGCTAAACTTTATCAAATATCTTCGCCAAACACAAGATGATGATAATGTCAGCTTTCTAGTTCTTCTCGATTTCTCCAAGGCCTTTGACATAGTGGTTCACCGTCGTCTTACTGATAAGCTCCGTCGACTATACGACTTCTCGCCTGAAGCTTATATCATCCTATCTGTTGAATAGAATGCAAGCTGTTCAAATCAATGGGAGTCAGTCGGAGTTTCCCTCAACCATTAGGGGCGTTCCACAAGGATCCATACTTGGTCCCTTACTGTTTTCCATATATGTCAACGAGTTTCCCTCTATTGTTTAGTTCGTCCCATATGTATGTATGCCGACGATGACAAATGTACTATAGTTGCTGTCTTGGACTCATAGAAAATGGTGCTTCGTGCATGACCTGGAGAAAGTAGCACCTTGGGCTCAATTTGATGGCATCGCTATAAACCTGTTGAAGTCCAAGTGGCTGGTCATATCGAAAAACACCCCGGATTTAACGTACTTACTTCTCCCAAATTATTTTAAGTAATGGCGCTATCGAGTTTGTCGAAACCGCCAAGAATGCAGGAGTTATTTTCACTGGAAATCTCACTTGGAGTGCTACGGACACTTCAAATGCTTGAGAAAAGCCTATCATACTATCATAACCATTTTTTCCAGTTGCAACTTCTCAAGCCAAGGAAAGCTGCATGTCGTCTTCATTAGCACCTTTTTGGACTCAGACTATATATAAAAGGGTCCCGAATTTTTCAAATAGGCTGCTCAATATGCAACTCGAGAGCAATTTTCAGTTCTGCACCGTATTTACATATTGCTTTCGAAAATTCTGCTTACCCACCAACCACCCTACCTTTTCGAGAGGATCACAAGGCTTTCCTCGGTCAGGTCTGGTTAGCTGATTCAACCACGTTCTTATTAACGCCTGTGTGTAAACATTATAAGGGTATTCATATCCCCTTTAGCGTGTGTACCTAGATCATAAAAAAAAAAACGACACCCGCCTGTGGAATTCCTTGCCGCGTCATATTAAATAAATTAATAACTTAGCAAGATTTAACTACGACTCTTTAGGTGATTCCTAATAGATCACTCCTACCGAGCTCCTGAACAAGGTCTGGGTGAACCTACTTGTCCATTTAGATGAGCATGGTCTACTCATGTGTTTTGGATGCATCTAGATATACGATATTATATTAGGAAACAGCCAATCGCTTTGTTTTGGATTTTCCGATCACAGGACAGATTTCTTAATCCCATGGGGCTTGAAATCATTGGAAAGAGTTAATGGCAAATTAAATTTTTCCCTCATCCTTTGTTTGCATAATGTTTTTCACTGAGGAAATCCTTACCAGAAATATTTAAAGTGAAGTAACCTAATCCCATAACTAAAAGGGCTCTCATCAGTGACACCTCAGTCTCAATCTCAAGTCAATCAACCAAGTGACTTCCTCCTACTTGACGTGGCGTAATGAGACATATTCTCTCAACTCCATCGAAATCTTAGATGTAAATTCGGCAGAGTTCCAATTATAACAGGATAATTATTAATTAAAACCCCCGACAACCATTTGGCAACGTCAGACGTCCAAATAAAAACACCATTATGCCGTTCTTGACTTTCTCCTCGGGCGTAAGAAAAACATCCTCTCATTTCCACTTATTCACATTGATGGCATGGCGATGTACGATTGAAAGGAGCCAGAGTAAAGACAAGCAATAAACAACACCACACTATGTCAAGTGGAAAATATCCTTTTTAGCCAAACTGGTTTCTTCTCATCTTACCATGGTAACACCACTCTCCCTCATAATTCGAAATGATGCCTCTAGGGTCCTTTAGCATCACTATCTCGCTAACTGGCATAGCATATTTGACCTCCTACACTCACACAAACACACGACTGGGAGTAGAGGAACATGTGTAAACATTAAGGACCAGCAAATAATGCCCGCAAAGAAAAATCACTTCGTCGTCGTCGCTACCGCCACCGGGTTCTGCTATACGAGAAATGCCTGATGGGTTACTACTTCCAACCATTCTACTGGGTGGATATTAGAAACGTGATGTTTTCGTTGTCCTGTATCAAATTATAACCAACGGGTCGAGGATACCGACAGAGACAGAGCGAGACAGAGAATAAGGAAAACTTTAATCAGAGCCAGAGTGAAGGATGCACATGGAAAGGATCGATTCCTATGACCAAACGTGCGTGCGTGTGTGTTATAAGTGATGAAAGGATTTTGAACCATTTAAAGGGTTCGTTCTTGTCATTAACTTTATGTGGCATATCAGTGGGAGAGCTTCTGGAATGAGTGGGAATATAAATCACATTCTTTTTCGTCAGCAGAAAAGATTTCCTTTCGAAAAAGTCATTGCATCAGGACAATCTCTCTTTCGTAGCTTGAAAGGTACAGCATAAACAATTTTATTAGTACTTGGCTGATGTAAGTGCTTTTCCGCTAAGAAAATAAAAGAAGAAGAAGAATTACATGACCTAGCTGAAGTTGATTGCCAGTATAATAAATCGACAGGAATAAAATGCAAAAACAAAAATGAAAGGAAACTCTTTGCCAAACGCATGAAAATTTGTGTGTGGAAGGAAGCATTTCTGCAGCCAAAAATGCAAAGTAGTACTTTAAGTTTATGCTCGTTTTTTGTTTTTTTTTTTTCATTTTGTATTTGTTTTATATTTTTGTGATTATTGTGAGCACATTGATCAAATGGTGAGAATAAAATTGAAAAAATTCCCGACGCGAAGTATCGGAAAATTATTTTGACGGATGTTTTCGTTTTACAATTTCGTGTTTTTATTATTGTAAAGTTAAAAATGTAGTGTCAATTTAATGGATAACGACTGATGAGATACTTCTAGGGGGTGATAGTGTTTAAGAGAACTCTCCACCAGGCGTGTTCTCTTTTTTTTTTAAACATACATATATTTACAATTGTTTCTCGAAATACGACCTGTGGTCTATTTCACCAACTTACAAATTGTTATTTACAAGCACTTTTTCAACAAATTTGTAGAAAAATCGATTTATTCTGTTTCACAAAATATTTGTGCTACAAAATTGTAGTTGTAGTTTACAAAGGGAAATTTGTAGAAATTTCATTATTTTCGTTTCACCAAAAGTTAATTTTCTTTGTTGCTAACAAGTACAAAATTGTTAAAATTCATATTTTTTTGTAAGTTTGTGTTTCACGAAATCAAGAAATTTTACATATTTTTCAGTTGCTGAAAATTTCTTACAATAGAAAGATCGTGTGTCGATTTAATAACAATTTGTATTTTTTTAAAAAAATCGCATTTCAAACCTAAAAATGTCCTAACGTCAAAGGCACCGATAGTGATATATAGGTAAGTGTAGATTTTGTGCTTAATAGACCAAGGAAAATATATCGTCCGCAAATTAACTATGAAATTGAAGATTCTTTTGTTTTCAACGAAAAGTTTCGGTCAGAGGAAATAATAAGACAAATTGGACCTAGGATTGCAAATGAGTCTGAAAAAATATTTTGACTGACACCGAAACAGCAACTTCTCGTTATCATTAAACCGGTGATAAAAATTTTGTTCTGTTTATTCATTTTTGTCCTTGATGTTATTTATCAGTTAGTGTGAACCCACGCTGAATAGAGCAAAACTTTGTTGGATACACATATTTCAATGCGAGTAGGTACCCCCATTGAATAAAGCAAAACAAAGCAGCCTAAGGGTAGACACACACCAAAGAAAGCATGGACAAACAAAGCAAAAAAGCCTGTTAGTAACCCACACCAAATAAAACAAGTCAAAAAACACATTTTTGTTTTGCTTCATTTGGTGTGGGCTATTGATAGGCGTGATTTATAAGTTTTCTCCTAGCCAGCCAAACTCTAACTAGCTTAACTACACAAAAAAACGAATGACTTACTTACTTAGTTGGCGCTACAGCTCGAAGTGAACCTGGGCCTGCTTCTCGCAACCATTTGTGTGTGCGTGTTATATTTTTTGGACCTACAGTTCTTTGCCGACTCCGAACAGCGAGTTGAGAAGCTCAATAGTGACAAATGATACTCTTTGATGCTTGTCAGACAATCGAAAGAGGTGGGCACTGTGAAAAACGTTTAGGTGTTTGCGGCGGGATTCGAACCCAAGACCGCTCAGTAGTCCGTCGCACTAACCACTTGCGCTACGGTGCCCACTAAACGAATGAACGAAACATTATTTTGACATTTATGTACACTTAAAGTAATAATTATAATAACAACTAACTAATAATAATAAAAACTTAAAACTACACAAAAAATTCGAAAAGTATTGAACGAAGCATTAATTCCAAAAATTCATCGCTCGCATGTTTCAATCAATTTTGTTTATTTTGTCTGTTTGACTGAGTTGATGTGGGCGCTCTCATTTGATTTCATGTATTTTTCGCCTTTTTATGCATAAACTGTCTTCTCGTGTCTGTGCCTTACTTGACTAACTTGACTGTTTTGCTTATTTCAATTTCCGTAGCCCCATAAACACACGTGGGATTTATGACTTAGGCAGTCAAGAAAAATCGTTTGCGTTAGTCGGCTTTGTTTTGCTTTATTCAATGGGGGTACTTGCATTGAAATGTGTGTATTTTATGCTTTAAAAAAAATAAAAAATTGTTTTATTTATCTAACACAGCTTTGTTCTATTCAGTGTGTGTTCACACTTAGAGAGCTTACAAATTTGTGAAAAACAGTTGTTGTGTACAACTTTGCGGAGTAAATGGTGAAACGGCTTTGTTTTGAATTTGTAAATAACAAATACAATTTCCCTTAATTTTTGTTTCTCTTTTTTACAGATTTGTTGGAATAAAGTTTGTAGTTTGTGAAACAGAAAATCGGTAAACAAATTTGTAAATGTAATCAACAAATACAAATTTGTAATTGTACTTGTAATTTGGTGAAATAGGCCACTGATTTACCTATTCTATGATTTAGTTGAGCAACTTAGCAGAGGTTACAGCATTATTAAAAGCACTATTAATTGGACAGAGCGAGTCCGATATAAGCCTGAAAGACCGATGTCGTCAACATTCACATGTTGACATGTTGTCCGACTTCACTTTGCAACTTGCAAGTGAATATGAAAGATGTCGGACAAACTGAGAGCAGCACTTATGATTGATAAACTTTTAGGATAAGGAAAAGAAAGAAAAAGGAAGCGAATTTGCGTACTAGGAATGGGTGAAAAGCAACCATAGTTTTCTTATGTTAATTTGCTAGCAGAATAACAATCATTGAATTCTCCAGGCGATTATCAGAATTTTTTATATTTCCAATTTTTTTTCCAGAATTTAAAATTTCCATACACAGCCATTCTTAATTTTCCGACAACAACTACACACACCCCTTGAAATACAGTCCGACCACCAAAATATCAAAAAACATTTATAGCCATCCGACATGTCTGTCGTTCGACTGTGCGTCGTTTCTTGCGTTCACTCACATTGTCAGATTTGTTCGGATAGGCCAAGTCTAACAGATATGTCGGATCGTGTGTACCCCCTAATCAAGCTTAAAATTGCACATATGTAAATACACTTAACATACAAACCTATTTCAGAAATACAACAGGATTTATAAATGCACATATGTAGTTGTTGGATAATAACGCAAATGCACACTCCACAGTTTCCATTTTTGTTTCGTTACTTTACTTACTTAATTGGCGCTACAGCTCGAGGTGAACCTAGGCCTGCTTCTCGCAACCATTTGTGTGTGCGTGTTATATTTTTGCACGAATGGAAGGGACCTACAGTTTTTTTGCCGACTCCGAACGGCGAGTTGAGAAGCTCAATCATGACATATGATACTCTTTGATGCTTGTCAGACATTCGAAAGAGGTGGGCACTGTGAAAAACTTTTAGGTGTTTGCGGCGGGATTCGAACCCAAGACCGCTGGCTCAGTAGTCCGACGCACTAACCACTTGCGCTACGGTGCCCACGTTACTTTGCAAAGTGTAAAAAAGAAGAAAACAAAAAAAAAAAAATAAATATGTTTAAAGTTTGTCATACGTAGATGGGTTTTGTCCATTTAAGAGAGAGCGACATTCTATTGCGGTTACGAAAATTGGTGTCCGTGTCCGGTTATGAGAGTGTTCGGTTATGGGACATTTTTTTATATGAAAAATCGTGTATTTATTTCCGTTCTTTGAAATCCATCCAGTTATAAGAGGTGTCCGGTTATGAGAGGTGTCCGTAAGGAGAGAGTATACTATATATGCAAATTGTACTTTTAAATAATAGCAATATAACATAAGTTCTGCATGGATACCAGGTCATGCTAGCATCAAAAGGAATGAGGTTGCAGATGGCGCAGACAAGGAAGCCATTCGTTATCTATATTTAAAAGAAGTGACGAATATCATTCAGCTCATCCGGAGAGTTTTCATTGCTAATGAAAATGAAGAGCTGGAGAGCTCTTTGAAGAACGAAAAGAATTTTCTTCGAACATAATCATTTCTCACATCTCAGAACTCCAAACAATAAAACACTAACAAGAGAAGAATGTACATATAATATGTACATATATCGCTATTTCGGATCAGAGTAGGAAGAACTCTATTCATTGGTCGGCACTACTTAACAAGGAGCCCTCAGACGAGTGCGGAAACCGTAGGGAGATTCTTTCTATTTGGCACATCTTTGCTGAATGTTCAATTTTCACCAAACGAAAAACACCGACTTACTGGAAAAGAAACAGAAGCGGCTAGCAAAAATCCTTGCACCATTCGATTTTCGGACGATTCAACGCATAAAAGAAGCCAATTCATTGCATAACAAGTTTAAGGACATCTACAGTCAGCGTCAAAAGTGAGTAGAAAACAATGCATACATTGTTAATATTCACTTTTCCTATAATTTATGTATGGACTCTCTGCTGAAAAGGTAAACTATCTTAAGTCTATTTTCATAGTTTTTCAGGAGAGCAAAAAAACATCAAAAAACGCAATTTGAAAAAAGCCTCTAACTATTAACTCTTAGGGAAGGGCTTTTTAGAACCGAAATTTTATCTTCTTTTCTCCTAGCCACATTTCAAAACTATATTTTAAAAAATCAGCGAAATATTAAGCAAAATGGAAGTAAAGATGATTTACCTTTCGCGCCTTTGCACTTCAAGAAATCTTAAGTTGAGATAAGATACTTTAGCGAATTTTGTAGAGAATCGATGTCAGTTCTTAAATCGACTTAAGATGAATTGCAAATGTCAGTGCATTGTTTAATGAAACATGAGCATAACATAAGATGTTTTGTACTTTTTAACCCTAATTCTACCAGGTTATATTTTTTACACAAACTACCGCGTTGTGACTCTCAGTCACATGTGAATGTTTAAGAATGCTAATATAAAAAAATTTTTGGTACATGCAAATAAATAGAAAGCAGGAACTTTATTAAACATTTAATTACTTATTTATACATTTTCAATAAACTAAAATTCTCTGATAGTGCGTATTGCAGCCATTTAGACCACACTCATTAGAACTTTATTCGTACGCCCTTGTTTTTAATGGATACATGTGGCATCGACTACGAATATTATATGCTGTCGATCTCGATGGTGACGACGGCGTGGCGTATTGATATCACTATTTGCTGATGTTGTTGCAATGGTCAGAAATAAGTTCACAATGTGTGCATTTACTCTGCTAAGATATCGCAGACTTCTTCGTTGAATGTTAGATACAACCATATCCTAATCCAACCCTTTTAGAAGAGTTTGCGGCGAATATTTTCCATTGGCCTCATGAATTCAGGGCAAAAACAAAGCCACACAACTGTTAAAGTAACCCCGCAAAGTTAGGTTAGGTTGAGAGGGGTTGTTAGGTTGAGCAATCAGAGTGAGTCCATCGGGACCCCTCAACCTAACCTTGCGGGGTAGCTTTAACAATTGTGTGGCTTTGTCATGTAAAGCTTCCCAACTCGCCGTTCGGAGTCGGCAAAAAACTGTAGATCCCTTCCATTCGTGCAAAAATATAACACACACACGCAAATGGTTGCGAGAAGTAGGCGCTGGTACAACCCGAACTGTAGCGCAACTTAAAGAAAGAAGATACTTCACATGATCATTTCTGTATCTTCAATTATTTTTAGAGTAATTTGAAAGCTACCTCGCAAACATCCACCAAATTTCAATTTTGCATTACTGGCTATCTATTTGTTTTTCGTTTTACCAAGTTTGCATGCGGATGAACTTTTTTATGGGCGGATTACCCCCACTCACTATGTAGTTACTATGATACACGTCGTTTAGGAAACCAAATACACGTACAGCCACATTTTGAAAACGCATGCTATGTTTTGAAATTCGGGCTACATTAAAAATGACTGTGTGTCTGTAAGTCACAACGTGGTAGTTAACGTTAGTATTTTTAGAACGGTAAAAAACAATTCAAACCAAGAACTAAAAATTAATTTAAATTAGCGCGTTTTATTAAGAACTGTTTTAAAGTAGAATACACAAGCCCAAAAGTAAGTTACCGACGTTGTTAACAGAAATACAACCGAAATAATTTCGAATGTGACTCAAAGTCACAACGTGGTAGGATTAGGGTTAAATTCGAAACTTTAGGTCATAAAATAATTTTTTTCTTCTAAGGAAACATTAATAAGAACTTACAAAATAAAATAAATAGCATTATATTCAATAAAATTACACTTTTTACTGTGATTTAAGAACTTAAGAAGAAATAAAAATAATTACATCATCAGTTTCGTTTAAGTCAGGGCCTGCAACACAACATTACAAGTCGACAAGTCTAAATTCACTTGTCGAACAATGCTTATCCGACAAGTATAAATTAATTCTGTAATAGAACTCAAATCGTTGCACTTGTCCAAAGAATTAATTTCCCTTGACTTGCCGGCATTCACTTAAATAATAAGTGTCAATAAACAGATGATCACTTACATACATCAAAATTAATTCTTGGCTCAAAAACGTTCAACCTGTGATGAGGTTCACTCTGTTATCACTATCAAACTCAGAATCAAAAAAGTACATTTTCAATTAAATATTATATTATTTCTGTATTATTATATTCTGCTTTTAGATATTACATAAAAAATGCACTTGTCGGCTTTTGACAATATTCAAATCACCTGTCCTCAATGAACCACAAGTCTACAAGTGTTTCTTGATACTTGTCATGTTCTGTTATAGAAATAGGGAAATTATATAATTTCACAATTGTCATCTTTCCTCTGGACAATTATTGTCGAAGTGCTCACGGATTTGTCGTTTTGTGTTATACAATTTTGTGCAAGTTGTCGAAATTCACTTGTCCTACAAGTAGATACTTATCACGTTGTGTTACAGGCCTCTAGTCCATCTTCGGTTGGCAAGTTTAAATAAAAATTATGGAAATTAATATTTATTAAATCTTATATGTCCACCAGATATTTCTTCTTTGCTGAAGTTATGTTAATAGGCCCGCTATAAGATGCTTTCAGGAATTTCCGTTAACTTTTCCTATTTCCTCCTGTTTTTTTAAGCATTCAGTATTCGAAGAATGACAGCTGCACGACAATAATCCTTGCTATACATAAATCCTGAGACGTATTAAAAATCTAAATGCACTGCACTGAAATAACATCTTAAGTTGACTATGATTTAGTAATGATTCGCCTAAATGCACCCGGCAAAATATCTTATGTCGACATAAATCTGATAAATATTTTTTTTAAAATTTGAATATTATCCTAAGTAGACTTAGGATATTTTACCTTTTCACACATTTGATACACATTTCACATGCATTTTATCTTAAGTCGACTTAGGTACACAATTTTTAGTAACTTACACGGAGCAAACAATCTTATATCGACATAAGATGTTTTAGCTTTTCACGAAATGCCAATTATATTTTGGCCAAAACATCTTAACTGACATAAGATGCTTTTTTTATAAGTAGTATATCATCTTATGTGGACTTAAGATAATTTAGCAAATGCTAATATGCATTTTTATCGACTTAAGATGATTTTGTTTTTATATAACTCGGGTTACAAGATAGGTACAAGGACGAGGATTTGATACAACTACGCGTATTGAATTGGCGAACGTAATGCAATAAACTGTTAAGAATTTACTTAAGTAGACTTAAGATAGTTTACCTTTCAGCAGAGGACTATTTAACATTAATATTAAAAAAAAAAAATTGTTGTTGTTTTCTGTTACACATGAACAAAACTTTGTTTAACCGTTTTTCAATATTGTGTATCTTTTTTGTTTTTTATAAGAAAAGTGAATGTTATTAATGTATGCATTGTTGTCTACTCACTTTTGACGCTGACTGTACATATGTAACATCAATAACAGTATATGTATATACTTTGTTATGTACACAGTTTATAAAAAAAAATCATTATATTAATTATATTGATATATTAGCTGTCCCGCTCGGCTTCGCCCGTGCACTAAAACAGTCGTGTTACTAGGTTAAACGCTGCTCTTGTAATGTAGTTTTCTGTAGAAATAACGCATGTCAAGTCTGACATTTTAATTTTTAATTTTAGCTCCCAGACGTTGTTTAACCCATTCCCGTATGTTACGCCATGAGTTTGAGTTAAATATGTACTTAATCTTTATTTGATTGATGAATTAATGGAGTAAAGGATTATACAAAAACATATTTCCGCTTTCACATAATTTTATGCAGAATATAATTTTATTTAAGTACTAAACTATTAATGACCCGGTGAATTTGTACCACCTAAAATGAATTTGATTGTAATTCTTCATAAGCGATTATGAATCCCAATCAACGCTCCAACTCCAATTCATTGAGATCGGCAATATTGTCACTGTGTAGGGTTTAAGTTTCGTTTGGTTATTAAATGAAACTCGTTAATTCAATGGATTTCAATCTATTATATAAAAATGAATGTATATGTATGTTTATTTTCTTATTTGTCCTTTAAAGACTCGGAAACTACCCAACCGATTTTGGTAAAATTTTCGGAGTGCGTTTTTCTTAATACATAAAGGATACAATACAGCATCAGTGCGATTACTCAACAACTGGTGATTTTGGTACCTGTCATACAAAATTTCGTAATTTCAGGTGAAATGTGAATATGAATCATTTTGGTCAATTAATATAGACAAACAGACAGTCAGACAGACAGATAGATATATAGATAGATAGACAGACAGACAGGCAGATAGATAGATAGATAGATAGATAGACAGACAGACAGACAGACAGACAGACAGACAGACAGATAGATAGATAGATAGATAGATAGATAGATAGATAGATAGATAGACAGACAGGCAGACAGACAGACAGATAGACAGACAAACAGATAGATAGATAGACAGACAGACAGATAGATTGATAGACAGACAGATGCTGAAATCGAAAAGCAGATGGAATGCGATAGCAACTTTTTTAGTTCACATACAAAAAGAGCTCAGACGGGAGGAGAGTCACAGAAGAGGTGAACAGGCGCAAACGAGATCGGCCGTTTAAAAATGGAAAATCCGCCCCGCGAAGTAATACCTGACGGTAGTCCCGCGGGGCGAGGATCTGAGCTAGCAGAGGTTAGGTTTAGTGAAAAAGAATCTCACACTACCGTATTTCATGGAGAATCGGTGAATATGGAAGGTTCCCCCTCCGCTTACCAAAAAAAAAAAGATAGATTGATAGACAGTCAGACAGACAGACAGACAGATAGATAGACAGATGGATAGAGAGACAGACAGATAGATAGATATGTGGATAGATAGACGGACAGACAGACAGACAGACAGACAGACAGACAGACAGACAGATAGACAGACAAACAGATAGATAGATAGACAGGCAGACATACAGACAGACAGACAGACAGATAGATTGACAGACAGACAGACAGAGATTAATATAGATTTTGTTAATAACTTGACATGTTTGCAGATGACGTTCAGTTATATTTGAGCTATTCAGCAGTGAGCATTAAAGCATAACTTCTCTCTTAATCCGGGGAAGTCCAAAACATAATGGGTGCATTCCACTGATTAAATTGGGTCAATCAACTATTGATTACGTCCCATCTGTTAGGAACTTATGGATAATCTTCAACGACACCTTCTTACAATCTGATATTCAGATAATCTTAATGAAAAATATTGTTTGGTATAAATAATTAAATGAACAAATTGTTTAAACCCTCTCCACCGGTCATAAACAATCGACTCGCCCTCAGTGATTGAATACCTATTGGATATTATGACCCCTAATTATTCATCTAAAACCCTTTATAAAACCATCACTTCTTTCCCTGATTACCTCTCTTTCAGGAAAAAATTCCCAAAATCCGGTCGTAATTAATTTCTCTATTCATTACCATTTAGGATGACACATAAAGCACCCATTCAACATGGCGACTGATGCCATCGCCACTACCGCCGCGCTGCTAAACGCAAACACCCTTTTCACCTCTATTCATTAGCACACTCGTTTAGATCAAAGGATAACCCTATTGCGTTGCGCGCTAAATATTTCCTGTACCTACAACATTGCTGTGCACATTCATTGTTCATTGCTGGCGTATTAGTCAACACGGTCCCGTAGTCCTTTTCAATATACGTAGCCTCCGTGTTATGTAAATACGTTTTTTGGCCCCTCGAATATGTGGTCTATCATTTACTGCCACCTCGTATCGTAACACAAAACAAAACAAAAAAAATGCACACACACTCAAACCATAGGGGAGAGATAGGTAAATATCAACACATACATAGAAGCAAAATACCATTTTCGGCACAAGTTTGTTTTATAGCCGCTTGATTGTATACAGGACCAACGACTTTAGACAAATATAAAAAAAAATAGAAAAAAAGATCCACCTGCACACTTGGATATGTGTTGGCGTAATGGAATTCGGAATTTACGAGGTGCAAAATGAGAAATACCATCGCAAAATAAAATAAGGGTGGTGCACACCCCAGCCTAAATGGTCGCATCCTATTCTACTAATATTAATTAAAATTGCAATACAAAACCAGAGAGTAAATATTTACATGTCCATTGATGCAACCGTAGCCTGTAAAAAAGTTTTTGACCATTTCGAAGTCTGGACAGGAAAGAAATGGTGGAACCATGTTAGAGTGGCACTTTTGAGCTTGGAAAATTGAGAACAACTTATTTTCTTCTGGGCTTCTGGTAAATCTACGGGTATGGTTCTACTAGATATAGAAAAAGCTTTTGATTCAGTGTGGCATTACGGTCTTATCTATAAAATGATAAATTATAATTTCCCAACATATTTCTGTAAAATAGTTGAAAGTTTCTTGTCTAATCGTAGTTTTATGGTCTTTGTTAATAATAGTGCTTCCAGTCAATTTCATGTTAATTCGGGTGTCCGCCAGGGATCAGTACTTGGGCCTATCCTATATAACATATACACCTCTGATTTCCCGCGATTGCCAGAGTGTGGTATTGCGATTTACGCTGATGATACAGCAGTATTCTCATCACATGAATTTTCTCTCAATATTGAGACAAATTTAAGCAATGTGATTGAGATACTCTTAAATTACTTTAACAAGTGGAAAATTAAGGTTAATGCTGACAAGATGCAAGCTATCTTTTTCTCACGAAAACGAAAACCTTACTACCTTCCTATTAACCAACTTCATATAAATGGTGTCGATATTTCTTGGGAGCCCTTGGTGAAATATTTAGGTATAATTCTTTATAGGAGATTAACGTTTAATGAACACATCAAAAAAACAATTAATAAAGTCAATATTGCGATTAAATGGTTGTATCCCTTTATAAATCGGAAGTCAATGATATCAAGTGAAAATAAAATCATTATTCTGAAGGTAATTTTTCAAGCAATTTTGCTATATGGCTGCCAAGTATGGGGAGACAGTGCAAAATGCCATATCAGAAAATTGCAAGTATCGCAAAACAAAGTGCTGAAAATGATGCTTAATCTTCCCTGGCATCATTCCACAATTGATCTCCATAAAAAAGGAAATGTTGAATTGATCTTCGAAAGAATCCAAAAACTTAAAAAATAAATTTATAATTCACTGTGCTTTTGCAGATAATATTCTGGTAAACCAATTAGCTACATATATCGAAAACTATTGTTACATGTTTTATGTTATTTGTTCTCTATTTATTTACTTATTTATTTATTTTATTGAAATTTTGTATTTATTTTATTTATTTATAACTTATTAATATTTTTATTTATTATTTATTATTTATTTACATATTTATTTATTTATTATTTATTTATTTAATTATTTATTTAGTATTAATTATTTATTATTTATTACTTATTATTCATTATTTATTTATTTATTTATGTATTTATTTATTTATTTATTTATTATTTGTTTATCTGTTTGTTATTTATCTGTTATTTATTTATAGTTTACTTATTTATTCATCTTATTGATTTTCTATATTTATCTAACATTAATTAAAATGTATTAATTTTTTACCTATTTTATTTATTTGTAACCAAAAAGTAATGGATTGATTTTTTTTTTTTCCTTTTTTTTGTATTATGTTGAAGGTTTTTGTGGTATTTTTCCTTCAAATTACTTATTTTCTTGTTACTAAACTGTTCATATCATGTTAATAATTTTTCAGTAGAAAGATATTAGAAAAACATATCAAATCTCTGTATTAAGAAATGTGCGGTAACAAACCAATATTGTAAATTTATGATACCAAATAAAGATATATATAACTTATTTTCTCTTTTTCTATTTTGTATAGGTACTGAAACTCTTCGCGTTAGCTTCATAGCAAAAAAAAAATGAATTAAATTTAAAGGAAATCGGCAGCGGTTTAGTGGAAGCTCTAATAACAGGCAATAGCACCTCGTAGCTTGAAATTACATGTATTTGGAGTCGTAAAATGTAGTAGTTTTTATTTTTGATATGTACTAGGTAATCCTCTTTAACCAGGACGAATCTATAATCTTTTTTTTAAGAAGAAGACCATCGACATCGACAACTGAGAGGCGCTTCTTCTCTATAACGTGTAATTATTGGCGACGAATAAATACCGAAGAAGTTACATACAGTGGACGTCCAGTATAACGAATACCCGATATAGCGAATTTTCGATATAACGAACGCTTTTCAGATTTACATTAGTATCTCTATATAGCGAACGGTGGTCACGATTTGCTATCCGATATAGCAAACATACATACAAATTGCGTATCTGTTCTTGTTTCCATACGATAGTGTTTTTCAGTTTTTTTTTCTCTGCGTTTGCATGTCCACATACCCAATGAGTAAACAATTATACCATGTTTTTTGTCTTCTTCTTCCACTCATCGCCTACTTGTTTGAGTACGGTTACTTTTGGCTACTCCAACATTTTTGAATTTTATGCTCACACTCAAAATGTCTAGTGGCCTAGTCTCGTGCTCTTATGCCACCCAACGTTACGCCGTTAATATTTACAACTGATGTACTAAAACGCCATCCGCCTTACAAAGCTCCATTACCACAATAGCTTACTGAGTGACATTATGCGTTCATACTCTAGAGGTCCAGACATCACTACTGCGCTAAGAGAATTCAAACTCATTGATGCGATTGTCCTTATGGACCGAAAATGGAATAAACTCTCGAGTCTAATGCTTCAAAAATGTTGGAGAAATTTCCACTTTCATTATTACGGCAAGATGACGAAGTTTTGAAAATGCAATTAAGTCTTGTTAACCGTGTTTTCCCGAAGGTAACCCACTTCATTTATATAAATAACTTTCGAAATTTATTTCGCATCTTTTTCGCTCAGCAACGTGCTACTATCACAGACCTAGAAACTTAGAACAATACTGAAAGCAATTCACAAGAACATGCATACGATGACACTGTTGAACTTAAATCTGAAAGCGAAGATGAGGTAGGTGACGGTATCAGTATTCTTGGAGCTCCAATAAAGCATGCTTAAGCAGCCAGTTGCTTAGCGGGTGTGTTATGATGGGGACAACAAGTCAATGCTGATATGGCAGACAGGTTAACGTTGAGACGGCTTTAAGAAAAAACTTTGCAGTAAAACAAAGTTTTATCGGTGATTTTTTTTTTAAAGTAATTTACAAAATTTGTAAACTTCAATTTAACATTAAATAAAAAAGTATAAAAAATCGATCGATATAACGAACGCGCTCGACATAGTGAATGACCTCAAACATTATATCATTCGTTATACTGGACGTCCACTGTATACGTCGACGAAAGTAAAAAAAAAAGGCGATGTTCACGATCTTCTGTTTCAATATCTTCCTGTAGCCCAGACTTTTAATGACGAATATTATTATATTTGTGAAGCTCACTGTGGAAAAACAATATTCGTAGATTATAGCCGTGTTTTTTGGAAACTCATGCTTTGTATGTAGCTGATGTACTGGCTCTAGCAGTCATTTTTAATCGTAGTATTTTTTTTTAATTTTCCCTCAGTGACATGAGCGATTATACGCCAATCTGACTTCTTACGGTGTTAAGCAAAGTCTTGGAAACACTGTTAAAGCGAGGATTGTCTCTTTTTTAAATAGATCAAACTTTTTAAATTCGGTGCAAATTGGGTTTCAAAAGGGTAGGTAAGTCCGCGGAAGATGCACTTCTAAATTTTTACACCCAACTTTTCTCTAACCATGACCGGAAAAGGTGCACTTCAGGCTTATTTGTAGGCATCCTAGAGCTTTTGATATCTTGTTAAGAAAACTTGAAAATGCTGGATTTCGCGGCTTTATGATTGACTGGTTTAGGTCTTATCTTTCAAATAGATCTCAATGAGCAAATATTGGTGATATAAGGAGTGAAATCCGGTTAATCAATCTGGGAGTACCTCAGGGTTCTGTGTTAGCACCAATTCTGTGTCTAGTCTATATTACTATTCTATTAATTCGAAGTTTGAGTGTTTGACCCTAATTTTAAAGGCACTCTTACTGCTTTCGCCGATGATGTAGGCTGCTCTTACGGCTCCGACAGTGCACTAAATTTGGTATCTGCTATCAACTTACTTACTTACTTAGTTGGCACTACAGCTTGAGGTGAACCTGGGCCTGTTTCTCGCAACCCTTTGTGTGTGCATGTTGTATTTTTTGCACGAATGGAAGGGACCTACAATTCTTTGCCGACTCCGAACGGCGAGTTGAGAAGCTCAACCGTGACAAATGATACTCTTTGATGCTTGTCAGGCATTCGAAAGAGGTGGTATCGTGAAAAAACTCTTTTTAGGTGTCAGACCCGGCCAGGAGTTGAACCCGGGCGGCATTGCGTGGTAGTCCAACGCACTAACCACCACGACCACGGTGACCACTGATATCAACTGGGGTCTTGATTTATTAGGGATCTGGTTCGCTGAACATAGTTTGAGTATAAGCAATAGAACTAAAATAATGTATTTCAATCCAAGCCTGGCACTAAGCCAGAAGCACTCCATTTCTGGACGGATATCAAATTTAACAGATAGGGTTAAAAGCCTTCTGCCACCCTTTTCCTACAACTGCTACAATTGCCCAGAGGGCAGATACACGAAGTGACCAGCCAGATTCCTTAAGGCACATTATGTAGCCGAACAACACCTTCTGGCCATGAGTGTTGCTCAAGATAATATCTGTCGAATGTTCAATGAAGATGAACAAACAGTAGTTCCACCACAGTTGCTTAGTAACACTGCATCTACACACGTTGAGACAGCACAATGGACCCAATTGTTAGTTCAAGTGAGCAGTTCCAGGAACTTCGTCACAAGGCCTTTCCTTGCAGTCTTTCACGATGCACAGATGACTTCTGTGGAGTCTGTAAAGACAAACCACGCACCTTCCATCTCCTCGACATATGTTATGTCCAGTTCTGTTCCAATAGTTATGGTAAAATAAACAAGATTGTGCATGAGTGGCAATCAATACAAGTCCTTCCAAAGTGTTCTCATTTAAAAAATCAAAGAAGCTAGGGCAGTGTTGCAGAATTCTCAATAACTGGATAAGTGGAATTGTATATGACCCAGTTTGAAGTATAGATTTTCCCAAAAGTTGGCACTGCCGACTCATTTTTCAACAGAACTATGCCCGACCATCTGAGTCGGGGGGAGATTTGGTCCAACAAATTTCACAACTCTTGCAGGACATACAATTTAAATTGATCGAACGGTTGGATTCCCAACCAATAAACCTCAAAGCTATAGATAGATACGTGGATACTCTTAATGTTATCGTCAAAGGAGTGCAACTATGTGTACTAAAGTTACAGCAGAATCTAAGCCGTAAATAGCAATCGACTACCACATGAAAGGCAATGTCAAAAGCATTTGGATTTTAGGTCGGAAATGGAGTTTTGGCGAATCCCGAATCTGCAGTATAAGGGAAACCACTTAAATAGTTGCTATGGTTGGAGATTACGAGATGATACGTGGACCACCTTCTGTTTGATTTGATGGACATCCTGAAAGGAGCCGATATAAAGGACCAAACGATTATCCATCTTGTGGAACTTTTAATTGATTTCCAGAACTCTGTCCAATCGCCTGTGATTGGCAGCTATACATCGAGGAAGTTCTTCATTGTGTCATGAGTAATCCGATAGAAGTCACTATTCAGAGTATTAGCCAAGAGAAGTCCTACTAGCTGTCACACTATCGTCACTTACGTTATGTCAATAAAGAGGCTAAAACAGCACTTCCGAAAGTCAATTGGAAGGAAAGCGAATTCGATTATAAGAGTTTCGCCACCCTCTTCACTCTTTACAATCCTAACAAGCCAGCTATCTATGTAGGTACTTTCAAGTCTGATAAATAATTCAACTAGGTCCAGGTCCAGATCCAGGTGCAGCTCCAGGTCCAGTCCAAAGTCAGGTCCAGCTCCAGTTGCAGGTCCAGGTGCAGGTCCAGGTGCAGCTCTAGGTCCAGCTTCAAGTCCAGAGTCAGGTCCAGCTCCAGTTGCAAGTCCAGGTGCAGGTCCAGATCCTATCTAGATCCAGGTCTTTTCAATCCAACATCGATGTTGATTTTATAAGGCGAATATCAGTTTTCGCAGGACAAGTAGGATGTCTGCAACTTGTTCAATCCTATCTTGAATAACAGATCAGCGGCGATCAATCCTGTGAAGCTTGAATGGCTTATGAATGATTCTGTTAATTCTCTAAGGCCTGAGCTGATGCTGAAAATAATCCTCCAGTAAGGTTGCTCATCTAGCTTAAACTTTCCAATAAGGTTGTCCTCTTGGAACCTAATTTAGACGTTGTAGATCACATACTTGCTAGAACAGCCAAGGGCTATCAACATCCTGTGGCAAAGTGCAGTTGATCCTAGGGGCTTATTCTTAAATTGGTCCACTGGATTTATATATATCGCTGGTATTGGAACACATTTAAGATGCAGCAGAAGCAGTGGAGGAGCTTCCCAACTGCATCTCCCAATTTAATTTCGGGCATCTATGAAATAATAATAGTGAGTGGTCTAGTTTCTTGCCAGGAAATATGGTTTTCTATACTAACAACTTCCTGCTAGTTGGCTTTCTGAAGCAGGCACCTATTCAAGGGAATGTCTTCGTCCCCCAATATGGATTTGCAAATTTATTTCAAACTGAAAACCTGGGTGGTATCCCTAGCGCAGAGCACAATGCAATTATAAAAATATTTAGAGCGTTGATTACCTTTAAAATTGTGGAGGAATTGAAACCAGCTTGGGCGATGTATGAGTAATACTGGCTGGCTAGACAGGGTATATCAAAAAAGCTGGGCAGAGTGCGAAAATCGACCCCTATTTACATATGGGTTTTTTCCAGCATTTCAGGCTGTTTTAAACATTAACTTCTAAAATTTTAACTTGGACTCAAATTATCTCGACGAAGACAAATGATAGTAGACGCCCCCAAAGCTAATAGAACCATGTTTTTATTGCACATACAAATAAGTGACCCTTAAACCCTTAAGGAACTCTTCAAGGAATTCACTCCCGTAAATGAGCATCTGATCACAACTTCGTAAGACTTAGAGTGTGTACCATCTAAAACCATCTTGACCTCAGAAGGTCGGTCCTTTGTGAAATGTATCTCGAAGTGGTCGAAACGGCTGAACACTTTATTAGTAAATGTCCAGCCTTCGCTTGGATCAGAATGGAACTCATTTACTAAGCTTTGCGATTTAAACATACCAAAATAAAGTGGGCCAATACGTGCTCGTATTCAGAAAATCAAAGAAAAGCAATAAATGGGCAATATTGCCTCTAATCATTATTTCCATTGCACATTTTTTTTAAATGAGTGCTCCTGTCCAAAAGCTGATACTGAGACCTAAAAGATAGGATACTAGTTAGTCCAAGATCATCTTTATTCTTTATCTAGGGTTCCAGATTATCTGCTTGAGGGAAAAGTGACGGACCCTAAGGTGCACCAGTTATTCTTTGCTGACGATGGAACCATCAAAAGTGATGATCAGACTTACCTACAACGAGCACTTGATGTTTGAGTAGATGTTTTGGAGGGGAATGGGTATCATATTAGCCAAAAAAAAAAGAGTATCTGTACTGCCCATTCTCCGACCCAAGCCAACCCATTCCAGACATTTATTTGAATGGAGTGGTCGTTTCCAAGTGTGAATAGTTCAAATATCTGGGATCAATCATCAAAAGTGAAGCAACCGTTGACGACATCAATCATCGTGTAAGCGTAGGGTGGATGAAGTGGCAGGAAAACTCTGCCGTCTTCTGTGACCGAAAAATCTTCCCTAAGCTGAAGGGAAGGCTCTACACCACAGTTGTGCGTCCGGCGTTCACACACGGTTCACAATGCTGGACAATGTACAAAAAATATGAGTGCAAATTGACAGCAGCTGAGATGAAGATGCTTCGCATGACAGCAGGAGTAACAAAGCTTGATCGAATAAGAATTTCCAAAATCCGAGGAAGCCTTCACGTCAAAGAACCTATCTCGAATAAACTGGAGCACGACCGGCTCAGTTGGTATTGTCATGTTCAAAGGAGGGATCCTACGATCCCCGTCAAAAAGGCAATGGCAATTAGCGTTTTCTTACAATTGCGTAAAAGAGGCAGGCCTAAAAACTCCTGGATCACAAAAATGCAGAAACACCAGCATTTGATTGGCCTCAATGAAGAAGTGATTCAAAATCGGGAGGCCTGCAGATATTTTTTGAAGTCGAACCGGCGAACCCCACAGGCGGACCAGTAGGAATGCAGTGAAGTGGGAGGGTTGTGATGCCTATAATTCTGATCATTACCTCGTCGTTTAAATCGAGAGAAGAAGATAGGGTACGCCGTCTGACTCCAAAAAGTGCCAGGCAATCACAAAGGACGTGCCCGGCCGATTCGACAACCGATCTCGCTAGACAGGCCCAACTTATAGTATCATAACTGGCAGTGACCGGAGAGGAAGCTTACTAGATACCTAGTATCCTTTTTATTGTAGATCAGAAGTTCCTTGTGAGGGCTTAATTAACAGTTTGGCTTGTCTAAGCACTGGGACGCATTTCTCGAATGAGAGAGATGGATATTATGTTCCCAATTGTTAATTAAAGCTGAAATTGTTGCCCGATTTATGCCACAAAAGGGTAACGCGCCTGAAAACTTGGCAGTTGAACCTGAACGGGCCAGCTCACCCGCAATCTCATTTCCTTCAATATTTCTGTAACCAGACACCCAGTAAAGTCTGACTTTTTTGTGAGTGGCTAGAGACTGGAGAGTAAGAGCTCAGCTCAGAGCTTTGAATGCGGTTGGGCTATCTCAAAAGACATTTATGTTAGCGCCCTTCATTCCTATCTGTCCTAATCAAGGCGCAGATCTCAATGGCATGGACCTCAGCTTGAAACACGCTGGGAAATGTTCTAAGAGGCACGGATGTTCTAGTAATGGGCCCATTGCACCTTCAGTCAAACCCCACATTCCACTAATTGGAATATCGGTAGGTAGCTAGTATATCCTGTTTCATACAATTTTAGTCTAATTACCGTATTTCCAGTCTCAGCTACGAAACGACTCACATCTAATTAGCTTCTTGAATCATTTCCAAGTTTCACATCCAACTCCGTCTGTAACCCCAGCAATAGAAAATTTCAAATCCTTCTTCACACAAGGACGAAGAGAAAAATTAACAAATACAAATTGTTATTGTTATTTCCTGGCTATTAAAAGAGCTAACATAAATTCCATTTCCCGTAACACAGAACTGCCTGTGTTCTATGGGAATTTATTCCCAGCACCAGCATCAGCTACAAAACCAAATCACACGCCCATAATGAGTCTCGTGAGTCTAATAAACAACTTTGGCAAACAATAAATTCCTAATCTCATCACTCTTTCAAAATGTTATACCTCCGCTACGGCATGGGTTCTCTCTACACCGCTACCGCGCTACCATCGCGCATCACCACCAATTACTTGAAACAAAAATTTTCCAATTAAATTTAAGTAGGTGATGCTAGGAATTCTTTCGAGCCATATCACCCACATCATCACCCCGCAAATGGGTATGTGTAGGTATGTGGGTCCTAGGACCACCGCGCCGTGACATCCTGACACTCACTCGAAAGAAGCGTGCCTTCCACTTTACTTACCTAACCCCACTTTGAAATGAAAAAAAAGAAACAACAACAAAACAAATGGAACAAGAAACAGGAATTGTTTATTCCATCCAGGATGCTCAAGTGTCACTTTGCTGAATAAATATTACACAGAGCCTTCCAGCGGCAGCAGATTTATCGCTGACATTTCACCCGAACACCCATAAATTTCCTCCGGAAAACGGAGATGAACATCATCGGCATCGACTGGAATTAATGGTGTGAAAAAGAAGACCGACTGGGGTTCGGGTTGGGGAGGTACTTATACCCAACGAAGAAGAAAAAACCAAAAAAAAACCAAATCCTTGCACAATTCGAACCGAAGAAAATCGGGATCGCAACTAATTCTCTAAATTACGAATCAGAAGTTAGTAAATCTTTTTCGCCTAATGACTCAATGGAATTACTTTGCCAGGACGCAAAGTGGTACGAGTACAGCTGCAAGGAAAGAAACAAGGAGTACGAGTATCAGTATGTATGTGTGTGTGTGCAAAGGAATATGGTGACTTACTGACTTGTGCCATTCGAACGATTATTATTCGGCGAAATGGTGTACACCAGGTAATTGTATAGTTCCACTCTTTGGTCATAGGAGAGGAATAGAAATCTTCGGATTAGCGCCCGATGTTGAGTACGTTGCTACGTGACTGAAGTGAGTCTCAAAAAGAATCGGACCGAAAGTGGTAGATATCAGGTTTTTGTGATACCGGCAGCACACTTAGATCTTTAGAGGTACATTGTGATGCCGAAAATCTTCGGCGAAATTTCCCCAGCTACCCATTGAACGAATTCGAACAAGCCCCTGACAATCATCATAAATATATTATTTCTGTAGTATAGGTACCATTTGCGGCTCAAATACCTAGCCAATCTTAACAAATGAGGTATTTAAAGAAAGAGAATTTCCTCGAACAGTGTCGAATTGCACTTTCACTTCATTAATTTTAACAAATTAAAAAACCGATCAAAACAAATATTCTCGCACGGACACATTAGTGACTTATATTTTCCTAGATTATCGAAGTGGAATACTCTTTCTATAGGAAACAGCTGGGCAGGTAAAAAGATGGCAAAGAGTGCTTCCATCCTCTTCCTCGGCTCTGCAACTCCTCCAGAAATCATTAGACGGGATTCCATATCCAGTTACATGCCTGCCTATAAGGCAAAGTCCACCTATCATTGTGCAGACATTAGTGCATTTAGTGATAACAGAGCTTTTCAGATTTGCTTGTTAACAAGGCTCGTGGTGCTACCTTCTCTATCATATTCTCAGACTTTCTATCCAGGGAAAAATTTACAGAGCGTTGGAATGGAAGCATATCCGTATTCTTTTTAGAATGAAGTCCCTTATCCTGCTCCACCAGCCGTGGTACTTTCCAATTTTGGAGATTTATTTTGTTGACGTTATCTTAAAGGAAAATCTATCTAAATCTAGAAAAGAAGAGGAGAGAAAAAAGTTTCGAAAAGTCCAAGAACCTATATGCCGATACCAAAGAAAAAAGTCAATCATACCAGACTTTTTAGGTATAGTGTTGGGTCACCACTAAACTATGTAGCACGTTCTAAGATATGCACTTCGAATGTCTTTCGAAAGCAGCATTCGCTTGTACTTTTGGCGACAGTAGAAAACATATCCCGGGAAGATAGTAAAGTATAATTTATTCGCAGCTAACTTACTATTATATTTACTTACTTAACGGTCTCCCGACTCGTAAAGAGTCTCTGCCTGAGACACGGCAGCCTTCCACTCTCTTCGATCCTGGGCACGCTGGATGTTGTGAAAATAGAGTAGGCACTGACTGGCCTTAACCTGGCAAAGCCCAGTGTTGTAACTGTTACTACACATCAACTGTGCTTATTTTACCTCCAATTAGTAGCCATCGGATACTGGTCGCTGCCCACCCGGGCTTGACTTGCTAAACTTATAAGTGCGAGTGCTGATCCAGAGAAAATAGCAGCACTATAATCACGTCAGCGGACGAGTTCCCTCGATGGAACCAACGGTGGCGGTAAATTTCCAGAACGGAAACAAAATCTGATCTGAGCTACTCCGACATATTCGGAGCTCAGGTCGATAAGGATTTCCATGAACTAGTCAGGGTCTTCGAAAAGAGATGGTGGTGGATGAGCAGCGCTCACATCCACGAAGCGGGTTACTGACACCGGTTTAAAATCGGCCCCTCGTCCTAGGCGTTTCAAAAAATGGAACTGGCCCTCCAGGTTAGGGGTTGTGCCGTCAGGGTAACTTCCTTACCACGTAAAAAAATCTAGTTACGAAAGGACACTAGCCTCGAATAATGGACCCCCTCATTTAACTTCCTGTTATAAATATCTATAATGTTTACTCCAGTTCACCACAGATCAAGTGCTTCAGCTCAAGTTTGGTTTTTCTTGTCATCTCGAACCTGGGTAACCGATAGGCAAAGGTAGATTTTGAAATAGTAAATTTGATTCACAGAATTCTGTTCCTAAATTGAGACCGATTTCATAAATGTCCTTTCTTTCCCGATTTAGCCTGGCCAGTGTTATCTTCTTACGGCTTATACTTTTTGTCGTTGCTAGACCTTTTCACCTGTAAGTCTTTCATGTTAACTTTTGGTTGTAATTTTAGTCGTCACTGGGGTTAAATCTGGCTTTGGTTGCTGCTTTTCTCTACTTAATTGAATCTTTTTTAATGAGCGGATCATAGTACAGAACCATAATCTCATCTCCAATTCTAAAATCACCTTAGGATCGAAACTTATGAGCTGTCGGAAGCATCGTAATATTTATTCTTAACCGCGTCTATCCTGAATCCGTTGATTAGCAGCTGTTTAGATGTAGAGTTGAAAATCTACGGACAGCATCAGGCGTAGATGGTCATTGGACACTTTTGAATGTTAGTGCATATTTTAGTTAGGCTAGGTATACGGCGGGCTGATGAGAATCGTCAAATCCTCATTACGCTTATGTTCATGTGAAACCACATTCTGATACCCATTATTTCCTCTCACCCGTGGTATTAGTGTTTTGGTTCCACCCATCCGGACGTCCTGGCAAACTTAAGCAGACAAATTAGAAGAAAAAAAAATTGCCTAGCGTCCTATTTCTAAGTTGGCAGAGGTTTGGGCAGTGACCGAGGAAATTAGCCGTGTCCTCATGAGCGTCTTTATCACCGCATTCCCAGCTTATGCCACCATCGTTCAGAAGTATTTTTTTCGTGTGATATCTTGGCATGATGTCGTCAGTTAGCACAACAGAGAGTTGCTGCCAAGAACCTTAAGTTCTTCGCGGCAACACTTTACTAGCTTAGCTGTTATTTGCGTAGCAGCTTCCTCTTATGGCCGCCTGGCTGTCAATGTAAATCGTGATATTCCCTTGGGTTAGTGCCATCATTGACACCAATTGGGCAACCTTTGTCACTGTCAGAACCTCAGCTTGGAACTCTGAGAACCTCTTGCTGTGGTCTGGGAGTCGTATAAGGCTGTTTATTCTTAGTTTTACCTATTGTATGTAGATGGACTTGGATTCATTTGATACCCCGGTTGAATTCCACTGTTCTCTGCTTGGAACGGCCCACGAGAAAATGCTCTCGAAATCCAAGTATGGGACAGTATAGTCTGAGTTGACATTACCACTAAGATATTTGCTAAGTATCTTGCTGTGTCCATATGAATTCGGTCTCCAGTGCTTTGACTGGCTTATTCTCAGAGCGCTCTTCGCTGCGGCCCCCTGCGTGCAGAGATCTAAAGGCAGATGGTTAAGAATTGCTTCCAATCCCGCTGTTGGCGTTGTTCTCATTGCGCTGGTTGTTCCAGTGCTCGCTATTCTCTGTACTTTTGTCATATCCTGAAGGTTGCTGATTTTGGCGGCAGCCAATCCTCCATATGGTAATTAGTAGTATGAAGCCTAAGTATTTTGCACTCTCGGACAAGTTAAGGATAGTGCCCTCAATTGTCGATAGCCTGAAGACTGGTATCGTTCACTTTTTAGAAAACAGCACTAGTTTGATTTTCTGGAATGGGCCACATTGTTTCGATCAAACGTATAGCGTGTCTAAGGCTCTTTGTAAATACTAGTTCGCTGATAGTATTTAGGAATTTTCTCATAGCAAGTAGCACTACATCATCCGCATTAAAGTTGCTTTTATTCTACTGTGCCTATGCTTCATCAGAAGTTCATTCATAACCATGGTCCATGATCCAAAGAAGGGAGGATATAACTCCTCCCTGCAACATGCGTCTAGTTACTATCACCTTTTGACGGGTTCCTCCGAGTTCAGCAATGATGTGCCTTCTGCTTAGAAGGTATGTTCGACATGGTTGTCGTGATGTGTTTCGACATCGTTGAATGCTCCTTCAATATCAAGAAATGCTGCAAGTGTGTATTCTAAGTACAGGGAAAGTGCATATCTAACTATGCTTTGCGAGAAAATAAAACAGCCTTAACTTGAAAGCAGACACAAACTGTATAAGGCCTTTAGTTTTTCACCTCTTAAGTCTCATCTACTTTCACAGCTAGGCTTATGTGGCTCAGAATTTAAAACTTGCTTTAGGACAAAAAAAACTTGTAGATTTCTCTTCCTGCGAGAGTTATACTGTTTCTACATAAGTAGGACAAATGAGAAGGTTTAGTTTTCTTCTTCTTCCCAAGGCAATGTTGTGCTAACTAAGATTACTTTAAAATTTTTCGCTTACGTCAAAAATTCAAGGACCTCGGACAATAATCTGATTTGAAACGCCATTCAAAGTGAATACTCATAGAACTTGTTTCATGGAACTAATAGATGGTCCGTTCTATGTAATTCACAGTAATGCAGTAATTAAGCCAAAGGCAGAGGTGTATGCCATCGCTAGTACAGCGCACATATCACTTAACAAGAGATGGAAAGGCAAGTCCATCTACATCTGCTCCGATAGCCAAGCAGCTATTAAAGCCTGTTCAGCAGCGTTGATCAGCTCAAAAATTGTTAAAGAAGCTGTCAATAAACTGAACCAGCTTGGGCGATGTAATAAGATCACACTGATCTGGGTCCCGGGACATTCTGATATCCCGGGAAACGATAAAGCTGATTCTCTGGCTAGAGCTGGATCAGCGACCCCTTTTATTGGTCCTCAGTCTGTTGTTGGCTGCAGTTCAGCTTATGCTAAAAACAAGCTTCTTAAACTGCTGCGACTACAACAATATAACCATTGGCACGAGCTTAGGTCATCCCGACAGGCCAAAATGTCAGTAGACGCGCCCAGGCAAACAGAACTAAGTTTCTGTTACACCTTAGTAGAAATGACCTCAAAATCCTCACAGGACTGGTCACTGTTTTCACTCCCTTAAACGAGCACCTGAACAAAATTGGAATCAGAAGCTCAGGCGGGAAGCTGAGCACTTCATTAGCAAGTATCCGGCCTTGGCTCGGATCAGAAAGGCCACTCTGGGCAACTACGTCCTACGGGACGTTGATCTACTGGAGCTCAATCTTGCCCTACTGCTTCGCTTTGCGAAAGCGACGGGCAGATTTAGATCACCATATGGCTCAGCAACAAATCGCTAACTCAGCGAATGGGGTGGTACTTCACCAAAGTACAATCATGGGCCTACATGTCTACGTGCTTGTTGTCTCTATGGGATAACCCCCTTTTAAATACAATACAATACAACAAACTCCTTTTTTGATGGGATATTGGTTGATTCTTACAGTATAATTTTTCGTGTGGCTGTTTAAAAGCTGATTATTTCCTTTTTAAAAGTTTTTTCAGTCACGTTTTGTGTATAGTGAAAACAAATAATCATCCAGTTCAAGAATCGTTTATCTTTTTATCTACTTCTAAATACTCTATCCCTTCCCTACCTATTAGGTTCCCTATCATAAAATACTATTTTTGGAATCTTTGCTTTGGGCCCTTTTAAATGATATCCCACATGATATATTTTTCACACACTAGGTAATGAAAATGGGACATTTGAAAAGTGGGGGAAAATCATCTCTTCTTCTTTTTTAACTATTAAATATTTTCACGAAAAACTAGTTTTCTTTTATTTTTCTAACAAATAGTGGTTGACATTTCACAAATTGTCAGATGGCTGTTTGACAGATGTCCCTCGGTAGCTACATGGATGAAGGTGCATCACGATTTAACAAAAGGCATTTTTTGAGACTCGCAATTTCACCCAGAATACCCTAGTTGTGCAGAGAAAAATGCAATTAACAAAACCATTTCGATATACTAATGAATCCCCTTAGGTCTGTAAGCGGTATCCTAGCCAGGTCGTCCAGGCAATCAAAGAACCGCGCTCCCATACAAGACAGGCGCCGTTCTTGAAGAGCCTGGCAGTGGCATAGAAGGTGTGCTACAGATTCTATTTCATCTTCATCCATACAACTTCTACAGAAGTCATTTGTGAAGATGCCATATCTTCTGGCCATGTTTCCAATTATACAGTGCCATATCTTCTGGCCATGTTTCCAATTATACAGTGTCCGGTTATAACACCGACGAGTATATGGACTTGGCTTCTTCTGATAGAGAGTAGGGACATTGTTCTTTTCTGATCGACTGCGTGCCACAGGTTGCGGGTTATGACATAATCGCTATAATCAGTCCTCGGCTGAATTGATGGTGGCGCGGTCTATTAGATTTTTAGCTGTGTTGAAAGCCGGTGTTATATCTATACCAGAGCCTTTCCTGGCCAGTCCATCTGCTGTTTCATTCCCTTCTATTCCCACATGTCCGGGCACCAAGCAGAGTACTCTATGGTGTTTTATCGCTCTTGCTAGGACAATTGGATGATTGGAAGATGCTGCAATAGTCTGCTAGTCGGTAAGACTGGTTTATGCAAAGTTCTTTCGAGAAGACGCCTGCTCCGGCTCCTTCCTCTGTTTTTGAACCATCTGTGAAGATGGATGTTCCGATGATGGCATTTTCAGAGTTGTTCCAGATCTGTCTACTTGATATGGTGACCTTGAAGTATCTGGTGAAATCAAGCTAGGGTTTTTCGTAGTCCGTGCAGGGCATGAGTCCCTTTTGATTGAAAATGTATGAGCGTGTGACCAGACGAGCGTGACTTCAGTTTCCATTTTCTCTCAGTCTGAGAGCTCCTTTGGCTGCCGTGTTTGTTATGTAAAGATCAATGGGTGGAAGGTGCAGAATCGTTTCCAGGCCAAATTGCGGTGTGGACTTAAGTGCGCCCGTTATACTCTCATTAAATGGTTTGACACCTGATTTGGCTCTCTCTCTTGTCTTGATTTTTGACAGATTCAGTTAGTTTACGTAAAATTACCGCACACCAAACAGACCTACTATTTGACAGATATATCAGAAACTTTTCATAAAATGTCAAATGTCCATGGCTGTCAAATAGTTTTCCCACTGATTTTTGAGCAAATGTCAAACGGAAATTTCAAACGTCAAACAATCATCGAATACGACTGCAAAAGTGTCAAATTTTTGACATTTTATTAGATAATCTACTCATTTTAGGATTTCGATTTGGTAAAACTTCGAAATACAATCGCATCCGATAACTTTTTAGCCCCATTCTCTGGCTCGCCAGTAAACATCGCAAGTACAAAAGTTCAATACGAACCAGACCCATTAGAATTGCAGAAAACCCTTCGTAAAGATTTATTCTTTATTGGTCACGGACTTGCTTCGGGATTTTTTTATCCTCCTCCCCGCTCTTTTTGTATTCTGAACTTGGAAGACCTCGATAACACCTGCCACTATCATCGTTAGAGCTGCGAGCAGTCGAAGAAGTTGTGTACAGTGTAAAACATCGATGTGCAAGGTGGGTACGTACAGGTGTAGGTGCTCCTTGCACATCCCGATGAATTCATTCATTGACTAAGCCAGCACGATGGGATTCTTGTTACCACCACTGCCGTCGGCTATCGGTTGAGCTAATAAATTAAACTCCAGAAACCGTAGAAATCCACTACAGTGCTTCCCTTCACTCGCTTCGTTGTTGGACCAAATCGAACAATCGAATCTGTGCTTGTTTCAGAGGGAGCACAATCTACAAGAAAAAAAAAACGACGACAATACACGGTTTTTTATTTTCTGCATCAGGAGCGAAGCCATAGTTTGGATAATTTACAGGAATTTGTTCACCTACAGGTAGACAAGTGCTCATAAATTAGAGAAATTTGTGTGTGCCGGGAGAATGCTGACTGGAGTTGGTCCTTTCTCATTGGAATGGCTTTTTCCTCCATTTTTTTTCTCTTACCTATTCTATGTTACTACCACCGAACCGAATCGAACCGCGATGACCATTGCAATGAGTTTTGTATGCGAGGCACAGAGGAAGTTTTGTTTTGGTTTTTGTCTTCCTTTTTTTTTTTGAGCAGGCGAATGGGTGAAATTATTCATTTTTAGTTTTCACTAGAAAATGAAAAAAAAAAAAATTAAAATGAAAATCTTGATTCTCGCGTAGTTTCTCTGCAAGTGGCAAGGATTTCTCTTCTTTTTTTTCTGAAACAAATGAATGGACGGACAATGAATAATAACTCGATACGAAGAGGACGATTTTATGGGGAAATGAGAGCAAGAAAAAAATCCTTCAAAAAAGTCTTAGAAGTTTTTTCTTTCAGAAAAGTGCAAAATCTGTTTAGTAAAAAAAACGGGAAGATGGTGCAAGATGATGGAACTAGGACTTGAAACAGAAAAAAAAATCAGAAACCAATGAAATATCAGAAGAATAAGAGAAGAGGATTCAGGAAATGCAGATAAGATGGGGTCACGAAGGAATAAATTGGAAAATTAGTTTTCCCTTTTAGCGGTAATGGATTACATCGCATTGAACACGTACGTTGATAATGGACAGAACCAGTGTAAAACTGATTTATTTGAGAAAATACTTTGCAGAGACCAATTATTTATTTCTATGAAAATTGTATAAGAAAGTAGAAAAGATGAGAAAATGCATCCAAAGATGAAAATTTGTTTCACGATTGGACGTCAAGTAAAGTGTCTTTCAATAGAGGTGGTAGTTTTCCAATAAAGATTTCTCTGAATTATTATGAAAAAATATTACTAAATTCCAACGTGATCCAAGTTTGTTCGCTGCGGCGCACAGTGTTCCATTTCACACTAATAAGTGGACAAAATTAAAAAAATTCATGACAAAATTGAGAGTACTTGCTAACGCAATTCTTATAAAGGATAACTGAAAGATAAGTAAATCACATTTTCTCTTTATTTTAGAGCGTGGAAATGATTTTAGAGCAAGTCAAAGTGGAGTGTGTTACCATAACAGGTCGAGTGCACAATTAGTGTTCAATTTGTATTTAATTAATTTTTTAATTTTTTTGTGTGAAAAATTAAACCAAATTGGTATGGATTCAAGTAATCAAAGTGAATAGATTATTCTAATAAATTTTGAAAGTCTATTTAACAGTTTTTTAAAGAATTTTTTAACTATAAGATGTAAGTTTTTTTGAGGCATTTTTTATTTTTTTTTGCATAGACTTTTAAATATGAGCCCCACCTTGCCCCGGGTCAATTTTTATTTTAATACAAAACTCGACTTTTTAATTATAGGCCGTGAAAAAATCAGAGTGCGCAAAAAAAGTAATCCGTTTTTTTGTAGGTCACCTCAATAGCCCAAGTTATGGCTCTGTTAGTCGGCCCTGCTGTCCCACCATTACATCAGAAACGAAATATTGAATCAGATAAAGACTTCGATTCAGAAGACCCACTCAATAATAGCAGCAGTGATGATTAATATGATATACACAATATAAAAAAAAATATCAAAGAAATTTTCATTTTTTTAATTTATTTGTTTTTTTACCATATAAACTAGTTAGTATCAAAACGTAAATAAAGCACTTAAAACATAAGTTTTTTATTACAATATGCTTAACTCATAAGAATGACATGAAAAAGTCAAAAAAATATTTTTGTCCACTTAATATGTACTACGCGGAACACTGTGCGGCGTATAGCCTGCACAGTGGTTTGAGAGGCGAAAAAAATCGAAATTTTTAAACTGTTTGAAACAATGGGGGGATATGCATGAATAGAGAAAAATTTACACTTATGGTAACAGTTACGACAGCTTTAAAGTCGCTCCATTATGAAACCATTTTTATTGCATATAGCGAAGTGCCTTGTACTCTAGTCAATATATGTTCCGCGACAAGTTCATATTAATTTTAAAATCTTAAATACGTTTTACAATATGTCTAAAGATTACGTTAACGTCATCGTAATTTTCTTATTCTGCAAGCAGCTATGAATTTTTTAAAATAAATGGTCTAAAAATCAATACATGGGAAAGTTCAGCAGAGCAGAGCAGAACAAACGTGCTCCACTCCCCTCCATTTGGACTCTTCACTTAAAATATTTGTTGCGGAGCCACAGAAAGAGACCGAGTGTGCGAACATGCCCACAAAAACACTGATGGCTGAATGACAGCTGAATTTAATTTTAATTTCAAACGTATACTGAAACGACGCGAGCAGAAGCCATTTTACATCATTGCCAAGAATTCCATATATTTTGTAAGAATATTCATAGAAAACAGAATGTAAGAACTCAATTTATTCTTTATATTATTTCAATACTATTATAATATTATTTCAGTGAAATAAACATCGACAACTACATCGCTTAGTAAGATTGGTTTTATTTCTTCTGAAAATCTAAACTTGTTGTGTCGCCTACGCAACAATATTCTTTGGAGTTTTACCTAAACAACAATACCATTTTTAGCTCAAGCTGCGACCGGTGAATTTTTCATTTAAGTATGTAGTTTCAGAGATAGGCGGAGGAATGGAGTTTTTCGCACGTTTTCGGCAATAACTCCCAAAGTTTCTTACAGAAAAAAATAAATATTTTTTTGAAATCTGTGCTTTGAGCCCTTTCGAATGATATCCAACATGTAATATTTTTCAGAATTTTTTTTTTTTTGAGTTCAAATTTTGGCCACCCTTTATAGTCGTTTCACAATATTTTTCAGTGATAAGTTGTCTCAAATATGTGGACCACTGTGATGTATAAGTGAGCTAAATTTCGAGTTTATAGGTAGAACGTTTCTTGATGTTTTTATTGTGACCGATATTTTGGACTTAGAGCGAACTTATAATGGTTCCGTGTTACCAGTGGCGTACGCGCTAGCCCCTTGAGCCCCCCCCCCCCCCCCCCAGTCCCAGCCCAACCCAAAGGCTCAGTGGGTTGGGTACAAATTTATATGTCGTGGCATATGAACACTATTTTCCATTTTCACCTCTGACTATTATTTTTCCATAACCTCAGCTAGCCTTTCCTTATTGCGAACATTTTTCTCTATAATTATGTATTATGTCATGTTTGTCTGCTATGCTGAGTTCTGAAATGTTAGAATTTTTTGCTTAGTCGCCTTTTACATGCAGAGATTCGAAGTAGGCGACTTTTTCGAATTTTCTTTTGAAATTGCCTGTACCTTTTACACGTTGAAATTGCGAGTAGGTACGAAACATTTTATGTCTGCTTTGATTTGACATTCCGTAAAACTGCCTAACTTTGAATTTCTATGCACAATCAAACGGTAGAAAGCAGAAAATAAATATGAAGCAATAATATGAAAAATATACGAAACGTGTAAAGAGAAATGTCAAAAAAATCGCCACAAACGCGCGTAGTATTTATTGGGTGCTTTTGTTTTTTGCAGTGAAAAATTCTTTGTTGGTCCTCTCGTTTTGTTGGTTCAAAACAATGCCACTAAAAATAAACTCCAAAACAAAATCACCAAAAAGAAAAACAAGGCAAAGCCCCCTCCCTCCCCCCCCCCCCCCCAAAAAAAAATCCTGCGTACGCCACTGCGTGTTACCATTGGGTACGGAACATTAACAAATTATGAAATATAGGTAAATACATTACAAATACATTTTTATAAAAAATCATTAATATTTATTCGTCAGATATTGGTTTTTAGCCGGTTTTTAAAGAATTTTGTTATTTAAAATTTTATTATTGTAAAACGAGCTTTGCGAAAAGATAGTTTGTAACCAAGGACTCAGCAACCCCCTCACTGCTAACCACAGAGTGAAATGAGAAAAATCCCGTCTCATGTGTCGAGATCCTTTCAATAAGGGAAATTTGGGTATTGTGAGTGGGAGATGTTTGAATGTCGATTCGATCGTGCATTCCACTGGTTATGGGCACAGTACCGAGTTCGCGAGCAACCTTTGTTTCATGTTAAACAATCACCTCTTACATTATGTAAAATTTTAAACAGTAGTAAAAAAATACAAACACTTTGATGAAAATCATCAAAATCGGTCCAGTACTTTTAGAGATATTGAATTATTTCGGCGCTTCCATACAACCTGAAACACTGTGCGCCGTACTGTGGAAAGTATATGTTTGAGCATGAGTTCACTTTACAGAACAATAAGCTACCAATAAGACAAGAAAATCGCAAAGTGAGGGAAATATCGTAGCTGCAGCGACCAGTATATTGCCGATGAGCAAAATTTATCGATTTCACGAAGATCGCAACAATGTCGGGAATGAATAATAATAATAACAATAACCAAACTGCCGACACGATCTGTGATCGCTTGGCTTCAGCTCTTGAGTAAATACGACTTTGTAAGTTTATTTGTCCAAATCCTTAAACGCAAAATTCACCAAGTGAAAGACCCCTTACAATGGTAGGACTATCCAAAATAGAAGCCATGTTTTAATTCCCAGAAGTCTTATAGATATGTATTGCATTTTCAGATGTCCGATATTATTCCAAAGTTATGAATTTTATAAATCCACTTAATATTTTTTGGAAAGCATTTTACACAACATGTTGTATTTTAAAATCACTCTTCAGTTCGGCATGTCGTTGACTTTTTCCCTTTAATGTTTGACTTTATTTGTTTAGTAAACTTGGGTTTGGGTTGTGGGCACCTTGGTGTAGTGGTAGGTGCGTTAAAATACTACAGATTGCTACCCGGGTTCTATCCCAGCTAATACATAAAAAGTTTTTTCACGGTGCCACCTCTTTCAAATGTCTGGCAAACAATTTGTTAAGAAGCTTTTTAACTCGCCGCGCCGTGCAGAGTCGGCAAAAACCTTCCATTCGTGCAAAAATATAATACGCACACAACACAAATGGTTGCAAGAAGTAGACCCTGGTTCACCCTGAACTGTAGCGCCACCTAAAGAAAAGAATACTTGAGTTTGCAAGAGATCATGTTCTATAGATGTGACTATCACAGGTGCAGTCAAAAGCTTTTTCAAAGTGTATAACCCTCACGTAGATATTGGTTGCCACGCATAGATTGGTTAATCCTTCACATTACTTTCAATGACATTTTGTTAGCGTATTTTCATTACAAACGTGTATCTACAAACATATACTGGATTAAAATAATATTGTATGGAGCATCGTTCCGCAAAATCCCATCCCCTTCAGCAAACCATTTTCGATGTTCAATAATCCTTAAACTGTCGATTTATACACACTTAATCCCAGGTGATTAGGAATAACAATTCCCGCGCCTTAAGGGCCTCTCCACAATTGACACGATTTAACAAAACTCCTACGATTAAGTAGTTTAATTAGTTTCAATATACGAGTCCCTATTCATTCCATCTCATTCCACTTCATTCCACAGCCACTACTCGGTAATCCTGTCATCGTTGTTAATGGAATATCTCTGCATTTTGCAAAATGACATTTATCGCTTCAGGGCATATCTAACTTAACACGCGATAGATCCTGGTTACATACACCCATCAAACAACACGTGTAGCCTAAAGATAAATAAATCACAAAGTACTCGCACACACACACACAGATGCCAGTTCTTCTTCCCGAAATCAAGTGTCACCCGACATACATTGATCCTAATTATCGAAACTGATTAGCGTAATTGGCAACAAGTACTAGTCCATAGCACACTGCTGCAGCTGCCAATAAATCTCTGCCAGCGTTTCTCTAGTGGCAGCCACATACACATAAACAGATGCACACAAACATAATGGCCGTAGGCAATGTAGTACAAAGATGGATGGCTGTAAAGTGAAGCGCGCTGCATCCTTGTTAATGGGACGAAATAAATTTTATAGCGGATGTATACCATGGAAGCTCACTTGAAATCACGCGATTTTGGGTATTTTTGGTTGTGTATCCCTTTTTTGAGATTTGAGGCAGACACGGAAAGTGTCCTTATTTGACTCGCTGTGAACTTAAAGATGTTAACATGTCCACAAGGGAGCAAGGATGAATGATTTCAATTACGAAGTTGTGCACATAGCCAGAGGGCTATGTCACTTTGGAGCACAGTGGGGTCGCAACGGCTCAGATTTTCAATAATTTTCTTATGCGGTTTCCCTTAGCGGCACAAAGCAAAGGAGAAGCACATATAGGGTCCTTTTTTAACAGCGAACAGGTCTCTTTGGCTTGTTTTTAAAACATTTTGGGTACAAGTGTTATCAATGTAATCCTTATCGAATATTTGTTTAGCCTGGACATCCCTACTGTCTTCAGAACCTGCCTGACAGAAATGTGTGATAAACTACGGTAAATAAAATAAATTGAGCGGATAACGGGTTGGAAAAGCATGCATGGCCGCATGGAAGGCCACAAAATATTTGGTCAACAATGTGGACTTCAAAGATTCTAAGTGCTGCACTGGACACGCTACTGAATGGTATGGTTATGCCTCCAACTAATGACAATACGCCCAATTAAATATGTCGATACAATAGTATAATAAGATAGCTGGAATAACTATGCTCTGTGTTCCAGGTTATAGTGCTATTAAAGGACGTGAAATAGCCGATAAACTGGCCAGATGAGGATCAGTCCTTAACAGCTCATTTGCAGAAATTGTGCACATTCCTATGTTACAGATGCTGCAATATACTCTCACACTTCTTAAAACTAGCCGGTCTCAGCTAGACCAGCCCGATAAGCTGTGCCATATAAGGAAAGGGATGGCCAAACTACAATCCGTCAGAAAGAAATGATCTGCTACAAAGAACACGTATGGATGGTGCAAGATTGGCATTGGCCAATAAGTGACCATGTGAAAAACCAGGGATCCCTCACAACAATTTGTGCCGGAGTTGCAATGACAAAAATAAATAAGAGTCGCCTTATCCACTTCTGTGCAAATGTCCGGCCAGGCGGCGCAAACCTTTATCCGAGAAGCGGATTGGAGAACTGATCCTCTTCTTAAACTCCACAGTGTGGATATAAATTTCTCAAACTATATCCGAACAACCGGATACCTGCCACTGCCAGCAACTTCATAGAAGCATTAGCCTATCTCTAAGAAGCACCTCAAATGGGTTTAATGATTTTTCAAGTGGTCGCGGGTGGGGATGATTTTAAGACATCTTATAGTTTTCATTATGGATCGAAGCCTTTCAACAGCGTAGTAGCTAGGGGCTGGCCAGGCGGGCGGCTGCCAGGGCGCAACCCTCAGGGGGGCGCACTTTACAGAGCCACTAGCACAAAAAATTAAAACATTATGCTAGGCTTACTCTTTTAAACAAAAAAATTGAACTTTTTTGATTAGGAACGGCGGCGCCCCTTACTTAACACATACAATTTGAATCGAACAATCTTTACATATAAAAATGAGCTGTTTGATACCTCAGAACTCATAAACTAACCATCCGATTGAGCTGAAACTTACACTATATACTTTTTTTTAATGTTTAAAGTGTTCGTACATCAAGAAATTTTGAATTTTCCGGTAGATGGCGCTGGAACTCAAAAAAATATTAATTCACCATACGATTGAGCTGAAACTTACAAAATATGTTTGTAATTAAGTGAGAAATGTTCTTACATCAAAAGTCTTCAAGTTTTCCGATAGATGGCGCTGCAACACCAAAATTTCCAAACCATCCGATTGAGCTGAAATTTACATATTATATTTGTTATGAAGTGAGAAATGTTTGTAAATCAAAAGTTTTCAAGTTTTCCGATAGATTGCGCTGGATTTCCAAAATTTAAAAACTAACCATACTATTAAGATGAAACTTACACAGTATATATGTATGTTGTGAAGAGGGGAAATGTTCGTACATCAAACGTTTTCAAGTCTTGCCATAGATGGCGCTGAACAACAAAATCTCAAAATGATTACTACATCAATGCACGGTGATAGCTTACAGCTGACTCTTGATTTACGTGCACTTCTCGCTTTATAACAGATATTGTTTAAGTTTCAGCTCAACGGATGGTAAGTTTTTGAGTTTTTAGAACATTATTGTCTGGACAGTTTTCTTAAATCCAAATAGATTTGTCGGCATTCAATTCTCCACCAGAGTCATTACTATTCACAAAAAGCAACTCGAAAAAATGTCATTACATTTATGACATAAACACTGTTCTCAATGGGTCTAGCGAAGCGCACCGGGTAACCACTAGTTATTAATAAAAGATAAAAAAAAAAACTTTACACACAAACCAAAATTGTGTCGTTTTTCTACCCTCCGGTACACCGTGGCGTGGGTGTTTTCCCATAATGTCTGCCCCAAAATTCACAGATTCTCAAATTTCAAGGAGTGGGGGAAACATCTCTCAGAGAGAGGTAAAAGTGTTAGAAAATACAGAAACGCATTGAACAGCAAAAAATGGGAAAAATAAATTTCTTGGGCTAAAATTGGCAGCATGTTATGTGGAAGTTTCTTACTCTGTTGTTAGGTCTCTCTTCTGTGACAAGCTACGAAAAATCTTCGTACGTGAACAGGATTTGACTGATTTTGGTAGAGTTTCGTAGTTCCAAGTTTTAACAGTTTTGGACAGGTATGAGAACAGACCTCATTATCACTTGCCTTGTGGATTTTTTGAATGATTCTAGAAAATATCGAATAGAGCTGCGTATTGATTCAGCTAAAAATCTAGTAAACGAGCTGTCGATAGAACCGTACCTATTTGAAAAGCGTAAATCGAAGGTTAAAAAATATTCGACAAAAGGGCCAAGGACGATGCGGCGATAATGACACCACTTCAAAAGTTTAAAATTCTGCTTTACTCAGTACTAGACAAACTTATTCAGCAAATGGGGCGGAGATTTGAAAGTTTAGCTGTCGTGACTGCTGATTTTGGTTTCATAACAGGACTTTCGTTACACGAAACCTCTACTGTTGGTCAAATATATTCAAATACAAAATACAAAGCCAACTACATACAGGGGTGGCAAGCTAATTAGCACACCCATTGAAATGTTTCTTTCTGGCGACAAAATGCATTAAAAAAGTTCATAAACGCATTCCAAATACAAATATTTAGTTTTATTTGAACACATTATTATATTTTACGAAAAATAAAAAACAAAAATAGAAAATGTAACTATAATTTCGAGAAAAAAAGACAATGATCAAGATCAATCAAGCTTTATGGACGTGTTATTATGTGAGGCAGCTGCTCTCTAAAATCATACTAAGAGAGTCTGAAAAATAGTGAGATCAACTTAAAACTAATTTAAATGTGATTTTGGCTATTCAGATTTACTTAATATTTAATTGGGTATCCTTTCTGAACAATAACGGCAGCATATCTCCTGCTTAATGACGTCATTAGGTCAGCACAGACTTCAGGAGGAATTTTGTACGATTCTTCCCGAAAAGTGGTCGATAACGCGTTTCCCGTGGTAGGTTTTAATGCCATTACATGTCGTTTGAAGATGACCCATAAATTTTCTATTGGATTGATATCCGGGCTTTGTGGGGCCAAATCAGAATGGTAATATCGTTTGCATCAAACCACTCCTTAACTGTGAGGGACGTATGGCATGGGACATTGACTTGCTGAAACACAACTTGCCGATGTGTTGCAAGTGGAAAATCATCATAGAAATATACCAAATTGGTAGCCAATATGCTCTGGGACATAAGCCCATCCATTTTTCGTTTAACTTGGACTATTGGCCCAACAGTATTCGCGGTAAAACAGCACCATAACATCACGCTGCCACCTCTATACTTAACCGACTTCGTAGTTTACTTTGGGTCCAAATCCTGGTTGTAAGGATGTCGTACGTAGGTTCTGCCATCGGTTCCATACAGATTAAATTTGGATTCATCGCTCCAGATGACAGAATTCCAGAGAAACTGACTTTTAAAGATATGGCATTTTCCGAAATCCAGCCGTTGTGTTCGAGTAGGCTATGAAACCTTCGGTTTTTTGAGACTCTGGCATCCTTGAAGATTATTTTGCAAAAGCCGAGCTCTAACAGTCCTAGCTGATATATTCACACAGCAATTTTGGTGCATTTGAGTTCTTATTTCCATTGAAGTGGCGAAGGGGTGCCTAAGGGTATGTATGACTATCGGACTATTCTCATGTTTTTAGGCATTTTTTGACCAAGATTGTTTCTGATTTGCAAACACCCCACGTTAAAGGTAATGCTTAAGTGCATTCTGTACTTTTTTTTGGTGAAAATCCGATTAATCTTGCAATTTGGATATGTTCTGCTCTTTTTGGTGCGAATTCGGAATCTGACTTCTTTCTGCCTTCATTGAACTCTTTTTTTTACCCATATTTATTCTCAAATCTTAAAAAAACAATGAACAACTTATGGAGTTTCGAAAAAAAATAGCTCTGATCACAGAATTGGAATTTTTTCAGTAAAAACTTACTTGAATGCTTGGGTGTGCTAATTAAAATGCCACAGTAAAACACAAACACTTACGGTAAATCGTATATAGCACGGAATTGTATTGCAAAACGATATATTTTTTTCTCGATTAAGTTTTGTCATTGATGTACGTATTAAACTCTTAAGCATTTGTTCGCTTACAAGTAAAAGAAATTGCAGAAAAAAACATAAGTTTGAATTTTCATTGGGGTGTGCTAATTAGCTTGCCAGCACTGTAGTTGTGTTTAAAGATTAAAGACCATATTATTAACAAATTGGCCTTAGAAAAAGCCTGAAAGCTTTACGAGATTTTATAATGCCTTAGTGAACGAACTAGTATTGTATTGTTTCCCTTCCTACATAGTAGTAAGTAGGAACTAATTTTATGCTTAACATAGTTTAAATTACACTTCAAAGTTATTGTATTATTTCTCTTCCTATAAAATAAGTCCTGGGGGGTCGCAAAATTCAAATCTTGCCCTAGCTACTGCCTTTCAATGAGGTTTCATCGCTCTAGATTATATTTCTTGTCTTTTTTTTTATTATTACGGGGTTCCACAGGGTTCCAATCTTCTTTCTGTTCGGATAAAAGGAATTTATTTTACGTGATACATTTGGAAACTTCAGGTCGCTAAGTGTGATGCAACTAGCAAATTATATGACAGTGTTTGTTGTGTTTTCTTTGTCGTTTTCTGACGTCATCAGAGTTCCTTATTTCTAACAACTTCAACTTGCGTATGTCAATTCTATCTACTGACCAGATTTCTGACAGCACGCCTGCTGCTGCTTCTTTGTTGAAGCAATCAAACTTGTCAACTAAATGTAATCATCAACAAACATGTATAAGTTTAATATAGCTAAATTTCTCAGCATGAATCTGTCTTTCTTCAGATACAAATTTCTTGTGGGTTTGTTAGGCCGTTTCTGACCTTTTCATTTTGGCATTTCTATGGAAATTTCTGAATAGAGCTCCATTGAGGCAGAAGTATGACGCAACCTTACCTTATACACAATCGCTGGATAGTAGATTTCACGATGACTACGAAGAATATTTTCGAAAACGACGTTAGTGTGTGGTTGTGGTGTGTTATATTCAAAAACTTCAAGCTATGCGACAAGTCCTTGAGAATAATATAACGCGTCGACCTTAGAAATAACAAACATTTAGAGCATGTATCTCTGTACTGATTAAAGTAAATTCAACAACTTAATATCTAGCTGTTGACGTCACATCAAATTAAAGAATATGAAGTTACAATATATAAATAAAAGCTGAGCGGAGAGAGCTTATTGGAATTGGTAGTGAAGCAGTGGGTGACCTTGTTAGCTCTTGCAATTTCCAAAAAGGCTTTGAAATGAATGCCCCTCTTCATCTTGAACACAAATTAATTTTTTTTGGGAGACTTGTTGAACTTATTTTTTCTCGCAAATGATAGAAAAAATTAAAGCCAAAAAAAGCAACCCGGGCTGTACCCGCATGCAAAACTACCACGGAATAGAGGACCAAGAGAAAGTGCACCAACAGCTGATTGCTTGGAAACTGTTGCGACGGCTGGCCGTTCAACTGGGGTGGGTTCAATGTGCGTTCACACAGGGGTCTAGAAAAAGGAAATTACAATGGGTAATTGGCGCCACCCGATTTTAAAGGAAATTGAGGAATCTTTGGGATTATTAACGGTGATATACACATCTTCTATTATATACAAAAAATAATATGTGTATGTATGTTCGTACCGTATGTGAGGGCGCACCGCTCATCCAATTAAGATGAAACTTTGGTGAGTTGTTGTGCGCATACCATCGAAGATGATAGGATAAAAATTCGCTCGCTGTGGTGCTGGTGTCAAGTTAATAACAACTTCTATATTTATGGACCAAAAAGGCTCACATTCACAATATATGTTGGTTCAGTGCCAATAGACAAAACTATAAGATCCGGATCCGATAGGTGGCGCTGGAGTCAAGCTATTAAATCTATAAAAATGAATGTATGTATATGTTTGTCTTCTAGACCCGGAAACTACCCAACCGATGTTGGTAAAATTTTCAGAATACGTTTTTCTTAATATAGAATACAATAAAGAAACAGTGTGGTTACTCAACAGCTGTTCGTCGTACAGAAACTCGTGTTACTTGTTAAAATTCGCCATTTTAACAATGCTTGTTGTTTTGTGGTACAGGCCCCTGGAACACTTCTTCGGCCGCTGCCCAGCAACAACGAGGCTGCGACTTAAAGTATTGGTACAGGCCCCTGGTCTTTCTCCTCACCTTCGCAGTTGATGCATTGCAGACTGCCATATCAATGAGGCCAGATTTCGAGGGACGGTATACAAAAGAAAGTATGCCCGATGAATGAACTCTCAGCATCGTCTGCCCGGTCCACAGGAAAGGGGACCCCCTCAGCTGCTCCAATTACAGAGGCATCAGTCTCCTCAACATCGCCTACAAGATCCTATCTGCCATATTGTGTGAACGCTTGAAGCCTTTCGTCAAAAAACCTGATTGGGCCACTGCGGTTTGAGGCAAGGAAAGTCCACCATAGACCAAATTTTCACACTGACGAAATTCACAATATTCCTCAAATCTGAGCCTGTGAGTTGCAATAAGACGTACAGTCGCTTAATCCACAGGCTTACCATTTGACCAAAAATGCCTTTTGGTATTAAATTTGACTAATATTGTTAAAAATAACATTCGTAGAATGAATCATAGATATGATCCAATATGAAAGAAGCAAACGTCTGAACTTCGACAGTTATTTGGTTTACTACCCCAAATTTTGCACTCCAATATCTAAGACGCAAACTTAGGCTAAGTCACTTTAATCCAATGAACGACTTAGTGTCAATATAATAAAGCACAGTGATTTTTAATTTTAAAATAATGGCCGCCATAACGGTCACAGCTCGGATAAATCTTCTTCCATCCAAAACAAACAGACTTATTGATAAGTGCGCAGAAACACGCCATCTTTCTTAGAAACAATTTACTGGAACATCAAGGAAATCTGTGTCCACAAATCTCAAATGATGAACTGAAATGGCTGTAAAATTGTATGACCAACACCATTTCCCACTTCAAGACACACGTTAATCTAAAGTCCTTGTCCCAGGACCTCTGAACGCTATAGTGTTTACAGTACATGCAAGAATTCGCAATTCAACCGAAGGACTCTCGTATTTTACGCCATTACGAACATTTCTAAATTTCTAACAGACACATACAATTTGGGGAAATCCTTTTTTTTTGGGTATGATGGGAAAGCTCAAATAACCACATGAACATGCTTTACGTGAGTCTTTCACAGTGGAAAATTCATTTCAAATTTTACTCATCCCCATCCAGCACTTTTTTGATCTTTGACAGAGATAGAGGAAGAGAATAAAAAGGACCTCTTGAACCCCATCAAAGCGTCACGTCTATAAAAGGACACACAGCAAGTTTATTAAACAAACCGAACAGCAAACGATGTTTCTACTCTCCTTCTGCAATGTATGTCACTTGAATATAAAAATAGTGTGATGTGTCGTCATCCTTTTCGTCCTTTTCGGCATCCAAAAATTGCTAAAATAAAAAATAGTATCCACATTTGTTTTGCCGCATAAATCCCAATAAAGGACATGTTATATAAAGGATAAAGTACATATACCCGACAGCAATTATTCGAATCGATGTCAGTGGGTGGTATACCCCCCATCGCCCGCCGTAGCGAGAAATCAAACATGTCCTTAATATTATTTGGAGTATCGACTTAAAATTTGCGAGATCACGAGTATCGCCGAGCATGTAAAAGGATCCTTCATTTGCAGATGCAGTCAACCTCTTAAGAAGGCCTCCTTTCTTTTCTTTTCTTTTTTGTGGAATATTATCGATCTCAAACAGGGAGCTTGGCATATAATTACAAATCCAGAAAGGATTTCGTATGCCGAAAAATCTGCTCAGCTGGAAAACTGATTACTCCAGTTTCACAATCGTGACGGTGTGGTATTATATGGAGGATGAGAGGAAAGGGTATGGGTGTGGTAAAATGATTGGAAATCATTGAAGTGGTGGTGGAGGTAGCGTCGAAGTAGATTTCCTGGAAATTGAAAGCCGATTACATTCCGATCCGATGACTACCATCGAGTTGTGTAATTTTGCACAAAGACTTTTATATCTCTGACTCCGTTATACCTGTGAACACACATCCGAACGCATATTGGATTCTACGACCAGGTGGATGAGCACAAGTATGTTATTTTGATTTTTTGGATTTTGTAACATGATTGTTGAGTTAAAAAGGAATCACGCAGAGAACCGGAATCAGAATCGAAGTTAAAAAAAAAGAAGATTCCTTATTTTCCGCGAGAGGGGGGTTCTCGATTTGAAATCGAAGGGGAGTTTTTGTATGAGTCTGTAGGAAATGAATCTGTATAGATAGTAATTAGCAGCGGTTAAGTTGGTAATGGGTCATTAATGCTGGCCTTAATTGCACAGTCATCCGGAGTAATATGTTATTGTTCATTGAGTTTGTGGTGGGTTATGTGGTGTGGATACACTAATGAGCTAATATTTAATGGGAAAAAGTAGAGGGGTAAGCATGGAACCTTGTGGTACCCCATGGTTGTTTGTAAATTATTGGAAAGTGTAATGTATTGGGACATCAAAGACTGTATGTTTGTCATAAGCAGACTGTTGCAAATGAAATAAAAATTTTAAATGTTTATTGTTTTTCAACATCCTCATACGAGCTACTAGACAGCATGCTAGAATAAAGAGATTCTTCTGATCCATCACCTTGGAGTCCTATTATTTTATCTAAATTTTCTTTTTCACTTTGCTATGTTTTGACACTTTTTTTTTTAATAAATCACTTTCAACCGGTGCTTTCCTTGAACAGTGGAAGATATCCTTCACAGATCCAATTTTCAAAAGTGGTCTTAAGCACTTAGTAAAAAATTACAGACCGATTTCTAAACTTTCTGCTGTGCCGAAACTTTTTGAAAAGTCGGTTACCCAAAGACTTTATTTCGCTGTTAAGGAATCTCTGTCTCCTAACCAACATGGACTTGTCAAAGGTCGATCGACTTCTACGAATTTAAGTCTTTTACTAATTTTTGTTGCAGTCAAATGGAAAGAGGTAAACAAGCATACCGATTTGGTTGAGGCATTCGACCGCGTACATCATGGTCTCCTATAATTGCAGAAACTAAAAAATTTAGGATGGAATGAGGCTTTCAATAAATGATTAGCTTCGTATCTGTCTAATAGAAAGCAAGTTGTTAAGGTAGGTGGGTACATTTCAAATCTTATTGAGGTTGTATCCGGAAGTCATTTGGCCTCCTTTCTTTTATTTTTTCTAATGATTCAAGTCCAATTCACAATGTCGCATTCTGGCGCTCTCGCGTTGAAAGATTAAGTAGAAACAATGCAAACATATGAGGTGCTCTTAAATGTGACCGCAGGCATCACAGACAGATATCGTAAAGTCCTGGGCAACAGCCGAGTAGAGCTACTTTCTACTAGGGCGTGCGTTGTGACAACTCACAGCTGAGTTGACATTTTATTATTTGGTGGCCTGTTGGATTAAAGTACAATTTTTTTAATGTTATTATTAATATGTATATAAATCTCAGTGTGACGCTCTTACCTGTCAATCTTACGATTAGACAAACACAAAAACATCCTGTGCCTATTACGGACCAATTGCTAAATTAATTTAATCGCAATATTATTTAAATTAATGTAAAAATAAAAACACTCTAACAAATGCCACTTTCTTGCGAAATGTCATTTATTCAAACTGCAAATACAGTAGACGCTCGATATAGTGAACATAGTTATAGTGAACAATCCAATATAGTGAACACACAATATTTTATACAGGCTATTCTGAATAGTGAACAAACTTGTTTGTTTGTTTCACAGTTTGTGGTTGTTTGTAGTGCAGAAACAAAGTGCGTGTTGCTTATTTTGTTATTTTGTTATTTTGTGAACGATACTCTTTGTCACCATGTCACTTAAGCACAGCTTAAGTTTGTTGTATTTTTGTTTTTTAAGTACATGGAATGTAAATATTATGTTTTTTACGGAAGAGAGAGAATATTGGCTTGTTTTTTAGTAATCGCAAAGAAAATTTGGAATTATATTCTATTTTCGATGAATTGTACGTAAAAACATACACATTTTGATAAAATTTGCTTTAAGCAGTCCACGCTCGTTACAATGAACAATCTCGCTCCCGTGAACAGGCCTGGTTCTTATTACTTTCACTATTTCGAGCGTCTACTGTTTTATGAAGTTTTACTCGAACGTTATAGATTTGCCTTTTTTTGTACAATTCGGGGCAGTTGTTGATATCTTCAAATTATATTTATACTTTAAACGTCAGAAAATTATTACATGGAGAAAAGATTTTTATTAATAAGGAAATCTAACTAGTGGATAAGCTTTCCGTGGCCAGAATTTGAAAAGATTAATACGTCTTATTATTTTTTTTTTCTTTAGGGGTACATCAAAGCACAAGTCTATGCCGACAATCCAAAGAATTTGAGTCAGTTGAAAGCCGACAAGTATCAAACTGTCGCTGGCATATTGCCGGACAGCATAATCTAAAATTGGACCGATCGAGTTCCTGAGCGTACACAAAGCCTTGGTGGACATTTGAACGATGGCTTGTTCTGAAATAATGCACAAACTAAATTGATATAACGAACAGTTGTTTTAATTAAAATAAAAATCCTATCACACTTAATGACACACTTAAGGGGACCTTCTGGTCTAGCGCCATTGAATTTGACGAGTTTTTAGGATTTTTTTTTTTTAATGAAAATAATGAGCAATAGTATTTAAACTCTGTAGATATATTTTACAACATTACCAATATCCAAAAATATTAAAAAAAAAAAAAAAATATTTTAATTAAACAAAAATTGGTGTTACAGTTGCCCTCTTCAAAAAAAATTGGTCTTGCTGGTGTGTCATTTTTTGGCTCTTCCACTAATCGAAAACAAAAAAAAAAAAAACAATAAACATTTTAATCAGAATGAGTGTAGTTATCGCAGGAACTAGAATGAAAAAAATAAAAATTGACAAAATGGCGCGTTGTTGAAATTTACGTTTCGAAAAAGACCATTTTTCATTACTTTTTGTATGTAAAAAGTAGGAAGTATTCAACGTAAAAACTTTTTTTTTAGTTCCAACGATAAGCACTGGTTTACTGAATAACGTAGTGAAATTTGAGACGAATCGGTCGGGTAGTTTTTTTATTTTTGTCTCACACCGTGCAGAAAAATATAGTTTCGAGATAAATGAGTTTAAAGTTTACCTTCTCCTTTCACCTGCTTCTGCGCTGACCTGCTAAATATGCTGTAGAAGTCAAAATACTGGAAATATTAATACGAAACAGTATACTTTCAAAAGCCTATACTTTTGAAATATCAAAAAAAGAAAAAAACAATTTTTTCAAAAATCTAGACCAGAAGATCCCCTTAACTTAGCACTTGCATTCGTAAGAAGCCCCAGACTATAACTGCTTCGCTTTCGACGGTAGTTTTCAGAGGTACACACAAGCAGAGTCTAAATTTGGAAAAGCGCCTTTGTTCAAAATATTTACATGCTCCTGACCCCATGGAGAACGCTTTTTCGGGATTGGTGGCAGAAAGTCTGGTTTCTGTTTAGGTGCACGATCTCCTGCTCTCTGCTGCCTTATTTGTACCAAGCTAATAGAAAATCACTTCCCAGTGACTCTGTTAAAGTAGGTAGATGATGAGGTCTAAAAAAGATTTCGACTTCCTTCTGTCAAGCGCTATTTTCCTTGTTCTACCAGAATACTTCCGTTCAATGCACACAGTCTCCTGAGATATCCTAAAAATCCCGTCAACCGTACGCTGGCATGAACATTATCTTTCAGCTTTTTCCAAGGTGGTCACATTTTTACGCGTTGTGACTCTTAACTGATTATTTTACCCTTTACATTCCGTTTCACCAAAGAGACATTTTTCGCTGGATATTGCTACCCTTGGACATATCCACAGATTAGAATTTAGAATTTAGTTTATTAGTACAACCCAACCTGGTGTTGGCTGGTACCCTGCTACAATGACAGGTAAATTAAATTGCAATTTGGAATAACTACATATATTTTCTAATTTCAATTCTCGTGGATCTGCGTATAGACAGATACTTAATCTCTACATATAGGTCGTATACATTATATATCCACAGCATCAGTAGGCCACTTGACGAGCATGTCCTTAAGAGGCTCTAGGCTCTTTTAGTCGTCTGCTGCCATGTGAATGTATCCCCCAATTGTCTACCCAATTTGTTCATAATCTCCCCCCATGTGTTGTCTGTACAAATGCCCGTTCGCAACTTCAAGGTGTACCAGGACTCGTGTATATGTATGTATGGAGCAACAGAATATCCTCGAAAGATGTATTAGGCCGACGTGATGTCAAACTCATTCATAGTCTCTAACATTCAGGCTGGCATCCACTCATAACAGCAACGGTATCCAGTCAAAGAAAATGAAATCCAGGACAACCCCCTGCATGTGTGTATGTTTGCGTAAGTGGTTAAGGTGATGCGTGCACGCAATACCAAATTTTCCATCCCCAGCTGATGTTTGCAATTCATTGCGTTCCTTTTGACATTTCCACCTAGCTCTTACTTCATTCCCTTTGAGTCTGTGTTCACTTTCTTCTCCTTTCTCCATCTGTATTCCATTTCATAATGACACATCTAATTATTTTTATGTCACGCGGACGACACTAGATACACCGAGCAAATGATTTGGTAATAAACGTGTGCTTGCCTTAAGAATACCGTTATACTGTATCCTTCACGCACTTGCTGACAAGCAAAGAGGCAAAAGGGAGTAGACAAACAACAACGACAAAGTGACAACGACGAAAGGGAGTGAGAAGGGCAGCAGCAGCAGCAGCTAACGAGAAACAAAACAAAAAACGACCAAGAAAAGCATAAATCTAAACAAACTTTGAAGGATTTATTGTCCTTTAATTTGCTTTGTCTACATCGATTAATGGGAAGTGATAGCAAGCAAATAACGGCAAAGAGTCAAAGGGGATGAACAAAAAAAAAACCCCACACACAAACCAACAACAAATAACGGATAGATGAACAGTCTAGGAACGAGAAGGAAGCAACTGCAGGTTGAGAAGGCGACTTTTGATGGTTGATCGGATGTAAGAGAGCCCTCCAAGAGGCAAGCGGCAAAACAAAGACCCCTTGCGAAGCACCCTTCAATTTCAAGTAATTTAAATGCAAATCGTACTCTCTATTGTTTAGCCGTTGAAGAGCTGTGCGGTACGGTGTGTAGGCGGTTCAGTTCGATGAATGAAACGAAATGGAATCTCAAAAGCGAGGGGGAAAGGTGAAAAGAAATCAGAGAAGCCACCACAATAGAAGGACGAAGACGGTTCAAGTAGGGTTGAGGCAGCAGTTCAAAACACCGTTATGGTTACGAGCGATATTTTCATCTTTGGTGATTGTAACACAACACTTGTGTCAACGTGGTGTCCTTGCTGAAGGAGGCACATTTTTAGATGACCCTAGATGTCTCGTTGTCATGTGTACCGTTAAGGTTACGTTAAGGAGAAAAGTTTAAATACTTTCGCAGTCTTGAAACCAACTCCCACTAATCATTCCGGCAGCTAACCTATCTTGTAGATTAATCTTTTACTTTTTGCAAGCTTCATTAGGCCCATAAACGCATTGGGAAGCGGGAAAGGGTCGATATAGCCTGAAGAACTGTCCCAAACAAAGATCAACGTCACATGAATAGCGGAATATTAAGTCCTGAAGGGCAATTTCCTATATGTGGTGACAGAATCAGATTTACATCCATGTATTTACAACCGTCAGCCCTTCACCGATCAGCCATACAGTGAGACTCAAAAATTTGTATACAGCATTTTTAATATTTCATAGTAAAAACTAAGGTTTTGAATTGATAATGGTGCGAGGAAGGGATTTACCGGTAGAAGTGGGAAATTTAATCGTTCAGCATCGGAGGGAAGGTAAATCGGTGGCGGAAATTGCTGATATCGTCAAAAAAAAGTCATGCAACCGTCCAAAAAATTATCGAGAGATTAAACTTGCGAGCAAATACGGAGACTGTGCAGCCTTCTGGTCGCCCTCACGTTATGACCGACACCGATGTGCGGAAAAAAGTGAGGCATGTTAGGAAAACTCCGAGGTCCAGTGCAGTGCAAATTGCGCAAGATGTTTTTCAAGAGCGTGGAAATCTAGTAAGTGCCTCAACCCTTCGTAGAGCCTTAAATGTTAGTGGATTACATGGAAGAGTGCCACGAAAGAAACCATGCATTTCTAATGTTATTCGTCTAAAGCCGCTGACCTTCGCTAAAAATCACTTAAATACCGCTCAAACGTTTTGGGATGATGTCATCTTTAGCGACGAGAGCAAGTTTGAGATATTTGGTTCAAAATGCAGGAATAAGGTTTGGAGATCATCAAATAGCGAGCTCACAGCGACCGTGAAACATGGTGGAGGTTCAGTGATGGTGTAGGGTTGCATGTCGGCTTCGGGAACTGGAAATCTTAATTTCATTGAATCGGCAATGAATAGCAAAGACTATCTTGCCATTTTTTTTACTTAATTACTTAATTGGCGCTACAGTCCGGGGATGGACCAAGGCCTCAACCAAGAATCTCTTCCATTTAGCCGGGTCCTTAGCTAACCGCCTCCAGTTGCGCACTTCAATTTGGTTGAGGTCTTGTTCTACTTGTGCGCACCACCTTAGACGAGGTCGTCCTCTGCTGCGCTGACCTTCCGGGTAAGAGTCGAATATTCTTCGAGCCGGAGCGTTGATGTCTATACGCTCTACATGTCCTAGCCATCTTAGACGCCAAATGTACATTTTTTTGACCAGGTTGATGTCGCTGTACAGCTCGTACAGTTCGTGGTTGAATCTTCTCCTCCAGAACCCGTCAACGCAAACGGGACCGAATATCCTACAAATGATTTTTCTCTCGAAGCGACCAAGGAGATCTTTATCCGCTTTCGACAAAGTCCATGCTTCAGCTCCATAAAGCAAGACTGGGATTATAAGGGATAGGGTCTCCTTAGTCGATGGCGAAAGGACTTTACTACTCAATTGCCTTCTTAGCCCAAAGTAACAGCGGTTGGCAAGAGTAATCCTCCGTTTGATTTCCGACGAGATGTAATTTTTTGAAGTTATGGCAGAGCCGAGGTAGACAAAGTCCTTTACTATCTCGAAGTTGTAGCTGTCTATTGTGACATTCTGTACACTTCGTCGATGTTGGGTGTCCCTTTTTGTTGACAGCATATATTTTGTTTTGCCCCGTTTACCGCTAAACCCATTTTAGCCGCTTCCATTTCTATACTCGCGAACGCACCGGTTCTCGCTGTGTTCTACCAATGATGTCAATATCAATTGGGTCTCACATCGCATTGGGTCTTCCAGCAGGACAGTGGCCCAAGCATACTGCAAAGATTGTTAAAGAATCGTTGCTGTATCGTACCCCTAAGCAGCTTAACTCACCTCCACAATCTCCAGACCTTAATCTTAATTCTAATTGAACACCTGTGGGAAGTTTTGGACAGAAATATCAGAAAACGGGTCATAACCTCTAAAGAAGGCCTTTGGACGGCATTAACCGAAGAATGTACAAAAATCTCCCCTGACGTCACCAAAAATCTTGTTTCTTCGATTCCTAGAAGATTAGCCGCAGTGATAAAAGCCAAAATAGGCCCAACGAAGTACTAACGCCTTAGCTTTTTGACCCTACGAAAGACAACAAGTGTTTATTTCTCAACTGTATACATACTAATTGTTGACTTAATTTTTCAGATGTATTTTTTTTCTTCAATCGTGAATAATTCGTGGATTCCTTTTTTTTATAACTTTAATGTTGTGAATAATTAAATAGTGAGCTACAGTGTGCTTAAAATTTTTTTTTTTATTACTTGTTATTTAGCGCTACTGAACTTCTCACAAGTAGGTCCTGGCTGTATACAAATTTTGGACTCTCACTGTAGCCATAGGTCTTTTTCTAAACAAAAAAAAAATGGCCCAACTGCGGCTAAACCAAGAAATAGCGATTTAGTGGTTGACTGCTTTGACTGCACTGCACTGCCTCCTTTAAAATTCCTAAGGCATGTCCATGTTGTGTCTCACCTCTTCTTTTGTAAAACACGCTGTCTGAGTTGAGAAATTTCCCAACATTCTTCGGTTGTTTTGTGCTCGTTAGCTTCTTCGAATAGCTGGCATACCTCCAGTTTATAATGCCTCTTACCCCACTCTCCCTTTTCTTATCCTTAACCATACTCGTCCTAAGAAGTATAGCAGTTTCCTCCCCCAGCGCTCATATACAAGTTGCGTGTTCAACACAAGTTAAGCCCGTGTTTAATATGTGTTCAAAGGCTTAATTGATTTTGCCTTATATTACCCAGAGGGTTGTTATTTACCCCCTCGTCCAACACAGCCCCGTCAAACTTTTGATCCATCTATGAAGCTACGTTCAGTTGGTTACCTTGCAGCGTCTAATACTTTTGCTACTTAGAGTAGCTTTATTCTGCTGCTTAACCCTCTTTCTTCGGCTGTTCCAGTCTGCAATCAAGGACTAAGAATAAATCCTTGTGTTGTTGTGGCAGGTTACATATGTGTTGTACGTGTATAGTCTGGTGGTAGGACAATAAGAAAAAACACTGAAAGCGTTTTGTGCAAAAAGAAAGGAAATAGAAAGTAAAATGTCCCACAACGAACGAGTCCTTTTGTGCGTGTGTAAGTATGTGTCGGGTGGGAGATGATTCGGTTGGCTTTTTACTTTGCATTGATGGCTAAAGATATATATATATATGTATGTATGAGTGTATGAGTAAACATGTGAAAATTGTTTTGCAACTCGCACTAATATATGTATAATAGGAAGGAAAGTGTCAGCCTGTTCAAGGAGCACAGGATTTTGTAATTCTTTCCAATGAAGAGAAAAACTGTGCCAATCCTACGTGTGAAAGTATAGAGTGTAATTGTTCTGCTGAAGTTACCTAATAGAGGTACTTATGGCCAAACAAAGGCACCTTTTCATTATCCTTTGGCGGAGGCAATGGAGGAAATGCGGTTTACACATGTACTCACGCTCCTTTGTCCAAAAACAATACCATCTCCACCGGGAGCAAATTATGCAAGAACAACACAAGCTGCTCCAGCACTAAGTTATTCAAAGCAGCACCGTCCGATATACAATTCCACAGAACAAGGCACACATTGCAATGTGTGTCCTTTATAATTTGTTTCAGTACACCAACCGTACACGTATGCCAAGGGGACCGTCGACCCTGCCCCAGTAATACTAACGACCAACCTACATTTTTCGCCATCTTCTTTCACATACTTCAGGCAGGCGTCCTTTTCTTTAGCCAGCGTTCTTAAATTTAAGGAAGAAATATTAATGTCAGTGCGTGTCCTTAGGACACACATTCAACCTGCATGTGTATATCGGTGTCTCAAAGTGCGTTTTGGGTAGTTAAGTTCCATACAACCCCCATCGCCACACACACACTTAAAATATCCTGTATAATGCTCAAGGATTACCGCACTTAGTTACGGCAACTAATTGAAGTAATTACAACACACTAACCATTTGCCAAATCCGAGCGACACATCCGAGAGAGCATAACGTTTCGAAGGATACGCCGGGCATAACATACTCGTAGAGCTACATTCACTTGTGACTTGGTCAGGGGAGTAGCTATTAAAATAAGGATTTCAGGTTGTCTCCGGTGTTTGGAGGGCTGTCAAATTGGGGCGGCACACCCATACATATGTACAGACAAGTCGTATAAATGTGTTAAGTATACAACCACCATTACAAGTGGAAGGCGAGAAATTATGATGATGATGTGAATGCTGGCTGGTCCCACACCGAAGACGATGTGGCACAGATGGACTGAGGCGACTGGAACAATGGGCATTGGTAAGGTCCTTAGATGCAAATAATCAAGTTAGTTTGGACCGATTGGGATTTACCACCACAATATCCTTATCAGCAATTTATGGTGAGTGCGTGTAATAGATCTTGTGGCGGTCGTAATTTATACATGAAGAGGTGTGGACTCATGGCGCTCTAGATGATGGTCGCAGTGTAGAGGTGATTGTGTTGCGTGAATGCACACGCATTTGGGATTATTGCGCCATCTGGGAATGGTTTAATGGGAAACTGGTTTTGTTTTAATGACTTTGAAGAGTCCTTCGAATAAGAAATTAAGTTTCTTTAAAGGGGACGCGACGCGATAGCATTGATGGGCGCTGGCCTTTTTTTTTGGTGACATGGTCGATCCACTAGAAGGACACCAACAAGGTGAAATGAATGTCACATCGCTTTCTGAAATCGTGTTTTTTTTTCATATGAAAGCAAATTCAAGATCCATTGGTCAGATGGGCATGGTAAAGTTTAACGGAAATCTAATGTTGAATTAAACCCCAAAAATATTGCTGGTCCCGTTAAGCACGGTGAAGGATCTATAGTTGTTGGCTGATGTATGGCGGCATCTGGTGTGTGAAATTTAGTTATGATCGATGGAATTATGGATCAGCATTATTATTAAGACATAGTTATACGTAAGTTGACCATACGTCCCGCTTTCGAGCTATGTGTCCCGCTGTCCCCAAGGAAACGCAAATATCCCGCTTCGAAACAAGACGATATGTTGCATTGCATTCAGTTATTAAGTCAGGAACATCCATTTTCGATTCCTTACAAATCGAACAAGAAACTCCAGACACGAGACCGCACATCCGCTAAAAAAAATTCGTTTAACCATAAATCAAAAACCATCCAAGTCGGAAGACGATGGTGAATGAAATGAATCAACCCAAAAACAATTTTAGTCAAAAACAAAATGCATGCTTTCTTCCCCGCGTCACCTGTAATAGTTATAATAGGTCCGTTCGCGTCCGTTTGCAAAACTAAGAATATCTACGAAAAGTCCCGAAGAGTTACGACAACCCGTTCGACTACTCAAAAATTTCATAGTTTTTCGTAAAAGAGAGTGCTCACGAGGGAGTAAGAAATTTCCCCTTGCTACGAATCTTAGCACAAGAAATTTCTTTGGGCAGATGAAAACTGTCCAATCTGTCAAATCACGTACATTTTGCATTTTTTGTTGTTCAGGGCGTTCGTTTACTTACTTACTTAGTTGGCGCTACAGCTCGAGGTGAACCTGAGCCTGCTTCTCGCAACCATTTGTGTGTGCGTGTTATATTTCTGCACGAATGGAAGGGACCTACAGTTTTTTTGCCGACTCCGAACGGCGAGTTGAGAAGCTCAATCGTGACAAATGATACTCTTTGATGCTTGTCAGACATTCGAAAGAGGTGGGCACTGTGAAAAACTTTTAGGTGTTTGCGGCGGGATTCGAACCCAAGACCGCTGGCTCAGTAGTCCGACGCACTAACCACTTGCGCTACGGTGCCCGTTTACTTTTACGTAATTAACGTATATTTAAGAGCATTTCCCCCACTCGTCGGGAAAACTACTTGGACGAGTTATCTCAGTTCAACAGGGAAGTAGACATTTTTGAATGAGCAAACCTAACAAAAGCCCCATCTTGGGAGAAAGTTCAAAAGTGATGGACTTACTAATTGAGCAGGGTTTTAGCAGTCAAGATGCTGGAGTATTTGGCGAGTTTTGGTATTCCAAAATTCACGCAAGATTTGAATTGTTCTACATTTGTTCGAACTTTCATTATTTTTAAAATATTGCTCATCAATTAAAATGTTTTGTTCTTTCGCGTAGTACTCCATTTTTAAAAATCACTGAACTATCAGTTGCCACGCTGCCTTTTTTTGCGATAGCAACTCTTTGCCGCAGATTTAAGTCTTGCGTGCTGAAAAAGAGTCGTTGGATGGAAGTATTTACACACTTTCATGGTAAATATTTCCCTCGTGCGAATTTTCATATTATTGTAGATATCTGCCAGGCAATAACGCCCTGGTCGAAAGAGTGTTTGCTGATATGAATAAGATATGGGCTACTGAAAAATCTTAGTAAAATAAACAAGATAAAATTTCAATCCGAAAAGTATAGAAAATCAGCCCACCGACAGATAGACAGATAGACAGACAGACAAACATATAGATAGATGGACAGACAGACGGACAGACAGACATATAAATAGATGGACATACAGACAGGCAGATAGACAGACAGATTGACAGACAGATAGCCAGATAGACAGACAGGCAGATAGACAGATAGACAGACAGATAGACAGATAGACAGACATACAGATAGATAGACAGACAGACAGACAGACAGACAGATAGGCAGACAGACAGACAGACAGATAGATATACAGATAGACAGGCAGACAGACAGACAGACAGATAGTAAGATAGACAGACAGGCAGACAGACAGATAGACAGACAGATAGACAGACAGACAGACAGACAGACCGACAGACAGACAGACAGACAGACCGACAGAGAGATAGATAGACAGACAGACAGACAAGACATACAGACATACGGGTAGACAGACAGACAGACAGACAGACAGACAGACAGAGAGACAGACAGACAGACAGACATACAGACAGACAGACAGACAGACAGATAGAAAATAAAAGGAAATTGAAGTTGCAAAAAAGAACAGCAGTGATTGCTCCCTACTATTGCACTTCCTTTCTATCATACCCGAATAACTAAATGCGCGGGCAAATTTTGAAAAATAGGTGGAGCGAAGCGCGCCGGGTTCAGCTAGTAAAATAATAAAAAAATCTAGAAAAAAAATGTGTGTGTCCGGCTTTGAGGAGAAAAAATTATTGTCACGTTAGTTATACCTTATACGAGACCACAGTAATACGTGACGCGTATCAGCTAACAGCCCTACTACAATCACCGGATATGATTGCGATTGAGCGCATATGGAAGTATTTGGAACGGCAAATAAGAAAACGCAATATTAACCCTTTAACCCATTAAAGGCTGCCCATAGATCGGCTCGTACGATTTTGATGAAATTATGAAATATGTGCCTTGGGGATCATAGAAGTTTATATAAAATAAAAAATAATTACCCGCGCACACACCTGAGATATGACGTGGGTATTTAAATACCCGACAGGCATTGGTGTGATATTTTCACTTTTATTTAAAAAAAAAAACCGAATGACATCTTGGGCTGCTATAATGACGCGCTTGTGTGAATACGCGCCTTTATTCGCCAGTTTTTCGTCATTCTATTTACAGTTCATCAGGCACGCTTCGCTAGAATGAGTTCCTAATTCGCAGAAATCCGCTAGAAAATGTGCTGCCAAGCTGCAAGCTATTGTTGATAATATTGGTCTGATGGAAATATTGATGGGAAAGAGAACTTTGGCCAACACCCAGACGCCCCTAACATTATCATAACGCTTCTTTGCTGACGATGGATCCATCATAAGTGAAGATCAGACTTCCCTACAACGAGCACTTGGTGGTTGGGTAGATGTTTTGAAGGGGAATGAGTATCGTATTAGCCAAAAAAAGACAGAGTATCTGTACTGCCTATTATCTGACCCAAGCCAATCCATTCCAGACATTTACTTGAATGGAGTGGTGGTTTTCAGGTGAGAAGAGTTCAAATATCCAGTATCAATGATCAACAGCGAAGCAACCGTTGATAGCAACATCAATCATCGTGTAAGCGTAAGGTGTATGAAGTGGCAGGAAAACTCTGTCATCTTCTGTGACCAAAAAATGTCCCCTAAGCTGAAAGGAAGGCTCTACATCGCAGTTCATCCGGCGCTCACACACGGTTCACATTGCTGGATACTGTACAAAAAGTATTAGCGCAAATTGACAGCAGCTGAGATGAAGATGCTTCGCATGACAGCAGGATTAACAAAACTTAATCGAATAAGAAGTTCCAAGATCCGAGGAAGCCTTCACATCAAAGAATCCATCTCGAAAAAACTGTAGCACCACCGGCTCAGTTGGTATTGTCATGTTCAAATGAGGGGTTCTATGAACCCCGTCAAAAAGGCAATGGCAATCAACGTTCCCTTACAATCGCGTAAAAGAGGCAGGCCTTAAAACTCCTGGATCGCACAAATACAGAAACACCAGCATTTGATTGGCCTCAATGATAAAGTGATTCAAATTCGAGAGGCCTGCAGATATTTTTTGAGGTCGAACCGGCGAACCCCACAGGCGGACCAGTAGGTATGCAGTGAAGTGGGAGGGCTGTGATCAATATAATTCTGATCATTACCTCGTCCTTTAAATGGAAAGAAGAAGAAGAAGAAGCTTAATTGTTGCGCGATGAACCCTCCAAGTCCAATTATCATCATCCGGGTAGATTGATGGTTTCCGGTGCTCAATTGGCAATGCGTTACGATCATACCGATCATTTCATTGGAAAACGCAATACTCGTCATTGTTGTCAGCAATGTGGTGGCACGATTGAATACGGTTGTTTGAAGTGCCAGACGAACTTGCATCCTGCTTCTTCCTTTCTGGATTACCATAAGGGTATTGCCCCAGATCAGAAGGAGATTGCTAAATCTTAATAATCAGGAAACAGCATAATTTCTCAATTAAATAAAATAAAATCCAATTTAAATGGGCCTTTGATTCACTCCAAATGAAACTTTTCAATATAGCAAAAAGTTTGTTAATAGTACACACCTACGGCTGTCGGGTATTTAAATACCCATTGTCATTAGACCAGGTGTGACAGCTAGGTCTGTTGACATATCGGTGTAGATTGTACTCCATTGCATAAAGGACATCTGCAGGTATCTGCTAAGGGTGTGCGATTTTCGTTTTTCCCAATTCCCTAAATTTGGCAGCACTTTTCTCCAGCATTTTTGGTAGAAAGTAAAACCGCGAATCTTACCTGTAGAAATCTATAAATTACATTGTTGTATTTGTTTCTTCTATGTGCACCCTTCCTCTTTACTATAAAACAAATTTTACCGCGATATCTCTCACCGGGCCCACGCCAGAATGTTTTAAGTGTTACCATTTTCTTGGGTATTTAAATACCCAATAGGTTGAAATGGGTTAATGCATGTTTTTTTTTTTTTTTGTTTGAAACACATTTTTTAGGTGTATTTCGTTGCAGTGATTTCAAAAATGGCCAAATTTTGGACAAATATTGAAGCGTTTTCGAGATATTGAGCTATATGTCTATAGATTTCGTAAAATTTCAAAGGCCATTATCTTTGCATTTGTCTTTTTTTTTAACTTAAAATTTAAACAAATTGAAAATATAACAATATTTTCACAGAATAGCTAGCAACAAAAGTTTTGTGCTTACATTCTGTAATTTACTTGAAATAATCACAAATTAAAATACTTAAAATAGCAAAGATGTAAACATGTTGCCACCGCACCCAATTTTTGAAAAATAACCGTATTTTTAATCAAAATAAATCTGCTGATGGCGGTTAAATTCAAAGTGTAATATCTAGCATACTTAGGTTATTACGCTCCGACAGTTGTAAATTTTCCTTTTGAATGGGTGGAAACTGCTAATTTACTAGAGCATATCATATATGATATACCACGCAAAAAAGGGTTAAGACAATCGAAGGTTTGAAAAGAATTCTTCAGGAACAGTGGACAAAAATGTATCCAATTGTCACTTAAAAGTAAATCAACTTGATGCCATCCCGAATGAAATTGGTAATCAAATCTTGACAATACCCTACAAAATATTAAATTTAAAGATTTAAATAATAACAGCCCCAAAAATGTTATTTAAGTGTCTACTTACCTTTGTGACATAAAATTGTCATTTTGTTCTGTTCATGTTGCAAAATAAACAATAGTTTTCATCTTACCAAAGTTTGGGCATTTGGGTGTCTACTTACTTTTGTGATTGTATGTAATTGTTACCACTGAAGCAGTAGCGTACATAATGATTATACGTAATAACCTTCGTTAAAACGTTTCAAAAGTATGAAATCGAATATAAGTACCACCTGGTTGAAAAATTCTCCAAACCAGTGAATTCGAAAACCAGAGCAACCTCTGCTGTTGGTTAATGTCGAAACCAGCTTTCATTTTAACCGAGAGGCACATCCGTACCGTATTATCGATATTAATTTGTTTATTAATGGAGTTAAATTAAATTGTCAATTGGGTTAATCGCAAAAAAATATGCACATTATCACGTGAAAGCGTGCTTAACTGTACGTAGGAACAATCGCCATAGTCACGGCGCGCACTGTTCTATCAGGATACGGTCAAAGGATGAGCTGAACGCCGCGCCATTGGAGTGCATGCACAATACGATGGTGCTGTAAGGCATACAGCCTGAAAGTGAACCACATGTGCGTCCATAGCTCTGTGATATAGGGACGCAAGTTAATTGCTCGGAATTAACCAATAACATGGAATAATCGTTGTTTGTCAGTGTTTACGTAAACTGTTTCCAATGTTTTGTGTTTGTACGTGGCATTCGATTTCGATACCAATTACAGCGAACAATTGGTGTTTGTATTATGAGAATGGATTTTTATTAATATTATTATTATGTGAATAAATTATTGGATTTATATGAGAATACCATTTTTGTTGCAATTATGAGTTGAAAATTGTTTAAAAATAGTCACATATTAGTGACTTGGAAAAAAAATGATTTTTTTACTTTTTAGTCCGTTAAAGCTTTTTAAAAATGGTTTTTTTATTCCACTCGTCAAACCCTGTCATTTGATACCCATTAGACATGGGGGTTGTGAAGAAAAAAGTAATGCGCAATCTTGGGGCGTCCACCATATTGAATTAAGAATAACTTAGCTAATCTAATTCTACTTGTCAATCACTTTTATTTGATACCCATGTTAAGGAGGTCGTGAAGATAGCGGTAATCCACCATCTTGTGGCGTCCGCCATATTAGATTTACAACGTCATCAAATATACTATATTGTACTGTCTTCGGAATTATATGCGTGCGCGAAATTTCAAGATGATCGGATATCTGGAAGTGGGTGTAAAATCGATTCCCAGATTTGGACCTCACAGAAAGTGAAGTTAATAAAAAGCTTGTAAGAACAGCCTACTTGTTTATTCACAATGGCAAATGACAGTTGGCAAAAGTAAAATGAATAAACTAATGACATACAAAATAAATGTAGTTTGAACTGAAATGCAGGGCCTACTATAAAATATTTGAATCTTATGGCGCGGCGGGCAGTAAAATGAAACGAAAATATTCACAGAGGGGAATGAGCGCTCGTGGTGGGGACGCATTCGGAGAGATAAGCGATGGTAGAGAACGGGAAAAAGAAATTGGATAGCACTACAGCCTAAACCTAAACTATTCAACCGATTTAAACAAAATAGAGTGTCGTTGGATTCGATTTCACCCGGAGATTATCTTAGATTATACGACGTCATAGAAACATGCAATATGGCGGACACCCCAAGATGGCGGGTTACCGTTTACTCACGACCTACTTAATATGGGTATCAAATGAAAGGGTTAGACAAGACAAACAATACGCTAAGTGACGTCATTCGGAATTCAACATGGCGGTCCACCAAAATGGCGCATTACCGTTATCTTCACGACTTCCTTCATATGGGTATCAAATGAAAGGGTTTGACAGGACAAACATAATAAGCTAAGTCACGTCATTCAAAATCCAATATGACGGATTACCGTTACCTATTTATTTTATTTATTTATTTATTCATTCATTTATTTATGTATTTATTTATTTATTTATTTATTTATTTGTTTAACGATCGAATTGGCTCAGAAACACATGCTTGTACGCGCCTCATTTCATCTGCAACTGACGTGATACGGCTTTCAGCGGATGTATGATGGAATTGGGCTTTGGATATCTAGCAAGATATGTGGCGGTTATCATTCGAATGAACCCCAAAAAGTTCCTAGCATGTTCTGCAGGAGAGAGTCTGCAAAGTTGAAAGGCATTGTTGACACTAGCATTGAAAGGCCACATTAGAAGCTGACAGTGCCATTTCTTATTTATGCTTATTCGGTAGCAACCAATGTGTTGATCCAAACATAATGCTACTCCCTCACGTATTTATTATATTGCAAAATACATACAGGTTGCTGAATAGTAATTCGCTGTGCGCATCCCATAGGCGCAACACTTTAAGGCATTGATGCCATCGAATCTACATTATTGTCATTGTAGAGCACTAAGGTCACGTTCACGTTCGCTTTTTTTTTTTTGCATAACTGGCAACGGGAGCAATGGGGTATTTTCAACGCGATTAGCTTGAATTGTTACGGTAGCTTGGTGACCAGTATTTGTCAAAGACTACAGTAATCAAATCGAAGTAAACAAATTGTCGATATACGTATACACATGATCATGGCAGTTTTCTGGTAGCTTTGACCCGAGGTTCATTAACACTGACTCTCCGACCCCTTAGTCCAGAACAGTTTTGCCGGTAGCAGCATCTTGGCTACTCAAGCCGGGTGGCCATACATCATCACTAGAAGCCAAAGCGAATTAGCTAACCATGCAAGTGTTGTTTTGTGACATGCCGACCATAGTATGATATTGTAGACTCGTCTAAATAAATAAATTAACATTTATATACATACGTTTATAGAATAGATAAGTAAAAATTATATAAACTTTTTTTAATTTCAAAGATCCAAAAAACTTTTTGGAAAATACTCCAGGTATGTTTAGTATGAAAACGATAGAAAAAACTGATGTGGTGTATAGACGGCGTAAATACGTCCGCCACGGTTTTATTCCGCTCGCGACATTGCCTAATTATCCCATTAGGAGTTTGTGCAGTCTCATTAGATTTCCGTTGGGATTGGAGCCCAGGTCATCAAAACAAGAATTGTCTGGGAAAACTTATTAGTTTGGTCGAACAAAGCAAGGACACCATCCACTTGGTGCCAGGCCAACTGAGGATAAAATGTAATGAAGAGGCGAAAAAACTTGCCAGGGAAGCGGCTGCTACACCCTTCGTGGGTTCTGAACATTTCCGCGGCATAGGGGAATACAAAGTAAAAACGGAGCTTCGAAAACTGGAGAAGACTACTAGCACAGCGCGCCTAAGAGAGGCGAAAAAAGTTTTGGGTAGCTTTAGCTTGATAGCTGCTTGCCTATTTGGAGAAGACTACTAGCACAGCGCGCCTTAGAGAGGCGAAAAAAGCTTTGGGTAGCTTTAGCTTGATAGCTGCTTGCCTATTTGGCTTTATTGCTATGTCGCGTTTGTTGTAGCGTTTATCAAAATTGAGTTGGGCACATCTGTCGATAGCGCAGATTTCAGCTTGGAAGCTGCCGGTGTAGCTGTCCATGGATTCGAATAGATTTGTTTTGGGCCCAAATACTTCTGAATGCATAGAAGAGTCCAAATATCTGCCAGCAGGTCCTGCATAGTGAAAGATCAAGAGAAACTCTTTACATAATGAAGCAGCTATTTAAGTTGCACTAAAACCTCTGACAAATTTGTTATATGCCTGCACTTATACTACTTAAGTGAAGCTCGATAAGGCGTGCTGTCTCGTCCTTTCACCAAATTAGTATAAATACTCGCATTTACCTTTGCGAAATTAATTTAATTAATTATACCAAAATGCTTACATTTGATATCCCACAACTAAGTTACACAAATGGTTCTGTGAATTGGCCGATTAATGGGCCACAAGATCTCCAACACATCGCCCGGCCGGCGTCCCACCTAACCCCTAAATGGATAAACTAATCTTGTCACCATGACAAAGTCTAATTTGTCAAACGATATTTGCCAAGATTTTCCTTTGTGTCCGGATGGTGGGATTCGGCTATGTGCAAGAATTTACTCCAATTAGTCATGCACATTAGCAGCAATTAAGCTAAGGAATATTAGTTTGTATCTTGTATGCGTGCGCTATCTGAGAGCTGAAATCTGAAATCTGATTTTCCCCAAAAGATAACATCCAAAACATTATTAATTGCATGGTCATAGACATAGACAAACACCAATGAGGTGATTTCGATTAATAGAGATACATTATCCTTAGCGAGCCATCATTATTGTCGTCCTTTTATTGATGGTGATGGATTCAAGGTATATACCAATAGGTGACCAGCAGGTGACCACTACAAAGGTTCTGGTGAATTCAATAATCCGACAGGATACAAATAGGATTTTAAATATTAGCAACGTGAAAGTTTGTAGATAAAGGAGCCGCAAATGTGAAAAGCAGAAAACCCGTTTTCAGCCAATTAACCACCTGAGATAAAATTCACCTTTGTATGTGTGTCCTGCTAAAAGAACCCAATAATATTTTGATCGCTATTAAATGCACTCTTGTGCAACTTAACAGCAGTGTCCCTCTTCAATGGACAGCGAACGAGATAGAGTTTATCCTTGGTATGTGAATGTTCAATGTACATACATTATCTTTCATGTTGTAGTACTGGGACCTTCTTTTTCATTACTCAACTGTTGTCCTGGCAGCAACAGCAATGGGTAGATAGACTACGGCGCAATACATGGGAATAGAGAATTACGTTGGAGTAGGTAGAGGTACATTTTTCATCTCGCCTAGAAGTTTACCCTGTGTAGGTTACACTTCGAATTGAGAGGATGCATGCAAAGATACACAGAGAGAAATTATTAGCAATTTTTACAGCGCCATCTGTTAGTAAAAATATGCATTCGATTAAGGGTATTGTATTGTATTGTATTTCGAGGGTTGTCCCATAGAGACAACAAGCATGTAAACCTGTAGGCCCATTGTACCACCCCGTTCGCTGAGTTAGCGATTTGCTGCTTAGCTATACATCAATCTAAATCTGCCCGTCATCGGTCGATTTCGCAAAGCGAAGCAATAGTGCAAGATCGAGCTCCAGTAGATCAACGTTCCGTAGGACGTAGGTGCCTATGAGTGGCCTTTATGATCCGAGCAACGGCTGGACACTCGCCAATGAAGTATTCAGCTGTGTTTTTTCGTTAAAGCCTTTCAAAACGGATGCTCCAATTTAACAAAGATTCTTCTGGACTGCACTAACCTGCAATTGTTAATGATGCCTGTACAATAGAGCTACATAAATATTTGCATCTAAAAGTTATGAGCCTCTTTCAGCATATTGCTTATTTAAATGCGGTCTGAATAAACTAAGAACAGCTGCGTGGAGACTGAGTGTCCTTAAAAAGGACGCAACTTTACTCCCAATACTCACTCTAGGGTTGTTTAAATGGTTCAGCCCACGAAATGCGGTAGGTATTTCATGAGACAAAATATTTTTGGGGCAACCGCCATAAGCGTAGGTCAAGATTGAAGAAAAAAATTACAAGACGTGTTGGCTCAGTTTTTTTGGCAATGCACGGGAGTATTTTTGAGTAGATATTGAGCCTTTCAGTTAAAATAGGTCAGTAGTACGTTATTGACTAGCAACACAAATACAATGCTCGAGTGTTAAATATGAAAAAAGGCAACTATACTACTATCTTTTAATATTTTTTTTTCTTTGTAAAGCAGGAACTTAATGCGACGTGAAATTTCCACCGTGTAAATCTTTTATCACCTGCTGCGCAACATTACAACAAAACTTATTCAATTTCCGATACAACAATGAACTTCAGCTAGAAAAGCTTTTCGAAAAATATACCTGTCTCTTCTAATCCTATTTACATCTTCGGTCAAGGTTCTCTCTACGCCTCTACGGGGTAGTTAAAGGCTTTAAAATTATAAACAAATAAAGGGAAGATTTTGTTTGTTTCTACATGTGTATGTACATACATTTTCTATGTGTGAATATGGTGAACGTTTTAAAGGAAACAAAATTTCACTTTATCGATAAATTGTAGGAAATGAGGTAGGACACTGTTTAGGTGAACTAAATGCCAACCACTGGAGTTTGTATGTTTGATCTTAACTATGAACTTACAGGACAGAAAGGGATTTATGAAAATATTGTATGTATGAAAAGTAAACAAATGTGGACATATCTGGAGCATGTGTGGTATACTTTGGAGTACATTAGGTTTGTATTTTGTATTTGTGAATGAAAAGTCGTTTTTAGGAGATGCGTCCATCGTAGGTTTAATAAGATCTTTTGGACGAGTCTCCATTGATCTTACAAGCTTTTGAGCTCTGCTGATTTTGGACCATACTCCTGTAGTTCCTTTTTAAGAGAATCCTTGTTACAGATATTACGCTTTCTGATATTGATCTCCAAGATATGTCAAACATTTTCGATGACATTTAAGTAAGTCTGGTGGTCTTTTGAGCAGTTATACAACAGCTATTCCTTTACAACAAAAGCCGTATGTTTAAGATCATTATCTTGATAAAAGTGGAATGAGTCCTGGATTTCCAGTTTCCTGGCGCTTTCTTCCACATTATTTTTAAGAAGGTCGAGATACTTCCACTTATCTATGTGTACACATGTATATTTCCCTCTATGAAGTGCAGATTTCCAAACTCTGCTGCTGACATTCCCCACGCCGACTATGAGATGTCCTCCGCCATGCTTTACTGTCGGTCTCTCATATTTTTCAATTTTCTCCACACATTTGACTCGTCCATCAGATGAAAATATATTGAATTTGCTCTCGTCTGTAAACATAACATGTTTCCAGTAATCATAGCCTTTATTTTCGAAAAGTTTGGCGAACTGTTTTCGAAGAGCAATGTTCTTTTTGGACCAGTATGTGTTGGACCCGGGCTGGGTCAACATTTCGTAGTAGTCCAACGTACTAACCACTACACCACGGTGCTTATTTCTGTGGTCACAAGGAAAAACCGCTAAAGTCTCATATTTCAGGAGAGCGGTTTAAAGTTTTTGACAAACGCGTTAACTTACAAATTACTCTATTCAGCGATTGGAAACTATGATCACGTTAAAACAAAAAGTAAAATAAACATAATTTTACTCTTTCTTAGATAAAAATTTTATTTCTTTTGGAAAAATAACTGTGAACGATTTTATTGACAAAAATTAAAATTTTAGTCATTAGGGCTTTTAGGTTTTTCATCATAAAAAATCCTATCTGGAGTTTAGTTGTTTTTCCATTTTAAAGGATCACAATTTAATCTTTACTTATTCTTCCTTTTAAAAAAATTAACAAAACGAAAAATATTAACACGGAAAAACAGCAAAACTCAAGTTTAGCTATTTTTCACCGACAAAAAAATGTAATAATTGTATACATTTAATGTGGAAAAACAACATAAGTCAAGTTAAGTCTTTTTTTCCTTGTTTTAAATCTTACAAAAAAATTATCTTAAGTCAACTTTATATGTATAGTAAATTGCTTTTTTTTTTAGTTATGTAGTTTTTCCCTAATCTCAACTAAAAAAAAGTGACTTAGGCTGTTATGTTTTTTTGACATTGTGGCCACATTTTTAAAGATAAAAAGCTGAAAAAAAATGTGCACAATAAACTTCGCTGAATCTAATGACATCAAAATCTCGTCTAAAGTCGACTCAAGCGGTTATGGTTTGTGGCCACAGATTTACATCAACTAAAAATAATTAAGAAAACTGTATGTGGCCTCTGTATGGACGACAATATAATCCACGAACATGTACTATGTGAGTGTAGGGTTCTCTGCGCCATAAGGAGACAGTACTTCCCCAGGGAAATCGTAGGGGCTGAAGATTTACAAAATGTAGGGGCAGAGATTTCCAATATTATTAAGAACATAGAGCCTCTTTTCGGCACTTAAACTCAAATATTTTTATGATGCAATACAAGAAACAATCCAAGAATTGTATAGGAAAAACAGAAGATAGTAAAAATGGTCGGTGTAATGGTTTGCAACCTAGATAACGTGTGTGCTCGATGAACGTCGTGGATGGTGTGCATAACTAAGCCAAACGAAGTGTTATGACATTTTTGCGTTCACTGCTGGGTTCTAGATTTCCTTTTTTTATGCACTTCATTCTGCAGTTAACGGCAATTCAAGTTTCATGAACATGACTAAAACTTTAACCTTCCACCTTCAACTTAAAAACCAAACACGTAAACCATGTATGCAGTAACACAAAGTTCATTTAGTAGTTAATACACATTCATACTTTCATACGTATGCGTACATAAATGTATGTTTTTGTTTTTATACCAGCCTGGACTTGAATATTCGCCGCTTTTTTATAATTTACCCTTTGATGGGGATGCAGTGGGCGAATAAAACGCACAATCAAAACCGAAATTGCTGCCAACTTTGTTGGCTGTTGAGTTTGTGTGTTTTTTTTTTTATTTTGCCGCCGTCTCTTTTCCTGAAAATTCAAGTGAAAATGTGGGAAAATGTAGTGTAGTGTGTAAAAAAAACTTTTATTTGTTTGTTATTCAAGTTATTATTATTTTTTTGTGCAGAAAGTATGCTACGCTCGCTTGAGTTTTGTGGCGGAAATCCTTTTGGCCGAAGGTTTCCTTTTAAGTAGAGTTTTTCCATTTTTTTTTCTGTTACTTCAAAACGGAAATTTAGTGTAAAACTTAGTCGCGTGGATGACCCTTTGACATTTAACGTATTCGTGGTTGACTTAATTAGGTTCAACAATTTCTCTACAGGGAAGTAAGAAGTAGAAATCCTACAGTAATGCAGTGTCAAAAACTTAAACGATGTTGGAGGGGTAGGTTAAATACATTTTTAAACAGACACTAGGATAGTTTATCTTACCTTTAAAGGCCTCTTGACCATTAAAGTGTTTAAATACCCAAAAGCTCGTGTGTTTAAAAAAGCAAAATCATTATATTTTGGGAAAAAGCAAGAATTCCCACAAAGGCATTCCCGGACTGCGTGAAGAAACTTGTTGATTTATATCATGTTTGGAGAGAACTGCAAAAAAATTGTAAGAAAACTGATGACACGGTCAAGAACCGTGAAAATAATTTTAAATTTAACCTTGATAACTTATTTGATATTGTACATGCTGATGCCTTTGAGAGGATGAAAATAGAGGAAGATAAATTATTTTTAAGGAAACAGAGAGAGCCAAGTCGACCGGGATGCTTAGGTCGTGTGGATAAAAATTGGCGGAGAAAGAAGAAAGAGTAAGGCAAAGACGATTAGAAGAGGAGGACAGGAATGTAAGACAAAGAGAGTTATTGGCTATTGCATCTACTTCCACCGCAAATACCTCGGAGTGTCCAGAAGATTCGGATGAAGAACAGATTTCGAATTCTGAACTCAGCTTGCCAAACGTTCCCTGCCCTGAAAAAAGTTCAAAAAGAGGTAGAAATAATATTCAGGGTTATCGCGAATAAATTCCGATGGAAATATTTCCTTTGTCAGCAATGGAAATCAGATTGCTGAATGGGAAATATTTCCCTGGAAATTTTATTCACGATAGGCCTGATTACTTGTCGCAGTTGTAGATCGATGTCAGTTAAGTATAAGAGACTCCGTTTACATTCTTCATGCGGTCGTAGAAGCACTTGGTCTGAGCAGCGATGATTTCGCTATTAACAAATCCTCATAATGAAGTTTAAATACAGTGCTGCGAAAGAACAGGTTTGTTTCATTGGAGCTTGCTCTGTTTTGGAGCAGGCATTAGAAAGAGAATTGCTACTTTTCGCTTGTCGTCATCATGTTTATGAATTGGTCCTAAGAACAGTCTTCGATACCAAGATAAAGAAATTTACTAGTAGCCTAGTAAATTCAATAAAGTGGATGCCATAAGATAGCGGATTACTTTTTTCTTCACAACCCGCATGACATGGATATCAAATAGAAGGGTTTGACGAATAGAATCTCAAACAATATAGTATATTTTATGACGTTGTAAATCTAATATGGCGGACGCCATAGGATGGAGGATTGCCGTTATCTTCACGACCTCCTTAATATGGGTATTATATCCAACCCACCCACGCTAATATACGTATGGACGTGAATTTGTAAAAAAAAATTCAGATACTAAAAAGTTGAAAATAAATATAAAGATAAGAAAAATATTTTTAAAAACAAGCTTCAATGAACTAAAAAATAAAAAAAATTATTTTTTTCCGAGTCACCAATGTGTGACTATAAGTTAAAGCTTGGGGCACTCAGGCTCGACGATGACGAGGTCTAACTAAACAGTAATAATGACACAAAATGTGTTCTGCTAATTCTTCTTTCGTCCTCGCTGCACATCGTGTATGTATTGTCTTGTGCCTGAGTGCCCCAAGCTTTAATTTATAGTCACACATTGGTGACTCGGAAAGAAATTATTTTTTTACTTTTTAGTTCATTAAAGCTTGTTTTTAAAAATATTTTTTTATCTTTATATTTATTTTAAGTTTCTTTTCTTATCGTCACATACCTATGTATGTAATTATGAAAAGGAGATTCGTATGTGGGAATTTTGAGATATTTGTGTGTGAAGTTCGTATTGCGGATAGATCTTCTGATGATTTTTGTCCGTTAATATGCATATAAAATCATAATATCATAAGAACCGTAAGACGCACATACATGTATTTAGTATCAAATGAAAGGTGATTCTACTGTCTTTCTCATGACTTAAAAATAATGGGTCTAGGATTTCCAGTTTTAATATAACCAACTAATCTCTGAAGACTTTAAAAGTAAAGTATTCTTTTTTGAAAATCACTTATTTCTGAAAAATCTTCAACGACGACATAGCTTTTTTTTAACAGTTACTTGAAAGAATATTTTTCAGGCTTTAATTTGATGTAGAATAATGTAAGGTTCAGCCATTACTAACAGAAGAAAAACACTTTCAAAATCCTAGGTCGTGCAAATCAATCACCAATGCTCAGTAACCAATCCTCAATGGTGAGTTCTTACATGTTTTTTCTTTACAGAAACTTGAAAAAATGTTGTTGTTTTGTTGTTAACATATAAAGGCAAGAACTATTACAAACATAATATAGAGAAAATTCAGAAATAAAAACCATATTATTACAATAATATTATTATTATAATAAGAGGATGTTGTATGTACAAGAAATATTTAAATAAAAAGTTACGGCTCATTATAATATACTTCATCAGCTTGATCATCTATTAAAATGTTATGCATACCCAAGATACCACAAAACATTTATAACGTGAGCATAACATCCAACAGATCTCATCTCATACTAACCAGACAAATGCAATAATAAACACTGATAGAATTGCTTCTATTAGCACTATTTTCCTCATTGCTAATAAGAATGTATGTATGTGTAGTTATAACATGGGAATTTATATGACCTTTTAATAAATAATTGCTTCTTTGTAAACTCTGGTGTCCATGGTAATTCTATAATATTCCTTCTAGCAACGTTCCAACCCCAAGTAGGATGGTACGAACTGTGCGTTGTAATGTCCTGCAGGATATGTTGAGCAATGTTGAAAGCCTACGATAACATCATTTTTGTTAAAACAGAAATATTATTGATTTTTTTCTTAATTTTCTCTATATTATGCTTATAATAGTTCTTGACTTTATATCTTTATATGTTTACAACAAAACAACAACATTTTTTCAAGTTTCTGTAAAGAAAAAACATGTAAGAACTCACCATTGAGGATTGGTTACTGAGCATTGGTGATTGATTTGCACGACCTAGGATTTTGAAAGTGTTTTTCTTAGTTAGTAATGGCTGAACCTTACATTATTCTACATCAAATTAAAGCCTGAAAAATTTTCTTTCACGTAACTGTTAGAAAAAGCTATGTCGTCGCTGAAGATTTTTCAGAAATAAGTGATTTTCAAAAAAGAATACTTTACGTTTAAAGTCTTCAGAGATTAGTTGGTTATTTTAAAACTGGAAATCCTAGACCCATTATTTTTAAGTCATGAGAAAGACAGTAGAATCACCTTTCATTTGATACTAAATACATGTATGTGCGTCTTACGGTTATTATGATATTATGATTTTATATGCATATTAACGGACAAAAATCATCAGAAGATCTATCCGCTATACCAGTGGTTCCCAACCTTTTTATAGTGCGACCCGAAATGTTCTTAAAAAATTATTGGCGACCCAAATATAAATACAGTAGACGCTCGATATAGTGAACTAATAAAAACAAGGCCTGTTCACTGAAGCGAGATTGTTCATTGTAACGAGCGTGAACTCCTTGAAGCAAATTTTATCAAAATGTGTACAATTCATCGAAAATAGAATATAATTACAATTTTTCTCTGCGATTACTAAAAAACAAGCCAATATTTATAAGAAAGAATATCTTATTTTTAACAAAAACAACTCTTCCCAAAAAAAACATAATACATTCCATGTACTTAAAAAAACAAAAATACAACAAACTTAGGCTGTGCTTAAGTGACATGTTCAAAAAACAACAAAATAAGCAACATACACTTTGTTTTTGCACTAAAAACAACCACAAGTTGTGAAACAAACAAATATTCTAAATAGTGAACAAACTTGTTCACTATTTAGAATAGCCTGTATAAAATATTGTGTGTTCACTATATTGGATTGTTCACTATATCGATGTTCACTATATCGAGCGTCCACTGTAATTCATTTTTAAAAGTGCATGTATAGGTATAATATTTTATTATTTCTTGTGAATTATGACATTTAAGTGAAAAGGAACATTTTTAAGTTGAGAACTGAAATTGTATAATAATTGCAATTAAAAAACAAATGAAGCTAGTGGCTTCCCTGATGCTGGATAGAGCAGAAAATAAAAGCTCCACATTCAGAAGTTGGTGGTTGTAAAGGGGAGCAAAACCTTTTCTGCTTTTTTCGAGGGGGTAAGTTTGTTCATTAGTTGCGCCCCAAACTCCGTTAATGGAAACTGGCCGAAATGTTACCGCAACATCTTTCAAATCGAGAAGTTCCTCTTGGAATCCAGAAATATCTTCTCCAACTTGCCCCACATGCACGTCAAAAGGATTTCGAACCCCGCTATTTTTTCGAAAATCAACGTTTTCGGGTATATATCTGTCCAATTCAATGTCTTTCAAATATTCTTTGTAAATCGAAGTCAAGTTGCGAAGGGAAATGTTGTTGGAATCTTCAAGAAATTGATTGAGGAGTGGAAATGATGCAATTTTCTTTTTAAAGAGCCTTAGCCACCAAAGTGTCAATTTGTTTTTGAACGATCTAATTCTCTCGACCATGTCAACTTTTGTCCAATTTCTTCCCTGCCTATCGGTATTTGACAAGTTTAAATGTTCAAAAATGTCACCCAGAAATAATAGTTTAGCGAACCAAGCGTGGTCATCAAATTTTTCAGCCAACGAATGTTTCCTTTCGGTGAGAAATATCTCAATATCAATACGAAGTGTCAGGAAGCGAGCAAGTACTTTTCAATGAGAAAGCCAACGGACTTCCGAATTATAAAGCAAGTGGATATACCTATTCTGATTAAAAATCTTCATACATAGCACGAAATATACGTGTATTTAGCGCATTTGATTTTATGAAGTTAAACATTTTAATAACATCATTTAAAACTGCGTTAAGGTCCGGTTGAATCGCATTGATGGCCAGATTTTCTCTATGCAAAAAACAGTGGATGATAACAGCATCAGGACTTACTTCTTTTACTCTTTTTAGTTTATACTCCCATACAGTCAATCCATCAAATATTATGTTTTTTGGAAAACTTGTCAACCATTTCAAATATGTCAAATCCAGTGGCGGTGGTAAGCAACGGTTCACAAAATAAGAATTCTTCGGTCATGATTTTGTCGGTTTCTCTTATAAATACCATCAATTGAGCGCTCTTTTCCGCATCTACAGATTCGTCAGTTCGAAGGGAAAATTTTGTTGCACGCAAAATCCCATAAAGAGCTTCCTCCAAAATGTCTTTTGACATGGGATCTAAGCTAAGTTTAACCGAGTTGTATGAAAGTAAAAATATTGCAGTTCAATCCAATTCAAGATAGCAAAATGCTGAACGTATTGACATACATATATAGTGTTTGTTTTAAGTTCTGAGCATAAAATTCTGCCCCAAAAATGCGTTATTTTGTTGAAATCAAGTTTTTTAATTAAAAATATTAATCTTCGGAGCCTACTTTGTATAATGAATTTTATTTCTTCGTTCTCCGATTAAAATACCGCGACCCGATCGTAAACCATCCGCGACCCATATTTGGGTCGCGACCTGAGGTTGGGAAACGCTGCGCTATACGAACTTCACACACAAATATCTCAAAATTCCCACATACGATTTTCGAAAAACTTCACAGTTTTAATGTACTGAAGCTCAGCTTTATTTTGATACCAATTTCATTGATGTACGCTCTTGGCCCAAGCTCCATATAATTTTCCCCATCTCCTTTAAATTTGAGAAAAGAAAATTATAAAAGCTTAGTTTTTGAGAATAATTCTCAATTATTAAGTTTGTTTTCTCAAATTCTCAAGTATTATACATATTAGAATGGATTAAAAGGGTTTGGATGCCTAATGGAAATCCCGAAATTTTTCTTGAATCCTATCTCTCCGAAAATTGGGGACTAAGGTCCCATCTTCGACAAAAAAATGTGTCAGTTAAAGAATTCGTATCGGCTTTCAGTTGACAGTTCTTTAAATATTTGACGATTCCTTAGATTGACTTTTGAAACTCTTTTCCTGTGCATCTCTTCTCCTTCCAAGTATCTTAAAAAAAAATACTAACAACATATCCAATTATATTCCTAATCCCATAAATTCAACTGGCGAAGATGGAAATGTCCTCGCCTTACTAACACTGTCAACTGATCTGCAGCTCATTTCATAGCTTAAGCTACAAATAAATATAAATCCAACCGCCAAAGTACCACTGCATTACAATCAAATTAAAATTAACCTCCGTCTTAATGGTGCTTTAGTAAGTAATTACTTTTTTGCTAATCACCGCGTCACCAGAAATGTCCTTAATCCTTTATATTTCCCACCGAAGCAGGAGAAAGAAACGCCAGATAATGCGGAAAATATGGAAATCCTTACACAAATGTCTAATAACTCTTCGCGTAAGCAAAGTAAAATCTAATTTATTACTAAAATAAATTTCTTAACAAACCGGAACAAGGATATAAAAGACAGCCGCAAGTATCGTGTCCACCAACAATTATGTCAGTACACCTCCTGTTGGATGAATAAAAAAAAAGAATACAAAAAATCCACCCGCTTTCATCCTTCTATTAGCCTAATCCTGCGTACTTTTGTTACCTTGATTAGATTCCTATTGAAGGGTGTCACCCGTTTTTTATCCTCCTTAAGCCCGACTTTTACTAAATCGGATTCAATTTAAGGATTAATATGATTGAATCGCTTTCTGCGGTCCTTGCTACGAGTACACTACCTTACCTACAAATATACTTTCGGTTGGTGAGATTGAGTTTTATCCTTTTGTTTTCATCAGCCGCATTGAATTGTAATGACAGAATGGACATTCATGCGGTTAGCGGATTGGACAAAAGTCTCTTTCGCTGGTACACGACGCTGTCCTTTGAATATTAATTAGAAACAGAAGCTGGAAAGTAACGCCGAACGAATTGAAGGAGCAATTTGGCGAATTGCTGCATAAGTTTCAAAGGAGAAAAGTTTTTATCCGCTAGTCCTTTTTGTTTTATTTTTTTTATATTTCATTCACTTAGAATAACCATGACGGCGGCGGTAAAACATTTATTCAAATTCGTGACGCTACCTATGAGTGTGCGTGTGTATGTGTGCAGGTTCCCAAGAAGGACGAAAAACTCTCATTGAAATGGAGAATGCACGCTCGTCTGCATTCGAATGCATAATTAAGACGGGAAGACAAGGAAGATGACGTTGATGCTGAAGAAGAAGAAGAGAAAAAAAAGTGATGTCATCTTTTGGGATATAATTGTGGCTCATAAGGATTCTGCTGGCTATTTAATTACTCGTACGGATGGAGTGCGGCGAGGCAGCCAAGTAGATAAAATGATGGAGTTGTGTTACAGGAAATAATTAGGAGTAATGAAAAGTTTTATCCATGAGTGTGACATTCGCAGTCAATTCTAGGATGACTGTAAGTTTAAAATGCCAAACCTAAGTCGTAGTGCTGAACTGGATGGTTCATGTAAGTTTTTGTAAGTGAGCTTTCAAGTTATTTTTATGAAAAGAATGAGTCCTTTCCACGATGACTTTTGTATGGGCTTCAGCTTGTAGTACAGTGACTCTAGTTAAGGCCAATGACCTTAGACAGTGAATGGTACATGATTATATCCATGCAGCATTTTTTTAAGTGTGTACTGCGTATAGTCCATCATACCCTTTTGTTTAAGCGGCTTCCTAAGCTCCTTACGAAGGCGGGATAATGTTCCCAAATATCTATTTAAACCAGGAGTTAAGTACGGCTCTAAAAACCCTTCAAGTAACTCCTCAGTGCTTATGATGTTTGACGCTGTTTCACAGTAGATTATTGCCTTTACGTAGGACAGTTGGGTTTTGACTAGCTAGATCGTCATAGACGGAACCTTGCATGCATTTCAATGTACGCGCTATAAGAGAATACATTTCGACATTATTGTCCAGAAAGCCAGGCGTAGGTCAGCCCTTAATATCATATTCGCTGAGGCAGTGTATCCTACCATATGACTTACTAAGGCCAGAATTCTCCAGCACAACTCTAGATGGACAAACCTTAAGAACTATGTAATTTTTAAAAAGACCTGGCCAGATGTAGATCCAACATCTAACATCAACAGATTACGAGCCGAGATCAAGGTACAATGGAAGTATGAAATCTCGAAAAAGTTTATCCTTACCATGGATAGGTCGAAGCAGACAAGAATAGTTCTGAAGACGTAGGTATGGCTTACATAATGTCAATGACCCGCTCCAAGACCCAAACTTTCTGCAAGATTACGTTTTAAACCTTACAACAGAAATCATCTAACTAAATCACAATGCTGACACCTTTTAACAGACTATACGGCTGGCATCAGGTTTCATCTTGTTAGACTGGTTTAAGAGTGGAAGGAGGACATCGAGCTTGGTGCAATATTCCTACTACTATTATGTCGGAACCAAGAAACGAAGTAAAGACGGCGACAGAATCAAACGATAATTCACTACTTGATTAGGGGAGCATTTATTTCTGGCAGATATCACAGCACCTAGTCGCAAAAAGTGTTTATGGTTGGGTGAAAATCTGCATCATCAGTTGCCTGTTGAGCATAGGCCTCACGTTGACATCGTAGTCTTGCTTCACGTTGCTGACTTGACTCTCTAGCTCTCAATTCAGGGTGTCTTAATCTATCTGATTCCAGTCGAGAGATATGCGCTTCGATAGTCTCCCTGTTCGGGCAGTAAATCGCCCTTTTTTGGACATGGGGAAGTGTGTCCATAGGGAGGGATATGCTCATCGGCTGCTTCATTTGATATTGCTTAAGCATGTTGTTGCGCATCATTGGCAAGTCGAGAGGAATGCGCTTTCACTGTCTCGATCGATCTCGCTTGAGCGTTGAGCCATTCCTTCATTGGGCATTCGTGCGTTCGACATTGTACTACTTTCCAGGAACTTCTTTAGCTCGCGTACTTCTTCTTTAGGTGGCGCTGCAGCTTGGCATGAACCAGCGCTTCTCGCTGCCATTGATTTGTGCATATTACATTTTGAACGAATGGAAGGCACCTACAGTTTTTTACCGAATCCGAACGGCGTGTTGAGAAGCTCATCGTGACAAATGATACTCTTGAATGCCTGATAGATACTCGAACCCGGGGCAGCATGCGTAGTAGTCCAAAGCACTAGCCACTACGGCGCGGTGCTCAGCCCGCTTACGCCGTTTAATTTTATCGTTAACTATATACATAATTTAACGGTAATTATGTACATACAGTCGTGGCGAACTAATTAAGAACGATGGTACAAACAAATATTATTCTATTTTTGTTTTTGCTAAGGGTTGAAAGATATTGTACCTTGCTATATATTTTGTTAATTTACAGTGTATCAATCTCATATTCGTACACCTGATGTGGCAATATTTATTTAAGGAAAAATCCAAACAAATTGAACAGATACTGCAAATTTTTATTAATTTCAGTAAGAATACATACAAATGAAAAAATTAACTTCAATTAATTCAAATATTTCAAATAAAGTATTGAAATTTTTTCATAAAAAACATAAAATTAAGAAAAATATGGTCAATTTCGTATTCGTACACTTTGATACTAAGTCAATTTGTTTACATTTTATCTAAAAACTAATACTTTGAATCAAAATCTTTGTTAGCTAAGACCTATTTAAGATGGCTGGGCATGGTTTGGCTAATTTTTCTGTAATTTAAAGGGTAATTTTTACTCACTCTTCAATAAACCTTTCCTTCAGATCATTTTTGATCCTAATACCAAATTTTCTTACTCTGCGGCCCAACTCGTCCCACAAATTCTTTATGGAATTAATATCTGGTGACTGTGGAGGTGTTTCCAATAATTTTCGAGAGTGATAAAGAAGCCACATTCGAAATACATAAGCTTTATGTTTGTGGTCATTATCCTGGTAAATGGTAAAATTGTTCCAGAGCCCCTTTTGAACAGCACTTTCTCCAGATTTGGCTTCGATATCTCAATATATTGCTTATAGTCCATTTATACCTTAAATTATATGCAGTCATCCCACTCTAGCTGCGGAAAAACACTCCCACACCATTACCGAACCACCATCATGTTTGACTGTCCGCCTTGTTATGTGGAAGATATCTGGTAATTGTTTTCCGACAAACCATTTGTCCGCCATCCGACCCATGGTCATTAAATTTAGACTCGTCTGTAAATACTACTGTGTTTCAAAAGTCGAAATCTTTAAATTGGTGTTATTTAGTGAATTCTAATCTCTTGCTTCTGTTCATTAAACTATTGCCAGGTTTCTTACGCATAACTCTTCAATTGTACCCATGTTTTAGGATGCAATTTCTTGGCATTTCTGTTCGGAAACCTTTATTAAAAGTTCGACAAAGTTTTTTGCCCGTTTTGATGCACTATATGTAGGTTTTTTTTTTTAATTTACCGTATAATTATTCTCATGTCATATGCACTTAATACATTTCTAGATGTATTTTTTGGTTAATTTCCGATGTGGTTTTCATGTTTCATCCGATTAATGGTTGTTTGGATGGTTGATCTTGGCCGACCTAGCAAACTTGATATCACACTATAAGATTTTCCTTCTCCGTTATATCTTATTATCTGTTCCCGCAGTTAATTTGATATCTCACCTTACGTTCTACACAGTTTTCCAAGAAATCTCAAATAACCTTAGAAAGTAACTTTTTTTTCATTAACTCACTTTGAAAAATAATAATTCAATGCAAAAACCAACTTTGACAAGCAACAGATTAGTAATTTTTTTTTTTTTTGTGAATAATCGATCGGTGTACAAATACGAAATTGAGCTCCTTTCTGTCTATTTTTTTACTTTTTTCTATTTCAAAACCAAAGCGAATGTTAACTAATGTCAAAACTAAATGGAATGCAATTGTTCAATATCTAGTAAAAATACTATACTATATTTAACTTAATATCTCAAGTCGTTTTTGATCAGGGATTCAATGTTATTCTTAATAGCTGGTGTACGAATATGGGATTGATACACTGTATATAGGAAAAATGAAATAATGATCGTTTGTAACCGCATAACTTTAGAACGGCTGGACCGATTTGGTTCATATTTTTCTTAAATGTTCGTTATAGTCCGAATGAGGTTTTAACGGAAAGAAAGTTATTAACAAATTCTATATTTACTGACCAAATGGACTCATATTCAGAACATAATGTTGGTTTGGTGCTAAGAGAAAAAACCACAAAATAGGTGGCGCTGGGGCGCAGATATTTACGAAAATGTAGTTTTCCCCGTATATAATTTCAATTTTTCATAAACAAAAAAAATTATTCAAATTCGATAACGTGTTTCGAAATGGTTGGCGGACTTTTATTAAGAACGACGATAGAAAGAGTAGTTATTTTGTGAAAAAATTTATGATATTAACACAAATAATCGCTAAACATATGAATTTATTCAAAATTAAATGAAACACATATTCTATAATTTAGAGCTTGATTTAACGAAAAATAGGCAAAAATAAAAGCATGAACGTTTCTTTAAGTGTTTGTCAAATAATTCCGCCTTCTCTTTATCTCCTTACGCCCAATCGCCGCTGGCTTCCCTTGGCTTCCATGAGCTCGTCAATCGTCTTCTACTTTGAGCGGTGTCCGAATTTAAAGCAACATGGTGAGTTAAATTTAAAGCAGCACTTTCCTTGCAGTCTTTTCTGAAAACGTCCCAGTTAGATTTGTTACTAGTAAGCCTAAAGCGGCCCATACATGCAACACTTGTGTGCACACCGGTGTCGGTGCACGGAAATTTTTCTCGTGTATGGGCTGGTGTGCGCACCGATTTTTCGGTGTCAGACACGATGTTACTAAAATGAAATTTTTTTGATTTTTGGTGTCGGCGTTTCGATCGGTGTGATGTGTGTGGGGATGTGCGTGTACATTTGCTATTTAGTTGCAGCCGAATCGTTGTTCAGTAAAGATCTAACGTCTCTCATTTGCTTTTATTAGAATGTTAATCCGTGATTGCGAATTTTAGCGCAACTTCATTGACTTATATAAAGAGCTTCCGAAGCTCTGGAAAATAAAATGCAATGACTTAAAGAATAGGGACAAAAAGAAGGAAGCGTGGCAGAAGCTAGATATTGTGAAACGTAAAATAATATCTCTGCGTTCATTTTTGGTCATACTCGTACATACAGCAAGCGACTTCAACTAATGCGCAAGCCCCTTCGTCCATGGTCTTTCCGCCTGGAACTCTTGTGCACCACTGACGTGTATACGAATCGGTGTCATGACACCGGTGTGTGCACAAGTTTTGCGTGTATTGGCCGCTTGAGCGATCCTTCTTTTTTCCTAGACTGCCACCTATTTTCAGAGTGACTGCGGAGTGGTCTGAGCATACATAGATCATAGCGCATTCCTTCAAGCCCATTTGTGATAAAGAAGTAGACGCGGTCAGAGATTCTATTTTTGTCAGTTGTCCAATACGTTGGCTTTTCCGTTGAAAAAAAGCCCACCCACATTCCACACTGGCATCTTGAACCCCAGAAAGTGTGTTTGACATTAAAGTCACCCCCATGGTTGTGATAGAAACACACAGTATGAGTATGCATAGATTAAATGATAATATTCAAGGGAAACCTTCGAAGACTACTTCACCTACTCGTACATATATTAGGCCTCCTAAAAATACAGAAATAGGACAAGCTTTTCGATGCCGAATACTTCAAATGTCAAGACTGCCTCTTTACCCACACGTTTTAACTGCACTTTTATTTATCCGCCTCTTTAGATATCCATCTAACCTGACATGTCCTGTCCAGGTCCACCCCTTAACAAAAATTTGCATATAGTCGTAAAAATACAATTCACTTGATGTCAAACAAAGCTCTCATAACGTTTGAAAGTTTGACGCTGATAAAGTCAAATAACACGTGTACTCGTGTATCCGCCATTTATCGGTGAGTTGTCCACCCCCTCTGGGGACAAATAACTCAAAACTAAACGGACAGAAAGCGAGTGTTACACCTCATTGAATGTTAAGATATTTTCATGAATTAATAATGTCCTCGTATTTGTAGGACCCAACCCTTTTTGGCAATTTTCCTAATGAATACCCAGGCGAAGCTTTAAGTTCACCGCACAATTGATATTCAAATTCAATTGTGATTCGCGAGTCGCCGGTAGCATGTGTGCCACGGAACATCTTATCGTCATCCTGTGTTTGGTGTCAGGACACGAAGCGGGCATCCTTAATCGAATGCTGGAGTACTGGCAGCCAAATAACGTCTATGTCATTTTGAATTCCAGTACCACCGGTGCTGAGGATGTCATCGCTGCAATGGCATTGCCACGTTTCGTGAGTACACGTGGTGACTTCGCCAATTTCATACCGCAGAATCCGATTAGGTCGGTATTTCCGGATAACTTTGTACTCGTCCTGTTCACCGATGACAGTTGCCGGAGCGTGATTCCAATTTTACGGGATCAGCTATCGCAGGGGATTATTGTCAAGCGATCGAAAATCGTTGTCAGCGCTGAAATGGTGAAGGCAGCATCTGCTGAGGTGTTATTCCGTGGTCTATGGAATATGGGGTTGTTGAATGTCTTCATCCTGGACGACTCGTATATTTTTGGTTTCAATCCTTTTACTAATGATTTTCTAATTCAATATCCCGCCACAAAGTATCTACGGTTGATTTCAGTGGATCGAGCAGGTAATTTGCACGGAGCCCAACTGTACGTTCCCCAAATTGAAACGTATCCGCAAGCTCAGACCATAACGCGTCGAAATCGTACGATACAAGTCGGAGCACACTTCTATGCACAGCGTCCGCTGGCGAAGTTTTTCAACGCCACTGTATGCCTTTATGAACCCAAGGTTGTTGACTTCGGTTTTGAGTTCTTTCACAATGCCACTTCGTCAATAGTTCATCCAGGAATCGGACGCGAACTGGCCGAAGGACATGGTAACTTGACACTGATGGCTCGCGTCTATGCCCGCTCGAACTACTTTGACTTTCTGATGCCTCAGCACTTTCGAGACTGCAGTCTTTTGATACCAAAATCAGGTAAAGTATCACAGTATACGGTTGTGGCTTCGTTAGCCTCCAGCTGGGTTGGTATCTTCAGCATTGTTACCCTGGTATCTATTGGGATATTCACCGCAATTATGAAGCGTCTACTTCAGGCGCAAGTTGAAATAACGCGCTTTATTTTCGAACTTGGTTCCGTGTTGATTGGACAATCGTTCAGTTTTCCCATTAGGACAATGTCCATGAGAATCACCATCATCTGTTGGCTCATAGCGTGCATCTCGTTGGCATCACTTTTCAATGCTGAGATCGTGATGAGCTTTCTTACGCCGATGTTTGTCCAGGATTTGGATTATCCTTTCGATGCAATACAAGCGAATTCATTTAATGTTTATACCTTCGATGACTTTGTCTACTATTTAAGGGGGTAAGTCGCGGAAGAGACTGCATTCGTTAAGTGAGAAAATTAAGATTGCCTTATTTTTAGAAACTCAAAACAGCTGTTTTCATCGGACAAGGTATTTCAGCTGTTGCTAAAGCGATTGCGACCGGTGCCACGAGAGGAGTTTTTTGATAGGGTGCTACATCCAAATGGAAAGGATATGTTTATGGTGATAGCGATGGCAGATAATTTAGTGGAGAAGACCAAGTATTTGACAGAGCAGACGTACTCGTATCATAAGACAAAACCGTTTTGTAAGTATTCAAAGGCATTTTATGTTTTGTGTTAGTTTTAACTGACTTTTATTTTCATTTTAAGTATTTACAGAAACAATGACAATTCAAGTTCATTTTTTAGTTTGGCTGATAGTAAGCTGTCTAGCAGAGTTTATGTTTCCTTATTAAGGAGATGGAAATCCGCAGTTTTCGTTCAAAATTTGAAGGTTTATTTCTTAAAATACATTAGTGCAATCTAGGTTTGCCACTTGCTACTCACAAGCTATCACTCACATAGTCAATAAAACCAATGTAAGGTAGGAAAGTGGATCCACTTACCTTGTCGCCATACAGATCTGGCCTAAACTGAATTGGTATCAATTTAGAACACTGCCTTATAGGCAACCAGTCGTTTTTTCGAACGACTTCTGCAGAAGTTGTAGGAGAGACGAGAAAGAGGAGAGTAGGTACTCATCTGCTCTTATGCCCAGCTCTTCGAAGAAATCTACACGTACATAGGTGAATATGGCTTCAACAACCTTACTAATATAGCACAAATGGATGTAAGAAGCCTATCTCACTTTATACAAAGCTCCAAATGTTAATTTTTTCAGTTGCGGGGATACAACATGTTCTCAAGATCCTTGATATCGCAGTGGGACTCTGAATGCCTAGGTGTGCTGGTACTCACACTACTGGCAGCCACTGCTGGAAGAATTTGTTGCCATGATATCTTTATGCTCTTTTTACAATCAATGATTGCAAAGCTAATAAGAATCCCTTTTTACCCGACTACGCAGAGGAAGGGTAACAGGCTGGGTTTGTTTGTTTGCTTGTTTGTTTGTTTGTATGTATGTAAGGATGTCACCTCGTACAATCTAAACTATGAAACCGATTTCAACAAATAAGGTGCCGTTGGATTTGTGTTTATCCGGGGAGTGTCCTAGGCTATGTCACGTCACAGAAAAATTCAATATGGCGGGCGCACCAAGCAAAATGGCGGACTACCTCTTATTTTTTTTTTCTCTGTTACCCGATTAGTCTTTACAACCGCATTGATAGTGGTATCAAAGGAAAGGGCTTGGCGAGTAGAATACAATATGATATGACGTCATTCTAAATTCAATATGGCCGACGCCCCCCAAGATGGTGGATTTCCGTTATCTTTACTACATCCCTAATATGGGTATCAATTGAAAGCGTTTGACAAGTAGAATACGACATCGCTTACTTATACATACATACACTACATATTTTTTGAAACTAAAAAGTCATAAATAAAAAATTAAGTTTAAAAAACTAAAACCCGACTACGGGAAAACCAACTAAAAATTATGAAACAAGATGAAACGAAACAATGATTTTCAATGTATAGCCGTGATCGCATGCCGTTACAATAACGTATTTATATAATAACGCATTCATTGGACAAAGTGGCATGCGACCACAATTATACTCTGAAATTCATTGTTTCGTTTCATCTTGTTCCGTAATTTTTAGTTCGTTTTCCCGTAGTCGGGTTTTAGTTTTTTAACCCTAGAACAGGGGCAAGGTCCATTTACAAGATTTAAAGCCTGGGGTAACATTTTACCCCACGAATAAAAAAATATAAGTAAACGGTAAATGAGAGTCAGATGTGGCAAGATTATTTACATAAGATTAAGCGTCATTCATTTATAGATCACATTATATAATAAAAAAAATATTTTATGGACAAATGTTCGATCGCGATTGACTGGCCGAACACAATGGTGAAGCTGCAGTTGAAGTGTGCAGCACTCTCAAAGTTAAAATACACGTAAACCTTATAGCGCGAACACAATGCGAAGTTGCTATACTGTAGTAGCTGAAGCGCAAAGTTGAGCCAACTTCCACTTTCGAACGTGCTGTGCTACTTTCCATTGTGTTCGGGCAGTGAATCTGCATAGCTTAGGTTTCAAAACTTGGCAGAAAAAAATTTGTCCGATTTCAAAATAGCGTTGGGGTCAAATATTACCCCAGTCCCTGTACTAGGGTTAAACTTAATTTTTTTTTTTACAACGATTGCGAGCATTAACGTACGTATGTTGTCCATCATTTGGGATCTTTTGATCAACTTTTTGTGAACCTGTTTGGCAGCGTTATGGTGACGCATGGCGAAAAAAAAAAAACCTAAAACTGATTGTTGGAATGGACATAGAGTTTCGAAGAAATCAGATACCACCCACTGGGTGCAATCCAAGCCGGAATATTTTATAGAAACAAACTGTGAGCCAATTTCACCTAGCCACGCATCTTAATTATGTGAGTTGACCGTCGCTTTTTTCAAGCTCTTCTTTCATAGCAGCCTTTTGTGACAGTTTTACTTATATGCTGCAAAATAAAGTCCATTTAAACAGGGACCCTATATCTCAGCCACAAAAGATAAAATGTTCTGAATTCGCGGTTTCTCTTTTAAATTAAGAGTGTTTTATTAGAAACAAACGAAAAAGGGCAAAAAAACCAACTTCATGCACTAATGAGTTAAAAATGGTAACATATGTACTTATTCTTAAAGTATTGTCCTTGTCCATCGCTATCTACGATATGCTATCTATTTATCCGATTTCGACGTTCGAAAAACTGGTCGTCCTTTGAGGCAATCCACAAATCGATTGGAAGTGCCATGCCATGGGTCAAGCTTCATTCGATCGGAACGGGCGATGTTTGGTGAATACGGCGGGTGGGGTAGGATTTCTCACTTTAGTGTTTCCAGGAAGGTTTTAACGACCTGAGCAACATGAGGCTGAGCGTGGCCATGCAGCAAGTTCACTTTGTTGTGTCTTTGCTCGTATTGCGGCCGTAAACTTCTATATTTTTAAATTTCTAAAAACATAGGTGGCATCGCAGTTTCGAAATATTAAATTGTAATTTGGTGTACTACTCGGTAGCAGAGATGAGAATTTACTTACTTACTTACTTACTTAGGTGGCGCTACAGTCCGGGGTGAACCAAGGCCTCAACCAACAACCTCTTCCAGTTAGCCCGGTCCTTAGCTAACCGCTTCCAGTTGCGCACTCCAAGTTGGTTGAGGTCTTGTTCTACTTGGTCGCGCCACCTTAGGCGAGGTCGTCCTCTGCTGCGCTGACCCTCCGGGTTAGAGTTGAATATTCTCCGAGCCGGAGCGCTGATGTCCATGCGCTCTACATGTCCTAGCCATCTTAAACGCCCAATGTGCAGTTTTTTGACCAGGCTGATGTCGCTGTACAGCTCGTACAGTTCGTCGTTGAATCTTCTCCTCCAAGACCCGTCAACGCAAACGGGACCGAATATCCTACGAAGGATTTTTCTCTCAAAGCGACCAAGGAGATCTTCATCCGCATTCGATAAAGTCCATGCTTCAGCTCCATATAGCAAGACTGGGATGATAAGGGTCTTATATAGAATCTCCTTAGTCGATCGGGAAAGGACTTTACTGCTCAGTTGCCTTCTTAGCCCAAAGAAACAGCGGTTGGCAAGAGTAATCCTTCGTTTGATTTCCGACGAGATGTCATTTTTTGATGTTATGGCAGAGCCGAGGTAGACAAAGTCCTTTACTACCTCAAAGTTGTAGCTGTCTATTGTGACGTTCTGTCCAATTCGTCGATGTTGGTTGTCCCTTTTTGTTGACAGCATATACTTAGTTTTGCCCTCGTTTACCGCTAAACCCATTTTGGCCGCTTCCATTTCTATACTCGCAAACGCGCCGGTGACAGCTCGCTGTGTTCTACCAATGATGTCAATATCGTCGGCGTATGCAAGTAGTTGAACGGACTTTTGAAAGATCGTTCCTTGTGTGTTGGCTTGTGAGTTTCGAACAATTCTTTCAAGTATGATGTTGAAGAAGTCGCATGACAGCGCATCACCTTGTCTGAATCCTTTTTTGACATCGAAGGTCTCGGTGAGGTCATTACCGACCTTGATGGAGCAGCGAGCTTTCTCCATCGTCATCCTGCACAGACGGATGAGTTTGGCAGGGATGTCAAAACTAGACATGGCTCTATACAGTTCATCCCTCCAGATGCTGTCATAGGCGGCCTTGAAATCGATGAACAGGTGGTGGGTATCGATTTGGACTTCTTGGGTTTTTTCCAGGATCTGCCTAAGTGTGAAAATTTGGTCTATGGTGGACTTTCCTGGCCTGAAACCGCACTGATAGGGGCCAATCAGGTTGTTGACGAAAGGCTTCAAGCGTTCACACAATATGGCAGATAGGAGATGAGAATTTACTTCGTATAAAGTCTTTCTACTTCCTATTTTTATTATTGTTCATCTGCTACGTAGCACCTAATTTCTACTTCGTTTATGTTTCCTTTAAAATGTCACTTAAAAATAATAGACAAGATTTATTGTAGGATTTTTGATTCATTTTTGCAAGAGTGTCTTGTATGAACTAAATGCACTCACTCGTCGCAGAATTCTACTACCTTCATTATATTTTTGCATTTAGTTTTTCAAACACTTCTTATTAAGAAAAAAATCAGAATAGATATCTACGAGTATATTTTTGTTCAAGTTCACATTCAAGTCTTTATATCTACATAGTTCTTAAACTAACTATGTAGTAAAATGCGTTTTGAGTCCGTTTCAAATCATTGTAGACTTTTGTACTTTCGCATATTTTTTCCTTTTCAGTGAATATTTCTTGTTACACACCAAAGATGACATGCAGGACAAAAGTCTACTGTGATTTGTACTGAACGTTTCATTGTGAAACGGACTATAGAGATTGTATTAGACCCAGTTATAATTGCATGCATGCTACACGCTGTAAAAAGTTTATTTTATATAGTTCGGAATTGTGAAAAAATTGTTTTCTTAAGGAAATGATGCTTTGCAGCTAAGGCGGTGGATTTCTTCCATGCATAAAGGAACAAATCCACTCATCATGGAAGCATTATCTGTGAATTTGGGAAACTTATCCTTCATAAGTAGTCATTGTTGAACAAATGACTAGTCGATACTAAAAATTGCTATGTTTCCCTCCTAATTAATAAATAAAACAAAAATAAATCTATTTGTTTTATTATTTCATTATCTGCTTCACATTTTGCAAATCTACTTCGTTTTTTCGAGCAATTTGCTTCTCTTTTCGGGTTCATCATTCTCATCCCTGCTCGGTAGTCGAAATATTCGCAAATATCGAAGAAATTTCTGTACTGCTGGGTAAGAACAATGGAGATATCGTAGTGTCCATAAAAGAGTATTGATGATTTGGAGCTATGGGAAACAAAGTTACTAGTAATGCAACGTCCCACATCGAAGAGATTTCACGCTAAGCTTCTTTTATTTGCAAACATTTTCAACAGCCTCAACGCTTCTTGAATATCTGTCGCCTCCAATTCTGAACACCGAGACCATAGTGTCTTTCACCCACTGAGACAGCCTGTGATAGTAGTCTAAGAGCTGACAGAAAATTTTGGGAGTGGAGGTACGTATAACCAAAATACATATGTATGTATATGGGTATCTTTGGAAAGGTATCATCGTCGTGATATCCAATTCAATCGTCTGGCAGCGTTTTTTTTTTTGTCAGTCATGACTAAATATAGACGGCTAAAAACGTTAATTTTTCAAATTTTTGTCAAATAGAGATGCGTCTGGCAGCGAGTAGGCTAAAAGCAAAACCTCTGGGACACTAGATTCTCGTAATCAGTGAATTTTTTCTGATTTGTTGGTATATCATTTATGTGCTTATACCATCGGGGCAAAAATCTGAAAAATTAACGTTTTTAGCCCTCTATATTTAGCCATGGCTTAAAGATCCAAAGATACTCATATATTTTGGTCATACCTTCACTCCCAAAATTTGCTGTCGGCTCTTGGTCTATAGATCAGAGCAGCTAAAAGCTTTGCGAAAGTGTTCACAAGGGGTATTCCTCAAAAATTAGTTGGATCCCCAAATCTATTATCAGCTTTATCGGATCATGTCTGACCATCAATATCAAATTATTTTATTTCGGTCAAAGTTTCTAAGGTATTACCTATATTCCCTGTAAATTCTAGCTTAGCTTTAACTACTTCCTCCTCTGTCCATTAGCTGCGTTGAAGGGTGGTTTTACCTATCTGTCAGCCGTTAATGTATCCAAGTTAGTTGAAATTGAAATCTATCATCTGAGTTTCCTACCACTACGTCGATCTGTCTGTCTCTCGTTCTCGTCCTTCATGTACTCGCGCTGTGTGTAAACATTAAAAGGGTATTCATATCCCCTTTAGCATGTGTAGATTATAAAAAAAAAAAAAAAAGTTGAAGTCTTTCGTACCCAAGTAGTGACAGCCATTACCGGGGATTATTGTTCATTAACAGCCTTTGTTAAAACAGTTTCAACTTTGACTACACAGCATAGTACATTCAGTCGATAGCAGTGCGAAAAAACCCCTATTTCTGCATTTTCCTGCATCTCTAGTTCACCTGTGTAGATGCTTCTGGTAACACTGTCCTCTATTTCTCGCTCTTGTCTAACAAAAAAAGGACTTGGAAGTTATTTTCGAAGTAATGCTTTAATCTTTAATGTATCTCTCTCTCAGTCTTATGGCTACCTCGGTTGTCAAAATCTTCATAAACAACTTCTGTAGTAGTGTAGTGTAGAAGTCCAACTTGTGATGCGGAGCCTAATGCACCTGTAACAGCAACATAACCTAGTCTCGGTACTTTGTTGCACTTTAGTTGGTGGGGTTCTGTGTGAGCCACATTCGAACCATGGATAGGAAGTGGACTCACAATCGTCAAGGCTTTCGAAGAGGGGCTATGAAAATCGCGATTTAGCCTAGGAACCTTATTACCTCATCTACATATGTAGATATTTGTAAACAGCACCAACTCTGTGAAAGTTTCTACAGTCCATATCATGGGAGGCTTAAGTCTTTATATCAAATTTGGACAAGTCGCAGTCTATAAAGGTATTTGCATGCACCGGGTGGTAATACTTCGCGGTTCTAATAACGTAATTTAACACTCGTTTGGCAAACCGTAAGTGAATTGTTGGATACAAATTTTAATAACGTCGCAATTGTCATGAGCGCATCTGTCGAAAATCACAGATAAAATCAATCATGTGTCAAAAAATTACAAATAAATGTTTCCAAGCATGACCGCTATTGCTGTAAAGAGATCTGTCACCCGAAAATGCTGCGAAAACGCCAAAGATACGTACGTACAACCAGTAACTCTCCCCTAAGGTACCCCCGTGTCACAAACACTTCCAACCTTTTAAACTTTAACTCTTTTTGTAAATTTGACTATTATTTACGGAACCGAAAAATCCAATTGACATTTGCAAACACTATACCGATTCAACTTTTAGTTGAATTTCCAATTACACCGTTCAGAATCAAAAAAGGATTTGCTTTTGCTTCCCATCGACGGCGACGTAACCAAACCAAGCGATTGAACTAGCGCACGCCCGTTGCCTGTGCCTGTACAACTTTTAATTAAAAACCAACAAAATAAAGTTTTCTTTTTTTTTCTTTGTTCCTTTGGCCTCAATGTAAATCCCTTCTTCACTGTCTATTTTCAGTTATCAGCCTTACAGCGACCATTGTACCCCGCGGTTCTATCATCTACAATCACTACAATGAGTTTCAATATCGAGTTTTCGAGGCCGGCTTGCTGTACCACTGGAAACGTCTTGAACTGTTCTACGAAATGAGGTTTGGCAGCGGCAACGAGGCGCAGGAAAAGTCCTTAACAATTGAGGATTTATATTCTGCTTTTATGGTGCTCGTCCTGGGATACGCTTTAGCAGTTATCGTATTCGCAACGGAGATGCTTGGTGCACACTTCCGGAGAAAAGTTTTCTAATTTCTTTTTCTTGTAACCGGCGCGCCATCTATTGGTAAGCAATCATGTGAATTAATTTCGAAGAGCTCTTTGAATAAAGAAAAGTGGAGAAAAAAATTACGATAAACGGAACGAAGTCGTTTTAATTAAATCATCCAACTCGATGTCGAAGAGGTGGAGTAGCGCATTCACATGTTCTTCTTGTGAGTTAATTGAATCGAAACCAACTTCAGGTGGTTGGTAAAGAGGGCGGGCGGTTTTAATGATCTCCCATAGGAGGCGGATGAAACATGCGGACACCGGGACACGTCTCTTCGGAAAATGGTCGTAACTAGATTCAATCACCGGCGACGGTTGAAAGTAAACAACTTGTTACCTGTCTAGTGTGTCCTTTTCTCTTCCTTTTGCCGTTCCAACAAAGGAGGACGTGACTGTATCCCATCGTCTTGGTTCGAGAAGCAAAACTACCCAAGGCACATAATAAAATGAAATTTAATTATAGAGTTGTAAAAAGGATGCTGCTATGCCACGGCGATCTGGCTGGCAGTAACATTCCAGAGAGGACACCAGGAAACTACTACTCGTACATACCACCCAGCAGAGCTACAAAACTCCACCGGGACAGATGTCTCCTTGTAAGGGTTACTCGCTTGGTTTCTGGTGCTATGCTTCTTCATTTTCCACACGAAGTCCTCGGAATTAATCCTTTTCTGGCATTTGTTTTTCGTCCTTTTTGTCTTCGTCTCCATCTTATCGAGCACCACTCCAGGATATAATGAAGCCACAGGGAGAAGCGGACGCGGGCAGGAAAATAAGAAAATAAAAAAATTAAGGATGTTGCAACTTTTAATGAGGTCGACATTAGAAAAATGCACCAAAGGAAAGCACACGGGGCATTTCTGTATGTGACACCGCCAACGGGTGCGGTAGGGAACAAACGGTAAAGCTATTAGTTGAGTGCTATGTTATGTTGTCCTGTTTCTGTTGGCATCCCTATGTGTGCAGGAAGTCAGATCAGGCTGTGCACGAGGTTGTAGCGTCTAATTAACTTTATCTTAGCCCCACATAAAAGAGGAAACATCTTTTCCCGCGTGTTCCGTGTGCCTCTCTTCTTTCTTTTGACATTCAACAAGGAAAGATTCTTTCGCAAATGTTTACTTCGCGATGTGCTCTCCGTGAAGAACACAGCGTTCCTCTAGAAGTCTAGAATCTCAAGTTAAATGCAGGTTTGTTATCCTTGCAGTATTGGTGGAAGATTTTGTTTTTACTTGGTCGTAATTAACATGACTGCAAGAAGAAATGAGGAAGTGAAACGGGATGGAATTGAAATTTATGCTGCAGGATTAATTTAACTAAACCCCATTGGGTTCGCGTAGACATAGAAGTGTTAAGGTCTGACAGCAATGTGACAGTGGAATGTTTCTTTTTTTGGTTGACAAAAAAAAAGGATGCTGCCGCGGAAGCAACTACCAAGACGCGTTTCTGGTACTTGTTATGATCCCAAGAGAGAGAGGGAGTCGTTACTTAAATGTTATTTGACAGCTCGGTTACGGTGTAACGACACTTGACGGCAATTACTGCGATGTGTTAATAAATTGCGTGAGCCTAGGATGGGGATAGCTCACAGTAAACGACAATAAGGAGAAGCTGAACAAAAGCTGTTTTTTTTTTTTTTTTTTAATTCTGTAAAATCAAACGATTCAATGGACTGGACATATTCTCCCATCTATCGTTCGAAATGCATTTGATTTATCTAAAGCGGAAGATTTTAAAGATTTGTATTTAAAAGAAAAGAAAATACTGGGTGGCCCAAAATATGTCACCTTATTGGAAAATGCTATAACTTTTGCAAATGGCGGCAATTGTCAGTTTTGTTTTGATATTATTTGTGAAGTCAACAGATACAGAATACACGTCGAGAAACCATGGAATTCTATAGGTACTCCCGAAGATGGCAAAATACTCGTAACTATTTTTTTACGGAATACATAATTCGTCAGTGACTTTGGCGTAGATTTCCCGATCGTCCTATGCCAACTGGTCATACACTGAGGAGCTTAGCCGCTTGCCTTGAAGAGAACAACACGTTACAGAAGAGTTCCCGGAAGCTCCTCGAAGTGCTCGTTCCAACGAGATACTGCGATACTGAAACATGATCAACGAGTTTAAATTGCCGCAAATTAAGCCTGTAAGACCAGCATTGTTGAAAACATCTAATAAGCTAAACATTCTTCGATTCGAAGAACTTTTTTAAATGCATTGCCTGCTCTTCTATTTTACAATTTCTCATTTATTTTAAAAAAGATAATAATTGTAAAAGTGTCTAGAGTCGTTTGGGGTAAGAGTGCGCAGCGGGTAAAAGTACGCAGTGCCATTTTCTTCATCTGTGAAAGAATTAGTAGCAATCACTAAATGAGAAAATGTGTGCTTCACTAATCGCCAATGATGAACATGAATCTACGAACATTTTCCATTTAACAGTACAAAGAAAATCATCAAGGAATAAAAAGCCGGATTTTTTTAAAAAAAAGTTAATTTTCAAAAGTGTGTCAGGAAAGCGCGGCAACTCGATACTCCTTATTAAGTAGTATGTAGGCATAAACAGCGTATATGTGTGTTTGATTTATCATACAATTTTAGTGGATAGTATTATTCATTCTTAGATTTTCAATACAATGAAAAAAAAAATAGCCTCTAGGGAAAGAGTGCGCAATCGTTCATTTCATTTCATTTTTAATGCATTTTTTACTTTTAAATTCAAGTATTTCTTACATGCTAGACTAAAAGTGCTTAAAACTAGCTTAACTAGCTTAACTATCTTACTCTAACTTACTGGCCCCACACGGGCACTCTAAGCTAAACTTAATGCTTATACTATGTCTTTCGACGTAACCTAACTTAAAGTATGGAATTTTAATTAAACTTACAAATTTAAAAGCTAAGAAAAATTTTTGTTTTAAAAAAAAACTTAGCAAAAAGAACATTTTGTTTTTTGCTTAAAACTACCTTAAATAAAACTTACAACTACTTAACCTATCTTAACTCTAGCTACGTAATTAAATACGTATTTTTTTTTTGTTTTTTGTGGCTTTTTGTTGGCAAAGTGCTGTGCGTTTTTATTTATTTTTATATTTTTTTTTATAAAACTTATAAATACCTACAATACCTAAACCTATGTAAGCCGGCCACGGCATGTCTACATAATAAACATAAAAGGCGGCCAACTATGCCTTGGGGTCTACCCCGGATCAAACGGAATCGACGAGGCAATTTCATCTCTTTCTAACAGCCACCAGAATTTCTGATGTTGCTGTTCAACATCGTGCCCATCGCGCCCATCGCGCCCCGAAACCGACCTACTAAACCGGAGGCGCTCCGTTTGGCTCTGTGCGACGTCTCTGTCGTAGTTGAGTCGCCTATCCACAGTCTTGCGAGCAATATGGAAGATTAGCGGTACCGCTGATCTATCCTGGATCAGACCCTGTTAGTCAAAATAGAGGAACGTTTCTGGTGGAACGAAGCCGTTAAGGCGCACTCTTTCGTGGTACGTGAAAATGGGGTAAAAAGCCCCGAAGATCAGGCTATTCATCGAACTTATTGCTCTTGCAATGTGCCTTCGAGTCATCTTGATCAGGAAATTATCCACTCTTATTAAGTTAGCCCTGTTGTATAGGACCTCATTGGAATACAATTTTTTGTACTCGGACTCTGGTGTTCTGTATAAATGAAGGCAAACCCGAAGACAGGCCCTCTCAAACACCCGAATCCTTTCCATCGAACTTGGTCCCACGTTGAAGCATACGGGACAACCATATGCTACCATATGCGTGCGCAGTCGTTCTGTGGGTAAGAGTGCGCAGTGCTTTCTTACCCAGTACTTAACATTTTATGATAATATCAATTTTTAGGCTGTAACCTTCTGTCGCAAGATGCAACGAGCACATCATAGTCGTCGGCGGTAGGTCGTAGCTCATAGCTGAACTATCTTTCTGTTTTTGTTTTTCCAGAAAAATGCCTCGTATCTTCCACACACAAACGGTAAGGAAATTGATAACCCAAAGTTGATTTAAAATGGAAGCAGCCCATAAATCGCTGCCGAAGAACTTGGTTTGAGTGAAAGCACAGTTTCAAGCCATTTAAACTACGAAAACTGTGACTTAAACTGGTTGCACACTCTAACCCTGACCTCGGGGCAAAAGTGCGCAACTTGACTTATTTTGGTTTTTTAATCAAAACATATGAAACATTAAAAAAAAATATAAAGTATTTTTGTATAATTTTGTTCCTAAAATATAGAGCTACCAAATAATAGGCTCTTTTGTTTGCTATCTGTTATAAGTTATTCAGAATTTAAGCCCGAAGTCCAAAATGCGCACTCTTGCCCCGAACGACTATATAGAACGTAGTGCCTTAGTGGTTGTTCTCCAGCCATAGAGGACACGATTCGATGACACAAACATTTTATGGTAATGTTACATACAGTTAGTCACAAAAGTAAGTACACATAGACAATCTAAATAAATAGTGTACAAAAACACTGTTTATTTGTATTCATATTCCGCTAAAACAGCACATGGTTTCTTATTGATTGTCTGTGCAGCTAGCGAAAATGAAAAAAAGTACCGTTAGTCGAGCGATACGTAACAGTTTCCGAGAAACTTACAGCGTGGGGGAATTCGTATCACAAAAGTAAATGCACAGACATTGCATACTGAGTTCAAACTTTGAGCAAGAAAGACGTATTGCGAAAAATCATTATTTTTTCTCGAGTTAAGCTTTTTTCTTAATTTAGTATTGTAATTATTCAAAAAATCTAATTTGAGAAGGAATATCTTCGATTTGGCACCTCGGGGAAAGCAACGTTCACGAGATATAAAGGATTTAATCATAAAATTTCATAAAGAAAAAAAAAGCGTACGGAAAATCGCTAATATTATTAATAAGTCCATTAACAGATAAAAAAATAATAAAAAAAAATATGAGATGACAAAAAACAAGGCTCGAATTGGACGCCCACGTACATTTATAGTCCTTGACAAAAATGTGGCATTTAATGAAAGCACGATGGCGAATGTCAACCAATCGTCGGCGCAGACTTTCGCAAAATTGAAACCAACAATGGCATGGAAAGAATAATGCCAATGCTTTGGCTCCTCGAGAGCAGTCTACATAGAGCCATCCAAATGAAAAGCTTGGATACTCCGAGCTTATACCACAGACTGCCCTTGTGCCGGGAAAGGCATACAATCCCGAAAAAAATCACTCATTTCTAAGAATCCCGAATCATAAAATCCCGAATTACAAAATCCCGAAAAATTGACTTTAGTGAAAAATCTCGGGATTTTCGATTCGCGGTGGATTTTTTGCCAAAAAAAAATCGAATCTTTCATAGCTCTTAATCATTATTTTTCCACATTTTTAAAAGGATGTTTTTTAGTCCACCACCCCTCCACGTGTCTAGTTTTGACATCACTGCCAAACTCGTCCGTCTGCGCACGATGACGATGGAGAAAGCTCGCTGCTCCGTCAAGGTCGGTAATGACCTCACCAGTGGCGAATTATCCCGGCGCGAGGTTACAAGGGGCGCCTACCCGAAGTTTTTTTTACAAAGAGACACACGCGCGAAACTTTTGAAAAATAATCAAAACAAATTAAAAAGGTTCTTCAATTCCAGAGATTCCGAATCGTATCTTACCTTCTCGATGTTTACTACAACGCCTGTACACACATACATACGTCTGTAATTATATCATAGTATGCAACACCCTCGGACACACGCTGGTCAGCTCGAGCAGATGCTTGTAAAAGTATGAAGGAATCATTACCAGAAATGTACAATGCTTTGAAAGCTATCAAGAGCCATCCTGGCCTGAAGTGTTCTGATGTTTGTGAAGCTAAAGGCATATGGGTGATGTTGAAGATAGAACGACTAGAAACTGCTTCCATGCTCGTGTTTTGGGGTTTTATTTTGGTTCTTGTCAACAAAACCAACAAAAAATTACAGTCCGTTGATATTTGTACTGTTATACAAATGTATGATACTCTGATTCAACTTATTTCAGCGAAAAAGGAAAACTTTAATTAATACGAACAGCGCAAGCCTTAGAACTTTCATTAGTCAAGGAATATGAAAAGGACACAAAGAGGATTCGAAAGAGGAAGGTTACTCCAGATGAATCTGGCGAAGATATTACTCCTTTATTATCTGGTCGGGAAACATTTAAAGTGATTTTAGAGTTATATAGTTATTATAGGTAGACTTGTGGCTGAACTTCAAAAGAGAGGAGAATCGTACAGCAAATAAAATAGCAAATTTTCATTTTTAAACAATTTGGTTGATTTGAACTCTGAAGTAATTGAAAATAGAGCATGTATGTTGGCAACAATGTATTCTGATAATTTAGAAAAGTGCTTGGTTGATAAATGCATCCATCTTTGCTCTTATTTAACAACTTTAGGTCGAGACGGAGTACTGCCTCGAACAACCAACGCAGTTTTAAAGATTATAAGAAAAGAAGAACTTGAGAGGAGACAATCTATGTACCTTAATATACATAGATATAGCCTTAAGAATGTGCGTATCAACGGCAGTCAGCAATTGCAGTGGTGGCAATCGTACTAATATTCAAAACTCTATTTCTGTTTTTTATCAAAATTAATATTTTTTCTAAGCTGGGAGCCAGAAGGGCGCCGATGAAATGCTTTGCCTAGGGCGCTCTATTCATTTAATCCGCCACTGGACCTCACCGAGACCTTCGATGTCAAAAAAGGATTCAGACAAGGTGACGCGCCGTAATGCGACTTCTTCAACATAATACTTAAAAGAATTGTTCGAAACTCACAAGGAACGATCTTTCAAAAATTCGTTCAACTACTTGCATACGCCGAAGATATTGACATCATTAGTAGAACACAGCAAGCTGTCACTGGTGCGTTTGCGAGTATAGAAATGGAAGCGGCTAAAATGGGCTTGGCGGCTTGTTTTACGAGCGTAAAACAAAGTATATGCTGTCAACGAAAGGGGATACTCAACACCTACGAACTGGACAGAACCTCATAATAGACAGCTACAACTTCGAGGTAAAGGACTTTGTCTACATCGGCTCTGACATAACATCAAAAAACGACACCTCGTCGGAAATCAAACAAAGAATTACTGAAGCCAATCGCTGTTTCTTTGGGGTAAGAATGCAATTGAGTAGCAAAGCCCCTGATCGACTAAGGCGACTTTATATAAGACCGTTATGCCTTATCATTCCAGTCCTGCTTTATGGAGCTGAAGCATGAACCTTATCGAAAGCATGGGCCTCATTGGTCGCCTCGAGAGAAAAATCCTTCGTAAGATATTCGGTCCCGTTTGCGTTGACGGGTTCTGGAGGAGAAGATTCAACCACGAACTATACGAGCTATACAGCGATATCGCCATGGTCAAAAAAAACTGCGCATTGGGTATTTAAGATAGCTAGGACATATAGAGCGTATGGGCATTAAGGCCAATGCCACACGACCTCCTTTTTCCGCGCTACCATTTGGTAGTTTCGCTATTACAGATTTTGATTTGTGGCGCTCACTTCAAATAGATATACATATTTGTCCGATTACTTCTTAAACTCTATGCGATAAGATATTTACAGACCTATACCCACATTAACTCCATCCAGATACTTGATAGGGCCAAAAGCATTTCAAAAACGGATTTGTGTTCAAAAGAAACATACAGTAAAAATCTAAAGGCATTTCTGAAGTTAAGTCTTAATTATGTAACTTAATTAGGATCTGTCCCCTCATTAGAACTCAATGTAGAGAGATTCTTTACCTTCTCTGCGTCTACCTCCACCTGGAAAAAAATAATTTCTAAAACAATTAGCAACAAATTGTTTTCCTAATCGCATGTATAAACCTTCTAATGCTGTCTTAGGGTGTTTCTCGTATGGCATTCGTCAGACCGGGGTGCTATCCTCCGCTAGTTCCGGAACATCCCTCTTCAATGTTATTTTTTTTTAAGTTTCCAAAGTTTTTTGTTTTTATTTTAGAGCTAACAAACGATGAATAATTTCTATAAAAAATTACAGAAATAATTGTAAAAGCTAGTCGCAAACATAAAGCCGTCCGAGCGAGGATAGACGGGCGAAATAAAGAGAATCCGCAGGACATTTTAATAATTCAGGATAATTACATAAATTGTATTTTTTGCTTTTTTTTTTCTGTTATTTTTTTACAGCCTTCTGGTTATGTTCGTACACAGCCCAAGTACTCGACGCTACACAGCTGAAGTTCAAGCTCCTTTAATTGCTGGAAATTAGGGATAAGATACTCGTATATTCGCGCTCACCCTTCCTCACTTTGTGGAAGGATTCAAAACATCGCGTCGAACGGAAGACGGCAGGGTGTATTTTTTTTAATCTCTTTGTCGGTCTTCGCTGTTCGCTATGTCGAACTACGAGTACATGAGATTTTAGTGAGAGAAAATTACAAACTTCGGGTTCTAGAAGAAGTTCGAACGCAACGGGGTTGGTAATGGTTGGCCGCGATTTCAATTCAATCGGAAAAGTTTACCAGAAACTTTTAAATTAAGATGCAGTGTTAAATCTAAATTAATTGAAGGTGAACAAGCGCCTCAAGTTGAATGTAGGGGTGAAGATTCGAAACTTTGATTTAGATACGATAATGAAGAGGAGTAGCACCTTTTCATAAAGGCAACCAGATATACTTTCTCTGTCAGCTACTTCAACGAAAGGTGGTACATTAGTCGTGAAAGTTTTGAGTGTAAATTTTATTTAACGGTTTTTATACCCCTGCAACAAAAGCATGACGTTTGGAGGAGCGAGTGCCATAAATCCATCGAACAGGAGTACCGGTTGAAGCCAACACTAATTCTATGGTATGAAGCATCACGCGTTATAAAGTATTAGTTCACCTAGAAGATTCTATAAGTTTGGACGAATGTGTTATCCTTAATCCATTAGACAAGTGGTCATACATGAATGTAAGGTAGTCAAGATCATGCATACATTCAGCTTCCTGCTAACAGGAAAATTCCTTTCTACAGCTAGCGACATCGTGGAATCAGTACTAACAGAATTATCAAAATAGGCTGACGCCAACGGCCTGTCGATAGCATGAGCAAGGCAGACTTTGCTCTGTTCACGAGAAGATACAAAATCCCATCTTGGAACCCATCAAGACTGAAGGGCACGCGCCTCAGCGTCTCCATGAAAGCCAAATACCTGCGCATCATATTCGATTCCAAACTAAACTGGAAGCGGAACACAGAAGGAAGAATGAAAAAAGGACTCAATGAATTATAAGCTTGTAAGAATACAATTGGAAAGAAATGGGGGCTACAACCGCACTGGCTGTATACAGCGATTGTAAGACCCATCCTTACCTACGGGTCCTAAATCTTGTGGGGTGCGACTAACACCAAATTCTACCTTACAAATCTGAACAAGGTACAAAAAATAGCCTGTCTAAGCATAACAGGTGCGCTCAAGTTCACACCACAACTTGGCCTAGTAACGCTTCTGCACCTTTCACCGATTGATCTTTCCACAAGAAACACGGCAGCCAAATGGGCTCTCAGATTAAGAGAGAATGACAACTAGAGGCTCCGTTCGTCTGGACACATGCTCATACTGGATAATCAAAAAGGACTCATGCCCTGCATTGATTAGGAGAAACACCAGCTTGGCCTTACCAGATACTAAAAGGTCTCCATTCTAGACAGACAGATCTAGAACAACTCCGACAACGCCATTGGAACATCTTTCTTTACAGATGGCTCATTAACAGAGAAGGGTACCGGAGCAGGAGTCTTCTCGAAAGAATTACGCATAGTCTATGCATATCCTGTGCCATTGCCCGGCTCTTCAAGAATGGCGCCTAACTTGTATGGGAGCACGGTTCTTCGATACCCTAGATGACCTGGCTAAAATACTACTCACAGACCTAAAAAGATTTATTACAAAATCGAAATGGTTTCGTCGTAAAACGTGCACAACTAGGGTATTCACAATGGACCTTTATGGCCTCTGGCTGAAATTGTATCTACTGTAAATGACCCTCCTAACCTAAAATAGGGGTGCAAAATCACGTCATCGGGGTGGCCAATTCACATATCCTCGTCGGGAGACGAAGGTTGACTTTTTTCTAGCATGACTTGAGAAATAACCGTCTTGGTTTGCAATAAATTTTGGGTCCAATTTGGCTGTTGAAACGAATCCTTGATATCCATATTCGGAAGATTCTCGAAGAATCACCATTATCTACCATAGGTTACACTCTCGCTTCCTTCCTAGATATAGAAGAAGGCGTTCAATAATGTACATACTGAATCAATTCAACAATCTCTTGCCGAGCCTGTCGTAGAGGGGTTCATTGGTCAATGGGTAGTATTCATGCCAGGATTATTCAGGCATCCCTAGGAAACAGCAACCTAACCAAATTTGTAAGCAGAGGACCGCCTCAGGGTGGTGTTATCTCACCTCTTCTAAGGTTGATGGTCTTTTGATTTACTTACTTACTTAGTTGGCGCTACAGCTCGAGGTGAACCGGGGCCTGCTTCTCGCAACCATTTGTGTGTGCGTGTTATATTTTTGCATGAATTGAAGGGACTTACAGTTTTTTGCCGACTCCGAACGGGGAGTTGAGAAGCTCAATCGTGACAAATGATACTCTTTGATGCTTGTCAGACATTCGAAAGAGGTGGCACCGTGAAAAAACTCTTTTTAGGTGTTAGACCCGGCCAGGAGTTGAACCCGGACAGCATTGCGTGGTAGTCCAACGCACTAACCACCATGGCCACGGTTTTTTTTTTCTTTTTTTGAAGTGAGTACTTCTTTAGCGACGTATTTGTTTTGAAAACGTGTTACGATAAAGGGCAAATGATTCCATAGAGGGGAAATATGCATCTGACTGTCTGTCTATATGTCTGTCTGTCTATCTGTCTATCTGTGTGTCAATCTGTCAATCTGTCAATCTGTCTATCTGTCTGTCTATCTATCTATCTGTTTGTCTATCTATCTATTTGTCTGTCTGTCTGTCTGTGTGTCTGTCTGTCTGTGTGTCTGTCTGTCTGTCTGTCTCTGTCTAGCTATCTGTCTGTCTGTCTGTGTCTACCTATCTGTCTGTCCGTCGGTATGTCTGTCTATCTGTCAGTCTCTGTCTACGCATCTATCTGTCTGTCTATCTGACTTTCTTTCAATCTGTCTGTCTGTCAGTCTGTCTGTCGATCTGTCTGTCTATCTGTCTGTCTGTCTGTCTCTGTCTACCTTTCTATCTGTCTGTCTGTCTGTCTGTCTGTCTGTCTGTCTGTCTGTATACCTATCTGAATGTATGTATGTCTGTCTATCTCCACCAGTCGTTGAGAAAAAGCACTGATGCTATGTTGTATTCTAACTATGTATGTATATTAAGTAAAACATACTCTGAAAATTGAGAGATCGGTTGGGTAGTTTCCGAGTCAATAAAATACAAAACAGACAAACATACATACATTTATTTTTATATAATAGATGCAAGTTCAAATTAACAAAAGAAAACAATTAGTGTCTTGTATTGTATTATTTTTTCTTCAACCGAAATCAAATTAAATATCAAGGATTATATTATGTTTCTTTGACGTTTATGAACGATGTTTACATGAAAATTGTACTAAATCAGTTCTCCATCTTGACTGCACATATTCTGAAAAGCAGTAGCGTTTGTTTGTCTATTGCGGTTGTACTTGCGCAAATTTTTGACGTTTATGAAAACACCCTATGTCTCCAATGGACTACAATATCCTCAAGCTTAACTTCAAGAAGCTCTTCGCTGCAAGCTTTCCAACTAGAGAGAAATGGTAGCGAGGGAGAGTGGTAACAGATTTCGATACAACGGTCGTCAGGTGGTTCAAATTTCAAAATAAGCCTCAATTTTAATTTTTATTAATTTTATATTATTTATTAAAAATTACAATTAAATTAAAATTACAATTTATCTAATATATATTCTTAAATATCTTAATAATACTAAAATAAAACACTTAGCTATCTTAGCTGAGTATAGATTTAAAAATTTTTGTCAAAACTAGGAAAAAAGAATTACTTAATCTTAAATTAAACGTGCCTTAAATTTTCTACCACACACTTTGTCACCAAGTCGATCCAAGATTACTTTATTTTTGGGATCGGAGATTCCCCTAAACCTAACTTAAGTGCATTTATCCGGGTAACCTCGGAACAAAACGGACAAAGCAATCAATTTTATTTTTATTCATCTACAAAGGGAGTTCGATCGGGCTTATTAGACAGTCACGTGTATGCCACTTTTAACCACCGCCTCGGAGGGTGTTGTAAAGCGTCTGCCTTCGGCTGCTGTCATCGGTCGATACGTTCGGATACCTGAGTTCGATCTCACCGGTAGGAGTGTCACAAGTCTGGGTATTTCTGTCGTGCTAGTGGTTATTAAGGGAACTTGTGAAGACTTGAGCATCTCCTCGTATTTGTTTGGGTCGATTACTTCGACTTCGGCTTCGCCCTCTATGATGTCGGGGAGAAGGATCGGCTCCAACGGTGTATAGCTAGGCATGAGCGTGTCTTGGATTTGCAGCTGAGAATAGTCAACACGAGTTGGAGTCGTCGCTGTGGAGGTGGAAGTGGACGTCGTTGGTGTTGTAGCTAATGTCGTAGATGGCGTGGTAATGAGCTTAATTTTCGTGTCGTTCTTCTGGGCTATTTTGAGCTTGTTGTGAGAGAATGGTGGAATTTTAGTTGGCATGCTGGAAGTGATTCCTAATTTGGAGGCGAGCGTGTCGAAAATCAGGGATATGTCTTGAATATTTGTGGCGTTGTTGATGCGGGTTTTGATATCATTTAGGGTTAGATTTTCGGTCTTTTCGATGTCTTCGGAGACCCAAGCTTGTAGGGTTTGATTAAAGACTCGTCTCATGGAGCCCGTGTGTCCGTAGGTGTTGGGTGAGCTACCATTTACAAATTCCCACTTCGATTGACTGGGGAAAAGGACAGAGTCGTCCATAATTCCAATTGGCTTTGATGGCCGAGAAGGTCGAACGCGATTCCGCTTTGTTGTTGGCGACCTGGTTGTTGTTGTCGTTGTTGATGAGGTTGATGTCGTTGTGGATGTTGTGGAGGTCGATGATGTTGAAGGTGAAGGTGCCACTGACGTGGTCGTTGTACCCCGATTTCTCTGTAAAATAATCTCTTTAAGGTTCATAAAGTTTGGTTTTTCGCCAGAGTCAGAGTCGGGATCGATACGAGATTCGAGTTTCAGATCAGCCAGTTCAGTGGTATTCTTCTCTTCATTCGGTAAATTGAGTAGATCCATAAGGAACTCACCAATTTGGTGAGTAATTTCAGAGTTCTTGGAACCATTTTGTGGTTTTACAGTGATCGGGGTGACAACAGTTGTAGTTGGGGTCAACTGAGTTGTGGATGTCGTCGCCATCGACGTTGTTGTTGTGGACGAATCATTATCATGCTTCTTGACAATAACACCACCTCCAAGATGCTCGAATTTCTCGTCACCAGCTTCAATGGCAAAGGGAATCTTTCCATTCGTACCGAGAGTTGGATTTAGCGGTCTGAAGGCTGGGATCACCACGTCATCGATCAGAGGAACCGGAAGTGGATGGGGCTTTACATGTGCTGATCCAAGTGGTTCGATTCCATCAATGCCCGGCATGAAAACTGGGCCACTATAACCATGATAATAGACCAAGTCCTGAGCGCTGGTGTCCTCTCGGTTCTCTGGTTTATTAAAATTCGGTTTGCTAAAGAATCCTGATGGGTAAGGCTCATGGGATGTTGGGACTTGGTTCATTGGTGGTTTTTGCGGCTCATCGGGGACAGTTGCACCGCTGGAAGCTTCAGTTTGTGTTGTTGTTTGTAGTTGTACTTCACTATTATCTGAGCCGGGACCTCTGATTGGCTTCCAGGGCTGAGTGTCTAGAACCGGAGCTGATGTAAAGAGATTGGCATCGAGTTTTGGGACCACAACTGTGGTCGTTGATGGACTATGTGTCGGAGGATAAGTTGGAGGGGGTGGTGTCGTTGTTGTAGTTGTGGTTGTTGTCGTTGTCGTCTTTGGAGTGGTTGTTGTTGTGGTAGTGGATGTTGCAGTTGTTGTCGAAGTGGATGTGGATGTTGAGCTTGTACTTGGTTGCTCATTGATTACTGTCGACCTAGCAGGGACCTTATCCGTTGTTGACTTCTTAGGTTTAACTCTCAATGAGAATGGAGTAACTGCCTTTGGAATGATGGTGTATGCTTTTGTAGGAGAAGCCTTCTTTCGTGTGATATCAGCATCGGTTTTGGTGATCTCAAATGATCCTTCGAAGGAACCCTGAATGACGGGAGCATTTTCAACATCAATTTCGGGTTCCTCATCTAAACTGTGCGGCTTTGAAGGTTTTGTTTTCGGCGCGGCTGTTGGGAGTGTCTTAAGAGTGGGTTTTTCAAGAACTCCTCCCTTTTTCAGGAGGCGTTTCTCTAACTGGGTCTGGCTTGTCGGTGCCATTTGCTGGAAAATAGAATTTTATATATAAAACTGTTCACGTCAAGTAAGCTAATTTCACTTACGGTTTCCCTAGATAGTGATGCAGATTTTACCAGTTGCTCATCCAGAATTCTTTTAACTTCAACAGATTCGGCGTCTATTCGTAAAGATCGGTAGAGTGATTTTAAAGCAGTTGTTTCAAGGAACAGGGACTCTTTGATGTACTCTTCGACGCTATGAATGTTCCTAGATGGAAAGAGATTTTAATTTTGTATTAAATTCATAGGTGGGAATTATTTTCTTGAACTTACTGCGGCAACTTTCTGACATCCAGATACGTCCTAAAGTTCACCTTAATCAATGGTCCTTCACCGAATCCTGCCACATCTACCCGAATCGGTTGTAATCCATTGTCGGTCAGACTTCTCTCAATGAATCGCTTGTAGAATTCAATTTTTTGCTTGTAGGTCGTGGTGTGGTTATACTTGAGACCAGTGGTGAAAAGGTCCCCTTTCGCGATACGAAATGATCCCTCAAAACCAATGACAGCTGAACGAAAAGCACAATTGTGAGGTAATAATGGACAATGAGTGATTCAAATAAACTTACTATCCTCCAAGTTCGACTTTAGTGAGCTAAAGTAGAAGGCTAAGCCTGCGATGGATATGACTGCCAGTAGGACGATAAAAGCCGCAGTCGATAGAATAATCGAAAAGGGTTTTGTTTTACTGTGCGGATTATGGGGTTTCGCTGAGAAAGTCGATGGGGCTATGTTTCGCCCATCTCGCCACATACCCCATGTACTATAGGCACCGCCACCATAATGACTACCAAGACTGTGTTCATTAGTAAACGATGGTTGCTTGTTCATGTGGTAGTAGGCACCGAGTGTTGAACGCCGTCCAAGCGTGTTCTGATAGGAATAGTCGTTTGTCTAGAAAAAATAATTTAAGAAAAATCATTATTAGCGGTGATTTTGAAAATATCGTAAAAACGATAAAGAGATTTTTGCTTTAAATTATCAGTTCTTTATCTGAAAAACATAGGTTATTTGGAAAGTGAGAGTTTCAGATAAATATTCTTAATATCGTAAATACGATATTAGTTTTGTTTCGCTTTTTAACTCGACTTCAAATTTTTAGGCTTTAATTTAAGAATTTTTGTGAATATTTCTAATATCGTAAATGCAATCTACAGCTTTCAATTACCAAAAACTATCGATCTTAAATCACACTATCTTACACAAAAGTATGTATATTTCTATCATCGGAAATATGATACGAATATCATCCTCACTTGCACTTGAAGTCGAATATCTCATAAAACATGTGATCCCCCCAAGTCGCTTTGTTTGTACTATGTAAGGTACTTCCTGTTATACCACGTTATTGCATAAGCAGATTGTTTTTGGAATAATTTAATGGCGACCATTAACCACAACCAGTCACTAAAGATGAAAACAAGAATCATAAAATGAAAATAGAACCAAACAAATGGTTTGAGATGGCAGAGGAGAGTTTGCAGACCGCCAAGAAGCGTCCGTCCTAATGCGAAATCATATTCAATGGACTCGCGGTCAACAACAGAGACTATAGGCATCTATCTTCTCCACCTTGCAGTCAGAGACGCTGCTCGTTCGATGAACTCACCGGTTCTTCTGCAGCTCAGCCATGGAGTGGCAGTGATCTATAATTATCCAGCAGACAGCAGGTTCGTGTTTCACTTCTCATACGAGGATGAATTGCGGCAGCACGACGACTGCGTCCATGAGGATGATGATGATGATGATCTTGTTGGATTCTAATTTGCTCATGGTTGTATATAGACTGGTTGGCAATTTACAACGTGATTGAATGCATATTGAATACTGATGCCAGCTTGTAATATCTCATGGATGGGGGTGAGTTGTATAATGTCGTCATGGTCTAGAGGATGCCTCAAGCTTCGTTCGAATGAAGTGAGTGATACTAATCAATAATCGTTATCGAGTGACAGCAATCGAGTTCGAGACTAGTTCTGCTTTCATTTTTTTCTCATGTGGCAGCTGAAATTCGACGCTTGTGTTTGGAGATTAAGAATTTCAGTTTCAATTATCTATCCTTCCAGACCTAAGATAATCTGATTCACGGGAACTGGAGATAGTTAGACTTAGAAAACTTGAAAATTTCCTGCGTATACATTACAGGCGCTATGCGGACAACTTTTAGGATTATCGACCGTTTATCACGTAACTGAAGACTCAGCAAAGCAAGCTATTTTAGGATTTTCAGAAGAAGGCTTCAATAGCAGTTACTACACTGCGAGTTCTTCTTTCATTTCTTTAGGTGGCGCTACAGTTCAGGGTGGGCCTGGGCCTACTTCTCGCAACCAAGATAGGTGCATATGTACTTAATTAATACGAATAATAACATTTATATACAGTGGCGACAAAATAAATACCACATGTAGGTTAATTTTTTGCATGTGTAAAATTTGCGTATTTAACTATTAAATATGGTAATAAAATTTATGTAATAAGATACTCTGTTGCAATATAAACTAGAATAAAATAAATAATACAGATTTCCTAAGAGGCAAAAAAAATAGCACACTTTGGCCCAAATCATTAATTTCATTACAAATTCGGTTTAAGCCTTACAATATTTTAAAATAATTTAGTTAAAATTATTTTTACAATACTAGTACTTAGTGTGGCAACCCTTATTTTTAATAATGGCAGCACACCCAAGGCAGCACACCGATACTTAGGCTTGACAACGTTCTAGAGGTATGAGGTATGACATTCCAGGCTCGGTAAACTGCTATCCAAATTTGTAGCCATAGAGCTGTCCATTTTATTGTCCAACCCAATCCACAATTTCTTAATCGGATTGAGATCAGGGGACTATGCTGATCGACTTAAAACATATATCTTTTGGCCTAGTAACCATTGCTTCACAGATTTAGCAGTTTGCTTTGGGTCATTGTCGTACTAAAACATCCATTTCAGCGGCAATTCCTCTTCTACATACGGAAGCATAATACCGCTCAGGATTTCCTTGTTTTTAGTTTGATTCATAAAACGATCAAAACCATGAAGGGGTTACACGCCATGCGCTGTAAAATTACCTCATATACAATGATGCTGCCACCGCCTTATTTCAACGTCTTCAGGGTGTATTAAGGTTTGTATTCCTGGTTAATGCCGTGCCCTACTTTTTCCCATCAGATCCAAAGTGATAAAAGCACATAACATTTGTCACCAGCTAGGTTCTTTGTTTGCATGTTCTCTGGCAAACTGTAGCCGACATGATGGATCACGCCTTGACATCAATGGTTTCTGTCTAGCAATTCGTCTGAATATATTTTTTCACAAAGATGATTTTTAAAAATTCTAACGGAAATAGTTATACGTTGAGTTTTTCAGTTTTTACTTTATTTTACGATCAGTCAAGAAGGAATCAACTTTGCTTAGGCGAACAACAGCAACATCGGTTCTAGAGGTGCTTTTCACGAATTTTATTTTGGACCAACACTGTTTTTCGGCAGTGGTGGATACTATTCATCACTTTTTTCCAAGAACACTTCAATTTTCACGCTATTCTTAATTCAAAAGCCTTTTATTCTTCCCGCCAACCATACTTTCCCTTGACCCCTCTGTTGAATGTTGTCCGGATTATATTCTATTAGTGTGCCGTACGAGAACTCTCGCAAGAGAAAATCCAACCCCCAAAATCCAAACTTCCCATATGATTTTCACCTGTCAACAAATATTTCCCATATGATTCCCAAATAGCAAAAACATATATCAACCAAAAGGGATTAACTCTTAAAACAGCAGACACTTCCCATATGATTTCCATCTGTCAACTGATGAAAATCCCATGGAAATCATATGAAAAGTGTAGTAGAATACTTGTTTTGATTTGTTTTTTTAATTTGTTAAAATTTTAAAAGATCTACTCGTCACTGCTCCAGGAAATTCTCTTTCTTTTGACATCTCATTTGTTAAGATTCGTCAAGTGTGAGAGCCGCAAATGCTACCTATACTACAGAAAAAATAGTCGTATTTTATTATGCCCGTGATCTGATCCGGATCATCTGTTTACACGCATTACAAAAATAAGAGAAGATCTTCCTTTTTGTCAGGATCAAATTCCGTGATCCAAAAATTAGTTTGGGTATTTCTCACTAGGATAGAATTATTATAGACGATTGTCAAGGGTGGGTGTTGCCAGATTAGAATAAGAAATATTATTGGCAATCCAAATATTTTTAAATATTATTATGTTCAAATAAATTAATGTTATGTTAGCGATGTGATAGTGAAATTATAGCTACAAAATATTATTCTCATTTGGTATTTGTTAATGAGAATTAACAATATCCTAGTAAAAAAAGGCGTGTGACAGACGGACAGACAGACAAACACCGAACTGATTTCATTAATGTTCCGTTTTGGTACGGACGGAACACTAATGAAACAAGCGCATTAAACTTTAATTTAAAAGTAAATATTCATTCGCATGCCAAGTTCACGCTAAATGTCTGTGTCTGCACTAAAAAGCTGTGTAACATAATCCAGTTTGTTTTATTACTCTGGTCTGATCCGGATCAGATCACGGGCATAATACAATACGGCTAATATGCCGATACTTTATAGTGCAGTCCCGAAAAATAAGTCTCACAATCTACCTTATCGCTTAGTTATAGGATCTAAAGTGTCTTGAACGCATTTTCTAAAACTGTGCTATTTATTTTGTCGCCCGCCACTATATACTCGCCAGATTTTATCAACCGCCTCGTCATCAGCAACAAGTAAATTATAATGTCAAAGTAAGTATTTACAACCACAAAACAACATCAAAACTCTCCAAAACAAATCTTTATAAATGACAAGCACAGAATATAGACCCTCTTCCGTTAGTTGTTACACCGCACAATCATTTCCTAATCGGAACTTTGGTGGTCTCATGTTATTAACCCGTAATCATATCCCAAACCGAATTAAATGCAAACGATCCGTTCTAATCACCCCGATGACAGTTGCGGCAGCAGCCCGGCGCGGCGCAGAAGCATCATTCTAACAATGGCCTTCGTGATTATCTATATCGGTGAATGTGTGTGGATGTGTTCATCTCTCGGTGCTGTAAGTGCTGGCACATGTCACATAATTAGACATATCTACTTGTAGCTGTGATAGCTTACCAACCTCCAGCAACCAGCAGCCACCGTTACAACACTCTGTGGTGTGTCATAATTAACAGTCAGACCATCAGAGGCGCAGACACAGTGACATAGTTGTTGTAGTCATTTGTCAACTCAATTAGAAGGAGAGGCACAAAAAACCTTTCGAAGAATCCAACAAAATTCCAAATAAAAGATCCGAGAAACGAGAAAAATAAAAATGATTACCTGGGCCAGATTCTTTGGTCACCGTTACTTTGGTGATTTGTTTTTCTTTTCTTTTCTTTTTTTGGTATAAACATAGAAAATGAGTAAAGGGGAAGGGAAGAAACAAAAAAAATTAAAAACCACCAAAAGGTGAATGCACGGAACGCCGCGCGCCGTGTCTACTTCGTGCCATCTTCCTCACTTTGGCGTTTCCTTGTCACGTCAAAATGCCATTGGACACGGTGCGGTATATACGAGCGGATAGCAGCAGGTGAATCATGAACGAACTACCAACTGTCAAAGAGAGTCGATTCTTAAAGAGATAAAGGGCTTTGATTTGACATTTGATTCTCTGCCTTAAGAGAGAAAAGATGTACATGTGTATTGCTTTGGAGACTTTTTCGAAACGATGGTTCTGTAGAATGCAAGATGCAGCGCTGCGCTTTGTATCGCGGTGTTCCTTTCAGATTCATTCGCATGAATTATTCAACGCGGTAGAAAATAAGTGTAAAGCCGTCTTACGAAGATTGCCCTCTTCCTCTTGTTTTGTGTCTGTGTACATACGTATGTTCATATGTTTACATGTAGAGGTGTTTTTGTTATTCCGGTGGATTTCCCTCTTCCATTTTCTATTTTCATTACTTGCTTATTTCTTTATTATTTTCTGTGGTGTAGTTTTTGGCTTTTGAAATGTAAAAACTGAGATATTACACTTTAAGACAGATTAAGCGGCTTACATTTGAGGGTTCGACTTTGAAAAGGGGAACACAGTTTAATTGTTTATCAAAATCCATGGAGGGGATTACTTAATGGGAGTTTGTAGTTTTAAGATTAAGGTATTATAGGTGGTCTTAATTGGATGGAGATACTACAACCTATAGGTACATAAAATATTGCAGCTAAGCATGTGAGAAGTATTTCTATAACGAAGAACGGCAGATTTATGAGTTTCGACGGTTATAAAAAAAATTCTTTTAATATTATGAAAGCAAGTTAAGGTTATAAATACGGTAAAGATACTTAAATAGATAGTAGAACAGGGTAAAGATACAAACGTTATTTTTAAAGTGCAATGGTCGACGACGAAATTTAGAGTCAGCGGTTTATTGATGCTTGTGTAACGTAATGGAAATAAGTACCTACCTACCTGAAAGTACCGCTATGTACATCGTTTTACACTTTAATCAGTGAATGACTTAATGGGAAGATGTGCGGTTTTAATATCCATTTTAAGCTTATAGATAATAAGTAGATAGTTAAAACTTTATTTAGATATTTGATGTAAAAAAAAAAAAACAAAGTTAAAAGGAGATAATCACACTTCTGCGACATTAACCCGATGGCACAACTACCTACTCAGAGGTTCAACTCTTTTAATAAAATTAAGGATCTTAGTGGTAGAGAATTCAAGAATTTCTCGGTGAAAATGATACAAAGCGCCATGTAGTATAGAATATGTTCCCCAGTTTCGTTGTCTTTCATGCAGAGACGGCATTCAGTTTCCTAAATGAGGCCTATTTTGTTTAGGTGATATCGAAGATGGCAATGCCTTGTTAGAAGTCCCACAAATCTTTTGATATCATTCCTGCTGACGAGTAGGTCTTTTGTGGATTTATTGTTGTGGAAGAGTTTGATGGCGTTTTTTGGCTGACTGACTGAATTTTTGAAAATTTAAGCTAATAGCTGACTTTGGAATGAGGCAAAACGGCTCAGGGCCAGTTAAACCATCAGCCGAACATTTTCCAGCCAGTTCGCAAGCTTTTTCGTTTCCATCAATACCCTCAGGTCCAGGCACCCACCAAAGTTTGACTTTTTTTCGATGGGAGAGGTCTTGGAGAGTATTGAAGCAGTTCAGGTGTCAGGACTGATTTGGAGGCGATCAAGTTTGAGTCCAGTGCTTTTATAGCTGCATGGATACTTAACACTTCAGACATTGACAGAATGCCACCATTTGAAGTAGCATTGTACATATGTAGGTATCTAGGTAGATTCTACTCACGCTTTCTCTAAACTCTGAAAATAATATAAACTCAAAGGAAAACCAAAAAATCACTTCTGTCAATTGGTCCTGCTTTAACATACTAAGGACTCCGTCTGACCAAACAATGCGAAAATGCTTAATTTAGAGGGTCTTGAAAACCACGCAGGGCCTAAGATCTAGGTTAGTGGTTAGATCCAAGCCCCGAACTGTAGTTTTATGCTAGGCCTACATAGGTAAACATACCGCACTAATAATACAATACTGTTGTAAGTCAACATATGACACCTTCCTGAATCATCGAAAAACTGATTATTTACTTCCTGTTATACATCTTTTATATAAAAATGAATGTATGTTTGTATATTTGTCTGTTTGTTTGTTTGTCTGTTACAGACTCGGCAACCACCAAACCGTTTTTGGTTAAAATTTTCAGAGTATGTCTTTCTTAAAATAGAATACAACATAGCATCAGTGCGATTACTCAACAACTGGTGGTTTTGGTACCTGTCATACAAAATTTCGTAATTTCAGGTGAAATGCGAATATGAATCATTTTGGTCAATTAATATAGACAGACAGATAAATAGATATAAAGTCAGACAGACAGACAGACAGATAGCAAGACAGACAGACAGACAGACAGACAGACAGACAAACAGACAGATAAAGAGACGGACATATAGACAGACGGACGGACGGACAGATTGACCGATTTGTGACAACTTTTTCGGCACCAGGCGCAGCGTTCCCTCCCTTGTCGTTAGGCAAAGTTCTCATTGGGGTTCTCATGGTATTAAAATGAGTCTGAAGGTAGTACGCAATAATGTACCTATGTAAAACGGCTTTATAATATTTTTCAATTAGAATCAGAAATTTGTTTTTACATTTTCAAATATTTGTTTTATTTGAACACACATTTTTAATTCATTAAAAAGATATCACAAAGAAAAGGCTTATTTTAATTCAGCATAAATTATTTCACAAAAAATAAAGGAAAATAAAACCTTTAAAGGTTTGTAGATCAATATTTAAAAAGAAATTATAAGTTATGTAGTTCAATATATAAAAATAAACGAAAAAGAAAAATTTGTATATTCCACAGTTATTTCATTATTTAACATTAAAAAATGTAATGAAAATTATTTTTTATAAAACAACATAAAGTAGAGAATTAAATATTCATATCACAATTCAATAAAGTCAGCGATTTTGCAGTTATAGGTAGATCAGAAAATTCATGTCCTGTAAGGATATAGTCCCATAATATATGTCTAAGCCTTCCGTACGAATATCGAAAATACTTACAAATAATGCGCGTTTGAATGGCAGTTTAGTGCTGCTACAAATCATCATCATCATCATCATCATCATCATTATATAAATAGGTGAAGGCAATACTGTCCAACCCCTTTTTAACTGCTTAAAGCACAACATATTCGGTTGATTTTTATGTTGTTGGAAAAGTTGTGGAGAGGAGCAGTGCAGTGTGTAATTTTTTTTCCAATATATTATGTCCGAGGCAGGTAAAAACCAGGTACGTTTCTCTCGCACAATTGGTCGAATTTCGACCACATGCGATACTAGTTTAACAAAATCCACAGTGGGCTCAAATACGTCAAATACGCTCTTTAGCAAACATAAGATGGTTAACAGTGTCTACTTCTACTTCTACTTCTACTTACTTCTGTCTACTATATCTGTCTTTTGTTTTTATTTTGTTTAAGGTGGAGAACTGCCGCTAAGCAGAAGCGCTACTGTGAGGCAGTGAACACAGCGTCAGCATGTATTTAGACAACTTTGCAAACGCCAATTCACCTAACCCATTTTAAGTTATCCTATATTCTGCCAGTAAATTACAGAGAAAAAGAGGTGTATCCTACCCGAGAATTTGAATTGGAATATATCTCTTGTAGTTTAAGTCAGTTGTTACAAAATGAGAAATGAGTTATGTATTGATATGAATTTATGAAAAGTAGTACGCGGTGGATCCAAAATAGAACCGTACTCAGTTAGCAAAAATGTACTCAAAAACTACAAAAAACTACAATTGTAGCACAGGAGGGAACGCTGACCAGGGGGAACACGCCAGCAGCTGCAATCACCGGTCTGTACTTCTCAGTTGCTGATCAAATCTCAAGTATACATCTTGAAAAGTGGCATGACACTGCCGCTAGTACACGAGCTGACTAGTATTCCTACCTTTGTACGGCTGGCGGTTTAAAAAACGGAGCACCATGTCTTGGATGGTGAGTGTTTCCTTGGAGTTCGATGTTCTTCAAGTCAAGCTATTTTAAGGATTGAAAACCATAACTACATTCAGCCATTCTAAAAAGTTAAAAGTGTTTTGTTGTTTCCTACTAAAACGGAAATGGATTAAATTCCATCACGTCTATAAGATTGCTAAGTACGTGCCAGCCCTAAAGTAAAAGCGACAATCACTTGGGAAAATCTTTCAAACAAGTGAAATGAATATTGTTTACAATCTCTTAAAAGTTGGCTGTCATTTTGCTAAAGTTTACTGACCCATATATCAAAACTACCTTCTTCCAAAGTCGCACAACAGACCTTCTCTTAATCATCTAAATTACACTCACCAATCATAAAAACGAAGAAAAATACGAAACTTTTGTCTCCAAACAAACCACAGTTTCCCCTTCTCATTTGCATACGAATTGAATAGAACAACGTTCTACGATCGAAATAACCGCTTTAAGGCTTTCAGAACTTTAAAGAAACCTTCACTAATTCCATTTGACCAGTGTTTGTGTATCTGTGAAGTAGAGCATGAAACTAATGTACTTTTGAAAACCATAAAAAGAAAATCATCCACGGATTAGTGAACTGGGTACAGCTATCCAACTAAAAAAAATTCTTACCACTGACCGATTCTGGAAAATAGTCGTGCCTGACTGACAAGACACCAAATGCACACATGCATAGTTGTATGTGTGAATTCGCTCAATTGAAGGTATCCACGATCTCTATCATGTTGGATGATAGTCAATTGTTTAACCTGTGAAGCTACAGAGCATGGGAATTTCTCACTAAGGATTCAATTTAACTTGATAAACGTCTGAGCTTCATGCAATTCAGTAACACACATACACACATCGTATCCATGCATGCGTGTTTGTCGAAGTCTAATAAATTTCACCCCCCATGTAGCATTCGAAACGATTCCTTGGAGTGGGACCCCGCCTCTCGCTATTCACTTTTCTTCGTCGACTTGCCAGCAAAATAAAGTGAAACGTCTAAATGTCTTATAACCAGTTCCACGTAATGCATTTTTATTCACTTGGATACTGCGAAGGGGACGTTAGAGTGGGGTTCATGGTTAGCAGGTAGAAGGGTAGTGCTACAAATTGATCGCACGTCAGTTGAAGCTTTAGTTAGGTACGGGAGTGCTTTTATTTGGCGAATAAAATATTTTACAAAAACTAAACAATCAGACAGAGTGTCAAAAAAAGAAGCGGACCGATATCTGCAGTTTTGAAATGGCATCTGAAACATAGAAGTCAGGGATCTACATACATATGTATAATAAAGGGTGATTTTTTAGCTGGTTTGGTTTTGGCAACACTGGTTTTGACAGCTGACGTGTGTTTAGTACCTTGTGTCACTGTCAAACAGCTTCAGTTTGGTTTGCAATTTAACCATGGATCGTCTTACAAATGAACAACGCTTGCAAATTATTGAATTTTACTATCAAAATTCGTGCTCGGTTCGAAATGTTCATCGCGCGCTGCTTCCATTTTATGATCGGCATTCTCGACCTTCTGAGCAGTCTATTCGGAAGATTGTGACCAAATTTCGCACCAAATTTACTTTGTTGGACATTAAACCACCAACACGTTTACGTACTGTGCGTAGTGAAGAAAATATTGCGGCCGTATCAGCTAGTGTGACAGAAGACCGCGAAATGTCGATTCGGCGCCGTTCCCAGCAGTTAGGCCTTTGTTACAGCACTTTTTTTTGCCCGAAATGGAAGTTCTTGACTTGCATGATATGTGGTTTCAACAAGACGGTGCCACATGCCACACAGCACGCGAAACAATGGCGCAATTGCGAGGCGAGTTTGGTGAACAGTTAATTTCACGTTTCGGGCCGGTCAATTGGCCGCCTAGATCGTGCGATTTGACACCATTAGATTATTTTTTGTGGGGGTATGTCAAGGCTAATGTCTATAGGGACAAGCCCGCTTCGATTGACGCACTGGAAGCCAACATCCATGCATTCATTCGTGAGATACCGGCCGATATGTGTGAAAGAGTATGCCAAAATTGGACTCAGCGGATGGGCTACCTGAGACGCAGCCGCGGTCAACATTTGCATGAAATTATCTTTAAACATTAAATTGCAAGGTTCAAACTATCGATTCAAATAAATATTTCATTCATTTTTTCGAATTTTTTGTGTTTTTTTTTTAAAAAAAGTTCTCAACCTCTTAAAAAATCACCCTTTATAAGCGGAAGTCCTACAGTAAGTAACAAAAAGAAATGGGTATGACAGGTAAGAGGTTTCCCCTTTTTTAAATGAGGTTATAAAGAAATTATTTTTGTTTGAGAGATTTTATAGTACAGTGCAGCTGTCGCAAATCTTTCGGACTTCACTGACCACTAGGTTAGGTTAGGTTTGTGGGCATCACACTTAGATCCTACTCGTGGTATTAATGTCTAGGCTTCATCCAACCCGACGCATTGGCAAACTCAAGTAGCTTAGATGGTGATCCATCAGAAAGTTCGTCGATATGATCGAAGAAGAACTTGCCCAGGATCCTGTTGCTTAGTTTAGAGAGGTTAGGGCAGTGACAGAAAAAAAGGGTTGTATCCTCATGTTCCTCTTCATCACCATATCCTCTGCATATGTCTCAAACTTCTAAAAACTAGCCGGTCTCAGGTGGGCCTGTCTGACAAACTGCGTCATATCCAGAAAGTTATGGCCAAGTTACAACAGGCCCTTAACAAACGAACTGCTGCTAAGAACTCGTGCAGACACCGCTAGAGTAGTGGCAGCCAGTACAGAACACTGGCCAATAGGAGACCATGCAGCCAAACTAGGAATCCCTCACAACAGTTTCTGTCGTAGCTGCAAAGATGAAAATAAAAAAGAGTCGCTTATTCAATTTCTGTGCAAATGTCCAGCCCGTGCGAGAGCCAGGCAACGCATACTGGGCAAGCTATTCTTCGACGACCTTAAAGAGATATCTGGGAAAAGCATTGGATAACTGATCCTCTTCCTAAACTCCACAGGATGGATATAAATATCCCAACATTACCTTCTAACAAATGGGTCACCTGAGTTTGTGGTATCCAAACGGCGCTCAAGGCTCTATTTGGGTTTCCTTCCATCGAAACCAGAACTTCTACCTACCATGTCATCATCGTTCAGTAGTAATTTCTTCATGTGGTATCTTAGAGTGTTGTGCCCAGTTAGTACTCCTATTAGTATTGACAGCGACTTTCTGTCTTTTTGAGGGAGTTTCCTAGTTCTTTCTTTTGTCGTATTCTGGCCACAGTCCTCTTGATATCTCACAGGTGACTAGAGATCTCCACCTGTTTTTTGCCTCGATTACTGATCTTTGTTCGATTTTGGCCCGAAGGTTACAGAGCGAAGGTTTAACCGTCCCATCTGCTTGTTCTATATCTAGGGCCGAGCCCTTTATGGCCTGTTTATCTGCGGCTTCGTTGCCTGGTATCCCGCAGAGTCTTACATTGTGCTGCGTGCCGAGAACCTTCAGTTCTTCGCGGCAATACTATCCAAGCTTCGATGTTATGTGTGTAGCAGCTATTGCTTTTATGGCCGTCTGGCTGTCAATGTAAATATTGATAACCTCTCGTGATGTTGTCATCATTGATACCAATTGAGCAGCCTTTGTCACTGCCAGAACCTCAGCTTGGAAAACACTGCTGTGATCTGAAAGTCTTATGTAGCTGCTTATTCTTAGTTCTTCCGAGAAGCAACCCACTCCAATACTTATGTCCATCTTCGACCCATATCGGTATAGATGGACTTAGCGCTCTGTTGTATTTCATTTCTCTTCCACTGCACTGCTCTCTGCTTGGAAAAACCCACGTGAAGGGTTTTTCAAAATCCAAGTATGGGACAGTGTAGTCTGAGTTGATGTCACCGTTAAGGTGATTGCAAAGTATTTTGGCGTGTCCGTATGCATTCGACCTCCAGTGTTTTGACTGGCTTAGCCTGAGGGCAGTTTTTGCGGCGGTCTCCTGCATATAGAGATCCAAAGGCAGAAGGTTAAGAATTGCTTCCAGTCCCGCTGCTGGCGTTGTTCTCATCGCACCGGTCGTTCCAGTGCATGCTATTCTCTGAACTTTAGTCATATCCTTGACCACCAACTTCATAACTTCCACTTTATTAATACAAAAGGCACCTTATTTTATAACCGATTTTTTGAGCTTATAAAGATATTAATTTACCACGAATAGTTCGCGGATCACCGGTTAGCGGCAGCTGTGCTAAGTAACCAAGCCCTGTATCAAGACATCTTCACCATAGTGTAGAACATTTATACACGATATAATTGAACTACAAAGACTTTGGAAACATCATAATTATCCAAGACGAGACAGGATTAGGGTTTTCATCGATAACTCTCTTGACGATGCAAGATTAGGAAGATCTGGAGCTTTTCAAAACCATAATTAAAAGAAATTTGCACAATCGATTACTTGGCAGATTTAAATAAATTAAAGCCATAATTACAATGGTCAAAAGAAGGAAGTTTCACCGGACTACATCATCTCATTTTCTTTCTTTAGTTCGTTATGAACCAGGGCCTGCTTCTCGCAACCATTTGTGTGTGCGTATTATATTTTTGCACGAATAGAAGGGACCTACAGTGCTATGCCGACTCCGAACGGCGAGTTGAGAAGCTCCTTGACAAATGATACCCTTTGCTCGCCAGACATTCAAAAGAGGTGGCACTGTGAAAAAACTTTCAGGTATTTGTTGGGATTGAACCCGGGCAGCATTGCATAGTAGCCAAACGCACTTATCCTTACACCACGGTGTTCACATAAAATCAAAGGTTGAAGTATGAGCTCAATGCTCAATTTTTTGGGGTATATTTCTGGGATCAATAATTCAATTTTTGCTCTCACATAAACAAATTTCCCTGTAAATATCCGCTTTTATTTGATTGTGATGGGGTTACGTCATTTCTGGATATGTAAACAGTTGTGCAACTACATGAACTTAAAAATAGAAAATAAAACAAACTCTCGAACGTAGGGCAGTCCTGATAATTTTGGTTCAATCTACACATTATTCTCAATGTTTTGTTATTTTATTTAGATTTTTCTGATCGATATTTTTGGAGACAAGGTAAGGGTACAGCAATTTTAAACGTTTTTCGGAAGAAGAGTTAAGAAAAAAGTAACACAAACAAAATTTCATAGATTTTTCAATTCGTCTATTAACGGGCTTTCATTTGACATCCGATGACCTTAAAATTTAATATGTTTTTAAAATCCCATTTATTCATCCAAAGTCGAAATTTAAATGTTTAAGTTCTGTCTGTGTTTGGGCCACTAATTGCTGCAACTGTTCCAACTATCAATAATCTACGTCAAATAGTCTCTGAGAAAACGACTTGTTACAGACGGACAGACACCGATGCAGTGTCCAAATTGACTTTTGTCAAAATCACAAGGAGTACGCAAATTTGTCTGCCAGCCTTACAACCTGTCAAATCGATGTCAAACTTTTCAGTCTCACATTCACAACTAAAGAAAATAATGTACGCCTAGCCTGCTCTATTTATGTACATTTTCGACTGAGAAAATTACGAACGTTTTTATGGATTCATATTCTCACTGCAGCTATGAAAATCTTGAGGAAAACATAGCATAGATAGACATTGAACGTTCAGTACCTAATGTAAGGCAGTTTGCTATATAAACTGGAAAAACAACCAATTGCAGCAATTGCGATGTCTTCTTGAGTGTAACCATCTATGATCCATCTTCACACCGCCTAAGTCCTTAAATTTTCCACCACACTGTTCCCTACATAAAATAATTTCGGCAGATAATGTTCCTCGCTGTAAATATCCCCTAAATTCTTCTTATGTAACGTTAGCGAAAAAAAAAATGGAAAATTATAAAACTGTCAAAATAATTACCTCGCATCGCATGTGTCATGTGCGGTTCCGTGTGTGTGAGTCTTTTGAAGCGCACATTCTTTTAAGTACCACCTCAACATGACTGTGGAATATGGATGATGATGGCATAACCTAGAGAAGATGCGCCATCAACATTGGGTCGGTTTTTTTGTTTCCTTGCCTAGCTCACTACTTATGGTTGAGGTTCAATAACCCACAGCGACGATGACGACGAAGACGACTTACTACGGATGAGAGACGAATTTTCGTTTAAGCACCTCTATCTAAGAGTATCTCTTGGATACGAAATAACTGTAGCAGTCGCGGTGGATTTGCGTTTATACATTTTATCTTTTTTTTTCGCTTGTGGAACTTTTTCCGCTTAGCAAGTGTTTGCGAAAAACTTTTCACATGATGATTAATTATTCACGCATGACGTGTGGGACTTGTTTGTTAAAGAATTCACATTTACGAAGCACTTACACCAAATGGAAGCAGGAGAGTTAGATTGCTCTTCTTCTTTTTTTTTTTAGTGGATTAAACTGCTTCGCACTCTGGGAGGGTATGGTTATGAAGTGTGGGAAAATTCAATTTTGCGTAATAATTGTTATTTTAACAATGACGTAATGGTGTTATGGTTTAATGAGTTGAGATAGACAATGCGAAGATACTCATCCGCGCGCCGTAGGAAATAGGATGGGGAACTAGAAAATTGTTGATTGATTGCTTTTTGCGTAGAAGAGTGCGTTGATTTACGCTAGGATTGGAAAAAAAGTTCTCACAGAATAATGCCACATGACAGCAACTGTCATTAATGATGAGTGGGGGAGTAGGGTGAAAGCATGTATTGTCGGCCCCCTCTAGTACTCGGCCGTCGCGTCATATTCTAAAGCGTAATAGTAAATGCGTTTGTAGATCACACACGCAAACATTTGTTTCCTCTAGCCTAACGTTTCTTCTGTCTGTGTGCAAAGGGTTGGTGCAATACAACAAATGGTTTTTGCTCAATAATTGCCACTTTGATTTAAGTAATTTTTCTGATTTCTTTTTGAAAAAAATAGTAAAAGTGAATTGCGAAAAGTGTTACAATCAATAAAGTCTTGAGGGTAAATTTGTTTTGAGTTATTTATGTTTTGAAATTTCTTCCGTTAACATTAAAAAAAAACTAGAAGTTTGGACCACACAAAAAGGGGTAAAAAAAATGTACTAAACGAAAAAATTGCACTTTTAGTATTAAAAGTCATTTAATCTCCTAAATAATTTTATTGCCATCTTTGAGCGGATAGAGCGTTCGTATTTAAACATAATAGCAGATCTGCTTTTTAAAAGAGGTCGAAAAATCAATTTAAAAAACTTGTTGATTTTTGATCAAAGTTACACCGCCGGTCAAAGTTAGGCCAGTCTACGGTAGGTACCTTAAGATTTTAGACGAATAGATCGCGCATCATAACCAAGAAAAATTCGGCGAAAATTTCAACCTGCAACAAGACAATACAGCAATCCACACAGCCCGGAAGCCAAGAGAGTACTTCGTGCGTAGCAAAGCTTCTGTTTTTGAGTGGATAGCATTGTCTCCAGACCTCAACACAATTGAGAATGTATGGGGAAACCTCTCTAGAGCTATCTACCAAGGCAGGCGACAATTCAATAAATTTGGAGACCTTTAAGACGCTACTGAAGCTGAATGGGACAAAAACCCACGAAAATTAATTAAAAAACTATTTGAATTCCTTACATCAAGTTGCAAGTTTAACCTGAATCCTCCTAAACTTTTATTTTTCGGATTTTTCAAAAAAAAATGTAGTTGCAATTTTATTAGAGGAAAGATAGATAAACTGTATCAGTAGATTTTTAATAAAGGTCCTAGTATCCTCAAAATATCCTGTTGCCATATGGCAAAGCCAGGAGCGATTGGGTACAGGTCCGTATCCATAAATAAAATCGATATTTTCATACCTTTTATAAAAGCTATGAGCTTACTGAAGAAAACAGAGAGAATTAATGTTATCTCTTTAACATATTGTTAATTTCATGTCCAATTGGTAACACAAGTTTGGTACGAGTGCGTAATTATAAATCTGCAGTATGATAAGACTTGAAACATCTCAAGCAAAGACCTTTATCACACTTTGAGCAAGCAGTTCTGACAAATTACTCCACATGGATCTGTAACTTTTTTTACCCAGTGTGGCCACTAACAAGCAAAGTACCAATAAAAATGCGAAGCTCTGAAACGAAATATAAGTTCATAGCTGCAGTTCCTATGGAGGGAAAAGGACATTGCCACCAACCATTAACAGTAATCGTCGGAAATTTATTTTCTTGGTAAGTGGCATATACTTCCGAACAATAGCAAATGTGCTGAAACTAATTATCATCTACAATTTTTTCGAGTTGCTCGTCTGATTTCAAATTATGACAGCCCTCGTAACTGGGTTGTGGGAAAATCGGTATCATTGCGCAAGATTCATCTTCTGACCAAGTGAACGTAGTATTCTTATTGGATGCTGGCAAAAGACAGCTGGAGGTAGATTGCTGAGCACCACGCAACTGGAATGAAGGTGGCTCATGAGATACGCTTATAACTTTAGTTACAGCTAGCGAACTAGATACATTCCAAGATGAATTATTCAGAACATCCCGTAAAACACTATATTCGAGAACCTCATCAAAATTCTCTGCGGGCGCGTCAAAGTCTTCAATACGTTGTCCGTTTCCAAACCCAGTTTCACAACCCGATCTCAACTGCGCTAGGCAACCATTGTCTGGAATATCGCCTTCTTGTTCATCAGCATCGTCTTCTCCACTCAAATTACGGTCATTGTCTGGTAGTTGAATATACAAGGCGTGGAGGTTGCTTAAAGATCATTTTCATCATCTGAATATAGCTTTCCTAAGTAATCCAAATCTTCTTGCAGTCAGCTTATTTAAAAAAAAAAAGATAATAACACATTTTTCAGCAAATAGAATCACGTTTTAGGAAACGACATCAATAATGTTAAACTGTACCCTATCGCTCCTGGCGTTGCCATATGGACACGCTGGCAACCATTTAAGAAAAAAAGCACCGCAAAATTATTTTTTTCATGCTGTCACTTATTTTACTCTTTTTACATCCGAAATACTAACAATTCTACAATGCAGTACTTACGGATAATGTACACTGTAAATTATATTGATGTATTATATATTGCTCCTTTATACGATTTTTTAACTTTCTTCCTGACTTCCCAATATGCAACGTAGATGCCCTAAGATGTTAAAAAATGCGAGTATGCACACTTTTGTATATTGGTTACCGTTAGAGAGCCGCAAAATGGCAACGCCGGGAGGATTCGGGTTAAGTTAGAAGCCGTAAGTAATAAACTAGGAAGTAGGTACCTCCTCATTAGTACTACAAAAATAAAACCATTATAATGAAACTAAAAATTTTGTTTATATTTGAAGAAACCGCAATACTGTCTCAACCACACGTCGCGGGTAATTAGAGAAAATTGCAAATTCCGAGAAAATTAACGGAAAAAAATAATTTATATTAATTATAATATTTTCAGAACTCTGTATGTGCTGCACTATTTGCAGCACATACAGAACAAAATTAGCGATAAACGCCAAAATCAAGGAGGTGTCTTAACCAGTTGTCGCGGAGTGTTTGATTCCATATTTACTTTTTTTTTTTTCTGCCCACAGTCCGATCCAATTATATTAACAAAGAATTTATTTTTAAACCACTTGTAATATCAATAAATGTAAAGGCAATTTTATGTCTAAGCCCATTCCCTCTACGAAAGCAACACAAAAAAAAACGCAATAAAACAAACCTCCTAACCCTTGGAAACTTTGCAAACTGAAACTTTAATTTAACGAAAAACTGCTTCAACAAGACGAAATAAAACTCTCATCAGAGTATAATTGAATTTCAAAGCACAAAAAATAAAATAAAATTTAAAAAAAAAAAACAAACACAAAATAAAGGGAATGCAGGATTTCTAGGATAAAAATGAAAAGCTTGAGCTTTTCGTCCCAAATTGAATGAGAAAAAAATTACAAAAGAATAAAACAACAAATGTAAATAAAAAAATGGAAATTAAAGTTCAGGACTGCGTCGCACGTACTTGCTCATTGGCGTATGGTTATTTTAATTGATAATTTAATTAATTTATCCATTAAATTATTTAACCCTCACACGGGCGACAATTTTTGCCCCTTAATCAGTACCTTATTAACCCAGGTTAATATGTGTATTCCGTTCCTCTTTCTATGGGCTCTATGGTCTACAAAAACAAAATTCTTACTTCCTGCCTTCCTTTTAATTGTTCTTTGTTGTTTTTTGAATAAATTTTGCAAATTATATTTTTTGCGCACCTGGAAAATAACAAGGGAAATCCCCCATTAGTACAATTTACATTGCAAAATTTAATTTTATGTGAATTGAGCGAATTTCCTTATCAAATTTGTTTGACAATCATATTCAATCAGTACACTCGTGAATTTCATTTGTGTGAAAATGGATCAAAATAAAATTTAAATTTCTTTCAAGTGTGGGCATTATCCATGTAAAGTATTAACACATCACATACAATTAGATAGGTAGATTTAGGGTGTGCAATTTGATACATGATATGATTTTTCTTCAAGATTGGCACACGAAGTACAACAACAATACTTGAAATCGATTCTTGATACACTTCACTCTGATGATGAAGAAGATAGCATACAGTCTTTAACAAAAGGAGGTGTGGATGTGATTAAGCAAATGCTTGGTCAAAACACAACTAAGATGAAAACAAACCGCTGGCTCTATTTTACAACATCATGGACATGCACACATATTCATATGTAGCTGACTTAATCTTCTGGTCCAATAATACGATTGTCTAAGACAGTCGAGCCAACACAGATAATTTCTTGAAGAGTTAAGGAAGCATTTTTGTACGTCTATAATAACTAGAAGAGCTCGAATTCCTCGAAATGTGGGCAAAGTAACACTAAAAATTTTAGGTACAGTCGAACCCGAATAATATCACATCGCTTAGAAGCACAAATCGCTTTATATCACAAAATGTTTAAGCCAGATATCTTTTTTACATAATTCGTATTGGAATTAAACCTCTTTATAGCATCTCGTTTAATATCACAACCCGCATAGAGTCATTCAAAAATTAGCCTGACAAAATCATTTCTTAGTAAATTTGTCCGCTTAATATCACACATTATTATGGCAAATGCAGTTGCCGTACATATTGGCTTGGAAGTATAATTTTATGTGCTAGTGTAGTCAAAGCTAATACATAATAGAGATGAAACTCGTAACTGCAACTTTATCCTCATTTCTGTGCTTATGTAGTCTGTTTCAAATAGTGTTTCCGTTTCTCCTGTTATATAACTCCGAAAAAGTGAAATCTACTGTTTCCTGTTCCCAGAAAATGTTTAGACCATTTCTTCTGTTAGTTTACTTTTTATTATTAAAAACAAAATTAGAAATGGAACGCTAATATAAAAAATCAGTAACAAATAATCTATGGTGTAAACCCAAAGCAATAACATTCCTGGGTTGTTGATTGGCACTACAAGTCCACCATGACAGTAGGTCCGTTCGCGAAAACTACGAAAATCTACGAAAAGAAAAGCTACGAAAACCCTTTCGTTTACGCAAAAAATCGTAGTTTTTCGTTAAAAAGAGACTGTAAGAAATCTCCCCAGGCTGCGAAATTTAGCACAAGAAATTTCTTTGGGCAGATGACATGAAAACTGTCAAATCACATACCATATATTTAGCATTTTTTGTTTGTTCAACGCGTTCGTTTAATTTTTCGTAATTTTCCTATCGTTTCCTAATTTCACCCCCCACTTTTCGATATTTGATAGAAAACACATAAGTATTTGGTGCAAAAAGCACGTGAACGGACCTAGTGACATTGACATTGATACTGCTTTGAAGTGCCTTTTATTAATATCACAATTTGAAAAAAGTAAAGTTCGCCGTTGCCAATTTCCGTGATTTTAGGTTTTCTTGGTTATGTAAACTCAATATAAGCACATTATTATATATTATCTATTTAACGTTTACATACTTTGTATCTAATCCCAATTCAAATTGAATTCAGGGAAAAAGACAAAGTATGAACAGAAGTTTGTAACGCAACAAATGTTTTTTCGACGAACCTGACAAAAGTGGACTATATTATACGACATACTGAAGGGAAACAGCAAATAATGTGGTGTCAAAAAACTTTTTCCTAGTGAAATAGACACTTTACTAAAAAACCTTCTATTTTAGAGGTTTTAGGAAGAAATTTTAAATCTCCTGCTACTTTGGTAAGTCCAACAGAAGATCTCCTGTTTTTCACATTCTCGCGATGGCAACACTGGCTTTTAAATCCTGGTGGACTTTTGACACCGTGATTTGTTACAACTATACCTACTTGAGCTTCACTTTACATTCTCTGTGTACTTTTTCTTAGGACTGTCACTTATTGGATTCTTGATTTCAGTTTCAAATTTAACAAGGTTTTGTTGCTCTCTGAATAAAAATTGTTTAGATTTAGCCTTATTCTAATCAAAAATCAGCAGGATGAACTTCTGTGCCTAATATACTGTTTAACCTTTAGTTATATTTTCTTTTCCCGATAAGAGCACAGCCCGCTTATAGTCACAAAGTTTGGCTGCCCGGTTCATGTGACTATATCCGGGTTCGACTGTATTCCAATTGATCAAATTGAACACAATACCTAGACCTTCTAGCCATTTTTGCCTGATGATGCTTCTCAGGAAGAATCTTCAGGTGGCCAAAAAATTAGAGGTTCTTGCTTCATATTATGTTATCAGCAAAAAAAAAAAATAATTGAAAAGAGCAACACGAAAGAGTTGCATACAGTGAAGGAAGCATAAGTGCGTAGTTTGACAATGACGAAGTGCGAAACTACTAACCTATAAATGTAATATGTATAATGTACATAGTTCCTACGCATGTTTATAAAGGTACTGAAATGTAATAAACAACAAATTGGTTTCTTTCGTTCACAAATTTGAAGATGTAGCTTGCAGATACCACCCAACTGAAACTGTATGTGCAACATACTCATATGTAAAAACATCGGTATATACATATGTGCATATATATCTATATGTGTATATATATGCATACAAACTCGTAGGCATGTATGTATGTATGTATGTAGCTATGTTTTCCTAAAAAAAAAAAAGTAGAACTATAGGACAAATTCAGAATTTTTTCATACAAAAGTTAAAATATTAACCTGGGTTAATAAGGTACGTTTGCTACAATTTGACGAAAAATCAGTCGAAAAACTGTCAAAATTTATTTTTTTCTATATTTTTCGAAAAATATCAAATATTTAGTCACTGAGTCTGAATGAAAAGACATTTAGTTGAAAAGTATCCAAGATATGATATAATGAAAGTGCCCATATTAACCCCGGTTAATAAAGAACGTGTGAGGGTTAAATTACTTCAAAAATAAAAAAAACTGCGTGAGACTCTCCCGCGTTAGAAGTGAAACTTGTTTTAAAGCCAATAAGCCATGGTTGAGTTAGGGCTGTGTAATGACAGAACATTTGATTTTCTGCCACTTCCATCTAAAATTCTCAGCTAGCTCCTGTAAGTAATGGAGTAGTCTGAGTACACCCGTAAATTCCGCCAGGAAATGCAGATTATAATAGTGAAAACGGAATCTAAATCCGTTTAGTGGTTTTCGAGATTAACCACATTTTGCGGACTTCCTTTTATACTATGTATAGGTTGTACTGCCTGTTGAAGTTGGAGAAGGGAAAGCGTTTCACTTTTCGTCTGATTGAGGCAAATTTGCCCTACCGCGGCTAAAGAAGTTTCACTTCAAAGCACTCTTATGATTGACACTTTTTGTCGAAATATCACTTATTCAAAATACAGATATGTATTTACTTACTTACTTAACAGGCTCCCGACCCGTGAAGAGTCTCTGCCTGAGACACGGCTGCCTTCCACTCTCTTCGATCGCGGGCACGCTGCTTCCTAGTTGTCTAGATTCTAGACCAAGCTCACTAGAATCCGCGATAGCTTGATCCTTGAAACAGAGGTTCGGTCTTCCTTGTCGTCTCGAACCTGGGGGCTGTGATTTGAAGATCCTCTTTGCTGGAGCATTGTTATCCATTCGCTCGATGTAGCCGAGCCAGTGTAGACGGAATGTTTTGGCTTTTCGGACTACATCCACATCTTGGTACAGCTCAAAAAGTTCGCAGTTGTATATTCTCCTCCATTCGCCCTCCGAATAGGGGACCGAATATCCGACGAATAATTTTTCTCTCGAAAGTATTCAAAATCTGCTCTGCTTTCCTGCTCATCGTCCAACACTCGGCTCCATACAGCAGGACTGGCAAGATCAATGTTTTGTAGAGCATGCATTTCGTCTTCCGAGTTAGGGGTTTTGAACCCATTTGTTTTGCCAAACCGAAGTAGCAGCGGTTTCCTACGGTAAGTCTTCGTCAGATCTCCACTAAGATGTTTTTTGTGGAGTAAACTCCTTAACCACTTCGAAGTTGCTGTTGCCAACAGTGACGTTTTGTCCTAGGCAGTGGGCAGATGTTTCTTTGTTTGTTGACAACATGTACTTGGTTTTGTCCTCCTTCACTTCAACGCCAACTCGTTTCGCCTGTTCTTCAATTGCCGTAAAAGCCTCTAACACGGCACGCTGGGAGCGACCAATGATGTCGATGTCATCTGCGTATCCCAGTAGCTTGACAGATTTGTGAAAGATAGTGCCTTCCGTGTTCACACCTGCCCTGCGCACTATCTGTTCCAGCACAAGATTGAAGAAATCACATGATAGCGCATCTCCTTGCCGAAATCTGGTGCATGTTTGGAATAGTTCGGAGGAACCGAATTGCACGTTGCACGACGTGCTTTCCAGCGTCACGCGACATAGCTGGATCAGTATAGCCGCGATCCCGAATTCAGCCATCTTCTTGTAGAGCTCAGGACAATGAATGCTATCATATGCGGCTTTTGAAGTCGATGAAGAGATGGTGAATCTCGACCTGAAATTCTTCGGTCTTTTACAGGATCTGGCTTTAGGGTCTGATCAATAGAATCCGTCGTATTGGCGGATAGAGCAGTCCCATAGAATCCGTCATATATCTATGTATGTACGTAGAAATGTCAACGATTCTCTTCATTCTCTCTATGCTTCCACCAATGGAAATGCATACTCTCAATTTGTGAATGCGTGAACTTCAATATGTGAATGTGTGAATTTGAAATGCGTGACAAAGTATTGAAGAATTGTTTTCGCTATATTTAATAGATGGCGCTACTTAAAATTATTTCGTATTTTAATAGCTATTGATTACATCCATCCATCGATTTCTCGAAGACACTGGAGTTTACACGACACACAGAGCGTTTTTCTTGAATTCACATGTTCCTTCCAACCTTTCCATTCCACTACACTACCCATCTCACTTACACACACCCCAACCCTTTTTTCTCAGCTCAGCTCCAGAGGGGAGCACAACGGGCCCGACTCGTGGCCTACGTGAAGAGGAGCAATCCTCACCCCCATTAACCAACCAACCAACTATTGATTACGATATTTTATGGACTTTTATTGACAATTAAGCTCAAATATAAAAGAGCAGCGATTGCGTCCTACAACTTCCTTTCTATCATACTACAAGTAAGTACTATTTTATTCCACGGACAACGCCGGGTCAGTATGTAAACTACGGTTGTCTGGATACGCCATTTTATATTATATGTCCAAAGAAAATAAAATATTCTGTTGGAAGTCTTTTTCGTAAAAAATCTTGATTTTCAGTGGACTATAAAAAACCGTTAATTTTCGTACTAGATTTTAAAAGCAAAAGGCTCTGAAAGTTATTTAAAACCACTAAGGATGCAGCCCGCCTAAGCATAAATAATTAATATAGATTCCCTTGCAAGTTTCACTGTAAATTTCTACGAACCCCATACCGAGTCCTTTAAAACGGAATAAGTACAATGTAACAAGAAAAAAGAAATATGCACTTGCTTTCGCATACCTACTACCTTGCTCCTGGCAGTTTTCTTTTTTGATGTAATTAGATTCAACACTAACCTCTGGCCTTCCTTGACGAGAGAAAGTAATATCGTCTGCTATAGAAGAAAAAAGAAAAAGGACTCGTTGCAATTGAAAAAGCTTGACGTTCTCAGGCCAACCAGGGGCCACACTGGGTTGTGGTTCTAATAACCTTTAATGCACCTTTGCTGCTGCCCGACGCGACGCGTTATCATCCACTGATTTGCCACTTCAGGAAATAAAGTGGCAATTTTCTATTGGAAGTAATTTTTTTTTTATTTCCTTTCCATTCTGCTCGTCCTTTTTGCTTTATCTTTTCTTCTCCTTGTGTTTGGCAATAATTTAATATTCCCTTAAGTTCGCCACTCTCCACTTGAGCTCGTGCACTTCAGGTCCAGCCGCCCGGCACTAATGTATTCGCAATAAGTGCTTCTTTCTGGTGAATTCCACCTTACCGACATACCTTCGTCCACTTCGCGCGATAATGGTGATGACGGTACGGGGTTTTCAAAAAGAAAAAAACAGGATTCAACAAATTTGCTGCACTAGGTCATGGTTCGGGTCTCGCTATCATAGAATCTCTTTAAAAACTCATGTTGCACCTGGAATTTTTCGTTGCTTCCATTTTTTTTGTGAAATTTTTTTTTTAATTGAATTACGGAAGTTTGTGCTTGGCATACTGAACACCCAGCAGCCACATGTCTTATCCTTCCGGTTCCAGTGTGGAGAGTAATAGAAAATGGTAAAAAAAAAATAACACGAAAGAACGTGTGAATTGAAAGGAAATCTGCGTCTCGTTCGTGCCGTATTCTCGAAGAATTTTCGTTTCGTTGAATCCTTTGATGTGTTTTACAGAAAGTTGCCAAAAGGATTTTTCGTCCTTTTAGTTGGAGGGGTTTTTCTGGTGACTTTGTGCAGTCGAAAATAAGTTCATCGAGTGCTTTCCTTAGTCGGTGTCACTTTTCGAATTTAATATTCCACGTTGCAAGGCTTTGTGAGCTTTTCCCCGAAGGATATTCAATGTAAACTTTGTGTTTTTTTTTTGTTATTAGTCTCACAACTGTAACGGATATAGTGTACAAGGATGCAAGTTTGTTTTGATGCAAGCCAAGATAATCGGAGAAGATCCATCAGTTACTGTTGATGAGTTCTAGTTTTTCAAAATCCTGCGAAGGAGACGACACTTTTGCGGTTACATGAGATGTGACATCAGCAGAACTATCTAGATTTAGTCAGTCAGGCCTTGGTATATAAATCCGAGATTGAAGATGCTTTTGATAACGCTACGTTTGATTCTTCTTCACAGAGTGGTGGTCTACAGGGTGGTGTTATTTCACCTCCACTATTCACCCATAACTCCTAGATATATAAATTTAAATCCAAGCTCACGCTAATGGTTTGACGTTTGATTCCGGGATGAGGCAAGTCGCGAATTGTTCCAATACAGTGCCTCCTACATACTGAGCTTGCCTATTCAAAAAGTTACTTAAGTTAAAATATCTAAGACTCTCAGTTAGATAAAACGTTTGGCTCTAAGGCCGCATCTACGTAAGCATAGTAACATGAATGGTAATAATCCAAGCAACCAGTTTTCATGACTTCTTACCTGTGCCTTCAATATATTATTTCTTCATAATTAAACCAGGAGCACCAGGAACATGAGTAAATGAATCAAGGAAGGTAGAGATATCCTGTGGCTTTGAATATTGAAAACCTCACCCCAGACTCTGCATATACATATACATACATAATGTACTTCGGTGGCCTTAGAGTGTGGTTAAATTTATCTTAAGATCAGTGATGCTATAGACTTATAGACTTCTAGTGATGCCCTATCTGACTTAATTTAAAGTCATATGAGCTAAACATATACTATATCCCGATGGAAAAAGACCGTTTAGACTGCTCAGACGTTTTTTGTGGAATTAAATGTGCACCCAAGATAAAAGGACACAAAGCGTCTCTCACGAAGCGTGCATCATGGGAAAGAACACCTAGTTGCGGGCATCGTGCACCGAAGGAGGACTCGAATTCGTGTTTTCCAGAAACTACGAGTATTTTGCAAAATTAAGCTCACTGTCAATAATGATAGCGAGATAATTTACTCTAGGCGTCATATCGAGGCAATAGTCTCTAAGTCTAAAGAAGTGCATGTTTGAGCTCAAACACAGAGATAAGCATGCGTTTTTGTTTTTAATTTAGCTTAACGATACACTAATCAAATTGAATATACAGATCTGTCCTGGACCCTAAATGGCTACCTTGCGGCACACTAGAAGAACAGAAGATAATATTATCTAGATAAGCTTTTTGACTAAAATTAAATGTCGGAATGAAAGGCTTTTCTCAAAACTGTCTAAACAGCATCAACTTGGCATCCACTTTCAAAAGCATTGATAACGTAAAGATGTGAATTGGATCCAATTTGTTGTTGTCAAAGGACCAGAAACAACCATAATGTAACTCAGATACATTTTTTTTGCTTAAAAAGACTTCAAAAAGCATCTGTAAAGCGGAGAACTATCAAAATCTTTTATAATTTGAAACGCCATTCTTTAATCCAAATTTATAATATGAAGCCTTTTATGTCACAGGGGTTTTAATAAATTTCTTTTTAACGAAAATGAAACAAATGAGACGAATCCAAAGTCTTCGACAAAATGACTTCCGCGCTTAGTGGAAAGATGCGTAAGCATTTGCGATTACTGACATTCGGTTAGCTTTTGCAATTTTGTTTGTATAAGAGTTCCAATATAGTTTCTTATCCAGTACTAGTTCTAAATACTCTACCTCATTGGAGAACTCTATAACTGCGTCGCTCAGAGATATTTGGTCAAGGCTCGGATTTTTTTTACAAGTGAAAGGGACTTGTATAGCCTTGCTGGGGAAGGTTGAGAGGTTTGTCCTATGCACCAGGCCGATACTAGTTTAAGAGCATTTCAGATCTCTTTGCAAGCTTCCCTTTCATAATGATGACCAGGCCATCGGCGTAGCCAAATACTTTGTATGCCAGTCTCTCTAGTCTATATAGAAGTTCATTGGAGATAAATGACCATAGCAGGGGTGAAAGAACACCGCCCTTTGGACAGTCTTAGGCTTCTGAGACGGTGACTGTTACCTCGCCGATAGTAGTGGATATCCTGCGGCTTTCAAATATCGCTCTAACCTCTAACGCATCCATCTGGTAGGGTGGTAAATATACGTCTGATTTCCATTGCGCTGCAGATCCGGTATTACTGAAGGCGCCTTCAATATCCTAAATGAAAACCGGACATTTTTAAATCGAAGCCGTCGGTTCCTGATAAAAGGTTTAAATTTCCCATTTAGTTTTGTCTTGATAGAAACTTCATCCGGAAAGACTGTTAATTCTGCTATTGTAGCGGCGGCTAAGAGCTAAAGCATCAGATCCAATACAAGGTGTATTTATCAGAATCGAGCTTGGAAGGTGAACTTTTAGCAAAGTTCTTAAGGTTTCTTCTCGACTAGATGTAAGTGTTCCATCGAATTTGAGTAAAAGACTCACACAAATGCAGCTCAGATAGTTATCTAATCTGTCGCACAAAAGATACAAGATGTTCAGAGCCGAGTCCTTCAACGTGCAATTTGCAGGGTCTTTTAAGAGTTTCTTTTGGAGACGTGCGGTGCCTAGTCCTTCGCCATTCTTTCTGCAGGTTGCTCTCTTTGACTCCCTCAACACAATTTAGATAATATCGGTGCGTTTGACTTGATTAAAAAGCTGTCTCACCCTTCTGAGGAGTTTTTCAAATTGAAAGTATGAAGGGCTCACTTCACACTTACATAATCCTAATTTTTTTATAACGATAACTTAATGAACCCAAAATTTGGGGAATATTTGGTGACTAGAATTCCAACAAGGATAACGTTTCACATTTCAAAGGACTACCCAACAAGCTTTTTCTACTCTTCAAGCTTTTCTAGTCTTACCCAGTATCAAACGAGTGCCTCTAAAGACCATCCATGTCCTTGATAAAGTTCATATCGCCAAAACTAGCTCCTGCACTTCATCCCTAACGAAATCATACTTCAAGGACTTACTTTAAATAAATTTTCAATTTCAATTTTTGGCAACAAAAATGCAAATGCAAATGAAACAGAAAGCTAGAATAGAAGAAGCGAGAAGGAGCAAGTGATATAAGATTTTCAAAGCTCTGAATATAGCATTTCTCGAATGAAAGGATTTCCTGTCTGTATCCTGGATTGCCTTCGCTCCATAACAACTTCATATCAGACACGACTGAAATGGGAAATTCCTGAACTTTTCTTTTTTCCTCCTTACAATGGAATGGGATGTTTCACCTTCCACCCTTGAACACCACCCAAGTTACACGGGAAGACTATTGTTGTCGTTGCCTCAAAAATGCGATTCAAGTGCAGAGGTGCAATCCGGTAAAAGTCAACTTCACTTTGGCATTCTTCTGTTAGACTCCAAAGGTAGTCACGTTAGTATTGGTGATTGTAGTTGTGGTGGCAATGCGGCAAGTTCGCTGCTTGGCTTGCCTGCAATGCATTTATATACATCAACTGGGAACCAAAAGGCAAGGAAAAAAGTGAAGAAAAACACCGACTAGCCTTGTATGTTCGAGTGAATTAAGGCTTTCATTGGTTTCCGCGAGACGGGACATGATAAAAAATGCATAGCACAGCCTAGGTGAACATCGAAGGCGTTCACCGAGATTTGACAGAACAAGCTATGGAGGTAAAAAAAAAAGGAACGATTTCCAGTCATGTTGACGTTTAAAAAGGAAAAAAGTTGCCCTAGGCAGGACATTTGATATGAAATTACATGGAAAATTCATCTCGTCTCTTTGTCTGCGAAGAGTGAGAATCTTTGGTTGTCGCTGCCAATACACATGGGGCTTGGATTTATTTATTTTTTTAATAACATGTGACTCAATCAACTGACAGTTAAAGGAATCCAATTAGGTGTAACTGGAATTGCAATTGTAGATTGTTGATTACCCTTAGGCTATCCCTACCGTTTCTGTCGTTCTTTTTCTTGTTTACCCAAGGCTTTGACGAGATAATTTAATTATGATTTTGAAGGGTTAGACTTTTGGTTCATGGCCACCCTTAGCCCGTAAGATACTCGAAGTTAAACTCCTTTGTGATTAAAAGACGGAATATCGACGCGCAATGTATTGGACGTTTTAATACAGGGATCTTCCTGATAACCTGATCTTAAAGATGAAACAGATCGCTAGAAACTGAGAAATATGGCCAATCGTCAGCACGACCAGACAAAGATCTAAATCGATTCATACCAACGGCAGTCACGGTAAAAATGGGGACTTCAGCCCTACATCATCAACTGGATGTACACTGCAATCATCAGACCCATCATCACCTAAGTATGCTATGGATCAACCGTATGGTGGACTGCTACAAAAGTAAAAAACTACAGAAACAAGCTCACCAAAGTGCGAAGATTATCGGCAGTCGGCATGACAGGAGCAATAAGAAGTACACCACAAGCGGGATTAGATATGATCCTTCATTACCTTTCCCTTGACATTTTCACCACAGGCGCAGCAGCAAAAAGAGCCTTCAGACTAAGATAATCCGATGGATAAAACCCGACTACGGGGAAAACTGGCCTTGGTCGCATGCGTTCTTATATTTTAAAGCCGTTACTATAACGGCATGCGACCCTGAACATCATCGTTTCGTTTCATCATGTTTCGTAATTTTCTGTTACTTTTTCCTGTAGTTGGCGCTACAGCTCGAGGTGAACCTGGGCCTGCTTCTCGCAACCATTTGTGTGTGCGTGTTATATCTTTGCACGAATGGAAGGGACCTACAGTTTTTTGCCGACTCCGAACGGCGAGTTGAGAAGCTCAATCGTGACAAATGATACTCTTTGATGCTTGTCAGACATTCGAAAGAGGTGGGCACTGTGAAAAACTTTTACGTGTTTGCGGCGGGATTCGAACCCAAGACCGCTGGCTCAGTAGTCTGACGCATTAACCACTTGCGCTACGGTGCCCCCCAGAACAAGCTGTTGCTGAATTCTAATAAGAGTCAAGCCATTGTAATTAGTTGGTTGGATATTGATACATCCAGGCTGCCTAGGATCTGTATTAACGGATCTTCGCTAAACTATATCACGTAGGCGAAAAATCTTGGAGTAACTTTTGACCAGCATCTTACGTGGGATGAACATGTAACAATCGCAGTAGGTAAAGTGTATTGGACTCTTCGTACATTATATGAAATAGGTAAATGCCTTCCAATTAGAATAAAAGCAATGCTGGTAAAAACACTATTGCTGACGATTCCTTTTTACGTGTTCCCCGTTTTCTGTGACCTTGACAGCAATAGCACACGTAAGCTGAAAGTAGTTGTTAACAATACAGTCAGATTCGTATATAATATCCGTCGTTACGAACATATCTCGAATCATGTAAAAAAACTTTGTGGGCATGGATGTTAATAGATATTTGGAGTCCAAGATATTAACCTTTTTTCCGGTTAAAAGAGACTAAATTACCGGACTACCTTTACCAAAGACTCCAACCAGCGTCTTTTGAAAGAAGCCGAACGTAAATATATTTTACCCATATACAGGTATAATACTACCAAAAAACTGTTTTTTGTCTACGCAGTAAGGCTCTGGAATTCATTTCCAGTCAATATAAGGAGATCTGTAAGCATTAGCGAGTTCAAGAGGCAGTTAAAACATCACCTTGCACATAATATCTAATTAGGGAACTAGGGCTTTATTATTTTCTATTTTTCTTCTTTTTTTTTAATTATTTATTTAAATATTGTTAAATCATATAGGATAAAATTATTACTATTTCTATTATTATTGTTATTGTTATATTACTCTCTTGAATAATTAAATCTGTTAGCTTTTTTTAAAAAAATTGCACAACTCAAAGATAATTGTATATCTAAGTGTAAAATTATTATTTAATAAAAATACAAAAGGCTGCAACCCCCACCACCCCCCGCGGTCGAAGATAGCCATTCTGGTGGATAGTCAGTCAACTCTACAAGCAATAGGATCAAACACAATAAACATTCCACAAATATCGCAATGCACTAAATGCCATAAGGCATCACAAGGTTAGATTGTGCTGGGTACCTGGACATAGCAATATCAAAGAAAACGAGATAGCATAGACGAACTAGAACTAGCTAGAGCTGGCTTCCATACTGCCACCGTTTAAAATACTGTCCATCATACATAAAATACTGTGGCTCACACGAACCGACTGCATCACATCTCGTTCTTTATGGCCGAAACTTGATCTTAATAGGACAGCGACGATGTTACGTCTGGATAAATCCTCCATACGCTTAATCACCGGAATAATCACAGAACACTGTTCCATAGGTCATATGGCAAGTAAATGGCCACCTGAGTCCAACGACGACACCTGTAGGAGCTGCGGGGATGCGGAAGAGAGCGAATCGATGCCGCTTCTACTCTGCTACTGCTGCGTCATCCAGGAACGACGCCTACGTACTTTAGGTCTTAGATTCTTGGCAAACATAGCAGAGCTCGGAAATTTAAAGATATCGGATCTTCTAATGTTCACCAAGAGCACAAACAAGTCTACGAGTTGGTAAGAAGCGGGTTTACTCCCAAACTATTAGTATGATGGGATTCACAATGGATCTTCGGGTTTCCGAGTGGAAATGATTGCCTGAGCAATAACACATCCTTCGTAGCGTAACCTTACCTAAGTCATGGTAAAACCAGAAGCACGATTTAGCTTAACACAAGCAAGCCTAAACAAACTACGAAACTTAGACGAAGATTTAAACCTAACAATATTACATATTTAAGGGAAGTCGTGAACAGAAGAGGGAAACTTATACTAACACTTAGGACGGAGGGGTGTAGAGGGAATTTTTAAGGGAGGATATACTAGAATGAAAGTCAAGCGTGTTGTTTGTGTGAGTTGTTGGCCAGACGTAAAATTCTTGAGATCGGTTCGAAATGGCCATAGTTGGTGCGATGGAGAGGAAGACGGAAGAGTGGGACAGACCTAAGGTTTTGCGGGTTGGTGTAGAGGGAAATCATTTCTAGTAGTGCGGTGGAATCGATTGTACCTATTGATAGCTAGTGGACGAAGAGTATGTCTGTTACTACGTGACGTTTTGCAAGGGTTTGCAAGCTAAGTCGGCCTAAGGGAGACCGCGTAAGGCAAAACGGATAAACCTGCGCTGAACAGCTTCGATTCTCAGGGAGTGAGTTATAAGAAATGGCTACCAAACTTGGGAGGCGTATTCAAGGACGGGTCTGACAAAGGTTATGTAAAGAGATTTTGTAACGTAAGGGTTAGAGAATTCTTCGGACCCACGTTTTATGAATCCAAGAGAAAAATTGGCCATGTATATTATTTGATCAATGTGAAAGCGGAAGTTAAGCTCATCAAGGGTTAATCACAAGACTGCACTAAAGAACATACAATCGGTATGGATGATGGTCTTAGTTAGTTGATTCAATCTAAGTAGGTTTAATTTTGTTTTCCATTAATTAATTTGACAATATTGGGATTGTGTTCGAAAGGTTTGAAATTATTAAAGGCATGAACAGTTCAAAACATCATCTTTTCCTATTCAAGTTAGTCACTGACAGATATCTGACTTCCTCTTCCCACAATTGGCACGGACAATCTGCTATTTCCATTTCCACGATCTTATTTCCTAAAAACCCTCTCCGAATCATTTCGACTTCATCTGAATTACCTCCCAATTCGCAATTGCTCCCACCTGGAATGGCAACAAAATCACTGCATCATGAGCGGAGCATTTTACTGTGAAACATTACTCCGCTAATGTCTGCATTAGGAGAATCGCTGGTGTAAACTTTTGCCATTCATCTATGGCAGCTCGGTGCCAGGATCAACCTACAGGTTCATTAAACCAAAAGAAAAGAAATCAGGATGTTACGCTTATGCTCTTCATCTCCTTCTACGTGTTCACCCTGGTCCCCTTGGCTTATTTTATCCGCAAAACAAATTACATAAGGAATCTCTTTTGTACTGGATAAGCCAAGCTAACCCGCCATCCCCACTGACATTCCACATAGACATACCGTCAAAATAAATAATTTCCTGAAATTCTCGAAATCCTTGGTTGGTCTTCGTACTGCTCCTTCCACACCTCTACGGATAGGAGATCCATTCGATGCTGAGTAGAAGACGAATAACAAACAGCACCATGAAGATCTCATTATGTTGAGGGTTTTTGCGTGTTTCCAGCGAAGGCGAACTCCCCCCACACGTCCAGGAACTCATTCCTGTGTATGTCGCGCATCGTCGTGAGGGTGCTTTGGGAGTGTTGCATGAAGATGAAATCACCTAGATAAGTAACAAAGAGTTCGAGAGAGAGGCGAAAATAATGAACTCAGGAATACGGCGAAAGGGATACAACAACAAGATGAAATGAATCCCGGAACTATGGAGCCAGAACAAGAAAGTTACACACTGCCACCTCCTCTCCTGGCCCCAACACATCTGTTCCAAGTGATTGTTCACAAGGCAGAGCATCGATGGAGGAGATTGAACCCTGGGAACGTAGATACTCGTACTTTGTGGTCTATCCATTCGAACTGGATAGCACAGTGGTGAGTTGTTACAGCAAACAGGAATGCGGTATGATTGGATTTTTGTTCTCTTCCTTGCGAGAGCTTGGTTGGAGAAGGCTTAAATGGTTGTCCTTCTGTCTTTTTTTTAAGTCAAAATCAAGTGAAGTGTGGGGACTGTTAAGGGAAAGTACTTGGCAACATTGTATGCATCAGCACGCAGCACCTACCTATCGGACTCGTGCTCCAGTTTAATTTATTGAACACCTGAATCTACGGCAGTTTCATAATAATGTTCGCTGACATTGACAAAACACTCACGGCACCGGTTGCAATCACGTAATCGCTGAAGCTAGGAAACGCAGTTAGACGCTGACCCAGACAGTAAATACGGCAAACATGTGCGCTATGTTTGTTTCGAAGTGTCAAACAATAGCCGGACCGCGACATGTTTACACAGATGCATCGCTGGATGCCTGCATTTTTAGATTTTTTTGCTCCTCCTCTCTAGAAACGATCTGGTCACTTCGCATATAAAAGCCCACAGAATCCCACATCTAATCAGTTCGAAATCATCTTACTTTTCTTCAGAGAAACTTAGCTGACAACTAAAGCCACAATGAAACTTGCACCAATTATCGTCCTTTGCTTGGCCATCAGCCTCCATCAGGCTAGAGCGGAACCGTTCATATTGGACCTTATCAGTGAGGGTGTCCGTTCCGCTGGCTCCATTGCTGGAGGTATTGCTGAAACAGCTGGTTCCGTTGCTGGAGGTATTGCTGGAACAGCTGGTTCAGTCGCCTCTGGCGCTATCCAAGCGGCTACTGGAGCAGCTCAAGGTGCTATCGGTACAGCAACTGGCATTGGAAAAGGCTTAATTCAGGCTGGCACAGGTGCCGTCGCAAATGGAATCAATACAGCTCAGTCAATTATCAAATCTGTCGCACAAAAGGTACAAGATGTCAAGAGCCGAGTCCTTCAACGTGCCCTCGAAGAGGTTCAAAATGTTGTTCAACGTATTCAAGAGAACAGCAAGGGCGCTCTACAAGCAACTGAAGTTGCCAGCAAGAAAGTGAAGGAGGGTATCGTTGAGCTGGAAAAGAAGAAGGAAGAGTCCATCCAAAACTGGGCTGATGAGGCTAAGAACAAGTTATCCAACTCAAGTGATGCTGCCCAACAGAAGGGTCAAGAAATTATCGAGGACTTCGCTAATAAACGCACTGAAGATCTGAAGAAGTGCACAGACAAGATCATCGCCCAATTGGAGCAGCTACAAGAAAAGGCCAACTCTACTGCTCAACGTTTCCAGAAACCAATGAATAACCTTGTTGCTGAGATTGGAAAGTGCTCAAAGCTCAAGGCAAACGACTTCAGGGCTTTGGCTGGTTGTGCTGGTGATGTACGCAAAGCATTGGGTCCTCTGACCTCAGCTCCAGGGCAATTGGCTTCAGTGAAGGGTGAAATCCTGAAGGCTGGCGTACAAAATCTACAAAAGAACGTTTGTGTTGCATCGACTTTGACTAAATTGCGTAAAGAGGCTCGACGTGTAAGTGGAGAAATTGACCAGTTGGTAGCTGACGATAAGAAGAAGACCGAAGAGGAGGCAGCTATAAATAAAGAGGACGAACCAATTGAAGAGCCAGCATCTGAGGAACCAACTTCTGAGGAGCCAGCATCAGAAGAGCCAGCATCTGAAGAGCCAACATCTGAGGAACCAGCATCTGAAGAGCCAGCATCTGAGGAGCCAGCATCTGAGGAACCCGCATCTGAGGAACCAACCTCCGAGGAGCCAACTTCTGAAGAACCAGCTTCTGAGGAGCCAACCTCTGAGGAGCCAGCTTCTGAAGAGCCAGAGTCAGCATAACTAGCTGCTGAGTAACCTGAAAACTTTTCATGGCTCACTATTAACTGTTTTTAAAAATTTCTGACCTTAAATGTGAATAATTTACTTAAATAAATGATGTGGTTTAGCTAAAGATTCGGCTTTATGATTTTCTCCATATCCTTTAATTCCTCAGACTTATCCTCAAAAACAACTGCAGACTTTCATTGGTCCTATTGATGTGTTGTGGCTGCCATGGAAAATGATAGCAGCTAGCTTCACCAAGTTCATAAGACTGCACTACTTCAGCAAACAATTTCAGAGTTCAGGTGATGGTAGCATTCCACTGAATCAACGAGACTCACTAAAAACTCCCTATCTAGAAAAACAAGTATGCATTTCTATTATAAGAGGCTTAGACCATTAGCATTCAGGACATCAACCCCATGAGCCTGCTACCTAATTCAATAATAGACTCGACAATGACAGAGCATTATGTACTTTTTAGTTGGTCTTTCCCATAGTCGGGTTTTAGTTTTCTAAACTTAATTTTTTATTTACAACTTTTCAGTTGCAGTTTTTTCAGAAAATATGTAGAATGTTGACAAGCATTGTCATGTTCTACTTGTCAAACCCTTTTATTTGACACCAATATTAAGGAGGTCGTAAAGATAACGCTTATTCACTATATTGGCGCGTCCGCCATATTGAATTTTAACCCTTTCAGTACTATGGGAACACATATCTCACATTACGAGTTCTCAATTTACGAGAACACATATTGTTATATATTTTTGTCGCATCAATGTTTTACAGGCAATGCAAACATTTACGAATGCTTTGATCCCGTTATGTGTTCGTGCACAATATAGTTTTAGTTTTGTAATTAATAATGGTTGCATTTGCGTCCCAGGTCATTTTCTTTGTCACTAGTTATCCTTTTTTGAAATATGCAATAAGACACATTACTTTGACCATAAGCAACCAATACACATCAGAGAAATTTTGTATTAAAAAAAAATCCATAACGAAAGGGTTAAATGCCACTTAGCTTATCGTATTCTACTTGTCAAACCCTTTCATTTGATACCCGTATTAAGGAGGTAGTAAAGATAACGGTAGTCCGCCATCTTGTGGGCGTTCGCCATATTGCATTTTTAATGATGCCATGGCGTATTGTATTCTACTTGCCAAGCCCTTTCATTTCATACCACTATCAAGGCGGTTGGAAAGAAAAAGAAAATAAAAAACAAAACGTAATCTGCCATATTGCTTGATGCGTTCGCTATTTTGAATTTTTCTGTGCGTCATATACCTTCTCCGAATCAAGACGAATCCAACGACACCTCACTTCTTGAAATCGCTTCCATAGGTTAGAGGGCTGTACACGAGGTATCATCCTTACAAACAAACATACAAACAAACAAACAAACCCAGTCTGTGAAAAACATAACCCTTCCTTTTGCCTTGTCGGATAAAAAAAAGCTAGTGGATAGGAAATACAATAATTATAAAAAAAATTGGAAAAGCTTTTGCATTATGTACTTTCTTAAAAAGATATATTTCAATAAAAGGAAAGAAACTTGCATTAAAGTTATATTTTCTTCTTTACTTTTATTATAATGAATCGAAATGGGGGAAAAAGTGGGGAAAACGCTAATAGAATGGGGAAACATTTAAAAAATTTCCCCCAAAATGGGGAATTTCAGCAAAAAAAATCTGACATCACTGGTTCTTCCGTCTTTTTTTAAGTTAAAATCAAGTGAAGTGTGGAGACAGGTAAGTGAAAGTACTTGGCAACATTGTATGCATCAGCACGCAGCACCCACCTATCGGACTCGTGGTACAGTTTAATTTATTGAACACCTGAATCTACGGCAGTTTCATAATAATGCTCGCTGACATTGACAAAACACTCACGGCACCGGTTGCAATCACGTAATCGCTGAAGCTAGGAAACGCAGTTAGACGCTGACCCAGACAGTAAATACGGCAAACATGTGCGCTATGTTAAATAAATCATAATCATTTGCGTTACATTAATTGGGATGGTGTTTACGCTGAGGACAATATCTCTAAAGCTTATAACGTTTTTCTTGAAATCCTTAAAAAAAAATCCATATCCGCCTCTAGCTACATGGCTGTTCAGAGAAAGTCAGAAGAAAAGCTAAAGCCTTGGATGAACTACTCTCTTCTTAAAAAAAATCAAACAGAAGCATAAACTGCGAATAAAATGTACCAAACATCTCCGAAATACTTGCCTAAAAATCGTTATTTTCAAATGTGCAAAACACTAAATAAGGAAATCCGGATTTCTAGGGACACTTACTATCCTAACAAAAGTAAGATTGTCGCAAGGGAAACCTTAAAAAGGAATGGAAAGTGGTTAACAGTATCATTAATCGAAATATAAGCAACCAGAATATTTCTATAACATTAAACAGAGATAGTGAAATTATTTCAGATCTTACAGCAGTTGCTAACGCCTTCAATGAGTTCTTTGTTTCAGTTGGAAAAGATTCATTTCCGAGAGACTTGAGTTACTAAAAGCCATCAACTCTATAATCAATTCAAATTCATGTGGTAGTGATGGTGTCTCTAACCTTGTGTTGAAAGAAATTGCTTTGATATTGATATTTTGGCACACCTTTCAAGGAACTTCCCCAAAGCACTTAAGTGTGCCAATGTGATACCACTTTTTAAAAAAAGGAGCAAAAAAAATACAAATAATTATTACAGACCGATCTCGTTATTACCTTCTATATCAAAACGATTCGAAAAGTCCGTTCAGTATAGGGTTTCGAAATACCTCAGTAAAATAAAATTTCTCAGTTCGAATCAGTTTGGGCTTAGGAAAGGCCTTTCTACTGAGGATGCACTATTGGATTTTCGTTCCTTTGTTCACAGTGGTTCAGACGACACAAGATTTTGTAGCGGACTTTTTGTTGACATAACGAAAGCTTTTTATATGGTTGATCATAGTATTCTTTTAAAAAAAAAACTATATTATGCAGGGTTCCTAGGATTTATTTATGATTGGTTCGCATCTTATTGGAATAACAGGGTGCAAAAAGTCAAACTAGGGAGCAGTCGTAACTCCGAGGTTGTGAATCGTGGCGTTCCTCAGGTGTCTGTTTTTGGTCCAATTATTTTTCTTATCTATGGTATATCAACTCTATATTTGAACAGCCATTTATCGGAAAAGTTAAGTCTTTTGCAGATGATTTAGGAATTGCATAGGGATCTGTTAGCCTCTTGAATCTTGTGGCTGATATAAATCATGACGTTCATCTATTAAGACTTTGGTTTGCTGAACACAAACTAGTAGTTAGTAATAAAACTAAACTTATATTTTTTAGCCTCAACACACTTGATACTCCGGATATTGATGTTGCATTCTATGCATCAAATTGTGCACGGTTCAACCTTTACATACGCTGCGTTCACAGCGATAGCAAATCTTTTAATGCTAGTTTCGCCTGTAACGTCAACTGCTTTAAAATGCAATATGCAATTTATTTTAAATATCTGGGCGTTACTATCGACCAAAACTTGAGTTGGCAGAAGAATATTTCAAATCTTAAACAGTATCTCTTATCCACAGTTCATTGTTTTTATCGTCCGTGAAAATTTTGTTCTAACAACACTTTGAACACGATATATTATGGGATTTTCCACTCAAAATTACAATATGGCTGTTAGGTGGGTGCCTACCTGAACAAACTGCAATAGTTAATTGTTTTGCAAAAATGTGTCATAAGAAATATTTGTAACGCTACTCGTCTCGCTCATTCTATGGAGCTATTTAGAATTACAAAAAACTCTCCCAGTGAGACAATTGTTTTGTTACAAAGTACTGAAGATATTCTTTATGAAAGGTGGGTAGGGCAAATCGAGGAGGTTTTGACATGTACGAGGTTTCATCAAACTCAAATTTTTCACTTCCTTTTAATATGACAGATATGATAATTTCTTATGTCCACAGTCTAAAGGTATCTCTACTTTTTCCCTAATTGAGTTCAGTTTCTGATCAGCGTGTAACAAGTTCAGTAGTGTTTTGATTTTTGGTAATTCGGCATGTAATTTTTTTCAGTGAATTCTTAAGCTATAACTTTTTTTGTTTTAAGTGTTTGAAAGTGAGAATACAAACATTAAACGAACAGATTAATAGTTTTTTATATTAGTTGTGGCCCTTTTACGTAAGTTTAAAATAATAACCTTTTTTAAAGCGTAAATATAATGCATGCATTGAAGGAGATTTCGACACGTTTCTCTTAAGTCAAATTGTCGAAACCTCCTCCTTTAATTGTTTTACTTAGTTTTAGTTTTTTTTGTATTGAAATTTTATAGGTTTCAATCAAAATTACTAACATTTATAAAAGAAAGTATCCTGAAAAGACATTTGACGAAAAAGCCACGAAAGAAAAAAAAAAGGCATAGCATGTTGAAACCTCCTTCTTAAAAGTCAGAACCTCCTACAAACTAGGAGGTTATGTCACTTTTTCCTTATTTAGAAATTCATCAAAAACTCTGAGACGGTTAATAAGTTAGCCATTTAAGTTGTTCTTGTAATAGATTAAACCTTAATGAAGTAAAATTTATTTATATATGGTTTTGCTTGTAAACGGATGTACCTAATTTTTGACAATATCCGTGAACGTGTCAGAACCTCCACGCTCTACCCTACTAACAGAGCCCAATATCTGAAGCATAAATTTTACGTAGTAAATTCCAATCTTTTGTTGCTATTCATATTCATATTCCATTGTCTCCTGCAAATTGCTTAACCGGCTCCCTGCAAACGTTAGAAATATAACAATTCTATCCCCTTTTTAAGAAAAAATAAAGCTATGGGTTCTATGTTATATTTCAACCATAATGAAATCGAAGTTTTGCTGCGTTACACTGTTTAATTGTTTAGTTACGCATTTTGTAGTTTCAACTGTCAGTGAATGATGTAATTGCTTTTCCTTTATTTTTGCTCACACTTCAATTGTTCTTTATTTTGATTAGCTATTCTTGATTTTTGTTTTTTTTTTATATTTTTCACTCTTTCTTTTAAAATTGTTCATTCCTCAATGAATTGTTGCTATGAAGTGGCATGAACTTATAAATATAAATGCCACTACCTATTCTCTTACTTACTATCTATTGTAAATTTTTATGAAGTATTAAAATTATATAGGGTAACTTCGGGCATTATGGCGCACTTTTTTTGTTTCTCAAATAACTTCAACATGAAAAGTTTTTTTATTAAAAAAGAAAAACAGTTATAAAATCATAACAAAAAATAAGTTAAATAAATATAATAATTCAATGATTTGAACAAAGAAAAAGTAACATTAAAAATGTTTTACAAAAAACCATAATGCCCTATGCACAGAGTAATATGGCGCATCCTCTTGGGCAATATGGCGTGATGGTGTACTCGCGGTTCGATTTGCCACAGCTATCACAAGTGTTTTTGAATGAAGTACACGAGTCGTGGGACCATTTGCGACTTATTAAAATAATGACTTAGCCTGTATTTGTCTGCCTGCTCAAAGCCCATATGGAACAGCTCTTTTCTGTTAGGAATGATCCATACGCGTGTAGTTACCTTACGTGAGCTACAATTTTCTGCTCGTTTTCAACTCCTAGGCATGTGGGATCACCTAAAACATGTTTACTGTCGTCATCGTTCCAGAGTCTTAGTATCAATGTTTTTTTAAATGCTTTATATACGAACCCCATAAGGGCGAGAGTGCGCCATAAAGCCCCTACGGCAAGTGCGCCATATAACAAAAAAATCGAATTTGCACAAAACTTAAGAAAATCGCCACCAAAGGAAAACCAATATAATTCACTTCACTTTACTGTGTACACTAACCCCGTGCGTTTTATAATTACGGAGCCAGGCGCAAATGAAGAAGAGCCGGAATATATGCAAATGACAAAACTGGAGTATTTTGTTGTTTATTATTTTTTTCAATCATCAAAAAAATCGCAACAGCTTTACAACTTGACATGGCAATCCATCAAAGAAGACTCAAGTTTTCTCATCGTTTGATTTTCTATAAGCAAATCGGAAATGTGGTAGTTACAAGGTGCGCCATTAAGCCCAATGTTACCCTATTATGAATGTATCCATAGATTGTAAAATGAGAATAATGAATATTAAAACAAAAAAAAATGAGAAATGTTCGTTTCGAAGTGTCAAACAATAGCCGGACAGCGTCATGTTTACACAGATGCATCGCTGGATGCCAGCATTTTTAAATTTGTTTGCTTCTCCTTTCTAGAAACGCTCTGGCGCATATAAAAGCCCACAGAATCTCACATCTAATCAGTTCGGAATAATCTTACTTTTCTTCAGAGAAACTTAGCTGGCTTAGCCACAATGAAATTTGCACCAATTATCGTCTTTTGCTTGGCCATCAGCCTCCATCAGGCTAGAGCGGAACCATTCTTATTAGACATTATCAGTGAGGGTGTTCGGACCGCTGGTTCCATTGCTGGAGGTATTGCTGAAACAGCTGGTTCTATTGCTGGAGGTATTGCTGGAACTGCTGGTTCAGTCGCCTCTGGCGCTATCCAAGCGGCTACTGGAGCAGCTCAAGGTGTTATCGGTACAGCAACTGGTATTGGAAAAGGCTTAATTCAGGCTGGCACAGGTGCCGTCGCAAATGGAATCAATACAGCTCAGTCAGTTATCAAATCTGTTGCCGAAAGGGTACAAGACGTCAAGAGTCGACTCCTTCAACGTGCCCTCGAAGAGGTTCAAAATGTTGTTCAACGTATTCAAGAGCACAGCAAGGGCGCTCTACAAGCAACTGAAGTTGCCAGCAAGAAAGTGAAGGAGGGTATCGTTGAGCTGGAAAAGAAGAAGGAAGAGTCCATCCAAAACTGGGCTGATGAGGCTAAGAACAAGTTGTCAGACTCAAGTGATGCTGCCCAACAGAAGGGTCAAGAAATTATCGAGGACTTCGCTAATAAACGCACTGAAGATCTGAGGAAGTGCATAGAGACGATCATCGCCCAATTGGAGAAGCTACAGGAAAAGGCCAACTCTACTGCTCAAAGTTTCCAGAAACCAATGAGTAACCTTGTTGCTGAGATTGGAAAGTGCTCAAAGATCAAAGCAAATGACTTCAGGGCTTTGGCTGGTTGTGCTGGTGATGTACGCAAAGCATTGGGTCCTCTGACCTCAGCTCCAGGGCAAATGGCTTCTGTGAAGGCTGATATCCTTAGGGCTGGCGTACAAAATCTACAAAAGAACGTATGTGTTGCATCGACTTTGACTAAATTTCGTAAAGAAGCTCGACGTGTAAGTGGAGAAATTGACCAGTTGGTAGCTGACGATAGAAAGAAGACCGAAGAGGAGGCAGCTATAAACAAAGAGGACGAACCAACTTCTGAGGAGCCAGCATCAGAAGAGCCAGCATCAGAAGAGCCAGCATCTGAAGAGCCAGCATCTGAAGAGCCAACATCTGAGGAACCAGCATCTGAAGAGCCAGCATCTGAGGAGCCAGCATCTGAGGAACCTGCATCTGAGGAACCAACCTCCGAGGAGCCAACTTCTGAAGAACCAGCTTCTGAGGAGCCAACCTCTGAGGAGCCAGCTTCTGAAGAGCCAGAGTCAGCATAACTAGCTCCTGAGTAACCTGAACCCTTCCCATGACTCACAATTTCTGACCTTAAATGTGAATAGTTAACTTAAATAAATGATGTGGTTTAGCTAAAGATTCGGCTTTATGATTTTCTCCAGATCCTTTAATTCGTCAGACTTATCCTCAAAAGCAACTCCTATTGATGTGTCGTGACTGCAGATAGCTTCTCCAAATTCATTAGACTGCACTACTTCAGCAAACAATTTCAGAGAGATGGTAGCATTCCACTGAAGCAATGAGACTCAATAAAAACTCCCTATATAGGAAATCAAGTCTGCATTTCTGTTATTAGAGGCTTAGACTATTAGCAGTCAGGATATCAACCCCATGAGCCTGCTGCCTGGTACAATAATAGACTCGACAATGACAGGGCATATGTTCCGCTGCTTAGTGAGCTGTTAAGCTCTGTATTTTGTAGGTACTTACTTTAGTCTTACTTAATTACGGTATTTTCTCCTTAAAATCGGCAAGATAGATTTCGGACCAATTCTCGAAGTAGTTACACTTTCTATAAAGCTCGTAATGGCGGTGTCTAATCACTGCGGGCTAGGAAAGTACTGAATTTGGGCAGAGTACAAATAAAACTGATGATTGGCTTATATACGGGACATATCAACTAAAATAAAAATGTTACTCGACTGGAACTAGTGCAGCTAAGCACCTGCCTGGGTTGCGAAGAAGAAGACGAAAGTATCAAACACTTCCTCTGCGATTTTCCTGCTCTATGTTCAATAAGGCAAAAATACCTGGGAAGACCTCGCTCAGATCTATCGATCTCTCGAAAACACTCGAGTTTACACGACACACATATTCCTTCCAATCTTTCCATTCCACTACACTACCCCGTTTCACTAACACACACCCCAACCCTTTTTTTCTCAGCACAGTTCCAGAGGGGAGCACAACGGGCCCGATATGTGGCCTACGTGAAGAGGAGTGATCCTCACCCTCAGTAACCAACCAACCAATGGCGGTCTCTTGGTTTACACTTAAAAACCAATATCATAGCTGGTAAATACTTTGCTTTGGGATAAAATACTTACTTACCTATTTAGGCTATTTAGAAACCTTAAACCCACAGTTTGCAAAGATATAATACGAGATAATGTAAAAATCATGAATTAGGTTCATACTGTAACTCACAGTTTTGCTGTGGCTTGAAATTTAAAGAAACAACCAAAGTACCTTTTAGGAAAGGTCAGCGCTTTTGTTATCTACTTGGCTAAATACTTGGATATTTCCCCAATATGCATTGTAAGATGTCTGTTGTATTATACATCAAAACCTCCCAAAAACATAAATCCCGAGAGCTATTTAAATCTAGATAAATTTTGCTATAAAGAAAATTGACCAAAGACTCGCGGCTTGTTGAGCAAGGCTCATTTTTAGGAAAATTTGTATCGAAAAGTTGAAATGATATGGTAGCCGCCTTGACCTACCGTTATTCGCGTACCCAATGATGAAGTTATTTCAGTGTTAGTAGGAGCATAAAACCACTCTGCCAGTGGTACCAAAACCATTGAATAGCCTGGCAGCAGTAAATTTGGTTTGATGACTTCTTTATATCTACCAAAGGATTCTGGCAAACCTGGTTGAAGAAAACAAATTTCATATGCTCGTACATGATGCCATGTTTAAGGGATAATATTTGAATTATGTTTTTTGATCGGGAAAACTCATTGGGAAAATCTCGAACGGTTTTAGACATTCACCTACATATGTAATTATGTATGTGGGCTAAGTCCACCGATTGCCTCAACTCAGAAAGCTACCAAATGCAATAAATACGGATACGGATGTGAAAAGTTTTTCTCAAACTTAAGTTAGATAAGGTTAGAATGGGGTTATAAGGCTGAGCCATCACAAAACACTAGGCACCATAGTGGGCCCATCACGATCCCCTGGAACTATCTACCTAAACCGAAATATTTAATTTGATTGTGACCAGTTTAGTCGCCTCTTCCAATGTATCAAAAAACTGACTTTTTTGCACGAATGAGCAATGGCCTGACATTCACAAAGGATATGTTTGACATCCTCTGCCGAACCCAAGTCACTGCAGTATCTGGTCCGTACTAGTACATCCCATTCTTTTGGCATGCTTTCTCAGGTCTTATTGAAGTTCTTAACTTTGCCATATTTAGTCCAAGGACTATGATCGTAGCTTCTATTCATGAAGTAGCTTAAGTTATCAGGTCTAATCGCACTTTTACTTGCCAAGTTCATTATATGTATGCAGATCAACTGGTATGAGACACAGAAAATTGTCCAGTGCTGCCATGAGTGTTGTGCACAGGACTCCCATTATGGGAACAGTAGCTGGTCTCTAAACCACCGGCGCGGCGGTGTTGCCGGAGAGATATATTATAAGGTAGTACCGCAGCCAAAAAACGGGAGTATTTTGAAAAAAAATAGTAGTACAAACATTTTTTAGTCTTCAAAAATAAGTGTATGCACAACATTTCTTTTTTAACTTATACCCTTTATGACACGTAAAATTTTTTAGAGTCTGGTGAAACGTGGGCTTTTTTTGGCCTACCACCCTAATTGATGTAAATTCTGTTGATGTGACTTAACCACTAACTGAAAGGAATTTACAAAAGCACTCATTGCTCTCATGAACTACAGTGTTGCCAACACAACCCATTTAATTTCCGTCATGGGTCAAAAAAGCCTACGTGTCATGCAAAAGGTTAAAAAAAAATCATCAAACAAAAAATCGGTTAAAAAATTTATAAATAAATTAGCAGCAGGTGATTTTGGTGCTAAATTTATTGGAACCTCCAGCAACACAAGACATATTTACAGCTTTTTTGCCTTAACCGCCTCAAAGGAATCAAATTTTACTAAATATCTATAATAAAAGTTTACTTTGAATTATTCTAACAACAATTACAAAATTTTTTAAGCATTAATTTAACAAAACTTTTCATTTTATTGAACTATACATAAAAATTCACAGAGTTCAAACAAAAGAACAGAACCACCAAACCACAAACTTGGGAAACAATAAAATAAATACCGAACTGACAGATGAAAATTGCATGAAGCCAACGAAAAACAAAATCAAACAAGAAAGGGGGAATTTCCCTTTTTGACGACAGTTTGGAGGATAAAAGTGCTGCCAAATTTGCATTAAACTTGAAGTGAATTAAATTTATTTAGGTTGACATTAGACTTTGCAAGTGTAAGATATTTTAGGTCTTTAAAAAAAATAGGAGTACGAATGTGAAAGGGAGAATACGGGAGTATGGAGGTGTCGAAAGTAGTACAATACTCCTATAGGAGTACTTTTGGCAACACTGATTCCACCGCTAATCTTCCCAATGTGTTATTCTTGAGAGTTGCCTTCCACCAGGCATGTGCCCGTATGTGAGTACTATTACCATTCTTCAACTTAGTAGAATAGTTCTGTTTCTGTATGTCATAATTTTTACAATTCCCTAGAATGTCTTCATCTTTCATTTCCAAGCTGAGGTTAATATTGAACTCGCTCTGTCATTTCAAACAAAAAGATGAGCAACAAGTTTAAGCCAGTTCTGATTTTAGAGAGACTGATTTGTGCGATTTAATAGCTGTCTAGCTATACTTTAAACGAACTTTATATCGCTTCGTTAATTTTGAAACCAAAGATATAGAACTGTAAATAGTTCATTTATATTTATATTTATATATCTAAAGCCGCTAGAAGATAAGATCCTTCTGAACATTTAACGCGTTTTAGGTCTTAGTTTACGTTTCTCAGTTTCCTTAAGTGTCCCTTGCTTATATTAAGCTACATAAATTAATGCAGTCGAGTTCTTCACTTTTCAATTCAAAAACAAAACAGACAGTACTTATTAAAAACGTAATTAATTTTCTAAATATTTAACTCACCATTGCTCTGCAAGTTGACGATCGATAAATGTCGCTTCCACCGGATAAACTTTGAAAGTACTTCTTGGTCCCGTACACTGTATCCATAGTGTCAGAGTAAGCCATCCACGAAAAACAACAACAATATAAAAAAAACGACGACCTTAATTCACTTTTGTCCTTCTTCTTCTTCAATAATACAATTGCACAACTTTTCCTTACTTAAGTGCAAAACTCATTTGCATTTAATTATGAGATCTGCCGTCCGTTCCAAAGGACACAAACCAACACAAAGAACAAAATGTTATTTACAAAATACGAGTACTAACAAACACAGTACTCCTCCTCTTCATTTCCACGGAATATTTGTCTATAGTGAATTTTAAAACCGGCAAACGGCCACAGCAACTTCAATAAAATTGCCCAACTTTTCCCTTTCAATATATGGTGATGCTACTTGAACAGTAGTCTCGTACTCGTTCGTATTAAGCGAGAGTTGAAGAGATAAAAACAATTTCAATCCTTTTCCTTGATTTTCCGGTACGAAGAATTCGCTTCACAAAATTAAGAGTACCTCCAAGTTTCACGCTTCAAGAATGACCAGCAGTGCATTGATTATGGCCGCATGCAGTTTTCTGGTATTACTGGCTTTCGGTGAAAATTGTCGACGCAATTCAACGACACGAACAAAAACGAAAACCGGACAATCCTGTTCTCTTTGCGTTTCGTTGTACTTCTCGTATCTTCTTCTTTATCGATGATGATTCTTCGACCGAACTGGGTGGCGCTTAGCAAAACAGAAAATGTCTATCCTCGGGGCAGCAATTATTCTGCAATAGAAAGAAAAAAGAGAGTAAACAAAATGTAATGATTCCGAATGTAAAGATGAGAAAGTAAATATGTATCCAAAAATAAACAAATATCTTTGAGATACACTTCCCGCTGTAAAATGAATGACGGGCGGAGGAGGGGAGTGGGTAGGTAAGGGAAAATTATTTAAATCGGTTGACATTATCTTTTTTCTCGGTAAATTGACACTTGCTATTAGGCTGTAGATACTTTATTTAGAACTTTGCAATTAGCTAAAAATTGTACACAAGGAAATTTTAATTAATGCCATAAAAGGAAAAAATAAAAGAAAATGCTATATAAAGATACTTTCTTCAATGGATATGAGAAAAGTAAGAGTTGGAAAATACTCTCAGTTGACCCCTATCTGTGACTTTAATTGGTTAGTTGTTTGTACTGGTATCTAGGAACAAACAATGAAGAATGTTTTTTTTTTTTGTTTCTTAGAAAATTCGAAGATAATTGCGTGAGCACTGTGTCACTATTTTCACTTCCACTTTAGCACCACTCTCGACCTGAAATAGAATTTAGAAGTAGAATGGCTACAGTCACTCCATTCAAAGGTGGGGCTATCAGCCGTGCTCGATAGGAATCACTTAGCCTAAAGAAGGCTGAATGGTGAACCGATTCTCATCGGGAATTCGTTAACTATTTTGAAAGTGAGATACATTTCTTTATCTTTTTGATACCCGTTTACGAAATATCTTGAAGACTGAGTAAAAGGGGGATTCTTATTCATCCTCAGCCATGCATCTGCGATGCAAGTCAATTGTGGTGATGAGTGCTAATCTATTGACAAGTATGTCTATTGCCTAATAAATTATCAATTCAATACCCTAACTAGGGTGCCGAAATGTTCGTATCAAAGTATGGGAGCGCTTGCGTTTTTTGCGTTATAATTTTTTTTGGTTTAATTGGTGCTTGGTGCACCCTCAAATCCCCTACGTTCTTCCGGTTCGGACACTTCGGGAACAGTACGCCGGAATCGGTATATCGCCCCCTCCAAGCAGGCTTACAGGGACCGTAAGACTGCCGCCAATGTCCTTGAAAGAATTGGCAAAATTCCAGAAGAGGCCAGATCAGACAAACAAAAGGCCTCTCTTGATTGGGCGATGAAAATCACCAAAAGGATACCCGCTGCGTCTTCAGGATCTACGTCAAAAAGACAAAGGTCGCTGGACGAGTCCCATTCGGACTCAAAAAGAGCTACGGTGAACAACACCATACCTAAGCCGTCCAGCATCGCTTCAAGGCCTTTCAGCGAGGTCCTTAAAGATCATTTAGTGGTTGCAGTCATAGACCGCAGCGACCCAAATGGCAGATGCCTGGCAAAGGCAAAATCTGGCTGACTACTACTCTACTACGAAATAATTCAAAAATCAGGACCGGATTGGGTAAAATGTAAATCAATTTGATTTCCACATTTCAATGGTGTACATTAAACAAATTCAAAATATAAAATATAAGACCGCATTTTCGATGAGACTGCTGTCGATTCTACTTTGTACCTTAATTCAATCCAATCAAAGTTATATGTCCTTTAATTACTTTTGATCGAGCACCACTACTCGACCTACTTTTCAATACAAAATGATATAGGTAAGGTATACTAATGTAACACCCGTACTTCATCCTTCTATAGTCCTTTCTAGAAGCTTAAAAATGTGTATATCCATCCATCTGTACTGACTTAATCGACATCCACCCGATATAATATTTTATTCATTTAATTTTCCAAAACAGAGTGCAATCTAGAGATGAGCAAAAAATCGCAATCTGCTATTCATTCACTGCTAATGAAAATTCACATTCGCAACCTGCTAACAACTTATAAATAAACTGCTATTGCTGAGACTGCTATTCCATATAATAATTTTGTCTCGCTTCTATGCATTGCAGATACAGAGTCATAATTTAATTTTTCATACACTACGCACACAAAATGTGTGTTTGTATCATACGAAAAACGTAGAGAAGAACAAAACTAAAAAATTAAACTACCCTTTTACACGTCATCTCCCGAACGTCTCATCCAATTTTCAACATGTGTCTGCAAAACAGGCGCCAAACCAATTCGCAAAGTTTCATATCGCAGCTGGTTGAAAGCACGGTTGGTTGGTATATAGTAGTATAGCATGTAAGGTAGTAGTAGCAGCACAAGTTATACTTGCTATTGAGTTGCGAATGCGATTTGATATCGCCAACAGAGATCTTACTTGCTATTGGTGCTATTGCTGCTATCGAAATCGCAGTCGCAGCTGGTTGAAACTTGAAAGTAGGCATGTACATATGGTTGGTTGGGAGCAGTAGCAGGTCAAGAGGTAGCAGCAGAGGTTATATTTGCTATTACTTGTATTACTATGCGAATGCGATTTTCTATCAGTAGAGTAATATCACTGAATGGGCCCAAAATTGCTATTTACTATTTTTTTTACAGAAGTGGATGAAATATTCGCGAAATGTAATTTGTGCCGATCGAAATTTTCGTACAGAACCAGTACAACGAATTTAAAGAAGCACATTGAAATAAAGCATTCTACTATATCTTTAGTTTCAGAAAGATCATCGGCGCCAGATATGCAAGTAAGTTTTTTTTATCAAAGGATATTATGTACATACATACATACATACCTGTACATACATCTCGTCAAGGTGTGCAAGGTATGTACGTGTCAATAACATACTCAACCCATACAAATGTTTTTTAATGTTTTTCTCCGCACCTCCGACAAAATATACACAGGCACATATGTAACACATGTTTGTGATTTGAGGTACATCGATCGAATTTGAAATTAAAACTAGTTTTAACATTTTCACGAATGCATAATAGGACTTCATTGCGAATTCGCATTAGCAGTTTACATTAGCAGTTTATATTCACTGTGAATAAGAAATCGCATTCGCAGTTATAACTGCGAATCCAAATTCACAACTAAGCCCATCTCTAGTGCAATCTATTGTTGTCTGCCACTTAAAACGAAATGGCATTCCTAAGTCCTCCTCTCTTCGGTGTCCTGATATCTGATATTCCCAACTAATTATATAAATTAATTTAATTGTCAAATCGAAAACTGTTAAAATGAAAAAAAAACACTCGAACGGGTTTACATTTTCATCAATTTTTTTTTTTACATTCAAGAGGAATTTTCAAAACCAAAAAAAAAATGCAACAACAAACTTTTAAGTTCAATGGAAGTTAAATCAATAAAATTGATATTCACTCAACAAAAATGTGTAACAAAAAAAAAGAAGAAATAAACCAACAAGACCGACCAGTCCGCAGAAGACAATTATTACATTACCGATGGCACCGCCGGCCGCACCGGGGCAAAGCAGTTAAAACTTTCCAAGAATTTCTGATTTTCAAAAAAAAAAAAACACACAAACAACGAATAATTGAATAAAAAAAAAAAAAATAACCGTTAATTGAAGTAAAAAAATTCAATTTTATTTTACTTTCATTTGTGAGAGCGATGCGCGCGATATGGCCACCGCAGTTTACCTGCGTATAGAGATCAGAGTATCTCAAAACAAATAAAACAAAAAGTATCTTTTGGTCGTCATAAAACTTTCCATTTCGTTTATTTGTATCGCCGGCCGTAGAAGATAGAAAAATTATAAAAAAAAAACTTTTATTACTTCTCTTCTCGATCTAGAGATGATTTTCACAATAAAAAGATGCAGTGGTGCCCACAGATGGCATTTATTTGTTTAGATACTTGAAGCCAATTCAAGAATTTCGAAAAAAGAAAATAAAAAATTGTCATCATAATGCCGAACTGGTCATACTTACACATTGCTAATGACGACGTACAACCTGGGGCCTGTAACAGAACGCGACAAGTACTTGTATAGGACAAGTGAATTTTGACAACTTGTAAAAAATTGTGTAACACAAAACGACAAGACTGACAATTGTCGCGAGGAAAGATGACAAGTGGGAAATTTCTGTAACAGAATACGCCAAGTTTCAAGAAACACTTGTAGAATTGTGGCTCAATGATGACAGGTGCATTTTTTGTATAATATCTTTGAAAATTAAATACATAAAAATATAGAATTAAAATAATATTTAATTAAAATTTAACTTTTTTGGTTCCGAGTTTGATAGTGATGGTGATAGTGATAACTGATAACAGTGAACGTCGTCACAGGTTAAAAGTTCTTAAGCCAAGAATTAATTTTGATATTAGTTGAAAAATTTCACTTGTGTTAATCTATTGCACATAATGTTGCTGCCAGACTAAATAGTAAAATACGGTCCACTACTTAAAATAGAATTTTTTTTCCGCGTGATTTTTGCTGTTCACACTTGGCGAAGAATGCTGACAAGTCAAGGGAAATTAGTTCTTTTGACAAGTGCAACGGTTTGAGTTCTGTTTCAGAATTATTTTGTAGGTACTTGTCGACTTGTCATCTTCAGTTACAGGCCCCTGACAGTTGGACTGACTAACGATTAATCTTAAAGAGCCCTGTAAAATAAAGGTATGTCTGCATGTGTACATTGTACATGCATAGATTAGATTAGGTAAGCTCAGTGGGTTGACACTGAAAGATACCCATCCGGATCCATTGCGATGTCGATTCCCTCCTCGTTTGAATGACGGCGATTTAAAGATTAGTATACCAACCAGTATCCTAATTCTGGCAGAAAAATCTACCTATCTCTCTTATGTGGGAGAGATCTGGCCAGTAACTGAGGAAGTGAGGAAGTGAGGTGTGTCCTCATGAAATTCTTTGTCAATGGATCATTTGCAAAGATTATTGACGATGTAGCTGCTTGGTGTGGTACCGAAGTAGTTTGTAAATATTCCTACGAATTTGACAATGAGTTTCAATTTTTCATTAAAGGTAACAATTCACACTTATTTTCTCGTTAGACTTTTAGCTATATACTGGAAATGGTTGCCTATATATGTAGGTGCAGGATCACGGGGAATCTTTAGATGTCGATCCTAGATTGTTCGTCGCTCATTGGCCCTTTTACACTAAGCTATCAGAGAATGCAAAGAGAATAACCTCGCTATATGCATTGCACATAGGGGTGCCCAAACTTTCAGGCTTTGTGTTCGACTTCTCGTTTAAATTCGTTACGCGTGCTACCTAGTCATTATTTTTACTTGGAAGAAAATACATATAAATATATACACATCATAAGAAGGTCACTAGCCAGAATGGATAAGCCAAAATACTTGCGAAAGTTTGAATCCAGTTAAAGGACTATAAAGCCTTCACGGGAGTCCCATAAGGATCAGTATTGGGCCCCCACTTTGGACTATTATGTGCGACGGAGTTCTGCAAGTAACGCCACCAGGAGTAAAACTGATCGAATTCCCCGACGATATCGCCGTTGTTAAAGAATATTTGCGAGATACAGTCATCTACAATCGAAGCAATCAACCTCATCAAAAACTGACCAATATCCGGCGCCTAAAATAAGCAGATAACAAAACGGAAGCTGTCCTAATAATTAGCCGGAAAATGTGGAATACGTGGACATAAGGGTAGGAAGTCAAACTATCAGATCAAAAGGCTCTTTCAAATACCTATGAGTAATACTCGACGAAACTCTAAGCTTCGAGCCTCGCATCGACTATTGAGCCAAAAAGGTGTCAAAGCTTCAGGTAGCACTTTGTGGAGTACTGCCAAATATCGGAGGACTAAAAATCCAAGGAAGTAAGCTCAGTCCTATTATAAGCTACCCCAGTTTGTATGGGAGCCCTAGTGATAAAGGAATCAAGGAGAAAGATATCGTCAACATGTCGACTAAGCGCACTAAGGGTAATCAGTGGCTTCAGTGGCAGGGACCTTAACCGCCAATACCTAAAAACGTTTGAGTCGTTAAATATTCATTATCTTTCTTAATTCTGCAACGAAATGGTGCATTATATCCACTTCATCTTCATAATGAATTTTCCAAATAAGCATACGTGCTGCTGAATCGAATACATAGCTAAGGCAATAAAATCAATTCCCAAGAGTGCCAATAACCAATATTCTCGGTCAAACTCGGCATGACTTTCAACGATCTATCAACTCGTTGAAAATGTCTTTGGTGATGCACTGTGAAAACCATTACAGAACATGAAATCACAAGTAACCAACCAAATTACGCAAAAGATGCATCATGAAAGTGTCACAAATTGATTGTTAAGCCCGGGTATTATTTGTTACCAAAATTGATCTTCGTTAGCGTAAGCTTTAACTTGAAGCCGAGTTCCCACATTTTGTTGGCAGACAATGTATTCTGTGGCGATCAACTCTGAGACAGGTTTTTTCCTATATTACAACACTGAAGAGAGACGAATTTGTCTGAATCTTTTCGAGCACTAAGCTGATCAATTTATTACGCACTTTAGAAACCTGTGATCACGCAAATTAAAATCTTTTCAATTTGTTACCATCTTTTGGACAGACAGCACCAGCTAAGCATATTTTTCTAAGGGCTTAACAAAATCGCTGCTCTAACTGAACCTTGACGCAGGTGATTTGCTATTCGCAATCTAAATACAGTCAACGATTGAAAAGATGAACGCATTGAAAACCAGGCTGAAGCATGTTTTTTTATATGACATGTTTCCTAAAAGAAATTTCATCTGAACATGTGCATTGGGTTAAAAGAGAACACGAATTCATATAGTAACAAAAGTGAAGTTACTTTTCAGACTGACAAAACGACCACACGTCTCTATTTTCGAATGCTCGAAATCGACCCGTTCATCATTTGAAACCCTCGAATAATTACAATATTCCGTTCACCTTTTGAGCTGCATCGTTTTAAATACTCCATCTTGCGAGTATCTACTGTTAACCCTCTACAACGTATTGTAGACTACAGGCAACATACCGTTTCACCCTCCTAAATTCTCCAAGTAACTATTATGCTCATTCGTCTTATCAAGCATTGTAGAATGTCGTCTACACTCTGTTCTTTTAATCGAGTATAAAGGGGCCTTTACACGACGCAATATTATTAAATAATACTCGGTATTGCACAGTAATATTGACGTCATGCGGCCCTTACACCACGCAATATTTTTGCAAATGGTTGTTGAATTTAATGATTTAATGTAAAATACAAACAATTATTGGTAAACATGTTTGTGTTTAATGCAATGAAAATTCAATTTGCCTTAAATGGCCCTTACACGACGCAATATACTGCGCAATATATTGAAGAAGTTTCAAAAAATATTAAATTTTTTCAACATTACACAATATATTGCGCAAACCGAAATTATTGCGCAATAAAGCCCTTACGCTTACACGGTCAATATTATTTTTTTGTGTCTTGTTGGCTACAATATGCGGAAATCTTGTATGAAAACTGCGAATATTTGTACAAGTTATTATTTCGTTTTAAGATGGCTGACCAACTTCACCTTAATGATAACGAGATCAGCTGCGCATTCCAGGGTGATTCTGCAAGTGAAGATGGTCTCCACATTGCTGACGAAAGTTTGGCAGATCCTGATTTTGACCCGGATTGTGGAGAGCTGATTGAAGAGCTTTTGGGGGTCGAATTTGACATGGTAGTACAGTATTTAGTACAAAAAGATCCGAACAACACTTTTCGTATATCTGAGATAGAAATCCGTCATACATAGCTGTGGCATATATAATGTCACTGTTTCAGCTACCCAGAGTGATCGACCATTGGAGTTCCGTCCTGGGTACACATCTAATTCAGCAGACCATGCCTTCTAATAAATTTGAAAAGATTAGGCATTTTAATGACAACACTAAATGTCTTCATAGAAGCCACGCTGACAGGATCTAAATTACTTGCTATGTGCGATGTGTTACCATCTTGCCAAATGTCAAGCTAACCACAATCTTATAAAGGTAAGATCTTACGCAAACAGAGTAAGAAACTGTTTGGCATCACTTGTTGAGCTTGTACCGACTTTTTGAATATTTGTGATGAATTTCCGATTCCCCAAATATTATGACTACTTTCTATATTTACCGTAACAAGATCTTATATGTAAAAAAGGGTCGAAGCATATACACGAGATCAGCGCCCCGAACACCAGCCAGAAATACAACTACAACACTGATTCTGGTAACAAATTAGTAAATGATCAAAGTTGACAACTTGTCAAAGCTTTAAATGTTTGGCCAGTTACTTATCTATGTTTGGCGGATGGTTCCTTCACTGGGTGCCAGGCACAGAGACATTCCAGGGAAGCTGATGACAACAATACCTATTCTACCACATAAGACAAATATAGGTATCCCCCTTGCTACTTACAAGCTATCACTCAAACTTGACACAGTCAATAAAACTAATGTTGGGTGAGAAGATAAACGTACTTGACACCAGGCAGATCTGGCCTAGACTGGACCCAAACCGCTCCAAAAACCGTCTGTCTCTAAAAAGCCTACATGTTAGTACGATTATTGATGTCATCACAGGAAACAGCCTTATAGTTAAGCATATGACCCAGCTCGTCATCATTTCAAATGACTTCTGCAGAAGCTGCCCATGCCCTCCTTCTGCCTGAAGTCGAAAACTACACCTAGGTGAATACTTCTTCAGCGACCACAGTGACCTAGCACAAAAAGACTATTATTGTGTTCTTTTAACGTCCTGTAAGTCCGCTCTATATGTATCTTCACTGCAAGTGAAGTAGATACAAAAAGGTTGTTACCTTCGCTAAGTAGGTACATACTTGTTGTTTTCTAAGTTTTTTATTTATACTTACTTACGTTTTATATGTTAATGATTGTCTTTTGAAAATATTGGATATCCCTTGCCTATCTAATATTCGCCTTTGAAAGACTACACAATAAAAATTGTTGTAAATATATTCAAATATGTCAACTATCATCGGGTGTTTGCCTCCGCTAATTGTGTGAATTTTTCTGCTTTTGACATTCAATTTCACTTCGCTTGCCCATTCAAATGAGTTCTATGATAAGTGGCACATCTTGATCGATACGTTTGTGTTGGGGCTATTCCTCCCATATAGGTCAGCATGTCAATTATGAGAAAAAAAAATTCAAAAGAACTTCTTACAGACAACACCCAAGATCTATTCAACTCCTCTCGAGTGGTTCTAAAATTTCCATAGCACAGTCCATCTCTCAATGTCGTGGGAATATTCATTATTTTTCAATTTCTCCGATGTCCATCTTCTTCGCAATGATTGAGCACCAGAGCCTAATCAACAGCGCAATCTTCTATTGCTTTTTAAGGTGGCAGTTTTGACGTCCGACGACGGGCACAATATGTATGCGTTGGCATGCTTCCTACATGCACGCTCTCAAGTTAAACTCCACCGTCATAATCATCATCATCATCATCAGAATTTCCATTGCTAAAGCGATGACCTAAATGGAAGAAATGAGGTCCGATTGGGATATCGCTGGATGATTCACACTTTGATGTGGTAATTGACTCCCGGCACCACCACGACGACCGCGCTGCCACTGTCACCCGTCAGAACATCGATAGACTTGTTTTGAAAGAAAACGACTCTTTCAAGTTATGGCGTCGCGCACAACAAATTCATTGCATTCCACTTGTCCGTATCGGAAAGTTATGTAAATAGGAGTGGCATCGGATTTTTTTTTTTGTAGATTTCTCTGGATGATGTAGCAGATCCAGAACTTGTTTTCGGGGATAGCACAATTGAGATGGAAAGAGTCAAAGAGTCAAAGAGTGGGCTACTTACTGCGTGGACAAAACCATGTCCAAAAGTAAAAGTTACGAAAATTAATTGATTTGAAAAATGTTTGTTGTTGGCCTGAGCTGGAAGACGTTACAGGTGATACGATCGCCTGACCCCAATTTAAGTTTTCAAAAGTCACTGTGTTTTGAAGTCGTTAAAATTAATTAGGGGGCATAGTAATAATGACAGATGGATGTAGAATGGAATGGAATATTTTCATTACTTTGTAGATATACACGTTCTGTCCCACTTAGGAAAGATGCAGTGATACTAGCAGTGGTGCCTAATTTTAACCTTAGCTCAGTCGTAGACCAATGTGTTGTAAAACATGACTCTCGTAAGTCGTTTCTCTTTAATTTTTAAACGTGGCGTGGCTTAAGACTACCTTGAGGGCTGCTAGATTATAACAATTAACAATGGCAGTCATTTGAAACCCCGAACATCCTAGCAACTAGTTGGAAACTCAGAGTAAAGGTGGCATGGTACAATGGACTGCTTCAGTGTATAAATGCTCGCGAAAACTTATAGCTTAAAATCTTTGTATAGGATGGTTTGAAACAATTGGGTTGAAAGATGCTGAAAAGTCACTATCATTAGCAATTGCTTGTGAATCAGCGATTATTTCCCACTAACACATGGTTCCACCGCCACTCTGTCCAGTGATGTGTTTGCGCAACACGTTTTTTACCGAATGAATAGAAAATTCATGCAGTTCGGGGTTTTTGCACATCACTTCTCAATCGATGAGCAATAGGTACTTTGGTCGCAAAATATTAATTTAAAAGAAATCTGTACGTTTTAGACACAAGCTATGGTGTTTCTGCTCCAGCGATGGCTACCTATTCAAATTCATCCGGCATGCTGGTGCTAAAAATGATTCAGACATGAGGTATCAATCCCTTCTATTGAAACTGCCGACGACTTGAAGACATTCAAAAAGAATGGGCTTGACAAATTCGAATTCGCCCACGATTGGAGTTCCCAGCTAAAGATAGTGCACTGGAATGATAACTCTGTAATAACACTGGCCTCCAATAAATACGGCATGCAACCACTACAGCGGGTGAAACGCTACAGCCGGAAAAATATTCGTATCTGTGTATAATCGGCACATGAGTGGAGTTGATTTGCATGACAACACAGTGACCAATTCGCGAATCAACATACGTAGCAAAAAGTGGTATTGGCCACTCATTATTATATTAGCTCATGTGTTGTATATGCTTGGAAACTGCATTGTAAAAATAAAAATAAATAAATATACGGCGTCAGCAGTCCTATACAGAACCAAGCCTAGCTTCTCGCAACCATTTGTGCGTGTGTGTTGTTTTTTCCACGAAATGGAAGGGACCTACAATTTTTTGCCGACTCCGAACGGAGAGTTGAGAGGCTTCTCATGACAAATGATGCTCTCTGATTGCTTGTAAGGCATTCGAAAGAGGTGGCACCATGAAAAAAAGTTTAGGTATTTTTGCTGGGATTGAACCCGGGCAGCATGCGAGGAAGTCTAACGCACTAACCACCACGGCCACGGCGACCACGGAAACTGCATTATGCCATGCAAAATCATCAATATGTACCACAGGTGTCTCAAATTGAATTTCGTGCCGCTATCTGTGAAGTACTTCTGGTTGTCGAAGCACAGCGAGGATATTTTATTACTGAAGAATAGATCTCGACGACCGATGACGAAGAGACCCCTGAGGTCGAAGCACAAATACAAAAATAAACGAAAAAAATAACTCTACGCAAAATATTAAAGTTAGTGATGAGGCCAGGGGTCTTAGGTTCGTTTCCGTATTTTAATTTTTTATTTTTTTTATATGGCAGCACAATTTCGGATAGCATTTAATTTTCCCAAAATTATTGTTAATCGAACAGTGCTTTAAAATTCATCCAGTAGTTTACGAGTTAATCGGTTGAGAAGTTGAATTTTTCGACATAAAATTGAATTTTTCGACGTGAATTTCTCAAAAACTATACAAATTACGAAACTTCGCTATATTTTTCTTAAAAAAAATAGTTAATCACCTACGAACTATGATTTTTTCATATTTTTGACTTCAGTAGTTTCCGAGAAAAATGTGTCGCCCTTTTTGTATGATATTTTTCACACATTCTTGGCAATAACTCCCAAAGTTTCCAACGGAAAAAACTAAGCAGAATATTTTTGGAATCTTTGTTTCGAGCCCTTTCGAATGATGTCGCACATGATGATATATATTTTTCGGAACTTTTTATTATTATTTTTTTTTTGAGATAACATTTTACCCACCTTGTTTCACAATATTTTTAAGTATTATGTTGTCCATGCATGTGGACCACCGTAATGTATAAGTGTGCCGAATATCAAGTTTCTAGGAAGAATGGTTCTTGTTGTTTTTATCGTGACAGGCATTTTTGAGTTAGAGCGAATTTTTATAATGGTCCCGTATTACCATATGGGTACGGAACCCTCGCTCTTAGATAGATCGACTCGCATACCCATACTGAAAATTAATGCATCCAGGAGACGAGCTGCTGTATCAAATCCAGTAAGAGAAGCGCGCTTATTTTAAATACGGCAATATGCAACTACATAAAAGTCGCGCGGGCAAACACCCCCTATTAGACAAGATTCTAAGCCATTCATTCAATCTATACTATCGTATAATAATGCTTTGCAAATAACTTCATTTGGCAAATGGTGGAGCAAGGCTTTATGCCAACTTTTAAGGTGCAAGGGCAAGTGGGTACACTTAGCTGGAAGTCTCCTTCCAGTAGACAATTTATTACAAATACAAATACATACAAATAGAATATTTTTGTATGAGCTGCGAAGCTGGTACATCAGCTAGTTTTTTAATATAAAAATTATTTACTATTCGTGGTAAAGAAACAGCTAATTATAATAATTATTATGATGAAGGGAAGATAATTATATATTATATACACTGCGACCAGATGGCTAGACACGAGCAAAATAAATTTAAAGACCCAATGCTCAACTGGAACCATTTCATGCATCCAGATCGCAGCAGAAACATATCATTCTAAAAATTTAATTTGTATTTGGAAGAGGGGGTTACTCCTGATGGAGTAAAGCGGGAATTGTTTTTTTTCTCAAAACTAGACAACTCTTTTTAGAATTTTTTTTCTACCAGCCCCAGTTGCACGTAACATTATCTTGAAAGAATGAAAACACAATCAAAGGTTATTCTACCTTGAACTCAGCGAAATCTAGACAATGAAACACGAAACATTTGTCCACTAAAGGAACTTCAACAACTCTTTTGTCCCAATTTTGCAAAAACATTCGTACCTCCATAGGACAGGCTCTAGCAAAGCCAACATTTTTGACCTCGAAACCTCAAAGGAACACCATTGTAGGGCAGTGGTTGTCATAGTCATTCTCATTATATACCCACAAGAGGTAATGCCGCGCTATGGCCAGGCCACTAACAGTCGTGACCGCAACATTGGAGTTGGCATTTCTACGTGACATGAATTTCGTGGCCAAAGGCCGCCACAACAAAAGACATTCCGTGCAGTAGCACAACACAAAAGTGCAGTACACTCGTACATAAACAATCCACAAGTACCTACTCCCCCAATGAACATTTTCAATTCAAGTTCATAGAAGGCGTGGATCTACTCACAAACAAGGTTAATACCAATCAACGTCAAATGCAGCAACAACTTTTCACTTTGCAAATTGTCGAGTATCTTTAAACGCATCTGCGTATCTGCGGGTAATTTTCTGTATCTAAGCCAATTGAATAAATAGATTTCGCCAAGATACGAAAATAAAATAAAGTATCTTAAACGACTTGGTGGATTAAACTAGTTAAGATTGTTGTATCTAAGCCTCATCGGAAGTCTTAGCTGACTGACAATTGGATTGCTGCTGTTTTTTTTTTTTTTTTTGCAATTTTGTCAGATTGAACACCGCGCCGTGTGTTTGGTAAGTGAAATCTTAAAGATATCCACTCCATTTAATGATGACAGATGGATTGAAAACACTGTAAAAACTTGGTCAAGTAGATAGAAACACACAGATACTCGTAAAACACATGACAACTCTCAGTTTATGCACTCGTGTCTCGTGTGTGTGCTCGCTGCTTCGTCTTGCGTTCAGAGAAAGTGAGGCTGCTGATGATGATGATGATGGTGGACTTTAAACACTCAAAATGAAATTACCAGTGCCTAAGTGGAATGCAATTTTGCTTTTTAAGTGTTTATTTATATTTCTCCATTAAAGAATCCAGTGTTTTTGTTTTTGTTTCTTTTTTCTTCTTGTTCTTATTTCGCAGTCACTAGTCAAAAGAGATGACATTTTAGATTAACGATTAATGTTATGAGAAGTCCGACTCTGAGTCGGAAAATGGATCTGATAAGGAAGACATTTTCGTGTTTTTTTTTTTAGAAATCGGATGTAATTAATTCAGAAATTAGCTTTTATGTGTATGTTTTGATTAGTGGGTCAGTTGGGGAACAGGTTGGATGTTGGAGGAAAGTGAATGCCATAGCATTCGGGAAATTTACTCTGATTTGTCAGAGCTCTGGAACAAGTGTGGCTATTTTGATCGTTGGAAAATGGACACAAAATGTCTTGTAAAACGGTACTTTAAAAGATATATTTTAAGGGGAGCAGAGAGCCAAAAAAGGCAAGGAAAGGAGTTGTATCGAATGTTTTTTGTCAGTCGCCTTACTTTCGCGATTTGAGGTTAATGTAACGAGTACAAAAAACAATTTATATTATTTCGGTTGTTTGCAATGCATAGTATATGCTCAACATCGACGAATTGGCTAGAACGTCTCACCATAGACAGTTGCAACTTTGAGGTAGTAAAGGACTTTGTCTACCCCAGCTCTGCATCACGTCAGAAATCAAACGAAGGATACTCTTGCCAATCACTGTTTCTTTGGGCTTAAAAGTCAATTGAGTAGTAAAGCCCTTTCCCGATCAACTGAGGAGACGGAAATAGTCGGTCCCGTTGTTGAAGGGGTTTCTAGTTGAGGACTTGATCCAACCCGGTCTGTAGCGCCACCAAACTAAATTAAAAGTTAAGTTTGGGTGGGTGTGGGGGCCGATCTTAGTTAAAACACTGATGGCGAACCAGTTTATACTGTTTCAACCTAAGGTATCCCACTCAGATAGGTTTGACTGCAAAAGGTAAACCTTTGATACAAACAGAGTCGTTTGGGGTAAGAGTGCGCAGCGGGTAAGAGCACGCATTGCCATTTTCTCCATCTGTGAAAGAATTAGCAGAAATCGCTAAATGAGAAAATGTGTGCTTCACTAACCGCCAATGATGAACAGCTTCTACGAAAATTTTCCAACTAATAGCACAAAGAAAATCAACAAGGAAAAAAAAAGCCGGAATTTGTTAAAAAAAATCGTTAAAACTTAAAAGTGTGTCAGAAAAGCGTGGCTACTCGATACCCCATAAGTAGTATGTCCATATGTAGGCATAAACAGTGTATATGGTCATGTGTGTTCGATTTAGGATACAATTTTAGTGGATAATATTATTCGTTCTTAGATTTTCAATACAATGACAAAAAAAGTAGCGTCTAGGGAAAGAGTGCGTAGTGCTTTCTTACCCAGTAACTTTAACTTTTTATAATAATAATTTTTTTTAGGCTATTACCTTCTATCGAAAGATGCAACGAGCACATCACAGTCCTAGGCGGTAGGTGGTAGCTCGTAGCTGAACTATTTGTCCGTCCAGAAAAATGCCTCGTATCTACCAAACACAAACTGAAAGGAAATTGATTACCCAAAGGAAAATCTGCGAGGCTAGGGAGCTTATTTAAAATGGAAGCAGCCTATGAAACTCTACCGAAGAACTTGGTTTGATCGAAAGCGCAGTTTCAAACCATTTCAACTACGAACACTGTGATTTAAACTGGTTGCGCACTCTTACCCATACCTTGGTGCACTTTTATCCTGACCTCGGCGCAAGAGTGCGCAACTTGACTTACTTTGGATTTTTGATCAAAACATATGAAACATTTTTTTTGTTAGTTTATTTATTTCATAACGACTAGCTTATAGACAGTAAGATATAATATCTTATAATTGAGTGATAAGTACACAATATAAAAACAATAGAAAAAAAAAACATATGATTGGAAGAGAAAGCTACTAAATGAGCTATTAAATGAAGAATTCAAGTTAATTATAAAAAGAATGTAAACATAATAAAAAATTTACAGAAGCTAAGCAGAAAGAAAAAAGAATAAATAAATCCAAATTTCAAGAATTTAAGGAGTTTGAAAATAGATACGTTCTGAGTTCATTTTTAAGTTTAGTTGAGTTAGTTATCCTTCTGAGAGTGCGGGGCAAGGAGTTCCACAACCGTGTGGCGTGAATGAAAAAATGTCGCTCAGATATTAAACAAGAGTCCCGGGGGGGAATCAGTTGTGCAGATCTGTTTGATGAGATATAAGCAGGTTGATGTGATAAAAGAATGTCCGAGAAAAGGCTAAGAGTTCGAAACTGTAGTAGGTGATCAAGGGTCATATTATATAGTTGCCTAGAATATCGCGAAACTCGATCAAATGCAATTAAAGGCGACATTAAGTTTCCTCCTGGATACAGAGCTACAATTTGAATAAATTCCACAACCATACATAAGGACTGGAACTGCTAGAGTTTTAGCTAGTAAGACTCGCGTTTTGAAGGGCGTGAAGGAGTGGGTAGCCCAAAGTGTTCGGATGATACCATAAGTCTTCCCCACTACTATATTTATATGACTGTCCCAAGTTAAATGGCGATTGAAAGTCATACCAAGATTTCTGACAGTTTCTACATATTCAATAGGGGCATCGTCAAGAGTGATTGTAGGAAAATAAGTCAGATCTAGGGGCTTACGCGAGAACACGATGCACTTAGTTTTTGTTTGATTTAATAGCAATCCATTTCGATGTGACCATTGCACTATATTAGCCAGATCTTCATTTAAGGAGTGTACAGCGTGCTCTATTAAACCCAGAGGACAACTTAATAGGAGCTGAACATCATCAGCATACATATGCATTGCGCTATTCTTAATAAAATTGGGAAGATCATTGACATATAAAGAGAAAAATAATGGCCCTGAGGAACACCACTAACGATTGGTAGAGGGTCCGATAGAGATTGATTGATTGATACGGCTTGAAATCTGTGTGTTAAGTACGAGGACACTAACTTTACCGCGCAGGGCGAAAATTTGTAGATTTCAGACAATTTGCGACACAAAAATGAGTGGTTAACCGTATCAAATGCCTTAGAAAAGTCTAGTAAGACTAAAAAAGACACTTTGTCCCTATCAATGGCTTGGCGAATATCCTCAGAGATACCTATAACAGCAGTGGTACAGCTATGTTTTTGTCGGAAACCAGATTGCGTGGAGGATAAAATATTGTAAGTGGAGAGATGACGACTAATTTGCTTCTGAAGGATCTTTTCAAATACTTTCGACAAGAATGGGAGAATAGATATCGGTCTGAATTCATCACATTTCGATGATTTTGGAACTGGAATAATTTTGGCCGATTTCCATTGCCTTGGAAAGATCCCAGTAGTTACCACTGTGTTAAAAACGTATGTTATGATCGGTAGCAATATGGGAAAAAAAAAATATTTTTGTATAATTTTGTTCCTAAATAGCTACCAAATAATAGGCTCTTTTGTTTGTTGGAAGTTTTTCAGAATTTAAGCCTGAAATCCAAAATGCGCACTCTTGTCCCGAACGACTATACACTATTATTATAATGATTGGTGCAGGTAGCAACAAGTAAATAATATAAAACAACTGTGCAAGTAACGCTGCCCACTGTAATGTGCACCTAAAGCAGACGTATAGTAAGTTGTTGATGCATAGATCGCAGTTGCTGTCAGTGTTCAAACTAGCAATCGTATTGAAATGAATACAAATCGCTTTGCCACGGAACTGGAAAGAACTGGACATATTCAAGAAATTGGTTAGGTTCCCAAATGTTATTTCAGATTTGTAAATATTCTGCGTCGCGTTTATTTAAGTTTAAACAATAAACTCCAAATTCCCAAAAAAAAAATCTACACAATTACATCATCTGAGTATTTCGCTGATCTTTAATTTGATACACATATTAAGGAGGTCGGGAAGATAACGGTAATCCACCATCTAAGGGCGTCCGCCATATTAAATTTACAACGTCATAAAATATACTATATTGTTATGTGACCGGACTCATATACGTGTGCAAAGTTTCAGGATGATCGGATATGTGGAAGTGGGTATAAAATCAATTCCCAGATTTAGCCCTCACAGAAAGTGAAGTTAATATAAAGCTTGTAAAAACTAAAACCCGATTACGGGAAACACTTACTAAAAAGTACGAAACAAGACGAAACGAAATCTTGATGTTTAGAGTATAGCCGTGGTCGCACACCTATGCGCGAGTTTAGGAAGGTTTATCCTGACATTTTGCAATACAACTGTGAAAACCGTAATCAATTCCGTGCTGTGGTTTTTTAGACAAATCAGGGCAAAGTCCTTGCAGTCAAAAAAAATTAAATTTTTACTATAGTACAGTACTTCGTCTAATAATATTAGACCCAAGCAAAAAACAATGTTAAAGTGGTTGGTATTTTAAAGTGCGTATTGAATATGGCAATTTTTTAACCTTCACATTGTCGCCAATAAAAAATTCTTAATCTTACCTACCTACATTTTTTTGCCGACTCCGAACGGCGAGTTGAGAAGCTTAATCGTGACAAATGATACTCTTTGATGCTTGTCAGACAATCGAAAGAGGCGGGCACTGTGAAAAACTTTTTTAGGTGTTTGCGGCGGGATTCGAACCCAAGACCGCTGGCTCAGTAGTCCGACGCACTAACTACTTGCGCTACGGTGCCCACATACATATGTTTTGTATGGAATTTTTATTTTTCTTCAATTAAATATTTGTTATTTGTTGGTGATTTGTGTTTTGCCGTGCTTTATTTGTTTCACAATTCAATGCAGTTGCGTTAAGGGACATTGTGTCCGAGGAGACGTAAATTAATCACCCCTGTGATCAATTCCGACTGGATTGAAAACGCAAACCGATTTCAAAAACGGACGAAATGAAAAAGGGTGTGCTGAAATTCGCCCGAAATGAAACAAATTCGAAATAGGGGAAATCGATCGTCGTTGAACGGCTACATAATTGCGTAGGCAGCGAAAACAAGGGTTGAACAGACAGCACCAAATAAAAGGATTTCAGTTGCAGTGGAATTGCTGCGTAGAACGATCGTCAGTGAGACGGCGGCATCCTTTCTATTCACACTTCCATGTGTATCGATACAAAAAGTAGTAAAACTCAAAAAAAAAGAAAAAAAAAAGCAATAAAACTCAATCGTGGCAAGACATCCTCGAGGAAAAGAAAATATTTGAATGGAAAAAAATCCTGCCTTACAAACTAAAGAAAAAAAAAATAGATTTGTCCTACTCTAAAAAGTAAGTGGAATTGTTCCCCTACGAATTTCAACTAGAATCTCTTATTCTGTTTTACCGACAAAAAAAATTCCGACTCGCTGTTTTGGTAAACCCCTTGCCAAATCAGGATATTTTGCCATGATTGATTTTGGTTGAAATTTATATGTTTTCCCCTAAATTAGGAAGAAATAATTAATATTTTATGTATAAATCTTCTTGAACATACATTTTGAGTCTTCCGGATTCAATTTCACCAACACGAAACCGAACGAATTAAAAACGTCAATTTCTTTGAATTTTTCAATTCCGACCGATTCTCAGCACACCCCTAATTCGTTCGAATTCGAAGAAATCCGAAAATCATCACACCAAAACTGCGAAAACGTAACGGATTGGATTTCGACCGAAAATCATCACAGGGGTGAAATATTCAAAAAAATCCGTAAGTAGGTAGGTTATTTTTTGGGAGTGAAATTCGTGTTCATTCAAATTATAAAGTTTTCTTATCTGTTTAGTTCACTGGTTGGGGTTGTCAGACTTAAGAAGTATTTGGGTTAGTATATCTACCTAATTGATTTTTAGGGTTTCGTACCCATATAATAATACGGAACCATTATTACTTCGCTCTACATCTAAAATATCTATGTATATATTCTTGTATAAGTATTACGGTGTCCACATATTTGAGACAACTTATCATTCTGTATCGATACGGAAACTAGAACATAGCTTACAGATCTGTTCCAAAAAATCATAATGCATGTATGTATACATATGCACATAAATGTATGTATGCATTTAGAAACATCCTCACAAAATAAGCTGTAGTTTGCATCATTTTTAGCTATCAAAAATAATAAGACGTTTTATCATTCGTCATAATTTGGTGTATTTACTAAGAGCAAAGATACAATATTATTTTTCTTTTCGGTAATATGTTTTATAAAAAAATTTAAGAGTACGGAACTCTTTTAGTGCGAGTCTGACTCGCGCTTGGCCAGTTTTTTTTTTTGCTAACAGTTTTACATTCCGCCCAATACGTAAATAGCTCAATAGCTCAACTTCCAAGAGCTATGAGCCGCATTCGAAAAAAAGTGCTGTAGAATGCATACTAGGTTAGAAATCTCAGTCTAAGAGCTACTAGAACCGTGGAATATTCCTTGCAATCTGAATGATTTGATGGGTCGAGATGTACCTGACCGTCGCATCCCCAATGATTTATGTGCTATACGGACTCTAGAAAAGTCTGCGTCCAGTGCAAACGTATAGTTTGCCAAGTGCACATCCTTACAAAAGCAAAATGTAAATATGTATTAGTAACTATGTTATCAACCTATCCTATGTTAGAATTAAATAGAATCTATAACTAGATATGCAAATAAGTAATGCCTTTTTTACTTCATAGCGATAAATAAACCTGACCGATCCATATGATCAGACAATATTTTACTATAATATGTATGTATGTATGTATACTATGCATGTACAATGTACATAATACATAAACCTATGTATATTGGCTATTTAATTGTGAAGTAGAAGAAATAGTAACAGGTAAAAACCACCTTAAAACTGGTGAAAGAACATAAGTTTTTATAAAAAATAAGTTGGAAGCCTGTAGCGTAGGTATTTTTTTATTGGGTATTTATTTTTTATTTGGGCCCTATATGCTTTTATTTGACACAGCGTGTTTTAAAAACAAGATTGAACCATATTTCTAGTTGATAAAACCAGTCTTAGGGCCGATTTTTCAATAGTCAGATAAACCTCAGATAAACATCAGATAGGACTTGTCAGTCAGATAACAAAAAATTCGATTTTTCAATAGGCGAATAGCAGTTATTCTAGGAATATAATAGATATCTGTCGAATAAAGTTATCTGTCCGATTATGAGCTAGATAAACTTTAACTGGCTGTTTATGAACTCTAAAAATTGAGTTTTAAGTGACAAAAAATGGATATTTTTTGATATTTACGATGATTTTGTTATTGAAGAGGAGAATAAGATATTCTAGAATATCTAGAATTGGAAGATGTCGATTTCAAAAGAAGCATGATAGTCTTATATTTTCAAACTCTGCTCTTAAATACCATTCCGATAATGGTTCCTGTGGAAATGGAATATTAACTGGGGATAGTGGATATTTCCTAAACCATTATCTTCTTATTTCGTATAATAAACCAAAAGCAGCAAGTCAACGCTTGTACAATGAATCTCATTTAACCCTAGAAGCATAAACTACGTCAATTTGACGTGTGCTCTCGGAATTATTAGTTGTCTCGCTTTAGCCGATGCGCAGATCGGGATGTACCCACGGTTGCCGTTTTGGTAGAATCCTACCAAACTTGGTAGGTTTTTTCAGCTTTGGTAGGTTGGTAGGCTTTAATTCGATTTGGTAGGTTTTGATGTGTAAACATTTAAGCGCGTGTTAGCAAAATTTCTAGTGGAGTAATTCCGCGATTTTGCATTCGGGGGCGGAATACCGAACGGTTACAAAATTTGCAACTCAAATTTCATTGCAGCGCGATGAAATATTGACATAGTGATTGCTTATGTTCTTGGTCAGCTTTTATATATTATTATTATTATTATTATTATTATTATAATTTATTAACATATGATTACAAGTCTTGTTTAGTGTACATTTCAACTTTGTCAACTGGAGATGTGCAAGATTGGCATCAGTGTCAGCATGTTCGTAGCCTTGAATCCCTACATGACTTGGGACCCACATTAGCCTTAGTTTGTTAGGGGCTCTAATGATGCAGTCTCTGATTTTGTTGACCGTTTCCGTATTGTGGTTTGGATTTTGGATTGCATTGAGTACTCTGTATATGATTCTCTTGGTATTAGTGCATTCTCTGTTAATCCGCCATCATACAAATTTTGCATAGAAACTATGGCAATTTCAGACATTTTACGAAAGAGACCACTAGCAGTCCATTTATGTAAATATAATAATATGTAATCAAGAAAATTGAAAAAGAAATTTACCTACATATTTTGTAAGCGCTCGGCTACACTGCACACATATACAAAAAACGTATGTTTACACATCAAATTTCACGAGGATCTGGTACTCACGCCTTTTTTTCACAAGCGGGTCAATATTTTCCCTTTTTAATTTTTTTTTTACTTTTTAAAATGTGCTAAAAAATAATTGAGTTCGACTGATATAAGGAAAATCATTGAATAACAAACTGGCAGATATTCGACGATTGAAAAATAGCAAATACTTATCTGGCAGATAAACAGTCGAATATATTTATTCATTAGATAGTAAACTGACTGTTTATCTGACTATTGAAAAATCGGCCCTTAAACGCAAAAATATTCAAAAAACATTTGTCCCATCAATGTGTGACGTAATCATTCAAAATTACAAATTAGACAAAACCTGTCGCAAAATGTACCCAAATTACTCCAAATAGTTGTACAAAAAATGGAAAAATGTTAAAAGTTATAATATAACCCTGATTTATAAATTTGAAACATATTTTCAAAATCGTTGATTTGTTTCCTTGATTTGGGTCTAATAATATGGCGAAGTACTGTTGGTAAAGGATGTTTTACCCTAGCTGAAAGTGAAAAATACCTTAGTTTTAGCAAAAATTGCCTTAGGTAATTTTGCACAAATTAGGCTATTTCTAAGGCAATTCTACACAGATGAAGTGACATTGGATTTACCTTAGTAATTCAAGGCAACGTGCCTTAGAACTAAGTATATTCAAAATGACCTTGAGACTAAAGTAACTTAACAATCGTATGTTGTTGGAAAAAATATTTCTATATTTTTACAGCCTATCCTAAATCGCTCATACTACATTTACAAGAAGCACGGTTGACTTGTTTGGCATCTAATAATGATGAACGAGAAATAAAATGATACCAATCAACTGAAAATGAACCTTTACCAAATTTTTGCAGCAAAACTGCTAAAAATTTACACTACATTACATTTTTAAACTGCTATACACATACATACGTACGAACATGTGCTTGTGGCTTTGAAATTTCCAATTAATTTGGAATAATTATTTATCCGGGAAATTCCTTTCACTCAATCGGATTGCTTTGGAAACACTTCAAGGATATTCTTGCTATGCGAACAAAAAGTCAACTGAACAAAAGGATTTCAAGGGAATAATATCGAAAGAGACTTGTAAGTCACCAAGGATACTCGTGCAAATGTGTAATTCCCATTGTGCCCAGTTTCAGTACTCTTAACATAAACATCTCAATTACTCCTTGCAGCCTTCGACACAAGAATGTGGTGGTAAGAAATTCCTTCGAAACAGGCAACAGAATGCGTAAAAAAAGGAAAACTCGTATTTGTAAGGAGGAGGGGGGCGAATGTGTAGGTACTAGAAAGTAGCTTTGACAATGAAAATCTTTACCTCAGGAAAAATTCCGCACAAATTAGGAACTCGCGGCAGTGAGTAGAGATAGGAAGATGATATCAGCGTAGGAGATATGATATCCCGTTGACTATCCAAAAGGACAAAATCCAATAATGATTAAGTTCACGTTGAAATGAAATGGGCGAAGTGCGCTTAAGGCCTGCGATGGAGCGTAACTATGCAAATCAGGTTTGAACTCGATTAGACAGATACACGGGTGTTGCGATACTCTTCCTTCTTTTTTTTTTGGCTTTTAATCAACTGAAGTTTGATACTTTGATACTATCGGTAATCTGTGGAGGATTAAAATGAAGGTGGATGTGGATGGCTCAATCTGCTTCAAATCAGCCAACTTGAGGGCAATTTTCGATAAAGCACTGTTGAATGACTCACTGTGGTAACACATTTTATAGTAGGGTGATTTTTGCTGATGAGATTCAACAAAGGACTGTTTTTAGATCAGGTAAATTGACCAAAAAGTAAATGAGTCAATAATTTGGGGTATTTGCGTCAACCACAAGCACTTCTCTGCCGATATTTGGCTACGAAGAAGTCTGATTGTACTTTGTATGTCAGATAGCCAAGCAACTATAAAGGCAATAAGGGCTCAGATCATCAAAGCAAGAATTGTCTGGGAATGCGTAAAGAAACTAAATAGACTGGAGAAATCAAAAAACGAGCAGGGCACCTGAGGTAAGAAGGTAATGAAGAGGTGGACAAACCTGCAGGGAAAGGAACCGCCATACCCTCCGTGGGTCCCTGTTTGGCACCATAGAGGATGAGCTCCTATCACTGGAGAAGGTAAACAGGACTAAGTCCTGGACAGAAACTCAGGTCCTAAGACAGGCAAAGGAACTTTTGGGTAAATACAATCTGAAAACGTTCAAAGCTTGCATTAGCCTGGACAAAAACAAACTCCGCATCCTGACTGCGTTCCTTACGGGGCATTATAAACTCAAGGGACATCTCAGGAAGCTACGTCTATCAGATGAAGATTCATGCAGATTTTGCCATAAGTTCAGTGAAAAGATTCAAGTCCTTGGGTAAATACCAAATTACATCAGAGGATCTACCACTCCTATTGCGAAATTGGTCTGGAGGAGGTGATATGACCCATGGAATTTTCACCTAGACAAGCTCTCTCTAACCGATTCCAGTAGGAATAATGACGAGAAGGATGTTCCTTCATCTGGGGCTTGTAGGGGGCACAATAGATTGGTCACGGTGCATCTCACCCTTCAATAATAATAATAATTGTACTTTGGAGAATCTGCTCTGATATTGTTTTTATTTCAAATATCCCCTATATTATCCAACTGTACGGCAATCACAGACAACTTCAGCACGAATTAAGCCACCAAATCAACTGAATCAATTGACTTAAGATCCAAAAGATCAGTCTGAGAGCTACCGCCCGATCGCTCTACCCAGTGATGTGTATAAGATTTTTGAAAGGCTGATATAAAACAGAATGAAATACGCCATCATCGCAGTAGTACCTATAGAGTAGATCCGGGCGTAGTTGTTCGGACCAAGTACTAGCGCTGACGACCCATATTAAAGCAGATTACCAGGCCAAACTCAAAACATGGGTGGTATTTATCGACCTAACCTCAAGACTTCAAGTTGTACCATGCACGAAGATGGCCACCATCCTAAACAACATGCTTAGCGAAAGATCATTCCAAGTCTTCCTGAACGATGATCATAGTTCACTCAAAACAATGGACTCCCTCAAGGATCAGTGCTGTCACCTCTGCTTTTGAACTTGTACACTCATGATCTCCCAAGTACAGAATCAAGAGAATTTGCATACGCGGAAGACTTCGCCATAGCCACACAACGCCGGTCCATGTTTGAAACCGAAGCAATACTTACGCAGGTCTTTGACACACTATGTTTGTACTTCAGAAAGTGAAGACCGTATGAGCAAAACGGAAGTTACATCGTTCCATATACATAATAAAATTGCCAATACACAACTGTCGGTCAAATTTAATGACGCTCAGCTTATTCACAAAATATTTTGTTATCTATTTTAAACAACACCTCACTTATACTACAGCGAAACTCAAATCCAGGTAACATCATACAAAAGCTGGCCTCAACACCATGGGGTCTTCCCGCTAAAACACTCCACCTTACTTCCTTGGGGAGGTGGGAGGCGCCGAATATTGCGCATCTGTCTGGCTGAGTAGTGCTCACACTAACAAAGTAGAAGTGCAGCTAAATACTTCAATAATTACAGGAACTATTAGTTCTACCCCATCGAGGTTTCTACCAGTGTTGATCAACATCCTCTCAGCATACCTCCGCCTCCGTGTCAAAATGCCTTACTGCAGGAGTTGGAGAAAGGACTACAGAGTGATGTAATTTATACTGACTTCGCTAAGGCGTTTGACCGTGTTAATCACAAAATTTTGATTTCCAAACTGAGCAGGTTTGGGTTTCATTCGAGCCTTCTACAGTGGATCCGCTCCTACCTTACGGATCGAATTCAGTATGTTCGCATCAACGATATATATTCGTCACCAGTTTACGTTACCTCTGGAGTGCCTCTGGGCAGTCATCTGGGCCCTTTGCTTTTTCTGTTATTTATTAATGACATTCCTGACTTGTTTTTAAATTCACAATGTCTTATGTTTGCTGATGATGTAAAATTGTTCCGACATATTCATTCTGAGCATGATTGTCTTCTTCTACAAGAAGATCTTGAGAGACTTTCTATGTGGTGTCATATTAATGACCTTCACCTCAACGTCTCTAAATGTCAAAGTCTTTCTTTTTGTCGTAACCTGTCCCCGGTGTTATTTACGTACGCGATAGATAATATCCCATTGTCTATTATCTCCTCCAAAAAAGACCTGGGAGTCATATTTGACAAAAAACTGAGTTTCTGTAGGCATATCGAGTTTTTGGTTGCTAAAGGTAATTCAATGCTGGGGTTTATTTTGCGAAACTCTAAAGACTTCAATGATCCGCACACGCTTAAGTGTCTTTTCTTTGCATTTGTTAGATCCAATCTCGAATACTGTAGTATCATATGGAATCCTTTTTATGAAGTCCATTCCAGTAGAATTGAGAAGATCCAAAAACGCTTTACTAGGGTTGCCGTGCGTAGATTACGTTGGAATGCCTTCGTACGAGACTCGATGTAAATTATTTGGTATCCTACCACTGTTCAAGCGTAGACAATTTTTTTCAATTATGTTTGTTCGTGACTTAATAAACAATCATATCGATTGCCCCTCATTATTATCATTAATTGGATTCTATGCTCCATCTAGAGTGCTTAGAAACCGTCTTCTTTTTTATGTTCCATTTCATAGAGTTAATTATGGTTGTAATGAACCTATTACTAGATGCCTTAGAGAGTCTAATAATTATAGTAGTTTACTAGATTTCCATTTAAGTAGGGAGTCGTTTAGGAGTAGACTTATTTTGGCTTTAGGTTTTGGTGGTAGTTTTTAAGTATTTAAGTATGTATATATATATATATTGTAATAGGTAATCTAGCGAGAACAGTAGATGTTCTCATTTGATGATGAAATAAATAAATAAATAAATAATAAACTAAATACCAACAAAACTTCTGTGAATCATAAGCATGTGCAAAACTTTCATAGTACATAACTCTCCAGTTATCCAGGACACCACCCATAGAGTTAGTTGAAACCTAACATCTGAGTCTATAACTTAACTCCAGCAACTTCAGCGAGACGGTAGTATAGAAGATCGAATGGAGTTCCTCCTCCAATAAATTATCATACAACCGTGCTAGCCGGACACGTGACCACCGAATGCGACCTCCGAAACTACCACGGCGAACCAATCGATTTCATCACTGTCTCTCCCGCTGCTATCCAATGGCTACAGAATCTTGCCATTCAATTATGAATCATTCTGCAATTTCTATAACTCTATCTGTAATATATTATAGTCTTTCACATTTATGTTTTGTATAGTTTCTATGTGTATTAAATGTTTATTTGCAAAAAAACAAAAAAAAACGATTCAAACCCCTTCAAAGTTCATTGCTACTTTAATAACATGCAATCTGTCACAATACACGGCAACTAAAAATAAATTAGTTTGATATAGTTTACATATTTAATGAATGTTTATGGTTTTTTTGTTTAGCACGTATGAAAGTAAAACCGAAGTTATTGCATAAGTTCACCTCTAATAGGGGTCATTAGAATTGTATCTTAAATTTGCATTTGTTAATCACTAACAAAACACTTAAATAATTTATGCAATTATATAAAATTATTGGCTAATTATATGTCATTTGATTGTTATGTAAATTATATAATTAAAACATTCTAACTGCTTACGGGTAATAATAGAATGAATTTATTTTTCAATGTTATACAGCATTTTATGTTAATTTATATAACGGCGTAGTAGTTAATCCATTATTCATTTAATTAGATTTGTTCTTATCTGTTCTAAATACATATTTATAGAGCGATCAGAAGAAAATTAACAAATTACCTATAGCGCCATCTATGCAATATACAGTCCAATTCACTTCATTAGACGCGCACAACTTGTTTCCTTAAATCTTGATTTGTTTCCCCTAATTTGAATCAATAAGCAAATAATTGCATTCAACAGAAAAGTGAACAATTTCTCTGTAAAATGACATAAAAAAAAATTTGGTGAGAGATACCTAACGGTACTTTTGCACTCTTTTTCCTCAATAATGTCAAAACTGCAGCATTTTTTCGGTTCACTTGATTAGACGCACGGGTAAATTTAGTTAATAGAGAAAGAGTAATCGAGCAAACTGCAGTGAAATATTAATTTGTGATTAAAGGAAGTTTTGGCTTTTACTTAAGAAATAAATGGGCAAAAAAAATGTTAACCTTGGAAAAAAGAGCAAAAATAGATGCCTACCATTCGAAAGGTCTTTCAAAGCGCGAGATAGCCCGTAAAATAGAGCGGAGTGAACATGCTGTGCGACATTACATTAATAATCGCGATTCCTATGGGAGCAATTATAAAGAAAGAATTTAAACAGTGTTAACGCCTCAGGACAAGCGGAAAGCTCAGAGGTCAGCATCCAATTAGGCTCACTCTACAAAGAACATCAGGGCATTAGCTGTGGTTAAAAAAATTAAATAAATAAATATTTGGCTTCAGCAATCCTAGGTAGAACCAAGCCTAGCTTCCCGCAACCATTTGTGTGTGCGCGTTATATTTTTGCACGAATGGAAGGGACCTACAGTTTTCTGCCGTCTCCGAACGGCGAGTTGGGAAGCTTTACATGACAAATGATACTCTTGAATGCTTGTCAGGCATTCGGAAGAGGTGGGCACTGTGAAAAACTTTTAGGTGTTTTGCGGCGGGATTCGAACCCAAGACCGCTGGCTCAGTAGTTCGACGCACTAACCACTTGCGCTACGGTGCCCATTAGCTGTGGTTACTGCCAGCAAATCAACTGTTCATCGCCCAATTATGAGTCCTCAATACTTAAAGCTAAGAAAGCTAATAAAGAAACCACCACTTAATCCTGCACGTAAGCAACACCGACTACAATTTGCAAAGATAAGATGATGACTCCGAATATGCAAACTACAGGTCTTTAAAATGACTGGAACAAAGTTGTCTTTTTGGATGAAAATAAATTCAATTTGGATGGTATTCGAAAGAACAAAAACCGTAACCATCTGGTCCGTCCAATAAAATATTAAATATTAAATAAAATATTTGGAAACTTCTTTACGCCTGTGAACTTATAAATACGTCCTCCACTGTAGTCGCCGCAAGATTCATAAACTTTAACTAGATTGTTTAATTTCATAGGTTTAATGGTGGCGAGAGTGTCATAACAACCTTCCGATCAAAGCGCTCTGTCTGGTAAAGCTATTAGCCTATGTCTAACGAGTTCTTCCCCTATTTGACTGAGTAACCTGGCTTCACTGATCGCAAACTGGAAATTTTAGAATCTGACTGTAATTTCAATAAATATAATTTTCTTGACCGAAGAAAGTCGTGGTTTTAGTCAAATGGGTTCCCGGTAACTTGCCTAATTTGGGGTAAAACTTGGATAAGATGATCGTGGGTAAGATGATCGTGACTATTTTTGAGTTTATTTCGTCATGTAACAACAAGATGTCATCTTACAACAAGATGGCGCCGCATGTCACATAGTAAGACTGCAATTTGCATGTGTCTTCATTCAGAATAAAAAAAGTTCTTAAGATCATGTCGAATCCTATAACTGCACAGATCACATCTCATCTCTGAGTATTCGTCGCGGCATTTTTTTTACCGTTTCGCTGCATAAGTTGCGAGTTTATCGACAAAATGAATAGCGAAATTTGTTTTGATAAACTTCTCAATCTGAATTTGGTTGTGAATCATGCTCCTTACAATTACTCCGCCGCATTAGGATTCAGAAACTCCGAAGCTGATCCTCAATTTGAAAGGCTGTCAACTCTGTTGTTTTCTTAGATTTCCTAAGTACATCCTGTTACCGAAGCGAAATTTAAGAATATCCAGGAAAGAAGCCAGAAGCAAATCAAAACAGCAGAATCCAAAATCTTGTATATCATAGCATGCTTTGGTAAGCTTTCATCGCCTTACTTCAAAATGACTTTAGTCTAGCCTCACATTGTAAATCTTTTCCAATACTAGCATGTTTGTTTGACTTTACCGTCCTATTCATCATCATTCATAGCTCGAGTTGTCATAACGATACTCAAGATACACAGAACAGAACGACTTCACAAATCATAGATACTTTTTTTTTTCCTTCGCAATCCCATCTACTACGGCCGGCGCGGCGCGTAACCCTGAATAACGTAAAAAGGAAAGAGGAGAGAAAGACAAAAAGACCCGTTTTTTCGCCGTTAATCTATTGTTTGCACTTCCAAAAGAGGTAGAAGCCATGCCATGCCATAAGCCGTTCGCTGTGTCTTCTTCCCCCATCACCATCGCCATATAAGCCACCTCTTCGTGATGCATCATATTCTGCCATAAGCGTCATTAGTGTTCACCATCGTTGCTCATTGTAACAACTTCGTGTCAGATGAATTGGTTTTTATTTTTTCTTCTTTCGTTTCTGGAATTTCATTCCTCTCCAGATAAACACACCGAAGAGGAATCCGATGAAGCTTAGGAAACGTGGTGCGCGCTTGAATTAAATTTAGATTATTATATAGCAATCAAATTGCTACGCGATCGATAGACGGCGCGGCGGACTGCAACTGCAACTGATCGATTGAGGGCATGGAAATTGAGTTTATGAGATGCGATGCTATGGCGTTAGCGTTGATTGCTGATCTGGATAAATGTGTGACCTTTTGATGGAGTTGCGGCTACAATTATTGACTGAATCTGGATTTGTGCGGAAATGCTATGCTGCGGTACTAGTGCAGCGCTGCGCTGGTGCGACCAGTTGGTGTATTTTGTGAAATGAACTCTTTTGAGGTCAAATAGTTTTTTTTTATAATTTTGTGAAAGAAAGTGGGGAAAATTATTAATATTCATTTTTAGATAATGTATATAACGTAACGTATTGTTGGAGCTGTAAATCATATGGGGGCTTGGAGGTACTCAGCTAAAAATATGTTATGACAATTTTATTGGATAATAAATCGATCATTGAAGAAACACACTACTCTGTGACTTGCTGATAACCGTTTAAGTTCTTTCGGACTCAGAATCCGGAAAACCATCTAAACCGGACACGACTTTGCATGATGTACACATATTGAAAAAAAAAAATGCGGAGGAAAAGAATTGCCTTATATTATGTCCTAAGAACGTCCGATCAATACTCACGTACGTAGCACTTGTCTGGTGAAAGGCAGCTCTCAAGAGAAATATATTAGAAAGATTAACAGCGGTTCAGAGAAGAGTCGGTGCTGCCATAACGGGGGCCATGCGCACAACACCCACGGTGGCACTGAATACTTTTCTGCATCTTATGCCACTCGATCTGCATGCAATCATAGCGCTATTCTTAGAGAACTTAAAATTGGCAACCTCGATAGAACGGATGATATCTTCCAAGTTCTGGACTTCGCTACACCGTACGACACGCTGTACCAGGAGAGAGAAGTTTGGGGGAACACAAGCCCACATTGCGGTCTATACGGATCGAAAAATCGAAAAATTGAGTTTGCGTACGAAGAACAGAACACTATCGTAGGGCTCTTTTTTACTCATCGTGTTCACTACGTAGTCTATACAGGTTGTGTACACGTACGAAAACATTATGACTGATCGTAGCGTATGTGTTCTTCTTAGGTACGGTACGTTTAGTGTACGTTTTTTTTTTCGAACTCAGCTTGAAACACTCTGCATTGATCAGGGGGGGGGATGTTAAGATTTAATCTGCCTGAGAAAACACCTCCTCCTACACCATCATTGGTTTTAGAGCCATCGGTGTAGAAGTGTACAGACATATTCTAGGTTATCCCAGAATCATCTATTGGGAATAGTGACTTAATAGTTCCTATTAAAATTGAGACGAACCTGGAACTACTCGAAGACATTTCTAATTCTTTAGGAATTCGAATCAACAGTGAAACTTCTTATGGCTCGTTGGGCATTAATTCCAAACTCCGATGAAACGTCACAGGTTCTTGCCGTAGCTAATATTTGGCCAAATTTCTAGGAGCAGCCATTGCATAATTTTAGGAGTTGACAGCATCACTCCGAAGATGTTTACACACCAATTACAATTTTAGTAGACTGGCTCGTTCCTTTTTAGTGTTGCGTACTGAATTACCAAAACGGAACACTTAAGGAATCACCTCGGTGTTTGTCTGTCCGTCTGTCTGTCACAGGCGTTTTTCTCATAGACTATTTGACGTGGAATTTGGAACTGTTGACTAACAGTATTTAGCGGCCCGAATATAGAAGTAAACTGAGGCAGACGACAAAGCCATTCACTGACTTATTTTTATATACATACCTTTGTTAATTTAATTGTAATAAATAAAATCTTAAAATCTAATCTATCTAGAAGTAAACTGGAAAAGCAACCAAGTTCGGGGCAAAATGGACAAATTCTTCTCACAAACTCTCCTTCCTTTGTCCACGATTACTAATAAGTTCCACTACTGTCGCGCGTAACTTCTACACACTCTGTTTTTATATAAGTTCTTTACTCTGTGCACAGCAATTTGTAATAATTTCCAATTGATTAACGCTGCAGTAGGTAACGGTGATATAATAAAGGCTGTGCCATTTGCATTGCAATCCATTTTTGTATGCATGGAAAAATTGATACTTTCGTATTATTTATGGAAAATAATTGAACAATACATTGCTTAAGTGCTTGAAACGTCAAATTACAACTTCGTGTAAACCAAGCAGCACCACTTAAACGGCTGATTACACGATTTATGAACTTAGTGTTCAAAAGATCGATTTTTGGATGACCTGCTAAGTTTCTGGCTAAAGATGTTTTTGGAAGCGCTTTCCATTGACCGTAACAGTCTTTATCTCGTAGAAGAAAAATTGGTCAATTCGACAGGAAAGCAGCAATATTCATGAGAACAACTTATTTTATCCAAAAAGCATGTCAATCTTAGGATCTTTCCTTACCAACTTCGCACTGTTTTGGTGCACTGACTTTTTACTGATTTTAACTAGTTTGCCCGTGAGAGAACGAGCAAGAGAAAATCCAACCCCCAACATCCAAACTTCCCATATGATTTCCATCTGTCAACAAATATTTTCCATATGATTCCCAAATAGCAACTATATCAACCAAAATGAATGAACTTTTAAAACAACAAATACAACAAAATCATACGGGAAGTGTGAGTTAATTTTGGGTAGAATATTTGTTTTGATCGGTTTTTTTGATTTGTCAAAATTTATAAAGTGCAATTCGTCACTGCTCTAGGAGATTCTCTTTCTTTTGACACCTCATTTGTTAAGATTGGTTAAGTGTGAGAGCCGCAAATGGTACCTATACTACAGAAATAATGGCGCAAATTCATAGTCAGATAAAGCCGACAATAAAAGAATTTATTCACCTACATAACCTAAAATATACTTTTCGCTATTCATAGTCACCTTATAGTAGACTTTAAACTTATAGCCAGCTCGAAATTTCAAATGAGCCAACCGTCTCTTTAAATAGTTAGAGTCGGCTATAAATTTCTCATATGATATTTTGACGTTTGGGTTTGTTCGTTCAAATAACTTTACAAAAGCATACCAAAGTCGTTACTTACTAGCACACAGGCAAAAATGTGTTTATGAATAACGAAAAGTTATAGCCGGCTTTTTTATTTAGTGCCAGCTGTAACCAGCGTGCAGATTTGTCTGCATTTTGCAGATTTTCAACCCAGCTGCAGACTTTTAAAGTCCAAAAATCATGTTTGCAGATTTGTCGAAATATTTTCATGGCAACACTGGCTGTAACTATAGTCGGCTATAGGCACTATTCCTTATCTGACTATGAATTTGGGCCACTATATGCATATTTCTGATATTTCCCAACGTTGTTCAAGGGTACATACAAATGTAAATCGAGTTACTTCGTACCGCGAACATATGGTTTAGCGCTAGAGAGCTGTCAGTGTCAAAGAAAAACGTGTAACTCAAAATGAAACTAGCAGATAGACCACCCTTTTGACATTCATGGCACTTCTGTCCTACGATCCGGTGATAAACCCCTTTTCTGCAAAGGAGTTCCATTGTTATTCCGCCCGTTCCCAATGTAAGAGCTAAAAAAACAAAACAAAACACACTTCCATAATTTCTATAACCGTTACGTATTACACAATGCTCATACAAAATGTGGTACGCCACGCTTAACATACATAAAGCCACCATGTTCACATTTGAGTCATAATTTGCCTTCGATGTAACGTCTTCATGTCTACTTAAGGTTCTTCCCCCGTTACTTATTCTGAAACGAAGATGGGTATACAAAATGGCGAAAAAAAACTACATACTTATGTTTGTGCGATTTCCCCCCACAATCATGATTCCAAAATGATCACTTTGAGGAACATTTTTGTAGAACTCTCCAGTACGAGTATGCTGATGATGATGATGATGATTGGGTGGTAGTACCTACTCTGACGCCCAGGCTTTATGCAAATTACACGCGGCGGCGTCAATAATTGTGGTGACCTTATTTTATCTCGTTTGCTTTTCTTTCTTTTTGCTATCAATTTGCATATACGCTAAGCCGCTGCTCGCGAGAAGAAATTGGCCAAAGAATTACGCGTCGCATTATAACCATCTGTGCGCACATGACCAAGCCATGCAGAAACCAATTGCTGATTCTATACTCTCTGCTGGGCGCCCAGATTTACTGTGGAGTTTCTTTTGTTTTGTTTTTTGTTTCTTCGTTCATCCATCGTGATTGAGGACGCGTCCCCCACGCTCCAATTGGTGTCGATGATTAGTTGAAAATCAATTTCAATTATTTTAGGGAAAACGGCAACACCGATGGAAGCCTATTTTGACAGATTTGACAGGTGATCTTTTGTTTAATTGCCTTGCTATCCATTAAAATTGATTTGTCCTAAAAAAAAAAACAAATGAACCCAAAAACAAACTAATTACAAACGGAAATGGAATTGTCTGAATTTCGCTTTTTTTGTTTTATTGGTTTCGTGGTTTGAGTTCAAAAATTCGTTTGTGTGTCAGAATTTCGTCGAACTCATTCCAGCGGCAGACTCACATTTGGTTTTAGAAATCAACAGCATTAGGCGAATGATTGATTGATTTTGTGGGGAAAAGTTCGCAGCTAAAAGTCGGAATTTCCGATTTCGAGAAATTTTAGGTAATTAGAAACATTTCTTTTTTGTAATAAAACGTGTCAAAATGAAGGTCAATGGGAAGGATTTATGACTTTTGGCGAATGGCAGTGAGGTTCAAAATGTCAAGAGAATGCCACTGGAAGGAAAGTTCGTGTTCTTATTCTTGAATTGTTTTTGTTCACTCGTTTTCCTGGCTTATACGAGGGCATCATGCCTAATCACAAATTCAGAACACGGCGCTGGTGCTAGCGTTCACTATTTTACGTCTGAAATGCATCGATAATGCATTCAAATCCACCAAAAATATACAAACAGAAACAGAACAAAAAGAAAACAGCTCTGAGCTGTCAATGTAATGTGCCAGGTATGGACTCTTCTTCCACTTCATCCATATGCTCAAGAGTTGCATATTCCTCCAACCATGCGATGTACTATTCCTGTGAACAAGGATTCTGGACCAGACGTTTCTTCAAGCTCCTAAGCCGCTGCAATGCTCCTTCCCGTGACCTGCCTTCCTTTAAAGGGAAAAGTTACCTCGTGGTCCTTCCACGCCATTAAAAAAAAATCCGGCTCGAAGGACCAAAATGTTCGACTATGAACTTAAGATTGGTGGAAATTGAAAAATCACAGAACCAAAGAGAAACACGTCTTGTTCGGACCACGTTATATAAATTAATTTATAAACGCCAACAAGTTGAAACCAAGCGAACTTTTTTGACACTGTGCGTTGTTACGTTACGTCACTAACAACGACGCGTTATTGTGGTTGCTCACATTCGGCTCCATTGGCTGAACCTTAGACGTCACTAAACAGACATCAACATTGTCATTCCGATTCGTTACGTTTTGCCCATGTACCTTGCCACTTTTGCAGGTTATTGAAGTTTTGTAACTTTGACGTAAGATAAACTTCAAGTTTTTTAGGCAAATAGAAAAGGCAAAGTATGGGTTTTATCTTTTATCCAATACATCACTGCAAAAGGAGAATCTCGCTCCAACAGTAAGACACGTGGAGGTAATATAATAGTATGTGCTGTATGGCTGCTTCCAGTGTAGAAACTTGGTGTTTGCGGAGTCTACTTTGAATCGATTTGTGTAATCTCTATGAAAGTGCGGACAAATTGGGACTACACGGATCATTTGAGTTTCAACAGGACAATGGTCCCAAGCACACGTCGCACATTGTCAAGGAGTGAGTATTATACTAAGTACTAAGCAGTCATCCGCAAACGCCAGATCTAAATCCTATTGAGAACCTTTGGGACCGAATAAATTAAATAACCAACAAAATAGGCATAGCCAAGCTTAAGCAGAAATGGGTCTAAATTTATAACATCACTACGCTAAACTTCGTGAATTTATTGCATCGATGCAGGCAATCAGTGATCGAAGCTCAAGCTTATCCTACCAAATATTAAAGTGGCCATTTGAAGGTTGTTCTTCCTCTGTTCAAGGATAACGTTATGTGTATGTATGTATGGAGAGCATTTTGAGACTTATGTTCTATTTGCTATCGTCTTTTTTTTATACTTTAATAAGTACGAGGTGTACGAAGACTTTTTTGGTTGACTGTATATCCATCTAAGCTAAGTAAGTTGGATCATAACAAAAAAACAAGTCACTCAAAAGACATTGTAGCTGATGTGTTCTAAGCAGCTTTCTCCATCGTCATCCTGCACAGACGGATGAGTTTGGCAGGGATGTCAAAACTAGACATGGCTCTATATAGTTCATCCCTCCATATGCTATCATAGGCGGCCTTGAAATCGATGAACAGGCGGTGGGTACCTACTTGGACGTCTTGGGTTTTTTTCCAGGATCTGCATGAGTGTGCAAATTTGAGGTAATTCGATACAAATTGCGAATTCTGAGAAAATGAAGGAATGTTCTTAGAAATTGGCAGTGGTTACGTAACAACAATATTTGCTGCACATCCTTACTATAATAAAAATGTAACTTTTTTTCGACTGCAAAAACTTTGTTCCCATTTGCCTTAAAAACTACTGCACGAAATTGAATCCGGTTTTCACAGTTGGATTGCAAAATGTCTGGAATACAGGCATAGAATTTTTTCGTTATCTACTATCCAGAAGCGGAATTCTAAACTGATATCTGGGCAGAGATTATTTTTATGAATACCTTCAAGCTTCTAGCTTTAGAATGCCTTGGCCGATGGGAATGGAATTTCTTTTATTATAAAGTTCAATTTTGTACAAACATTTTAAGATGTAAATCATCTTGGTACATTATTCAGAAGTTGAACAATAAGCATTAAATTAAAATTAACGATCAATTAAAAATGACATACGATTCAAGAAAAGCTTAGATCGTTGGATTTTACCAACGACCAGTGGAGATAATTTCGTGTGTGCGCAGGTTTTTTTTTTTTTTTTTTTGGAACTGTTTGAATGCACATAACGCAGAAACTAATGGACGGATTTTGATGAAACTTGACATAGTGATTGCTTATGTCCTTTTATACTTTTTATCCCCGAAAATGATATGGTTTTTACAAAATATTGAAAAGAACTGCATATCTGTGAGGAAAATTATAATTATTCAGCCCTAGCTCAATAGTAGCTTACCGGATTGAAAAACAAAAAAATAGGTGAATTTAGTAAATTCTCCACTGATTCATTTGAGGTATGAATCATCCTTCGGCGTTATCCTGGAGCTGAACTATGCTCAAAATAGTTCATGAAATATTCACCAACCATTTTCCATCAGTGGAGACCACAGCCAACAGCCGTGCAGCTGTGGTTGACGTCATAGTGTGTGAATGCGCTCTCAATACATCTTATACAATAAGTATATATGTACCTACCTATATACATATATGTAGGAACATGAATAAATAAAAGAATAATTTGTGATACAAAGTACCGGTGTATTAGAGTTTCCGATTTCCCGTTGTGCTAGAAAGTTAAGGAACATTTTGTTAACACTTCAGCTTCGAAAAATCACTTGGACCTACCAAAAAAGCATTTAAATACGAGGAAATAGGTCAAGTTTTGAGCATCAGAAAAACATGGCAGGCGGGCGAAGCACGGCGAGTACGGGTCAGCTAGTGCGGAATAAAACTATTGAAAAATGCCGTCATCAGGGGGTGCCTCAATCAGTTGTCGATGAGTGTAGTAAATGTGAAATAAACTTTTATTTTAACTCCATTGATTTTATGAGAATCAACAAGAAGTCCGTTTTTTAACATCACCTAAAATCAATCAATTTTTACTTATTGTTAGCTGGAATATTCTATTTAAAAGATTTATTTCCATATTTAACGGTATATTTGTGTATAAATTGTTGTAAGACTTAGAAGTATTCGTTTCGTGAGTGTCAGTCAAACCAATCTAAAGTAAGACCTTATAGCTTGTATGACTTCGCGAGATCCCTCACATTGATTTCACTTATCGAAAACGTTTAAGAATTTCAATTTAAGTTCACACAAAAAGAAAGCTTCTTGTTTGGTGAATCAAGAAAACCAAAAATAAAACACAAAACAATTTTATTACCCAATCTAACCTAAAACTCATTTTCATTTAAATTCTTCGAAACCTGACTCATAAAACAACTCAACCTATCATACCGGCTCTTCTCAGATACACACGTGTTCAACTACTTTCATCCCAAGATGACGGCTATGCGCTGTGGGTTGTCGTGTGTCGGTTGTTGGTTCGAGTCATTGACGTTTGCATATCACATTCATGCTTATGCTTAACCCGAGATAAAGGTAGCCAGCCATTGACTGAAATTTACTTTCACATTTTATTGGACAAATTGTTTTGTATTTCTCTACTGAATCATCTCGCCCATCATCGGAAACGGAATTGAATTTCTGCGTTGGAACCGAGAATACTGCGAAGGAATTGGTGTCAACATTTTTCGACAATCTCTGATCTTTCGAAATATGTTTGTGTGTATGTGTGGTTTTTTTTCGGACAACAATGTCAACGCGATTATTTGCGGAGTTCACGCTAATGTCACACAATCGATCTTCGGAGAAGTGCCAGACAGAAGTACAATTCTTTGGAGGCGATTACAGCGAAGAAGCTTACCTGCGAGATTAGATACACTAAGGTGTGGGTTTTTGTATAAACAATTTAACACTCGTTTTTTGTGTGTTCCCGCTTAGGGTAATTAAGCGCGAACAAGTGGCAGAAGCAGAAAAAAAAGGAATAGAGTGTTAATGACATTATGGGTCTTCGGTAGCCGTCGAGCAGTTAAGGCAGTGTTCGCATGGCCCAGATCAAGGTTTTTTTTTTTTGTTGTATTAATGTACAAGGCTTGTGAATTGTCGAAGCTTTCAATCCGGTTTCAGGAGATTCTCAGGAAGACAATAATTTCCCATGAATGCGGTGCTACTTTTTATTTCATGTTCTACACACGGTGACTTATGAACCCTGTCACAACGTTCGGTCGGTGGTGGTGGTGCTGGTTAAACGCAGTCAACCGCTTTCGCTGCGGATAATTAATCAAGTTATCTGGCCGACATCGTCGTGGATGGACGAATGGACAGAGGACTGATTTGAATTTTAGATTTTAGAATCCCATTGCTTTGGGCGGTGACACGTTTTGTCCATCTGTGATTTCTGATCGAGAACATGTGCGTGTAATTGAGCGGAAGGAATTCGCCCTCAAGGAGTGTAGTCTGTGCTGAGGAATTTTGTGGTTATGTAGTCGATTAAATTTAATGATGTGCACAAATGAAAGTGGTAATACTCAGATTCAACAGTTTTGGTCGATGAGGACAGATATTTCCTTTTGGGTGAATGAATTTCTTTACAATTTTTTTTTTTAACTCTCTCTGAAGAGGACAGCCACAGAACCGGAGTTTTTGTCCGGTATTGGGAGCTGTCCATTTATATAAGAACGCAGTTTGTATAGGAAATTAGAAATTGGTGTCTGTTAATCGGAGTTGTCCGCTAAACAGGGTGTCCGCTAATAGGAGTCTTTACTGAAATAAGATAAAGTCGCATCGGTTTTCCTTGTTTTTGACGGAGACTAGTTTTAAGATATAAAATTTAGTTTAGCACAAACTGTTTGCAAGAAAAATCCCCAATTCTTAAGAGTATAGTTTTTAAAACTGTAATTTAGACCTTTTTTTAATAGTGTAGAAAAGAAGATATTTACAAAAAAAACTGCCTTAACTTAGAACACATCAGTTGCAATGTCTTTTGAGTGACTTGACTTTTTGTCGCTTTTTCCATCTTAAATGATTTCTGGCAAAGGTCAAACGGGCGTTCCTACCAAATTAAAGCTTTAGTCTTGAAAACGATTCTGGATATCATCATTTCCCATGATAATTAGTTCTTAGTGACCCAAAATTATCCAATTTTGGTTTTGGAGAAATCTCACTCATTTCAGCACCACTGTCGAGAAAGTAGTCATTAAGATCATTTAGATCAAATTCACATTTTGTGCTACTTTTTTTTATTTTGGCAAGCAATACGAATGCCGTAAATTATTACTTTCTATGATTCCTTATAGGCACGCAAGTTCGCACAAGATATTCGTAGATTGTGCTTTCATTTGCGTTAGGTTTTATTGCAAGATTGTGTTTTAATGATTACTTCTAATGTTTTGTTTTGGTGGACAACAGCAAACTAAAACTTTGATTTTTAATTAGAATCAGAATTTAATTGGAAACCGGTTTCAGCGGATTGAATTAAAATTTTCAAATATTAACAACTGCGCCGGCAATAGCATGAACCAACAGAAAATGAATGAATGGCTGCGATTGCTATCAAATTGGCCAGCGAATTACAATCAACCAAATGCCATTCTCTGAGCAATATGTCGCAATATCTATGAAGTTCATGGTGGGCCAATAAGGGTTTCACCATGAGAATAGTAAATAAGATTATAAATTATTGCATTGGAATGATTTGATTTCTTTATTGAATAATGCTTATGGAACGACCACAACAACTATGTTTAAAAGATAATATCGGCCAAATGTTCACCACGGCTTCGGCGGCATATATTAATCCATTTGTCCAAAATTATGATGACATCCTGGCATAATTCCGCCTCTATTCCACCAATATGCTTTATAATCTCGTCCTTTAGCTCGTTAATTGTTACCGGCTTATTGGCTTATTGAAAGAAGTCCAGGATATCAAATGGCACGATCTTGGTGGGCAATTCGCATCGCTGTTTCGCGAGATAATTCGTCCCGGGAACTTTTCGTGCAATAAGGATATTGTTAAATTAGCTCTGTCGCATGTAGAACCGTACTCTGGAAACTATAGATGGTCTACAACCATATCATCCAATTTGGGCCAACAAAAAAAAGTATGCGGTTCTTGAGAGGAGTACGCAGGAGTACGATGACGAGTTGTACCAACGAGTATCTTTCTATGACTAAAATTATTAATGACATTAGGTAGATTAAAGATGTCAATATTGAACAATGTTTTCTTGTTGACATTTAGATTTTATTCACCACTCGCTTAGTGAAATACCCATTGGACTACCATATGTGGCTAAAAAAGTAAATATACGAACCGCGAACTTTTTGTACTGGAATTCTCTTATATATGAACTGATGCTCTAATAAATGTACTACGCGCACATATGTACTTTGAGAACGTCTGGCGATGACTTGGCGACAAGAAAAACGTCTTGGACTTATGTGGTTGCAAGGAGTTGTATTCTATGTTTTAGGGAAGTTTAATGTGGTTAAGTTCATTATCCAAGTTCTGGTCCTATGTTTTGTGAGGACAAATGAACTAAGTGCATTTTAACGGTTTTCTGGCGAGGACTTGGCCACAAGAAAAACGTTCTGGACTGTCGTTTTTTTTGTTCTACTCTGCTTTTCAGAAAAAAATAAATGGTTACCACAATTATTCCAAATTGGTATTCTTCGATAGATTAATTACGTCTGGCAATGCTTTGGCGACAAGAAAAACGTCTTGGACCGTTACATTTGTGCTCAACTATGTCGTGGCAGAAATTTGTGTGAAATGGGGAACTTTTCCGAACTTTGAGAGCGTCTGACAAGGACATGGCGAAAAGGAAAACTTCTTGGATCTATGTATCGCTATTCAGGGGGTTCTATATTGTTATTTAGGACTATAGTCAAGTGGTTGGTTACCCTTATTATTCCGTGTATGGAAAATAATGCATTTTTGATGTACTGTTACTCTCTTTAGCTGCCACCATATGCTGTCAGACGGTTAGATTTGAAATTACTGGGGGCTCTTAGACTATCATAGTCGTATATTTATACAAGCATACATATTATTCTAAACTAATAATCGGATCACTTTGCACAGAAGAAAAGAAAAAAAAAACGTTTGAATGTATGATTGGTTTTTCTTTAAAAAAAAGTTGTAGAATGTATCAGTTTAAGCTAGCGATTTTGGCGGTGTTTCTTCGGTTAATGTTGCGAAAATTAGCAATTATACTTCCATAATACATTCTATCAAAAAAGTACCGGGAGTTGGTCAGTATGAAATACAAAATATTTATTATTCATTCAAATTTATTGTATCACCTTCAAAGTAAGCCCCTTCCGATATAATACACTTATGTCAACGAATAATCCAATCATCGAAAGCAAAACATTTATGCAAACGCATTTTCCGGAATCGACTTCAGGGGCTGAATCACCGCATCCGTTAATGAGTTACTCGTTATCGAAATGTGAGGATTTGGGACTACCGCTTACGTTATCACGTTTTTTAGGAATCCCGCCGAAAAAGTTTAAAAACACCGTCTTCTAAAATCCCGTTTTCTTAAAATCCCGCGTCTTAAAATCCCGCTTAATCCCGCTTAATCCCGCTTTGCCCGTTTTTCAGCATCCCAATTTTGTATTTCAATAAATTCATCTTTTAAAATTTAATATTGCTTGTTCCATTTTCTAGGAAAGAAATAAGAAAAGTTCCTTTATTTAAACACAAAATACAATTCAACTTATTACATAAAAAAAATTTGGTTGTTCCATTAATATTTCAATGTATGTAAATATTTAATATACAACTTTTTAGTTTTATTTCATTCATTTTTTTATTTTTAAATGAATATTATTAATTTATTTGCATATTCGTTGAATTGTTATACATATTTGCTATTATATTACATTTATTGTTTGTTGCAAAAAACACGAGTTATTAATAAAAGGTTAGTGCATATTATTACCTCTGTTTTTATTTTACTTATTTCTATTTTTTTTATAATCTCGCTTTTACAATCAGAAGTATTTGTTTTATTTTAAAAAATGCCTTGCAATCATTTGCATGTTATTAAAACGGGATTATGAGAAGAAGAAGCAGGATTATAAAAAGCGGGATTATAAAAAGCAGGATTTTAAGATCGGGATTTTAAAAAACGGGATTATAAAAAGCGGGATATCCTACCCAACTCGTCCTACTTACTCACTTGTTATCAAGTGTGGTAATTCGGCGAATTTTCTTTGATGTCTGCTATCGACTGAGAATGGGTACATCCAAGTGGTAATTTGAGTTCTGGAAAAAGATAAAAAGACAGCCGGAGCCATATCTGGTGAAAACGGTGATTGTTCGATAATACTTGATGAGTTTTTGTACCAGGAATTCGAACTTTACGCGATTGAGTTCTTGACTCGAAGAAAAATTCAGGTCTTTCGAAACTAGTCGAGTGGCAAAGCGTTTCATACCCAAACAATCATGTACAATGGTATGGATTGATTCATGAGACAAAGAAAGTTCAGCGGCTATCTCTCTCAAACTTAAATAACGATTTTCCGCCACCATTTTCTTCACTTTATTCACGTAAACTTCAGTGGAAGATACTAATGGCCGACCAAAGCGAAGCAAATCTTCCACCACATCTTGACCGCTTTTGAATGCACTGTACCCAGTCATATGCACGTATTTTTAATTAAGTCGATTCACTGTAAGCCTTATGTAACATTTTCAGCACACGAAATTCCATTTTCTTTGTTCGATATTTTTATTCATTGTAAAAATTGCAAGACACACTTGAGATGAACTGACAAAATCGAGCACTTTAAACAAACAGATCGCGCTCACGTCAGGATAGAGGACCGTTATGACAACTTATGCCCCTATTCCATAACACAACTCAATTTATTCGAGTTGGCTGTCATTCAACTCCACTTTCGCGCAACTCAACGAATTTTTCATATTACATAAAACAACCTTTTTCAGTTGTGATTGTAAAAAGAATTGCATACTTTTAGATGCGAATAACAACTGAAAATTGACTACTTAACGTAAATCTGACCTCTGGTGGTCGACGTAGAAAATAATTTTGCCAACAGAAACTCAATATTCAATAAAAACAGAATGAAAAGAAGTTTTGATTTGGTATTTTTAATGATAATAATGATGAAGATAATATTGTTATTGTTGTGCGCATATGAAAATCTATCCGTGACATATTCCAATTCCAACTAGAAAAAATGCTAAGTAAAGAATATGCATTTGCAATGTGTAAATTACTTATGTTATTTTTAAATATTTACAAGTGTTTTTGTACTGAACACAGAAGCACTGTGCTTCGTTCAAATCGAAACCAAAGATTTGTTAAAATTGCATGGACGCTCGATTGCAATTGCAATACCACTACCACTTCCGAGTGCTGAAGATGTAAAACTATTTTCTCCAACTGATGTGGACTATACGCTTTTAAGCTGCACACATTTTTTAATGACGTTATTAATAATATTGCATTATTTCATTTGTCCGATATACGTCTTTTTGTCCATTTTCCATCTTTCGTATCTCAACATTTACTCTCAAACAACTGCTTAAACCCAGTTGTTAGTTTTTGACAGCTCTAGCAACCAAAACATAACTGCGTTGTCTACCATAATACCAGAAAAATTCCCACACAACTCTAGAGAGGATTCGCCATCTTGGTTTTATGTTGACAGGCAACTCTTTTTCTCAGAGTTGTGTTCAGTAATACCGAATTTCAAATTTCAACCAAATTTCAACTCAACTTAACAAAAGTTGTCTTACGGAATAGGGGCATTTATGTTGACAGGCAACTTTTTTTCTCAGAGTTGTGTTTAGTAATACCGAATTTCAAATTTCAACCAAATTTCAACTCAACTTAACAAAAATTATCTTACGGAATAGGGGCATTAGCGACAAAAAGAATTCTTGCAATCCCTTCAACCCATTTCCGGCTAACGTTGCGAAAACGCAACGTGCTAAATTTTGGCATGTAAATCTTATCCTGATGAAGAGTTTTAATGAAACAATTATTGATTTTGAGAGTTCATTAAATTACACTAGTCTGCAAAATTTAATGTTTTTTTTGCCTTAAGAATGAGGCATATAATTTCTTGATTATTATTTGACTTGAGAAAAAACCTCGTACCTAGCGAAACAAACTGAAATGGAATTGAAAGGGAAAGAGTAGTACTTAAGGATGCTATAAAAATTATTTCGAATATCGCCAAAAACCGTGTTTTTAACACTTTGAGATTGGTATATCTCAAAATTCTCAGCCACGAGAGCAATTCTGTTGCCATATTTAGATTCTGCGTCAAATAATCTACAAGAAAGTATGTGTCTCATTCTTAAGGCAAAAATGTTGTAGACTAGTGATATCTAATTAACCTGTTTTTGCGTTTTTCTCAAAAATTGTTTTTACATTGTTTTATAGCATCTTGAAAATTCGAGATTGTCAAAATGTTAAGGAAGCATTTTTCATGTTCCAGTATACTAATCTTATAAATTTTTTTTTTTTGTTATGAGTTTTTGCAAGGAATTCAATAAATGCGAACTAAAATTGTTCAGAAAAATATTGAAATAAATTTAAGTACCCTCAAATATGACGTTGAAAATCGAAATTGAAGAATTTTGAATTTCAAGATTTTCCAAGCATTTTTTTTTTTTTATTTCCTCTAATTAGACCAAAAATAAGCAAAATCTGCAATTTCAAGTTTCTAGCTCAAGGGAAACTGGTAGCCGCCGGAAACTGGTTAAGCGGGCTTTTCAAATGATCATTTTCCGGTACTTTTTTGACAGAATGTAAATGTACCTACAGCGAATCTAGAGATTAGTTCCTAATTCAATATTAAAAAGTTTATTTACTTTTTATGGATTTCTTCTGCATATCTAACCGATAGCTGAAAAAGCTTGCAGCATCAAATTGCCCGTGAATTTTATTTAAATATTAAGAAGCGGTGAAACAAAAATGTAAAATCAACACACTTTCAATACTGGTCGACTGAATTGTGAATGAATTGAGAAAGCCTGGAGGCAACTATGGAAATGCAGACAAATTGGTTAATGTTTAAAGGTAGTATTTTTTTTTAACTCAAAAACCATTCTCTCACACTATTCCATAAATCAAAATCGATTTCCTGGTTTAATATGCTTAGAACTGTGAGAAATCGACGTGTATTACTAACGAAATTAGTTCCGTGAGAAATGATCAATGCGAAGTCGAAATGTATCAGCGGGACGGGACTATCCTGAGAATGGAACCAATATTTAATAGATTTCTAGGTTAAACTTGAGATACAAATCGAAAGTCATTTAGCAATGGATTTAGACTTACATTGTATTCATTCGTCGGAAAGATTTAAATGATTGAAATTCGTGGATTGAAAGCCAGATGGAGTTTTGTTCAGTTTTTAGGTCGTTCAAAACTATAATCGTGGCAATTTGTAAAGAATTTCAACATCTGACTGCGACGTTATCTCGTTTTTTTTCATGCCGCTAGAATAAGCCATGGTTACCGAAAAGCCTTGTATAGTGTGTGAAACTATTTAAAAGTTTTGCTTTATGCTCTAAAAGGACTTGAAAAATTCCACTTATCATTGATCCTGGAATTCCTTTACACAACACTATTGCCAATAAGAGCAAAAGAAAAAAAAGAAAAATATCTATAAACATCCTATTAAAATTCCAACCACCCAAACAAGTTACCAAACATATATCCTTGCCATTGTTGGAGTCCCTACACAATATGCACAATCATCTTCACACATCCTAAGTGTAAATTCAATTTTTCATACGACACACACACATAGTTACTGGTAGGAGCAGAGGTAGGAACGTGCGAATTCATGAAAGGAGTACCTGTGTGGAAAATATCCCATTCCGACAAAAGTGCACAAAATCCTTCCTGTTCACGAATCCTTTTACCTTCTCTATCTCATAAGCTCTATCTCCCTCGCACTGTGTTTCTTTCATTTTGTTGAGTTTTCCTTTTTTCGCACCTTCATTCTTGAGCACCATGGCCATTTATCAATTCGTTGAACCTTCTTCGAGCGCGTGTGTGAAGTGTGAGGTGACTATAATCACTATAAACCTCACCTATATCCCCAGACCTCACTTTAAATAACAGAATCAAGGGTGCATGCTGAAAAATTCTCTTCTCCTCTAGAGATACCCACTCGTACAGAGGACATCCATACATAAATACAAAGGATATAGATACTTCCATGCACCATAATCATTCATGGATAATCCGCTTGATTAGAGAAGTGTGATGGTGCTACTGGTTTTGGTTGCTGGTGGTTCTAATGGTAAGTGATGAATGGTGAGTACTTACACTTGATGGTAAATTGCAGTTGAGATCCTCTTTCGCTCTTGCGGAAGTATCCTGTTGCTGCTATTTCTTCCCCCTATTTTATTCTGTCTCACTTTATGTTCACACGTCACGATGTGGTTGGTATTTTCCTCTTTTTTCAATTTTTTTTTTTTACCACTCCTGTTAACCAACTTCTTAGGATCAAACGGACATGTATACCAAAGAAGAAAAAACAAAAAAAAAGTTTGCACTTTAAAACTTTTCCCGAGTGTATCTTGTGGATACTTTTTTTTTTAAGTTTCGCACAAAAAACTTTTCTTCTTCACCGAAATACTCGAAAGCACTAGAGCATGTGGTTGGGGAAAAACACCAAAAATACACAAGGAACGCAATGCAACAACAAATAAATAAAAAGAAAAACCCGCTCACGAGGACCAAAAATGATAAATCGGTTTGCGATTCTGGTAAATACTCGTACTCGTCCTCGTACACGAATTCAGTTTCAGTTCAACTTGCAATAGTTTCGATATACGACGTGTTCGGATCCAACCGATTGGATTTCTCCACTGTTTTTTGCAGCTACGAAAGAAATTCTTTGAGGTCTTCTTGCGGTCGAAGACTTCTGCAAACTATCTACACTTTGGTGAGGTCGGTAGGAGAAGATCATGGCCATGAAAGAACCGGATACGTTTGAAGCTATAAAAGAAATATTTGTTGTATCTTTTTTTTCTTCTACTTCTACTTTGCTTCGCCGTCGCGTCGTCGTCTTTTGCCACAAAGAAGAAAGGTAAGATAACCAAAGAAGCGATGGAAGTATGATAATGGAGACTGGAGAGTAAAAGAGTTAAGAGAGGAAGATAGTGGATTTGTATTTGAATGGGATAAAAGAAAGAGAAGAGATAAGAATTTCCATATATGGGATCATGTTGAACTTAAGAGACGAGTATCAATGAAGATCTTTTGGTAATCATTTAAAAAGTGATCAAATATTAATAAAATACATATTATAATATGACTGCTAAGCTTACAAAATTAGTAAAAGATTTGAATGAAAGTTTGAACTCATCCATCGATAGGCTGTGCTCTTAAATCAGCTCGGATCTTTAGCCAGGAAGCGAATTCTGAAAATCACGAAAAAGTAAAAGTGCTGAAGAATCCTCTTGGAAAACTATTGGCGACATTTTAAAAAAGGAAAGATGTTCAGAGAAAAATAGTTGAATTTTTTTATTGCTTTTTATTGCTGTTAATATGCATATGTATATGTACACCCCACGCAACAAAAAAAAAGCTTAGGTAATCCACATTCTGGAATGGATCGGAATTCATTCTGGTAGTATTTAACAGTGCGTGCAGTTGTATTTCTTAAATAAAAGTGAAAAGTTGATATCGCGATGTCTAAAAGGGTACAATTGAGTAAAGAAAATAAGGCAGTTATCGTTGCCTTATCCAATCAGAATCAGTCATTTCGTGAAATTGTTCCACAAATTGGATGCAATAAGAGGTTTAAAACCGCGTCGGAGTTTAGAGCTGAACTGCGAGAAGCTACCGGGGCTGAAGTTAGCGTCAGAACCATCCAGAATCATATCAACTAAATGGGTTTGCCAGCAATGAGACCAGCGAAAAGGCCACTACTGACCAGCAAAGTAAAGAAAACGCGCTTTAGCTGGACTAAGGAAAGGCGAAACTGAGTGAGATTGGTCATATGTGGTGTTCTCTGACGAGTCCAAGTCGTAGAAAAGGGGAACGCTACAGCGACGAATGCATAGCTCACACTGTAAAACATTCTTCTTATGTTATGGTGTGGGGATGCATCACCGCAATTGGAATTGGATCTCTAATTATCATGCTCGAAGGCACTGTTAACGACATGCGGTACAAACAAATTATCTTAGATGGTTTTGTACCGAGTATGGAAATGATAATAGCAGAAACATCAAAACCAATTTTTCAAGATTCAGATTCAGCACCTTGACACCGAGCTAAATCTGTAGGTAACTCGATTTTTTTTTCATATTTTTGGGTGCTTTGAAAATTTATGATTTTAATTTTTAGATTTCCTCCACTTTGAAAGAAGAATTAGGAATAGAATCTCTAATTTGGCCGGGAAACAGTCTAGATCTCAACCCCATCGAAAACGTATGCGCTCTTATGGGAAAGAAGATCCAAGATAAAAACCAAAAACCATGCAGCATCTAAAGAGCATCATTGAAGAAGTGTGGTTCAATGAAATTGATAACAATTACTTTGCATCCATGCCAAGCAGGGTTCATGGCGTTGTTAGGGCAAGGGGTGGTGCTACGAAATGCTAGAATTATTTTTTTAGTATTATGAAAGTCTTAAATTATGTAAAAAGATTAAAATAAAAATGATTTGGTTAAAATCAATAAAAAAAAATCTCTTAAAAATCCTTCTGCTTCTTGCTTAATTTCACAGCTTTTTGGAAATTCAATATTTCGTATGATCCCATTTTGCAGTACAGCCTCAATGCGTTTTGGCGATTCCACCAACATTTGCAACACAGTTTTCCGTAAACTTGCCCAGGTTTCCAAAATCTTTTCGACGAAAACTGCTTCGCCTTTTCTACAAGTTGTTGCTATTCCTCTGTCGATTTCATCCAATAAATGAGATTTCAAAGGACGAACACTGGGGCAAAATACCCTTAAAGCTGGCAGAAAATCAAATTATAAAGTTGAGCGTTATCTTTAACTCCCGTTTTATTTCTGTTGTAAATTTGATAGAGAAAAAAAAATAGCAGAGAGAGAAAGGTCATCCGGATCACGTGATCTTCGGCAGATCGTCGCAAATGAAGAATAAGTTTACTTTTTGCATCGAAGTCCTGTGTGCATTTTTATTTTTTTTTTGCAATGGAATCAGTTTTTTTTATAAAAAATACAATTTTTTTATTTTTATCTGTGGTTGGAAATAGGCAAGGAGTACTTACTAAAGTGTTCCCTATACTTATAGTTTTGGTTGTGTTGGCGTGAGATGCGGCAAATGTTCACACTTCACTTGCTTCGTCGTCTTTTCAAGCCTCAACTTGCAAACTTCACAGATTGTTTATTTTGCATTAGAATTCAAATAAGGTGCTGTGATTGGCTTGCAAAACGGTACTTTTAAGGATAAGGCGATAATAATTGTACGTTACGCCGTCGGGTATTTGAACTATTTGGCGAAAAAGTAGGCAGTACGAATTAGTACCGCCAGATAGGATTGGGTTAAGGGGTTAGGCCACTCTAGAATTTTCGAAAAATCAATTTTTCTTTCAAATTGTTCCCTAAGACCTCTGAAATGATGACCCAAAAGATTATGGTCGGGAAAAATCTCTAAGTACTCGGTGCAGGCATCGCAGATTAAAGGTATTGCGAAATTTCCTCATGATTTTCTACTACTCAAAACTTCAAACGCGTGTATCTCAAAACTGTTTTTTCTTAACTTTGCCGGAAACATAACTCAGACAATTTCTAACCGATTTACTTAAAATATTGAAAATACCTTCAACAATACATTGTCTATGGAAGCACGTAGGAACTTTTTTAATATTGCATAGTTCATTTGTTACTAACAATTATTTGATGATATTTTAGGCAAATTTTTCACTTTCCACTTTGGAAGTGCGCCATTTGGCCAAAAATTAATATATCGAAAAAAGCCCACATACTTCTATTGCAGTTATTATATTAAATCAAAAGAAAGAAATAAGCATAATTATAGTTCAAAAATTACAGGAGCTGTTTGTCCGGCCGTGGACACTGAAAAAAACGGAGACGTCATCGAGAAAACGGTGCACATCCGCCATTTTGAAATTAATCGTTTCAAAAAAAAAAATGTATATAGTCACTGATATGTAAAATAAATACTCTGTATTGGAATCTCGATTTATTTACACCTAAAAGTTTTTTCACAGTGCCCACCCGTTCTGAATGCCTGGCAAGCATTCAAGAGTATCATTTGTCATGTAAAGCTTCCCAACTCGCCGTTCGGAGACGGCAGAAAACTGTAGGTCCCTTCCATTCGTGCAATAATATAACGCGCACACACAAATGGTTGCGGGAAGCTAGGCTTGGTTCTACCTAGGACTGCTGAAGCCAAATATTTTTTTTTTTTTTAAATTAAAAACAAATTCAATTAAAAGTGAAATAATTTCTTCAAATGTTTGAATGGTAAAACTGCACTCACACTTACAGCTCCCAAGAACCGTCAACAAAAAATATAAAGATATATTGTCCACCAGCTGTCACCTTTCACATACAACCTTTTAAACAATGCAATTCTTATTTGAACAGAACTGGCAAATAGTGCAACATCGGACATTGTTTTAGAACGAACGTATAAGTTTCCCATTTTCTGTGCACTATCTACTCGAAAACAAACAAGCAATTAAGCATCAGTTAAAGAGAACCGATATCCAATTCGAATCAATTTTTTTTTTTTTTTTGAATCTCTTATGCTCTCATATCTTCTAATCTCTTTTCCACGCATGTGTTTAATGTTTCCGTACTTAACACTCATTTGCAGTCCCTTTGTTGTTATTTTAACAACCTGCCTCCGGATGGAGTGACTACCTGTTAGCTGTTACCTGTGTTCCCCTCTCTCCCTATTCATTTTCTGATTTCCATCCTTATTTCTTGTAATTTATCCAATATGAATGGGCATCATTATTCTACTTTATGTTAGCTCTCAACGTTCGTCGTTTGCTTTGCATGCGTGCGTCAGAAAATGACAGCAAAAACATATCATTGATGTTTACCGAAGAGATTTGAATTTCAATGCGAGCACGTTGCGCGTTTAAAAAGGTTTTCACTTTACTTCTAAGGAAAAACAATTTCATAAAATGTTCCCTTTTTCACTTTCCAATTAAATATTTACCAAAACTGATATCACTTGGTAAATATCGTGAGAAAGATACACAGATACAAGTTGTTTCTCATTGCATTGTTCCCGATTACGTTCCTTCGGCATATCAATTAACGGCTTAAGAACTCACAGCGTCTGTTTTTATATACAAAGAGACTTAAGTAAGAAGATTAAAACTAAGCAATTTTTTTATTTTTATTTACGAAACAAAAATACAAACTCCCCTTCCACACATGAGTCTCTTTTTTTTAGAAACAAGCAAACAGAAAAAAAAACTAAATTAATGAATAAATTATCTCGAAACATCAGGGTAACTGCACTTAATCCTTAGAAAAGGAAGTGAAAAGTTACAACTTTAAATGCTCTTCGCGAGATGCAAAAAAAAGGGATGCTTACGGATGGAAGGACATCAGCCTTTCAAGCTAAGCAAAGCGGAAGAACTTAAAATTCTCAGCATTTCCGTTCGGTTTTTTTTTTTTTGGTTTTTGTTTATTTTTTATGCAATCTGTCCTTAAATTTGTCAGAGTGGAAATGGATATGAATGTGTAAATACAAAAAAAAAAAACAATTCTTCATTAGTAATATTCACAGACATTTCGTTACAAAGGACGACTGGGGAAAGTCGTCTCCTGATGACAGGATTTTAGGTGAGCAATGCAACACAACTAAGATTAGACAACTAAACAAATTTATGTACAAATTTATGTACAGGAGGTGCTACATTTTACAAGATTTTGAACATGTTTCTTAAACAAGTATTTTGAACGTTGGCAGATTTAATAAACATACTTCAACTCATGATCCACAGACTGGAAGAGTACTGTCTTCAATGGAATCTTTTTGTCAACACAAGCAAGTCAAAGTGATGATATTTCGCAATAACTCGGGCAGATATTCAAGGGAAGAAAAATGGAACCTAGGTGCGGACCCTCGTACAATCTTCACCACAAACTAAAAGAATCAAAGAAAGCTCGTGGAAAAATGTTCGCAGTCGGAAAGATGTGCCAGTAAATTGAAAGTACAAACTATTTGAAGAAACTGCAAGATCCGTATTGTGTTACGCAAGTCAGGTATGGAGGCACGAAGAGTACGAAGAAGTTGAAAAGCTGCATAGATTCTTTCTCAAGCACTTGTTTAGACTACCAACAAACACCCCAACGTATGTACATGCTCTTTGTGGAAACCGGTCTGCCTCTCCTACGACTATTCACCCTTTAAGCCAGAACTATGTACATCGAAACAAAAGTGCTAAAAAGTACAACATAGTCAAAACGATGCGTTGTACGCCTTCGTCGCATGGCACATCTGCAACATTTCCTTTCAATTTATAAAAGTCACCGCGGCTAAAGCTTGAGCATGCCCTAGCTTTAGCCTCGGTGATTTTGCACAAAAGCTTTCCTGTAGTTCTTCCAACCAACTGCTGTAACGACTTTGTATAAATTCAAGAAACTCCAATTGGCTGCATATACAATGCTTGAAAAATAGATGGCGCTTATTTACTTTTTAGCATACCAGTTGATTTCCGATGAAATTAAAATATGATTTTAGACGTATATTCACGAAAGCGAATACCGATTTTATTATTTCCGTACAATTGTTTAGAATTTTAGGTCTGAAACCAATTTTCCTTTTTATTATTCATCCACTATTAACGAATAAATGTGCATGGTTGCGAAGAAATACATTTGTTTGATGCCTGGATCTTTTAAATGTCAAACAAATAATAATTTCATCCGTTAATGGCGCTAGTGGGTCAGTTGGAATTTTGTGAACTTTTGTTCTGATGTAGTTCAGCCATTAGGCTCCATTTCAAGTATGTTTTAAGAATCACCAAGCTTCCTGATCATCGACTTCCAAAATTGGTCCTCTGATATCTTATTACCAGGAAAGCGTACTTTTCCGGAAGCAGCAGCTATTAAGCGAGGAATTAGGAGTTGAGTTGTCCATAAGATGAGAAGACAGATCCAGCTGGACTGTGGCCCTAGATGACATTTTGCGGAACCTACACGAGAAGATTCACCAAGGATTTATGGAGAAAGCAGCATGTTGCATGGCAACTCTCTTGGACGCAGGCAGATGGTCGCCATCATGTGGAAAATCCGCAGGGTTTTTTCTATCACTCAGCAGGAAAGACTGTAGAGGACTCACTAGCGTTTTTATGGGCTATTAACCTAAACACGCTAGGCTTAATTGACAGCCCTATCTTTGGATTAGCTTGCGGATTTTTGGTACTGATGTAATAACTCATATTAACCTAAGCTCCTTGCTACTAAAGTCACTACTCGCCTTTCTCCCTCGAAAGACAAACAAATAAAACAGTCATAGGGATGCCAATCCCTACACCCGTATAAAGTCCTATTATTATAAGAACTGAAGCCCATAGATTATGGACAATGATGAGGTACATTTCCACCTCCATTGTATGTCAATAAGCAAAATTGCCCCGCGCATGAGGCGAGTTAGAGCCGCTATTACATCCCGAAAAAGTTACTGTTTGGAACCGAACTGTTGTAAGGGCAGTTGCAAAAGCACGCAACCCTTTAAGTGCTGCAAATGTCAAAAGAACGAACATTCATTTCGAAATTCCCACTAGAACGCACTTGTTCCTATTATGCCAATAATTAAAATAAATGCGGAGAATATGGACATTTTCAGAAGCCTTAATTTTAACCAATTTTTCTTTTTTTATAACTGCTTAATATGGTTGATCAACTGTGTGGGAAAATATTAAAAGGACGCACATTTCAGGAGCTGTCTCGTGTGGCACGTTTGTTCGCATTCATGGGATAAATATATTAAGTCAGATGCCTGGCATACGAATACTTGCATAAAATTAAAATAATTTAATCGAAAAATTGAAAAAATAAAAGCGAAAGAACTACAAACTGAAACCACCGTAATGAACAATGATGTGAGAATGAGAGACTTTTATCATAATTTTCCGTTTCATTCTAGGGGTCTACGGGTTGACTTTTTGACACAAAGCATGGTTGCACTTAGGGAATAATAACTGAGATCATAATTCAATTACTTATAATAGAAAATAGTTTGTTTGATGTGAAATTAATAAATAGGTAATGAAATGGTAAGCGATCGGTAATTGTATGTTTTTTTGTTAAGTTTTTTTTTTTCAATATTTAAGATGATGCACTTGTGATTAGCGAGCAGTTTTTTTTTACAGTAATGAATCGGTAATGATTAATTGGTTCAATTGCAAGAGGTGTGGAAACTATACAAATATGTGTTCGAAATAAATCTAAGACAGATCCAGCTGGACTGTGGCCCTAGATGTCATTTTGCGGAACCTAAACGAGAAGATTCACCAAGGATTTATGGAGAAAGCAGCATGTTACATGGCAACTCTCTTGGATGCAGGCAGATGGGCCCCGTCAATTATTATATTCGTCGACTATATGACAGGACTCGCCATACATAATTAATACTAGTAAGCTTTTTCGATACGACAGCTCAAATGACCTGGGGCAAAATTACCGCATCCGTTAACTAGTAACTCGTTATCGAAATGTGACAATTTGGCATTACCGCTCTCGATATCGAGCACTCAGTATCGAAATTTGAGATGACAGCATACGTTAACGAGTGTCATTTTATTCGAAAGCAATCTGGCTGTCGAGTGCGAACAAAAAAAAATTATGTGAGTATTTTAGAATTGATTTTTTGTGGTTTTTGGAATAAACTAATATGTAATTAATTAATTAGGGCCAATCTCAACAAAATCAACACAATCCAAAATAATTGTCTGTCTGAATTTATGGCCAGACTTCCAGATTTGGCCAAGAATATTTTGCCTAAATGCCGACAAGGCAAAGCAACGTCGGTCAGACTGTGGCAGCAGCTGACTGGAATGCTGAATGCAGTAGGGCCACCAGTTAAGGACGAAAAGGGTTGGAGAAAGGTAATCGTTTTGAATTATTATTTATTTATATAAACCAGTAAATTTCATTTTTGTTAGACATTCGCTGATCAGAAATATATCGTCAAAAACAAATTGTCCATCAACAAACAGTCCAGGATGAAAAAAGCGGAGCCCCTTTGATAAATTTGCAAAATTAAAGTGTTATTTACGTTTTAATTACTGTTTTTTTTATACTTACACAGTATTTGGCAGTGAAAGCGGATTGCTTCTATACCTTAACCGCCGCCGTACAATGCATTCCAGACCATTATCATCGGAATCAGAGGATAGTAAAATAAATCCATTTTTTCCTTTCAAATATTTCTTGGATTTCACTAAAATAATATTTTTCTATGTTTGAATCAACCGGAGAAACGTCACTTTATTAGTTGTAGTAGAATTTTTCTAGTACAATTTTATTTTTGTTCGATACGTTAGCTCTAGAGTGCCGTCATCCCAATGAGGTGACTCGATCATTCGATAACGAGTCCTACTCACTCACTTGTTAACGGATGCGGTAGTTTGGCCCCTGACTTAACTGTGCGTGGAGAAGAAATGCTCAAATCCAGCCTTTGAGGTTGAGAAATTTCTGAAACGTCGTTGAGGAAATACAGGGTGGCTCACATGAACTGTTACGAATTTCCTCTGCCAAACTACGAGTGAGAGCGCGCTAAAAATTGTACACTTGATCACTCATTTTAGTGTTGATTCGCATGTGCAAGGCGTAAGGTGTCGCGTGTTAATTTTTTGCTCTATCGACAATGGAATTCAAACGTAATAGTGTTATCGCGCTTTTTTTTTGGCTGGAGAATCACAAGCAGCTATTGTTCGTGAGCTGACACATTCAAATGTTAACAAAATGTTTGTGTATCGCACCATATTACGTTACAACGAAACCGGCAGCATTGCAAAACGCTATGGAGGTGGTCCGAAAAAGATAGCAACATCGTCACAAATGATTCGGAGTGTGAAGGCCAGAATCGAACGAAATCCTCGGCGTAGCGGAAGAAAAATGGCGTCTGAGCTAAACATATCCAGAGAACGGATGCAACACATTTTGAAAAATTTACTCGGAGTCAAAGCCTTAAAGTTCCAAAAAGTGCACGATCTGACACCCGACCAAAAAAAAGTTAGAGTGGAAAAAGCAAAGGAGTTGATCCGCTTGCACGCAAGTGGCCAGTTGCCAAACATCGTCTTCTCTGATGAAGCACCATTTCTTATTGAGCAACATGTCAACAAGCAAAATGATCGAGTTTACTTGCCAAAGAGATCATACAATAATTTCGACCAAAGAATTTTCACCAGGAAACAAGCGCCACCGTTTTTGATGGTGGCCATATCGAAAATATTCAATAGATCCTTGAATTTGGAATAATGTTCAACACATATCTTTGGATTCAATGAAATTTATCCAAAATTAAAAAAATACAGCTTTTTAAATTAGTAACAGTTGATGTCAGCCACCCTGTAATTACCCGGAGTTTGCTATTTGGCTCTTTTCACAAAGGAAATGAAATAAGCTTCTCTCCACATTCGCAGGGGTTTGTTGAAGTCAAACTTGAGGGAAGTAAGTTAGTAGTGGCAAGACAAGACTGGTAGCGTTTCCAGTGTCTTGATATGACCATATGGCTTGAGGGACGACTACCCTGATTCTCTAAGTTGCACAAAACTATACACGATAACAAGCAATAAACTTGCTCCTATACATCCTACCTACAAGTTTTAAGCATTTAAGGTGAAATGCTCTTCGTCGGATATATTCGATATCTCAAAAAAAAATTGCGATCTTAATTTTGAGAAGCAGTTGCTGAATGAATTGAATTTTGTATGGAAAATAATACGAATCCATTCCTAAAATATTATCTGCTAGGTAACCCGTAGGATGCTCAGCTGGGACAAGTGCCGCGAGATTGGGCAACAAAATACACATCATCTAGTGCACTCATCTAACACTTCTCAAAATCGGAATATTTACTCTGAAGGTTAGAATTATTTAATTTAAAAGGGGTTATGAGGCTGAGCCAGAACACTAGCCCATCGTAATCCCCTATGACCGTCATATGACGGCACCCAAACCGAAACATTTCCGTCTATACATTTAATTTCCATGCAAAATGTTAAGATTTGATTGTAGCCAGCTATCCGCTTTGATCAGCCTCTTCGAGTGTATCAAAGAAGTAGCTCCCTAAAAATTTCTTACGAGAAAGATCAATGGCCTGTCATTCAGAAAGGATTTGTTCGACATCAGAAAGAGAAAACAAAAATTATTCAACAAATTGCTTTGTTCCAAATTTATGAATTTTGAAAACATAGTATTTGGGTCCACTTCTAAATATAAATATTGTAGAGGCTTATAACCGGAAATCGATTGGTATCCACATAAACAGTATGCTATACTAGATAGGTATACGATTTTCTATACATTCATTCGTATTGTATGATATGTAAAAAAAAAAGGAAACAAAACATTCCAGAATACCAACGCAAAAACAGAAAATGAAAAACATCAGCATCATCATCAGACATGCATCAGAAGTACTGTTTTGTTTACACCGCGGCGAGCTTAATTAAAACTTGTATACTATACGTGCCAGAGAAAATGGTGGCAAATACAAAAAGGACTTTCGTATACTATGTACGTGTGCATGCACGAAATTATTAAAATATTTAATATTAAGACCGAATGAGACCAAAAGAAAAAAATAATTTAAACGAGAAATTATTAAAATATGACAAATAAAATGCTTTGGTGAATATTATTCGAACGCGCGGCTACAAAGACCGACTACGAGGCGTGTCATTGGTCGCTTAATCAATAAGAGAATGAGTACCTACCATTTTTACTGTCATTCGAAAAGAGCAAAAATTCAAAGAAATAATTACCTTGTATGATTTTTAATGACGTGTTTTAATTAAAAACCCAAAATTGTTGAATAAATTGAGGGATGTTGTGATTAATAATATTCTGAAAGGCAATTGTATTCAAATACAAGGCATTCGAAAAGTATCTGCCAGATTACTGAGGACATTTCAATTAATAATCGAAAAGGGATGAGTGCCAATGTTGATTATTATCTCTTTCGTTGGAATTTCATTGCAAAAAGAAAACGTAGATATTGAAAATCCCGGCTCTAGATGAAAATCGTGGGGGATTTCAGTGAATGGCAGCCGATGTCTAGATACCTTTGCAAATGTCAACTACTAATTGGAATGAGGAAAAATTAAATCAAAATGGCGCAAATTCATAGTCAGCCCATGAATAGTGCCTATAGCCGAATTTAGTTACAGCCGGCTCTAAATAAAAAAATATGAGTGAGGCTCATCCAAATAAGCTCACGGGGGAAGTGAACGCTTATCCAATCCAAATCAGGTGTGTGTGTAATAGAAGAAGAAGTTGTCTAGTACAATCGATAGAAAATGTGTAATAAAATTTAGTAAATATTCTTACATAGATAATCATCAGCGTTCGGATTTTGTTGACAAAAAAAAACCAAAAAAGGCAAAAAAAAGGCATTTAATAATAAAGGTTTTTATGCATTATTATTAACATTGCATTTTGAAGTTCTCTAGTATGTAACAATCGCCTGCGATTAACTTTCAAGAAAGCCTTGAATGAAATAGAGGACCTTTCAACGTGGGCAGAGCCTAGTGGAGCCAAGATAAGAGTTGTCACGTCCTTGGCTTTAATATTTGAGTCCAATTTAGATTTCTTTTCGTTAATTTTCTGAAAAAAACGCGTACAATTTTTTCATCCCTTCTTCAGCTATTGGCCCTTTAGCTTGTTGTAATTTCTCCTCGAGTCCGCTCAAAGTCTTTAACACCTCTTCTTCTAAATACTACGCATTGCAGTAAGATCAAGTGCGCAAATTAAAATACATACAACTACTAGGAGTCACCTGTAATTTGTAAACTCTTAACTATGCGGTCTTTCGGGTCGACTAAAAATATTTTTCCAATTTCCACAAACTTTGGCAATTGGCTTGAATCTTTACACGTCTTGGGGCATTTTCACTTTCAATGACAAGCATCAAAATATTTTGGGAGCAGCACGCATTTAGGCACATGCAATATTCAACAGACCAGCACTAAGTATGACCAGTATAATGTCACAGAATATGAATCTAGAATCTAGATGAAAAGGCGCATAGTTACGGGAAAAATGCAGTTATTTACATGTATTTCCCCGGTATGGAATCCTTTCCCCGTTATCGAAACAAATTTATCGAAATTTATCATAACTCGTTTTCAAAATAAATACGTCGCTAAAGAAGTATTCACTTCAAAAAGGCGGCTATAACTTCTCTTTGTTCATAAACACATTTTTGCCTGTGCCTTAGTGTGTTTGTGTGAGGGCCAAATCTGGGAATTGATTTTACACCCACTTCTATGTATCCGACTATGCTGAAGTTTTGCACACGTGTATAAGTGCGGTCGCCGTGCCCGTGGTGGCTTGTGCGTTCAACTCCTGGCCGGGTCTAACACCTAAAAGAGTTTTTCACGGTACCACCTCTTTCGAATGCCTGACAAGTATCAAAGAGTATCATTTGTCAAGATTGAGCTTCTCAACTCGCCGTTCGGAGTCGGCAAAAAACTGTAGGTCCCTTCCATTCCATTCGTGCAAAAATATAGCACGCACACACAAATGGTTGCGAGAAGCAGGCCCAGGTTCACCTCGACCTGTAGCGCCAACAAAGTAAGTGAGTATAAGTCCGGTTACAATACAATATAGTATATTTGATGACGTTGTAAGTCTAATATGGCGGACGCCCTTAGATCGATTACCGTTATATTCACGATCTCCTTAATACAGGTATCAAATTAAAAGGGTTGACAAGTAGATCTAAATTCAATGTGGTGGACGCCCCAAGATGGCGGATTATTTCATTCTTAACAACCGCCATGGCATGGGTATCAAGTGAAAGGGTTTGACGAGTAGAATCGCAAACAGTCTGAGTTAAGCATCCTCACATCAAACCCACCCAAGCCAATATACGGTGCATTTGTTAAAAAATTCAGATACTAAAAAGTAGAAAATAAATAATAAAATAAATGTAGATAAAACAAATTTTTTGGAAACAAGCTTTAATGAACTAAAAAATGAGTGTGCTCAGGCACAAGACAACACATACACGATGCGCAACGAGGATGAAGAATTAGCAGAACACATTTTGTGTCACTGTTACTGTATTAGAACTCGTCATCGTCATTTAGACAGATTTTACCTCGAGCCGGAGTGCCCCAAGCTTTAATTAATAGACATAATATTGGTGACTCGGCAAAAAAATTGTTTTTTAATTTTTAGTTCATTGAAGCTTGTTTTTAAAAAAAAAATTGTTTATCTATGTATTTTCGTTCATTTGAAGTTATTTGAATCATTTCTTAAAACCATATTACTAAATGACTTCGAAGACGTCAAAAATATTTTTGAAGTAAAAACCAATTGCACAGTCAATGAATTCAAAATGAATAGTTGATTTTTCTTTGTTGAACATGAATTCTTTTCAATTAATTCGATTAATTGTTTTACAACTCTGCTTGTAGATATCCTTGCTACCTGTTATATCCTGCTTTTATGTGGTAAAGGAGCTGCTGAATATAACCCGAAAAATAACAAATTCAGCAAACAGATGGACTTCTGGGTGGCTACGAAAATCGGAATTTCATTGAAAATTATTTTTCCAATTTAAAGAACTATTCATTTTTTTTGTTCAGCAATTTCTGTCGAAAATGGAAATGACAGTCATGCAAATTGAAAGGCTGTTCAGTTAATTTTTTCCACGCGACTTCTACAATTTGCCTTAGGGCACGTGAGAGTGGTTTAAGTGGCTCCAGGTGGATGCATCGATCTCATCTGTATCTCTATCCTTTCCCCTATGCGGTGGCCATATATGTACATATGTACATATATCCAACTCCAATCGGAATACAAACCACCCCACCTCCCTCTGAAAACTGATTGACTATTAATCATTTAATGGAAAATGCATTTTGATTGTACATACAGATATACATACGTATGTATATGGTCCTATATGCAGGTGAGTGGTGGGGTGACCGAGTTTTATTTTTTGGTAGAACGTATGTACGCATTGGACACATCCAGATGACATTCAGGATATGACTCTCATTGAATTTATTGCTTTGGTAATCAGCTGAAGTGAATTGTGACAATTTATTAATTGATTTTGTTTTTCTGTTTTTTTTTCCCACGTGCCATCATCATTCATAATAATGAAAATTTATTAATTTTTAAGTGCGCTACGTAGTCCTTAAAGTTCATTTAAAAAAAAAACCTTTATTGAAAGTTTTTTTTTTTTTGTGAAAAATTAATAAAAGCATTTTTTTGTATGACTACAGAACTTCCACCCCACCGCATGATTCACGTAGTTTTGACCTCATGGGGTAAAGGTAGAGTGTGTTTTTTTTTTTTTTTTGAGCAATAAATCGTCTGGTTGATGAATTAAAATAAAAAAAAAATCAGAAAACCACATCAGCTCTGCGGTGAACAGAATATTGGGATAATTCAGAGAGCATCTAGCGCCAAATTTGCAAAATATAACGGGTTATGTGTACGTTTTTATAATTTAAATGATTTATTAGACTTTAATTGGCCAGCAGAGTATTTGGAACCAAAATTAGTTTTCCATGATTGTATTGCAGTTTTATAGTAGGTTCTTTAGTCGTTTTTTGTTTTCAAAACTTACAGTAACTGACAAAATTGATTGATTGACCTGAAAAATGAAAATATTTGCTTTAAAAAACAAATAAGGACTTTGACAATTTTTTTAAATATTTTATTTCATTTCGAAACATAAAAGTTATTAACATTTTCATTTTCACTGCAAAAAAATGCGTGAGACTCTCGCGCGTTAGAAGTGAAACTTCTTAGGTTCTATACTCTGGTGCTGGTCCACAAAAGTTGTCAGTACAGCGAAGACAGGACATATGCCTCTTATTCTTTTTACAATGGCTTGCATAAATCTGTCCCGTGCGTGCTTGACTTGAACTGCATTTGCAATTTTTTACATCCTCAAGTCTCGAACAATATTGCGGTCCTTATCTGTAGACAAGATCTTTTTGCGCCCGGTTTCTAATAGATTGCCGAAGTTTCTTATGGCACCAAGGGATATTCTCGTTGACTCCGAAATTTGACAATGGGTTACCTTCGCGAAGGAATCGACATCAGAAAAAATAGAGAACTGGAGAGTCATCGAGAACTACCTGGGCATCGACCAGACCAACGAGCTCCTAATCGGAACCAAATACGAGCTGCGATGGGGAACGTTAACAGACTCAAAGAAGAGATTCTCAAGTCTGTGATCGTGGAAGGAAAAAGCGCTGTAGCTCGACTCATACGGCTACCCCGAGTGAGCATTTCCATTAGAAACAGGGCCTTAAAACGCTAGTGGATGGTTGAGATATCCCCGCTCCGAAGGAGATACGTGCAGCTGAGGCGCACAAATACTGGGGGTAGAAGTTGACACGCTGAGCCAATGGACGATGAACTCGTGGAGCTTGAAACCAAAAGATCTGAGCTCAAAAATTCCATGAATACAAGCAACCTACAGTAGTGGGAATATCTCCGTCGAAACATCAAAAGCGACTAGGGACTAGGGGACTAGTCTATAAGATTCCCCGACACCACTCGATAGGAAATCCTAGCTTCCAAAGAAGATCAGAGCCTAGCGGAGAAAAATCCGCAAAACCGAAAAGCACCGGATATGATGGAATACCGATGGAAGTACTGAAAGTGATTGCTCAAATATGTCCGCAGCTATCTTGACGGAAAGGACTTTCTAAGGAGAAAAGATGGTGAAACCACGGCCCACAGTTACAGTTCAGAGAGCAAGGGCCTGTACCATAGAGCAACAAGCATTGTTAAAAAGGCAAATTTTAACAAGTAGCAAGCTGTTCGTCGTACAGAAACTCGTGTTACTTGTTAAAACTCGCTTTTTTAACAATGCTTGTTGTTTTGTAGTACAGGCCCGTGGTCATGATACGAGTTAACTTCTGTGTGGTTTCAGCCTGGCTACAGAAAAAAATGTAATTAGCCCTCTTAACCAAGAAGAGGATCCTTACAATCATTGATTTCCAAATCGGGTTGAAATCCAATACAAATACAAGTAAGGAAAAAGTGAAAAGCATGAGACTGACTTAAAGCTCACTTATGGAAGAACTAGGGCCTGTACCAGAAAACTATAATTTAACAATTCTACAGGCACTTGTTAAAAATGCAGATTAAACAAGTTACTAATAATTTCTGTACCACAAAAGAAAAGTTACAAGTATTTCCGTGACGGCTAAACGATGCGCAGGCAAATTAGCATAGCTGGCAAGCAAAGCGTGCTATCGGAAATTCTAGAACACAAAAGTGTTGAAATATACAGGATTATCGTGTTAGTGATTTAGGCATGGACATTTGTCTTCTATTATGCCAAATGCACACTCTATCAAACGCTGCTTATACGCGCTATTGTACCTCTCAACAGAAGCACTTGATGGAGCTGTATGTGGTAAAAGCCAAGTTTTTAAAGGATAAACACTATCCCCTAAAAATAAATAACCTTCATCCCCTTTTCGTTTTCTAAAACAGGGTGCTATTTCACCCGTTATGGACACTTCCAGGCCAGTTGGCACACATATCCGGCGTGATGGTGTTAAGTACTAAAAGTATACAATGGTTGCTTCTAGAAATTTGGCCAAATATTAGCTGCGGCAAGAACCATTTATCTTATACAATTACCTATTGCGTTTCATCGCAGTTTGGAATTACTGCTCATGGAGCCATAAGAAGTTGTGACGTGGAATATCAATAGAAAGGGCTACGAGTGGGCACTTTAATATATTGATTGGCCACAATGTTGGGTTGTTTAAGGATCCTCTTCTTTGAACATTCACCTTATTAGGTTCATAGCAGAGACTTCTGTTTAAAATGTAGTTCTCCTTTGTTTATTCCGACCGAATTGATTGGGAATTGTAACCGATGAAAGACAGACTTTCTATGTATCTATTTGAAGCACCAAAGGATGACGAATCTGTCAGACCTTATCTAACGAATTAGAAAAAAAGTGACTCGGAAGGTCCTTTAAAGCCTCTCAAACTCCAAAGTAATTGAGCAAAAACCCAAACTCCTCCCACCTCGCCTTGTAAATTCAATTCACCACTGAATTCCCCACCTCTTCCACATCCGATGAAGTGTACTTCTAAGTGAACCACAAAAATACTCAACAAAAACTTTTGTAAGCACAATCAAACAACATTGACAGTGGCACATTAGTGCACCGTTGTTACATGGAAAACCGCCGCCGCCACCATATGCAGACATCCTTCGCGCTAAAACATATGAGTATTTACTTGCCATAGATGTGGTTGAATAGGTGTATCCTTCCTGCAGGCATCCTTGTTCTCGCAGTTCACTATTTGTGATGACGATTGTAGCGATGCCGCAATTGTTTGTTCGCTCTTTAACTTCTACCATGTCGCCGACAATGACATTTCCTACGCTGACAAAGTTTGAGATTTGTCGAAGCGAAAACTTCGTCCTTGCCGCCCACCCGCAACCAGGTTTTGTTTCTATCGAAGTGGTGAAGGAGGTTTTTGCATTAATTTCACAGTGGAGTCTCAGGTGTGCTCAAGCTCATGTGTGTGTGTGTGTTTGTTTGTGAATTGGCTCCACTACACTTCTTTTGCAGGATACACGGTTGCTTCCCGTGTTTGCCTTGCATTACGTGCGGAGGATTTTCGGCAAGAAAACAGTTTTCTGCTCCTGTCAAAGGTACAAGTTGTACTTATCAACGCTGTAGCGATAAGCGGTAAGCTGTGCGCGTGGCTTGGTAGGGTTTCTTTTTTCAAAATGGATGAAAAGTTTTGGAAGGAAATTTTGAAAGGAGCAGCGAACTTCGCGAGTGAATAGATTGACAGAGGTTGTAAGACGTGATTTTATTTTCCATTTTCGAGTCATCCATCCCCATGTCTGCGTTAATATTTTATACCCGACTCCTTTGCCACCGTAATTCATTCGAAATCCATGTAAATTGCTTGTGGTTATGTTGTGGGTGTTGTAGGTTGTAGCAGTTGATGGAATCGATGTTTTCGTTGTCAATGTAGGCGGTTCGGGTAAATACGAAATTAATGCTGTTTGGTTTAGTGGTGTCAGTCGGTGTAGGTAGAATGGCAAAGGAAAAACGCATCGTTTAAATAAGAAACGACACCCTAACGATAGTTTAATATTCTCGCTGAAGAGGTGGTTCAAAATCATTTGAAATTAGATATTGTTGTTGGGAAATCGATTTAAAATAAGCTTGGGTAGCAGTACTGATGAAGGTAATTGATTTTCAAAACTAAGCTATGATTACAGTTTACGTGGCGAGTCTCAGGAAAAGATGCGGGGATGAGTGATGGAAGAACAATAACAGAGCTAGGGTAATTTTTAGATCTTTACGTAGAATGCATTAGTGTTTCTGGAGAATGTCCAAAACTACTAAAAACGCAAAATACTGCCATCCTTCCGTCAAAAGCAGAAAGTTCATTACAAAAAAAAATCAGTTTGCATGGCATTGCCGTCTGCTTGATTGAGAATATGTTTACATACTTACAAATTTAATGTTGAGAATTTGAGATGAATTTTTTAAAAATGTAGACTGGCAACTCAGTACTAGAAATAGTTTAAAATCGAATTTCCGTAATTTTTTAAACAGTTTGAAAATACTGTAAGGAACATTGTACTATGTGTGTTCAAAAAAAAAAGTAAATACTCACCATCCATGGCACAACTACCGTTTAAAAATACTAAAAAATGCTAAAAATAAGGCATTTAAGTTGTTTAAAGTAAAAACAAGTAATGCGGACTTTGTACTATATCTGCGTCTTCGGAAAGAGTACGTATTTCTTTTGTTTTAATAGTTATGTTCAATCAACTGAACTATGTAGATCTTGAGCGAAATTCAAAACGATTTTGAAGCTTTATAAATTCGAAACGTGATAGTATTGGATTTCCTTCCACATAATGTTTTTTAATGGTAATTCTTCCAGTGATCCAAAAACAGTGCTTGAGTTGTTTGCTGAAAAATTCCAAGACATATACAACTCATCTAGTGTTAATGCGGGTGCGAATTATGTATCTCATTCATTGTTACCTGTCGTTGACTTTCCTCATTTCTATTGTGAGTTAGACGAAATAGCAAAAGCTCTGAGTGAATTAGATCCTAAAGTTCATGCTGATTTCCATGGGACTTAAACCATTGTTTTGAAAGGTTGCTCCGCTTCTTTGTGTTTCCCTCTTCAATTTATTTTTAATCAGTCTCTGTCTAATGGTTGCTTTCTAAATGAATGGAAAGTCTCATATATAACCCCTTTTTATAAGTCTGGCGGTAAGAATAAAATAATAAACTACCGTTCTATAAGTTATACCTAAAGTGCTCGATAAAATTGTCAGAAACAAGTTCTTCAATATTTTTAAAAAGTTTATCTCGATTCATCAACATGGGTTTTTCAACGTTAGATCAACTAAACTACAAACCTAGCTTTTATCTCAAACCAGTGTTTTAAGGCGGTTGAAAATCGTTTTCAAATTAACGTGGTTTATACTGATTTTGTCAAAACTTTTAGTAGGGTCAATCATATAATACTTTTGAAATAATTAAAGGCATATGGTTTCGATGGGTCTATCCTAAAATGGTTCGGGTTCTACCTGGTAGACGGGAAACAAATTGTTAAAATTTTTGACTTACAATCGCGACTAATCAATGCTACTGCTGGTGTTCCTGAAGGTAGTCACTTAGGACCATCGCTTTTTGTGCTATTAATAAATGATTTCCCGTCAGTTTTTAGATCTTGTAATTATTTAATGTGTGCTGATGACATCAAACATCAAACAAGATCTGGCGTGTTTTGATTTGTGGTGCTGTGCAAACGATCTGAAACTAAATTTTCTAAAGTGTCATACAGCTACTTTTACTCGAATAACTAATCCCTTAGTTTTCGACTACTGCCTGAGTTGTTCAAAGTTACATGTTAATCAAATCACATTGTAGCTAAAGCAAACTCTGTTCTAGGATTTCTGAAACGAAACTCCGCCGATTTTAAAAATTCCGTATACACTGAAAGCCCTATATTGCTCTTTGGTCCGTCCTATTCTTGAATACTATTGTCCTATCTGGAATACTGTGACCAAAAAACTTTCTAGCAGAATTGAGATGATCCAAAAAAAAATTGTATGGAGTTTGATTTAAGACAGTTCTCTAAGAATGGCAACGTAGTACTGCATTACAATAGTCGCTGTTTATTAATTAGAGTGCAGACTCTAGAACTTAGGCGTAGAATGTATTGTATAATGTTTGTTCGTGATATATGTATTATGTTGTACTATTGATTGTGAGAATCTGCTTGCACTTATTAAACTATATGCACCATGTAAATCCTTAAGAATGAGACCACTTATTTGTGAAGAGTTACACTCTACAAATTTTGGACTGTTTCTCATTGCTACAAAATGTTTAATAATTCTTTTAGTTCCATTACGATTGATTTATGTATGTCCAGGAATCAATTTAAATCCACATTGTCAATTATCTTAAAATAACTATGTTATGTTTTCTTTCTTAAAATGATTATAAATATTGTTTAGCGTAGTCTGTTGATTGTAAGATCGTATAACAAGGATCTAATTGAGGAGTGTTAAGACTTGAGTCTCCAATAGGACATCTCGTCCCAGGATTAGTTTTCTTTGGTTTCTCTCAAGACTGGACATTTCCCGATGAAGTGCAGAATATCCTCCCTCTCTTCCAAATTACACAATCTATATAGAAGGGGTAAGTCGTCCCTGCGTGATACATAATTAAGTATTAGAAGTTCGCCCCAAAGCTTCAAGGTCCATCGCTCTTTCATCAATTCTGTATTTATCCTGAAAGTAATTCTTTTGAAACCGATTGTGGTTTAAACGGCCGTATATCGTTCTATGTCCAACGTACTGTGTGAACGTCTGAAACCTTTCTGCAGCACACTGATTGGCACGTACCAGTGTGGCTTCCGGCCCGGCAGATCGACGATCGGCCAAATTTTCACATTAAGGCAGATCCTGGAAAAGACTTACGAATTTTAAGTCGAGACTCAGCATCTCTTCATCGACTTCAAAGCCGCATGCGATAGCATTCATCGTCTTGAGCTCAACAAAGCGATGGCCGAATTCGAGTTTACCTTCCTCGGAGAAAACAACAACTCCACGAATGACACCTTAGTGGAGATTCGATGAAGACTTACCCTAGGAAACCGCTGCTACTTCGGTTTGACAAAACAAATGGGTTCGAGACTCCTAACTCGGAAGACGAAATGCATGCTCTACAAAACATTGAGTCCTGCTGCATGGAGCTGAGCCGAAGCAGGAAAGCAGAGCAGATTTTGAATTCTTTTGAGAGAAAAATTATTCGTCGGATATTCGGTCCCGAATGCGAGGAGGGCAGATGGAGGAGAAAATATAACCGCGAACTCTATGAGATGTGGATATAGTCCGAAACGTAACTTATTTAAAAATGTCAGCTTGAAACTCACTCAACAAAAGATTCTATATATTCTAATCTTCGAAAAGTTTAGGTACTGTAGGAGGTAGGCCCTGATTCACCCCAAACTGCAGCGTCACCTAAAGAAGAAAGAAGAAGCTTCCCATATTTCCCAAGTGACCATATTTCTTAAAGCACGTCATGCCGTGAGAGTTACATCTAACCGAAAATGCTTCCGACACTTCTTAGCATAGTTACACTTCTCTATTATGCCATTAATGCTATTGCTTAACCAAGTGTAGATCTTTGATCTTATGAAAAAGCGCCATCTTAAAGTCAGTTTAGAAAACAAACCCGATTACAAACGTGACATCTAGAGATAATAATCAGTAGGTACTTGCTTTTGTTTTGTTTAGTAGATATTTGTGGTTGCTTTAAGCACGTCTGTAGTTTTCACATTCTTTATAGCTAACGCTCCTATCTATACTTTATTACTTTACTCCTTTTTTAAAATCGATGAAGATAGCTCGTAAACTTTTCCAAAACTCCTTTTCTTCGCTATAGAAGATTTCATACTATCAAACTTCGAAATAACGGCGATTATTACACACGAACGGCGAAAGTTCTGCTTTTGAATAAATGCGAAAGGATAAAATGTCGAAAACTTCATGAAAAATACCCGTTTCTAGAACCACCGAAGGCCCAAACCTTCAAATTTTGAGCATTCACTCCGTTTTCTGTTCCCAAAAAGATATACGAGCGTTAGGTAGGAGGTGTTAAATTGTTCATCATAAATCCACGCCATCTAGAAGTAAAAGATAGAACTAAAATTCTGGTTCCTTTGTTTCGATTGCTCTTTCACATTTGCCAGATAGCAAAAAGTAGCCTACGCCGCGCCGCACCTCGACATTTATGTATATTGCTCCCCAAAGGATATCTCCTTGTTTTTAAATAAAACACAACAACGGTACAAACAAAATATTTATATAGGTAAATTGTTTTTCTTTTCATTTTCGTGAATTCGTTTGCATAAATTTTATTACATAACTATCTGTCTCCCTTGTGGTTTTCCAATTACAACATTTTATTCTACTTAATTTTACTGTATTTTCGTTTCTCATTTGTTTGTAACAATATACAATACAACAACAATATCCCGTTTATTTTGTATTAAACCTTAAAAATACATCTTCAAAAAGGACATTCCAGTTGGTGTCCACAGAGCAGGCCAAGTAGGTACACCGTCCTTGTATCTCTGTAGCACAAGTGAAATGTCCCTTTCCAAGAGCTGCAACGTATACTATATATCTATGTATGTATGTAGTGTATTCATGGTCCAGAAAAATTCCGTCTGAATTTCGGCACCCACCATGGTGGCAAATTCATTAAAATAAAAATAAAATATTTAAATAAACTTGTTGTACGGATGTGGAAGGTTTTCGGTTTAAATTTCGATATTCAGTTTTTTTTTATTATTTATTTTTGTAATTTTTTTTGTTGTTTTCATTCCTCATTATATCCTTTATCTATCGATTCGAGGATAAATCGTAACGTGTGTCCCGCATGTGGCAGCCATCCAAACCATCCTGCACTAGATAGCTGCTGCTGTTGCTTTCGGCTGCTGGTCGTTGCTCCTTTTGGTGTGGCTGCTGTTTTACTGCCATCGGCGGCTGTAGCACCTCCCGTTGGCGCATCGGTATCAACAAAATCGGAATCGTCCGATAGGGACCGTCCGCCGCCGAGATAGTCAATGTAGTCGTAGTCGCTTACCAAGGGATTAACTTTGGAGTAATAAATTGCCGCAAATGTTGAATAAATAATTAAAAGCGCTGTTCCAACCTGCAGTCGCCAAATAGCCGAGTTGCATGTAAGGAGAGCATGTCGTGTACGATGTTTCCAGCATTGGTGGCGTCGTCCAAGTGTGCATTTTATAGCAATCGAAAGAGAACCAACAAAAAAAGAAAAGAAAAAACAAACAAAATAAAGGACATGTATGAATAAAAATGGAAAATTGCAGAATTTATGGTATTAAAATAAAGGACGTCACAGCATATTCCATTTCACAGGACACTGCAATTTATGAGGATAATAAAAAAGTTAAAAAATAAAATTATGTCATCCTCTGCACCCGGTTAGTTCCTAGTTATGCTGCTGCAATTCTAAAGGTATTTGATTTAGAATTCTCCTCCCCTGACTGAGACACAAGAAACCAGGACAACATGAACATGAACATGAAAATGGACAATTGATGAATTTGTACGATCAGAGCTGAAATAGGAAATTTTATCCACAATTAAGTTTGCATTGGAAGATGCTTCTATTTGATTCTATTGGATGGCTTGTAGTGTAGGGAACAATCAAGTGTGTGGATTCTTTTTCAAGACATCTTCAAGAAGCAAAGGAGTACGGAAGGAAGGGTAGTAAATCTATAAACGGACTTGATAAAATGTCGACAAAAGGCTTAGACATGATCAAAAAGAGTATCGCGTTTTAATATTGTTTGTAAAAGCCTACGAGTATGCTCTCAGATTTAAGAGTGTCGGTACCTTTTCTGAAAATACTAAAAAAAAAAATATAATACTTTTGGGGTGATCTAGGCAAAGCGCAGATTATGAACAATATTAGGAAGCCGACAAGTACAGCTAGCAGGTCAGGACAGTTAGGATTACCACAGCTGTTGTTGCCATCACATATACCCTTCGCACGAGACCCACGCTGCATCTCGACCTGCATTTGAGGCAACTGGCGAGTGATAGTGCACTAAGAACTAAGACTCAAAGGACACAGTATATTCTAACTGATCCCCAATTGGATAATACAATAAGAACGGATGATACCTTCCTCACGCTTCATTTTAACACACCATACAGAACCTTGTACCCTGTGCATGCATGGAGAGTGGACCAGCAACACCCTGACTCGGCATATAGACACTGCAGTTTTTACGGACGACGGGTCTAAAACTGCAATTGACACGGGATCTGGTATCTACTGTGTGGAAGCAGATCTGAAGGTGTCTTCAAACTGCCGGATGCCTGAAGGGTTTTTAAGGCAGAAGTTATAGCCGTACTTAGAGCTACAGAGCTTCTGAACATGAAACGAGTATCCGATAAGGATATTGATATTTACATCGACAACCAGGCCGCGCTTAAGACGCTAGAATCGTGCACTACTAAATCGGCACTAGTCAGGAGCTGCCGCACAATGCTCAGGCCATTATGCACTCAGAACCGCATAAGATTATGTAGGGTGACTCGTCACTCCGGGATAAAAGGCATCGAGTTTCCCGATGAGTTGGTAAGTGGGGGAGTTGGCACTACCCGGTGCGGGTAGCCGGTCACTATGCTGCCTTAAAACGAAAGAAAATATACGATTACGAGAAAGGCTGACTATAGATGGTCTAATATTGTAGGACATAGAGTTGCCAAGGCACTTTAGCCGGCGCACTGTTGGGCATTTTTGCAAAAGTCGTTGCAAAATTCAATTTTCGCGTGTGTCTATAATGTAAAAAAGCTTATGTTCTGGATTAAGAATTGTTTGGGCCTCAAGAAACCGAAAAAGTTATTAAATTTAGACATTTGGTATGATAAGTGCAGCCAGTTAAAGTTAGGTTATTTTTAGTGTAAACGAAAAATTGATTATTTTTTTTTATATTTTCGTTTGAGTTCTGGGCGAGGGGCAAGTAATCAGTGTATTCAAGGAACTTTTCTGTGCGTATTCATGGTGAATCACAGTGTATTCAAATGTATTCGCGTACGTATTCGTATGTATTTACGTGTATATATTTGCGTATTCTGTAGTCTAGGACCACGCAAAAATATTGATTACTTGCCCCTCGGTTCTGGGTGTACAAATTTGGAATAGTGGTTAAAAACACATTGGTTTTTTTTTCTTTTTTGGTACATATGGTTGTTTTTAATTTAAATTCAACCTATTTTTATTTTTGGAATTTTATTTTTTTGAAATTTAGTTGTTTTTTAAAAACATAATATTTAGCACACTTTTTTTTACTTTATGTTGAGTTTAAAAAAAATTTAAGATAGTGTATGGTCTAAGCTCAAAGGAAATATTTTCGCGCAGCTCCTAATCCTCTTCATAAAATCATAACTGGAGTCAATAAGGAGGTGATATGAAGGCTTCAAGTAATACTTAACGTTCTAAATTGTAGCGAAAATGTTGACGGTGCCAGGTTTGGAGTTTACGCAATGGAAACAACAAATTTATTGAAAGAAAAGTATCAAAAAAAAAAACAACTTACACCTTCAATTCATAAAATGTTGGCTCATTGCCAAAGAATAATCTCCAATCGGAGAATTGTCAGAAGAAGCTCAGGAATCCACAAATAAAGACTACAAGAAATATACATAGGTACAAAATTCGTGCAAGGCTTCAAGGATTCAGCAGAATGAAGACCTATTTAATATGCTTGCAGCCTCATCGGACCCTCTTATTTCTTCGCTAAGGCATGTTAGAACTGCAAAAGACCTCAAAGCATGATACTCTCTAGAAATGATTAGTTTATTAGAAATTATTCCGGACTTTGACGAAAGTTTCCAATAAATCTAGTTTTTTTTCGTTATTAATGTTTATTCATTTATTTATTTATTCTCCACTGTTCATTCTCCAAACTTGAAATATATTATTGAAATGATTTGTTTTGTTGATGTGCCACTTAATAAAAATAATGTTTGCAACACAAAAAAACAATTTTTTCGTGGTTATTTTTTTCCTCCACTGTTCGCTTGAATAAGTTATGAAATACTATGCAGTTTCTACAAACCTAAATATTTGAGTTTAATTTTTAGGTAAAATGCTATTTTTACACCTTTGGGTACAAAAATTTTTGTCTAACATGAAATTCTGGAACACCCTGTACAGCATTTTTCCTAAATAAAAAAAGGCGTTTGATGCACCTGGAAAAACATTTCAAAAATGTCTTGTTCGTTTACTTTTATGCCGCACTGTGACTTTGTTTGACTTTTAGACAAACTGTATTTACTTCAGTACCTAGTTGTGACAATTTTCGAGGCAAAATATTGAGACCATTTGCTATGGGAAAAAAGTTGTATTTCAGCAGAAGTTTCTGAAACACCCAGTGAATATTTTTTCTTAACATTTTCAAATTTTATAGCATTGGAAATTTCCTTCAAACAGAAAAAAAAAAATATCCCGATATCCTTATTTGTTTAGGAGCTAGGATTTTTGCGACCAAAAAAGTCAATTTGCCCCACTGTGCAGCGCTGGACCGTTAAAGAACTAATGAAATTCGTAAAGGAATATTATATAGAATATAGGAATATTATCCGGACAATACCTTCTGGGTAAACATGCCAAGAGGCTCGGACTCATAGGCACGGATATTTGTAGGATACTGTAGTGATACAAGTGTATCAGATGATATCGCACATATTCTGTGTGTGTGTCAGAGCATAGCACGCAGTCGCAGGAACATTAAAGGCCCCTACTTCTTTAGTAACCTGGAGGAGGTAGGCCGAATCAACCATAGACTCGTTCTAAAATTTTGCATGGTAATAAAATGCTTTGAGCAAATTGTGTCGGTTTAGGTGCCATCCTTGGATGGATTCTTAGGGGATCGCGATGGGCCCACTCTGGTGAGAAGTGCTTTGGGATAGCTCAGCCTCTCAATCCCTCTCAACATAACCTAGCCTAAGTGTTTTTAAGTTTAGTAGTGACAACATTGAACGAATCTAGAAAGAAAATGTCATCACAATAGCGAAACCAATAACCGATCTCGTTCGATAGATAAAAATGTGTAAAACTTTGATTGTAACGATTTAGACTTAAGACAGAACCTGGAGGGCGAAACCTTTCTTTAAATGAAAAATGATGTTCCCCTAAATTCTTGATTTGCCAAACTTTTTTAAAATTATTCAATTGTTGGACAACCAAAAAATGATCTCCTTCAATTTTTAAATTCGCTTCAAAAGTTATATTTGAAAAAGCAAAAAAGGAAAGAGTAACTTCCCCCTTTTTTAGTTAAACTTCAATTCCTTTCGCATTCACCCACTGACACTCTCTCTCCACCCTCCATTACAACGCAGGGGTGGCAAGCACACCTGACACGACAATCCAATTGAATGAAATATTAATTTAATGCAGACAACAATGAATAGAAAAATAAAAATAAAATAAAACAATATTCAGATGCAGAATGTAGTCTGCTGGAACATCAGTATCCTTTCAGTAAAAAAAAAAAAAAATTTACAAAAAAAAAAAGCACGCCGTGGAAAATTGATTCGAATTTTTCCATTTATTTCACCCAACGCCCCTCTGTTTTACCTTGTTTCAGCGTGCACAACTCTTGCTCGGGATGTGTACCACAGGATGTATAATTGTGTGCGGTGCCTCCACCAGAAATTTCCACTGATTTCCGATGAATTTTCCTTGAAACAAATTGCATGTTGGCAGTCGGGCGGGACTCGGGACGAATAGCATGGGGAAAAAAATGTAAAAAAAAATTCGCTGATAGAGGGCAGCAGGTAGTTCGACGTCGAACTTTTGCACAATTTTTCTGTTCATTTTTCTTGCGATTCTTTGTCTGAACTGAAATGCAATTCGGGGGCAAAACGAATTAATTGTAAGTTAATACTTTGAGTAATGGTCCTTTGTTTGGAGTATTTATCTCAAACTGAGAAGTGGAATTGTTCAAAGTGGGCCTGCACTTGGAGAGTCGGCCTCGGCTGGTTGGATCGTAAAAATAGAAAAAATAAAAATATACCGGAGTATACCTTTTAATTGGGGTCATGGAGATATTGAAGCCGCGATATGGCGGCCCTTTTTTTAAGCGTATGGTACTTATAATTGCAGTAAAATGTAAAATGTACTTGTAATTGCAGTAAAATGTAAAATGTAAAATGGATGTATCCATGGCGGATACGTACCAATTACTGTTCAATGGACATTGTTTGGCAGGAAATAGTTCCTCGTGATGATGATTGACTAGTTCTGACGTGAAAAATGTTGTAATAAGCACAGCGCTGACGTAATTGAAAGTTGTGCCTTTTGTTACAAATTCTTAGGTCAATGAGCTCATATCTATCTAGTCTGGGATATAGTTTATAACTATAGGACATTTTGACTTCCAATTACGAATGAACCTTTTTATGGGCTTTAACATACCTTGCATACTTATAACTTGAAAGTTCTGTGATCATTATCTTACAAATATATTTATACTAATAAAAAATTCATATTGGTTGGTTGGTTGGTTAAAGAGGGTGAGGATTACTCCTCTTCACGTAGGCCGCACGTCGGGCCCGTTGTGCTCCCCTCTGGAACTGAGCTGAGAAAGAAGGGGTTGGGGTGTGTGTTAGTGAAAGGGGTAGAGTAGTGGAATGGAAAAGGTTGGAAGGAATATATGAATTCAAGAAAAACGCTCTGTGTGTCGTGTAAACTCCAGTGTTTTCGAGAAATCGATAGATCCGAGCGATGTCAGCCCGGGTAGGATGTGTCTTCCCAGGTATTTATGTCTTATTGAACATAGAGCAGGACAATCGCAGAGGAAGTGTTTTATACTTTCGTCTTCTTCTTCGCAACCCGGGCAGGTGCTGTGCTGCACTAGTCCCAGTCGGTTGGCATGTTTATTTAAGTTGATGTGTCCCGTATATAAGCCAATCAACAGTTTAATTTGTGCTCTGCCCAAATTCAGTACTTTCCTAGCCCGCAGGGAATTTGGAAATTCCATCATTTCTTTGGCAGCCTTGCATGTTTGGATCTGACTCCACATATGTGCGTGGCGTTTTGCAAAAGACAGGCTATAGGCAGTTTTCACTGCTTGTACCGCCGTACCAATAGTATTTACTGTGAGGTTTTCTACGTCTTCCGCCCCCGCTCTTGCCAGTTCGTCTGCCCTTTCGTTCCCCGGTATATTGTTGTGGCCAGGTACCCAGAGCAGATTTACCGTGCAGGATCTTGCAAGGCTGTTGAGTTTTTCTTTGCATTCCTTCACTAATTTGGAATTTGTTAGTGGGTTCGCAAGTGCTTTAAGTGTAGCCTGACTGTCCGAGCAGATGTGTATGCAAGTGTCCCTGGTATCGGCATTGACGAGTTCGTCTACGCCCCTGAGAATTGCAAAGACTTCCGTCTGGAAAACTGTCACCGAGGGTTCTAAATGAATGGATATATTTATCGGAGGATCTGGACAGTGTACACCAGCTCCCGATTCTCCGTTAATGTGTGATCCATCCGTGTATAATACGATGCCTTCTACTTCGGCAAACACTGTGCCTTGTCGCCATTTTTCACGGCTAGGGAATTCGACTGAATAGTCGGTCTTAAAGATGTATTCTTTTTGTCAAGTATGAGCCCTAAGTAGTTTTCGTGGTCCCTTAGGTCCAGCTGAACTCCCCCTAGGGACGGGGCCTTGAATTCTGAAATTTTAAGTCTTTTAGAGAACAGCACCATATTGGTCTTTTCTGGGTTTACTCCGAGTCCGTTGCTGTCTGCCCAAGATTTGGTTAACTGCAGAGCGGTTTGCATGAGTTCCCCTAAAGTGCTTAAGTGTTTGCCTCTCGTAAGCAAAGCGAGGTCATCTGCGTATGCTATACATTTGAATCCATTTGTTGCAAGAATTTTTAAGAGTTCGTCTACGACCAGTACCCATAGGAGAGGGGATAAAATCCCCCCCTGGGGGGTCCCGTTCCGGACGTTCCCTTTCCTGCTTTCGGAGCCGAGATCGGCAAAAATGGTACGGTTTGAGAGCATATGTTCAATGAAGTTATTTATCGGTTTTCCGTTTGTTGTACTTAGAGAGGGCTTTCATAATGCCCTGAGTTTTAATATTATTGAAAGCGCCCTCTATATCTAGAAAAACGCCGAGTACGGACTCCTTATATGTAAAGGCATCTTCGATAGTGCTGACTATGTCGTGTAGGGCTGTTTCTACGGATTTACCCTTCATGTATGCGTGTTGGTTGCTTTTTCGTATAGACAAAGGTAGGTTTGCTCTGATCTTCTCATCGCAAATTCTTTCTAGAGTTTTAAGCAAGAAGGACGTGAGACTAATGGGTCTGTATCCACTTGCTGAGCTAAGATCTTTTCCCGGTTTAGGTATAAAAACTACCCTGACTTCTTGCCATAAAATTCATATTAGTGGTTAACGTCATATTTTGGCCCGCAAAGTCCGTAAGGTTGGCGACCGCTGATTTAAAGTATTATTTTATGTAGCGGTGCAGTATTGATAAAAAAGTGGTTTTGAGTTTCAACAGGTAGAGAAAAGGTTTGTGCTTGCTCAATGAGTTACTATGTACATTATGGATCGTTGGTAGAATCTACGCAAGTCTCGGGAATTGGAGGAAAATAATTAAGTTATTTTGACAACCAACCTCGACACACCTACTTCTAAATTCTCGAGAATTGGAAGAGTTCTGATATCTGTGAAGAATCTTAGTGTTTAGCCAAAAGACGAAATCAAGCGTAATCTTCAATCGAAAGCCTACGTTAAGTCGACAAATGTCAAAAACATTGAAGAAAAGTTGCAATGTATTTTTTCTACTGTGGACTACAGTTGAAATTGAGTACTACTACATATTTAACCCTTGTGTCTACACCAGTACACCCGGGTGTGCTTTCTGTGTAAGAGAGTATCATAACATATACTTCTTCACATTTCTGCCTGCTGTAGAGCTCAGTACCTCTCGGCTACTATATTTCGAAAATATTGCGCATGTATCCGTGTGTTTCGGGCTAATACGATTTAAGTTAGAGGGTGTTCAAGCCTGATTTCATTATAATATACACTTGGCACACCCGGGTGTACACATTTTTTACGCAGAAGTAGCGTAGTAGTAAGCCAAAGGAGCTCTCAGATTAAGAAAAATGGCAACTGGAGGACTCGTTCCTCTGGGCACACAGTCATATTGGACATTTTTAATCAAAAAGGACTCATGCCCTGTACAGATTATGAGAAACCCCAGCTTGACTTCACCAAATACTTTTCCATACCAGACAGACAGATCTGGAACAACTCCTACAATGCCATAATCGGAACATCCATCTTTACAGACGGTTCAAAAACAGCAGAAAGTACCGGAGCAGAAGTCTTGGAAGAACTTTGCATAAATCAGTCTTACCGACTAGCTGACTGTTGCAGCGTGTTCCAATCAGAGATATATGCTATCAAGAAAGCAGCACAAATTGTCCTAGCAATGGAACTATCAGCAATGGAAATCACCATCTGCGTGGACAGCCAAGCCGCACTTGGACACTGTATAATTTGAAACATGGCCAGAAGATACGATGAGGATGAAATAGAATCTGTAGCACACCTTCTTTGCCAATGTCCGGCCCTTCAGGAACGGCGCCTATCTAGTATGGGAGCACGGTTCTTCGACAGGCCGGATGACCTGGCTAAGATACCGCTTACAGACCTAAAAAAAAATATCAATAGATCGAAATGGTTTTGTTAAACGCATGCTTCGCCTCTGGGTGAAATTGCATCATTCTACTGCAAACGACCCTCCTAACCTAGCGTAGTGTTAGCAGCAGCAGCGCTTACTGTTAGACTGACTGTCGTTTTGCTGTTTATTTTTCCCCTTGATTAGTATTTTTCATAATATTATCACAATTACAATAAATAAAAGAAATTGAACAATAACAAAAGCCAAATGTGTCATACTCTTTTCTTGCATGTATATTCGTTGTTAACTTTCGCCCTATTTCAGTCATCTCCATACGACCATGCATTTTGTATGGTACACCCGGGTGTGCCGAGTGTAGACAAGACGAATTTTAATTAGGTGTAGACACAAGGGTTAAGCCTACGCTCATACAACCCTACAACTGGGTTAAAATTCGGTATACGAAACGCATGCTCTAATGTTCCTAACAGCTCTGCTTTATGGTGCCGAGTGCTGGACGTTAAGCGGAAAAGCTGACCAGAAAATTTGATAACATAAGCGAGGAGGATAAACGGAAAGGAACGCACAACCCCTGTGTCTATATCAAGATGGGGATGTAAGCAATAATGATTCAGTTTAGAAGAGGATCTTCGAAACTCCGACCCCAGGTTCGAGATGACAAGAAGACGGATCTAAACATAATACTGTTAGGTATTCACTATATTTCCTCATTTGTTTTTTGAAGTGAAACTTCTTACTCGACTTCGGAAGGTTGCGTTAAATGGTCGCGTTAAATAGTCGCGTTATATGGTTGCGTTAAACGTTTAACCACAAATAATTTACATATGTAGACACCGCATGCAGAGTAAAAAAAATGAGCACTTTTTAAAAGAAAACATTAATCGCAACCGAATGATTGTTGCATCGATCCAATAGATTGGTTTCAAACCATTTTAAGTTACATGGTCGTGCGAGTCAACCATCCTCCAGTGGGTTGTGACGCTTTTTTAATTTTTTCTTTTGCTGCAACCCGTCTCGTCCGATTCGATCACCGAAATCAAGCAGCGTCGAGCGCAGTTAGTGCCTAGATGGGAGATTACTAACTTAAGAAGCTTCTTACTCGACTTCGGTTGTGGTGGTGGTGGTGGTGGTGGTATGATATCAGTGGTGTGGGGAACAGGGTTACCTTTGGGACCCTTTGGAGTAAAATTGAACCTTTTTTGATGGCACGTACACCAGGACCTGCCTTTTTGAAAAACATCGAAATGTGACCCTTTGTGGAAGAAATTACCCTTTTTGGATACTTTTTGTAAATTAGGAAACAATTGACACACTCAACCGAAATTCCTTCACTTCCTTTAGCAGATCTTGTCACCGACAGCAATCACACTTTTGTATTAACCCGATTTCTATTTATGTATGTATGTGTTTGCCAACGCCGAAATGTAAATTTGCCCTGTAAACAGACACATTCTAATAGTTGGTGCGTTTCGTTTGTCATACTGTTACTATTGTTACGGTAAAAAAAATAGACGGTATTAACCACTAGAAACGTGATAGTTCAAAAATAATGTGCTACCAGTAGTGGGATTCTAAAACGCTTAGCGATCGTTATTCGATATCATTAACTACAGATAGCGACAATTATCGTTATAGTAGTTCGGGCAAGAGTGCGCATTTTGGACTTCCGGCTTAAATTCTGACAAATTTACAACAGATAACAAACAAAAGAGCCTATTAGTTATAATTAATACAAAAATATTTTATATTTTGTTCAATGTTTCATATGTTTTGATCAAAAAACCAAAGTAGGTCAAGTTGCGCACTCTTGCCTCGAAGTCAGGGAGCGCGCAGAGGTATTGGTAAGAGTGCGCAACCAGTTTAAGTCACAGTTTTCGTAGTTTAAATGGTTTGAAACTGTGCTTTCGCTCAAACCAAATTCTTCGGTAGCCTTTCATGGACTGCATCCATTTTAAATCAGCTCCCTAGCCTCGCAAATTTGCTTTTGGATTATGAATTTCCCTTCCGTTTGTTTTTGGTAGATAGAGGCATTTTTCTGGAAAAACAAAAACAGAAAGATAGTTTAGCTACGAGCTACCACCTACCGCATACGACTATGATGTGCTCGTCGCATCTTACGATAGAAGTTAATACCCCAAAAATTGTTTAGATTATAAAAAATTAAATTCTTGGTAAGAAAGCACTGCGCACTCTTACCCACAGAACGACTGCGCACTCTTTCCCCAGACACTACTTTTTTTTTATTGTATTGAAAATCGAAGAACGAATAATATTATCCACTAAAATTGTATCTTAAATCAAACACACATAATTATACACGTTTATGCCTACATACTACTTATGGAGTATTGAGCTGCCACGCTTTCCTGACACACTTTTAAAAATTAACTTTTTATTTAACAAAATCCGGCTTTTTTTTCTTGTTGTTTTTCTTTGTACCGTCAATTGGAAAATTTTCCTAGAAGTTTTTCTTCAGTGGCGGTTAGTAAAGCACACATTTGCTCATTTAGCGACTTCTGCTAATTCTTTCATAGCTAGAGAAAATGGCACTGCGTACTCTTACCCGCTTCGCACTCTTACCCCAAACGACTCTAAGTGGTATATTAACCATTTTCATCGTTAAAACTGACAGTAGTTAACGATCTTTTTCGTTTGCGTAGCGACTTTAATGGTTTATAGGTTTTAGGTTAGGTTGATAGAGGTTGAGAGACCGAGCCATTCCAAAACACCACGAGTGGGCCCATCGCAACCCCAAAGAATCCATCCAAGGAGGGCACCTAAACCGCCACAATTTCCTCAAAGCATTTTATTACCCTGCAAACTCTTAGAACGAGTCGATGGTTGACTCGGCCTACATCCTTCAGTTTGAAGAAGTAGTAGCCTACAATGTTCCTGCGACTGCGTGCTATGCCCTAAGATAGAAAATGTGCGATATCCTCTGCTGCACCTACACCTACATATGTATATCATTACAGTATCTGCAATTATCCATGCCTATGAGTCCGAACCTCTTCTCGTGTCTGCCCAGAAGGCAATGCTCGGATAATATTCCTATAGCTATTCTCATGTCTCTCATAGCCCGGCTAAGTCTAAGGATTTCATTTGTACTTTTACGGACCAAAAACGGCCAAAGTGCCTTGGTAAACCTATATCCTTCTCATCGGCAACCGCGTTGCCTTCTATCCCGGAGTGACCAGACACCCAACATAGTCTTACTCCGTTCTGAGTGAATAATGGCCTGAGCATTGTGCGGCAGCTCCTGACTAGTGCCGATTTGGTAGTGCACGATTCTAGAGCATTAAGCACAGCCTAGCCGGTGATGTAAGTATCAATATGTTCGTTTCATGTTCAGAAGCTCTGCAGCTCTAAGTACGGCTAGAAGTTCTGCCTGAAAAACGCTGCAGGTATTCGGGAGTCTTATGCACAGTTTTAGATCTGATTCCACACAAAAGATACCAGACCCCGTGCCGTTTGCAGTTTTAGGCCCGTCCGTGAAAACTGCAGTGTCTGTTTGTCGAGTTACTGAATATCCTGCTGTGATGAAATGAAGGGCAATACCTACCGAAAGTCCAACTTTGATACAGAAATAAACATAATTAAAATCGCATTTATTACCGCGCCTGCATAATAATCCGCTCGGTCGCAGCTTAGTCAAATTGTTATTTTAAATCCACAAAAGTCACCGAACTTGATTTAAAAAAATAAAAAATGCAACAACAAAATTTTCCAAACAATCACGACGAGTCCTTTCGACTCAGTAAACAGTCTGCACGTACACAAACCAGTTACAGGACACTGCCGAATAAGCAATATCCCCTGTTTGTTCATATGTCTATCGTCTATGCCTGTCTCTGCACCGGAACCGGGACAAAAGGTATCTATAATGATTTCTGGACGTTAACTCTTCGGTCCATCGAAAAGCGTATATACTCGAGTACTCGCACTCGTGGTCAAATGTTAGCATACTGGCACTGGCAAAGCCAATTGGCTTTTCAATATTTTACGAAATTATTCATTAGATTCCGAGGCACAGCGGCGCCATCACGACAAATGTCCAAGCGGATTACGTGTCCGTATGTGGGTATAGAGATGCAAGCTTTGTCTGTTGTCTGTTTTGCATGCAAAGTGGCGAGGGAGAAGGATTCATTTAAATACAAGCGGATTACAAATGCTATGGCGGATGTGGATAGAGTTGCTGAAAACCTCATCTTACCTGAAATGCGGCCCAGAATTTATAGGAACCCTCGGTGATTACGAAGTCATAGTAGCCTTTTAGCGGATCACCCTTAATGTAACGTCCTTCCGCAACGGCAGTGGAAGAGGACGAATCCGATTCTGAATCAGATGATTCCAAATCTGATTCCGGTATTTGCAAGACTTCTGCTGATGTTGAGCTGTCTGCTAGCGGAAGTGCTGTTGTTGTTAGATGGGTGGATGCTGTCTCCTCCTCGTCGTTGTTGACAATCGCATCCAACGATGACCGACGTGAACGGTTTTCATCGATTTCCTGTGTGATTACCTTCTGTTTTTGTTGCTGTTTGTTCTCTTCGACGACATTTGTCGTAATTGGTGCCTTGGTAGTCTTGGGCCTTTTAGTGTTCGATTGTTTGTTGTTGTTAGCCGCTTGATTTGGATTGGGTCGGAGGAGGGCCATTCTCGTGGATGCATTCATTTTTTTCAGATCCTGTGGGAAAATACCTTCTCCAGTTCTGCGATAATGCTCTTCGACAGTTTTCCACGCAGAATTCATCGCACGAAAGATGTCATAAAAGGTTTTTGCCTTTTGTACGAAACCCAAAATGCCACCACTGGAGGGTTCTTCTTCTTCTTCGCGTTGTGGACCACCACGATTGGGATGTCGAATAGCATATGGTCTGAAAAGGGAGAATAAAGGAAAAATTTAGATTAAGGGGCACTCTCCTGTTGAAATAATAAAGTAAATAGATACGCGATTTTGAAGAAAAATCACACAAATATTATAAATGCGAATGTAAGTCTGTCTGTCTGTATGTCTGTCTGTCTGTCTGTCGATTACCTTTTCACGCCTAAACCGCTGAGCCAATCATAATGAAATTTGGTACAGAGATAGTCTGGGACCTGGGAAAGGATATAGGTGGAAATACCGCTCGCTAGGGGGCGCTGGAGTCAAGTTATTAACAAATCATTTCAAGCCTAAACAGCTGAACCAATGGTAATGTAATTTGGCAAGTAGATAGTCTGGGACCTTAGGAAAGACTAAGGTGGAAAAACCGCCTGCTAAGTGGCGCTGGAGACAAGTTTTTAACAAATTCTATATTTATTGACCAAAATTACTCAAATTCACAATATGTGTTGGCTTAGTGCCAAAAGAGAAAATCACTAAATCTGAACCCAATAGGTGGCGCTGTAGTTATTTACAAATTCTGTTTTAATTGACCAAATTAACTCATAAGCACAATATATGTTCGTTTGGTGCCAAAAGAGAAAACTACACAATCTGGACCAGATAGGTGTCGCTTGAGTCGAGTTACTAACGAATTCTATATTTAGGGAAACGAAAAACGAACAAAACAAATCCGGATCTAACGGACATGCTTCTTTCTTGTTAAATGGTAAGGAGTTTTATCAAATTCTCAACTGCAAGACGGAGAAGGTAGGCAGGATAATAACCTGTGATGAAAAGTGCAGTATGTATGGGCCTGGGCAGTGGTTGAATGTACATAAAAAAAAAAAATATTTGGCTTCAGCAGTCCTAGGTAGAACCAAGCCTAGCTTCCCGCAACCATTTGTGTGTGCGCGTTATATTTTTGCACGAATGGAAGGGACCTATAGTTTCCTGCCGCCTCCGAACGGCGAGTTGGGAAGCTTTACATGACAAATGATACTTTTAATAGCTTGTCAGGCATTCGGAAGAGGTGGGCACTGTTTAGGTGTTTTGCGGCGGGATTCGAACCCAAGACCGCTGGCTCAGTAGTCCGACGCACTAACCACTTGCGCTACGGTGCCCACTGGTTGAATGTACATATTATATGTAAAACTAAAATACATCCCTAATTCAACTCTTTACCTAGAAAAGGTTATGGTGACATTCTGACGGATTTTTCATTTTATTTACCACGAGCAGCGATAAACGCCTTACAATTTTCTGAGGGAATCGACATAAGATGTGAATGCAATGGCATGGTAATACTATTACAGGGATATGCTAAATCCCATATCTCACGTGTAACAGTACAAAAACTCTTAGTATTTGGGATTGGAAATTCTTTCCCATCAACGGTACTCTCCTGATATTTCAGTCAGTCTAAGGTTAAGGTTGTGGTCGCCGTGGCCGAGTTTTTTCACAGTGCCACCTCTTTCGAATGTCTGACAAGCATCAAAGAGTATCATTTGTCACGATTGAGCTTCTCAACTCGCCGTTCGGAGTCGGCAAATAACTGTAGGTCCCTTCCATTCGTGCAAAAATTTAACGCGCACACACAAATGGTTGCGAGAAGCAGGCCCAGATTCACCTCGAGCTGTAGCGCCAACTAAGTAAGTAAGTAAGGTTATTTAGCCACCAGATAGTCTTCCGCTACCAAGCAAAAGGCAATAAATACCTTTAAAGATTTGGACACGATAGCTCGCCGCTCTGCCCAGAATGTCCAGAGGAGGAAGAAGAAGCGGAGCACGCAATGTTCGACTGTAGTCGCTTCGCAGAAACAAGAATGGACCTACCGACTCCAGAGCTTCTAGTCAACCACATGATAAGGTCAGGGGACCACTGGTTGCAGATCTGCTCTTTCATAACGAGCACACAGAACGAGTTAAGAAGACTTTTAAGATTAAGAAGAGCTGTAACGGCAGACACAATACACATAGCATAAGAGGCTAACCAGCCCCGCGAAGTAATACCTAACGGCAGTTCCGCGGGGAGAATGGTTGAAGTGTGCTGGGTGTGGTGGTTGAAGTGTGCGGTACGTAGGCGTTCTCCCGGCATCGAATATTTGGGTGTACGAATCGTGCATGCTAATAGCCCGGGCTACTAGCATCTTTGGAAGATTACCACATCCATTGGCGCAACCAAAAAAAAAAAAAAAAAACCTTTTAAGATATCATTGCATTGAAAATTCAGAAATTCTTAAATAAATCAATACTGGACGTTTGACGTCGGAAGAGCGTTGTACATGCTCACGCCCCATATTTTAATTAAAGATAAATGTACAAAAAAGTGTTATTAGCTTTATGTTATGTGGTGTATAACCAAGTTATAATAGAAAACTGATGCTGCTGCTTATTCATATTTTGAACATTGTTTTTGGGTACGGGCGGGACAGCTAGTTCGACATAAAATAATCCTTAGATGGGACACTTAAGAAATTGAGTCGAGAAAGTAGACGTTCGGCTACCATTTTTGACAGAGAAACTCTATCACAAGTTTACCACGGTATGACACATGTCGGATGCGACTTGCATGAACATTTAATCAAACCTCAAGGCTCTATCTCACGCTTTGCTACACGACCTCCTGCAATTCCCATCCCTGTTAACATAGTTATTCCCTTAACCTATGCAACGATTTCTTACATTCGGTTGACATGTGCTGTGCAACTGACATTCATTGCATATGCAACGGTTATTCAGAGTTCAGGGCGACAAAAAACAGCTACTATAACTGCACTGCTATGGTTACAATGCAAGTACAACTGACAGCACAGGATGTTTATTGCACATTTCGAATTGAACGACACAGCGCGATACTCATCTACGTTACCATTCCCGTTGTCGTTGTCGGTAACCCTTCCAGTTACTTAAAACAACTATTATTCCGGATCGAAACCCAAACCGAGACCGGGGCCAAAAATAGTGTGTGCACGTCGCGCCATCGAAGAAAGTTGTATCCTTCTGTAATCCTTCAACCATCTCCGTTGTCGTGGTTCGGTGGGGGGGGGGCTTTGGGGGTATAGTGAATATTCCGCCAGCACATTTGTGCATGGAAGCGAAAAATTCCTCAGTCGAATTTTCAGCAGCTGCAGCGGGAGTGAAAAACCATCACCACCCCCTCGGTGTGGAGTGAAAATAGCTTAAAACTTATTCACTTGGCAATTTTGCTTGATAATTTGATGATGCGATCATTGGTATCGTGCTGCTACTGCTGTTGCTACATTCACCGGAATGATGATGATGCTGATGATGATGATAATGGAAGGAAGATGCAAAGATCCCAAGCAACTGTGACGACGACTGAGCCGGTGGCGAGGGGACCAAAATGATTCCCTGTAAAGTAGGCCATGCTCATTAGCAAGTACGCGTCGTCATTCCAGGAGCAGATTGACAGGGTGGGAGTGGTGCGCGAAATTTTCTTAGCAACAATCATCATAAGGAAAATGTACATTCGGTTCCTCTGGTTTTATGAACTTTCGCAATTTCGCCACAGCAAACCTCTGTCTGCTTGAGTTGCTGTACTTGCTATACACTCGGTACGTATGGCTAAGAAGGAGGAAAGGAGTTGGAGTCGCAAATACTTGTGGTGCGTGAGGTTTCTGTGTAAACAGGAAAAAGTGTAAATTTGCCCTATAGTGTGTGTGCGTGTGTGACCACATGTTGGTTCTGTGTGAATGAAAATCCAGGCTGAATAGAGTTTGAGATAAAAGCTGACAGACATTGTTGTTTGAAGGAAACCCCGAACTACGGGAATAATTTCCATGCAATTGTAACGGAGTTGGTATGTTGAAATGCATTATGTGGTGCTTCTTGAACAAAAGTAGCTTAGTATTGCGTCGGGAGCTGCTGACATTCACATGTATCCGTTCATAAGTTTTAGACCACCACTTTTGTCTTCATTGTAGCGACATGTTTCTTTACCCATTCACAGTTAGAAAATGATACCTGAATCTTTTACTTTCGTGTAAACGCATAAAACCTTCGAAGTAATTAATAGGTCTGTTTGGTGTGCTTATCGTGATCCAAATAGTGATCCGTCAAATAGTAAATAATTTGAAAAGTGGGGGAAAATCCTCCCAGAAACTTCTAATTACACAAACAAAAATGAAGATTGACATTTCACGAATTGTCAGATGGCTGTTTGATAGATGTCCCTTGGTGACTACATGGATGTGGTGTAGCACGATTTCGTAGTAGGGGAAATTTTTTGACACTCTCAGTTGGCTCTCTATTCTCTTGATTTTTGACAGATTCAGTAAATTTACGTAATTTTACTGCACACCAAACAGACCTAATTTTCCCAGTGTTAGGACATTTTAAAAAAGCTATCAGATCTGTGTCGTGGTGTGCTTAATGCAAGCAACTACCAAAATCAGGCTTTCGCCCGTGCGAAATATGCACCAACAGGTGTGACGTGAAATAAGGCCCAACGAAATACGACCAAATCTCAAATTTGACTTTATTTCACTTTTGAAATAGAACGCATATTCGAGGTGAGGACGGACAAGACTGTTAAATAGTGAGAGTGACATAACGATTTTCAAATAATCTACACTGACTTTTAACGAAACCCAAGTTTGATTTATTCACAATGTGGCTTATATGCTCTTTAAAATCAAGTTCAGGGCTAAAATAAACACCAAGTTCCTTTAAACTATAAACTCAACAGAGAGAGTGATTCGATATCAAGTAATTGAATATAGTCGGTACCCGTTTCCTAGAGAATGTCATGGAGTGACATTTGAGTGAGTTAAGGACTAAACCATTTTTGCAGCACCGGGTACTGAACTTATATATGAATGTCTGATTCTAGAAGTCTACAGTCATTTATGATTATAACTGTTTTACTGATCTTTATATCGTCAGCAAATGTAAGCACGTTGCTATGTTTTATGATTTATGGAACATCATTGATATATGCAGCAAGAATAAAAAAGGCGGACCTAGGTGACTCCCTTGAGGGACGCAGGATCCTGCTAAGGAGTCTGAAAGAAAACTCGATATGACCTCTGCTTGAGGTAAGAGCCAATCCCCGAAACAAATAATGTTGGAAACCTAACGCCCCGAGTTTGTAGATAATAATATCGGCGCAGTGCAATAACCCCCACGGAAATAGGTTCTTTTTTTTTTTGAGAAATAAGACCCGCAGGCCTTTTTTCCGTGGGGGTTATTGCACTGCACCAATAAGATCATGAGAAAGCTGATCAAAAGCTTTAGAGAAATCAGCGTAAACACAGTCCACCTCTTGACCACTTTCAAAGGCATTGGGAAAGTTATGAAAGAATGTTCACAGCTTTGTGACAGAAGACCAGTTTCTGACGAATCTTGACGAATGTTGTTCTGTACAAATAACACCCAGACAAAGAAAAGCAAGACTATCACACAAAGCTCGTTTAAATAATTTTGGTATGAATGACAGCTTTGAAATTAGCCTGTAGTTCGTGATAATATTTCCATCACCTTTCTTAAAGACAGGCTTGATAAACGATTACTTCCAGAAGCTAGGGAAAATTTCAGTTGTAATGGAGTTTTCAAAAATAAACTTCAACGGCAGAGCAAGGACATCGCTGCATTTTTTCAGGACTATTAGAGGAATGCCATCAGGATCTGAAGGTTAATCATGTTTTAAATGTGAAATAAATTTGGAAATAGTCTCCAAGTTTAAGGCAATGTTGGTAAAGCCAACTTGAGGAACTATTTCTTTTTCTATTTCTTTTATTTCTTAGAGTTTTGAGATCTTTACGGCCGATTTCTTAACAGAGTACTAGCCCTAATACTGGGGTTTATACCAAATGCTAGTACTCAAATCGGTGAAGTCATTTCTTCACTAATTACTAACTGCCTAGCTCCCTCAGTACTAGCTAATACTCGGTACCAACTGGACCCTCAAAATGGCCGGACTAGTAGGGTTAATACCTGAAAAAAAGTCAATTTAATTTCTTCACAACAAAAATAGTACTCGATTTTTATATTTTCTTGACTGCATTCTATAATTTGTGTATTTCGTGTACATTGATAAAATCGATTTAATTTTTGGCGGTGAAAATTTATTTCGCGATTTCGATGACAAAAAAAGGAATTCTATGTTATTTCAGTTGTATTCATTTGTTTCATTTCCACCTTAACAAAGTCGAGTGAAATCTATAAGAAATTAATTTCTGGATTAAAACATCATGTTGCACACTATCGAACGCTTTGAAAAAATCTGTGAAAATACTATCGACTTGACCACGGTTTTCCATACTTTGAAGACGAAAATTACAAGAAATTGGTAAGTTAGTGGTGGTCGATCTTCCACTTACAAAGCCATATTGAAATACTGATATGTGATTTCGTATGACTGAGATGTATGTATTTCTTGACAACAGCTTCAAAAACTTTCGGTATAAACTGTAGTTTCGCTATAGGCCTATATTTCTCAACAACCATTTGTTTGGAACCAGACTTATGAATTGGCGAAATAAATGAGGATTTCCAACGCTTCAAGAATACACCCTTTTTAGAGATAAATTAAATATCTTTTGAAGTGGCTTTACCAAGCAAAATCAGCATTTTTTGAGAAATAATGGAGGAACCTTATCGGGGGCACAGGTAACGCTTTCTTCAAGACTAGAGAGGTCTAAAAGAAAGTCTTCCTCCAATAGACTTTAGGAACCCAAATCAAGATAAGGCTCGTCATTGCATGGAGAATAATATGCTGTCGATTCAGCAACAAAATTTTACTAGAAAAATGAAGCATACATGTTACAAATTTCAGTCAAGTCGGTACTAGCGGATGGATCCATTGAGTTTCATTGTGCAGGCTATGCAAGTGACTTCTTTTTTACACCGGTACATTCCGTACATGGCATTTTTTCAATTGCATAAGCGTTTATTGAACGAAACTGGCTTTGTTGAATTTTGTATCGTGGGAGTAGGTATAAATCTAGAGAGCACAACCTCAATTACACTCAGTTGAGAACAAAATAATAAAAAAAAATTACAGAAAACAGCCGAAATTATATAAAAATTTATTTTCGGAAGTCAGTAGTGTCAAAATCGATTTTATACCAGTTACGTATTAGGTTATCGGGTATTAGACAGACTTAGTACTGATGTGAAGAAATCGGCCGTTAGTGTTCCAATGATGAAACATTTCAAGTATCAGTTGAATTACTTGGAAGTCTACGAAGTCAAATTATTTGTCTTTATAAAATGGGTGTACCTTAGTATCTCTTAGGAACTTATTATTTCAAAAGCTTACGCTTACGATATCATAATTCGTTATAACCACCAAACAGAGCCTTCGGAAGGTAAATTGGATTGGACAGGTGTTATTTTGCGTTAAAAATAAAAAGAAACAACTAAAGTCAACAATGTAAGAAAAAGGTTCTTTGGGCTGATGAATTCAAGTTCAAGTTCCGCAGGAGAAACCAGCTTGCTGCAATGTATTGTGCGTACCATAAAGTATGGAGGCTAATTGATTTGAGTGTGGGAAATCTTTACTTGTAGCGAAAGCATTTTAAACAAAGAGGACTATAGAACCAACCAACAAATTTTGAGGTCAGAAAGAACTTTGTCTACCATGGCCCTGCTACGTTGCACAGAATCTGGCAATGGAGTGAATGGCAGTAGATCCATTGATCTCCTCTGAATTCCCCACCAAATTATATGAAGACGTCACCTAAGAACTCCACATTTAAGTACTTCTTTGGATTCGTCTTCGTTGATATGATGCAAATTAGAGATTTTTCGAGATACATATGCAATTGGCCCTAAATCATCAGAGATCCTCCACCATAGTTCTGTATGCGATTTTGTCTTTTTTTACGCTTGTCCATAGAAATTAAATTTCTTTTTTAATCCGAGAGTAAATCTATTTTCCACTCCTCCACCCAAAATGTATACTTCTCAGCGAAATCCCGTCTTTTACAATAATGTCGCTCTACAAGCCTTGATTTTGGTGCGCGTTTCACATAATCGGCACATAAAATTAGCCTGCACACGTTTCACGGAAACATCAAGGTTTCAGATGATCCATTGGAATTGTAAGTAGCTAAATTGTTTATTTCTAGGATATCTAGCTGCAAAACTTTTGGAATCCTTTAAAGCTTTTTTGGTTTTTTTGGTTATAATTGTTGGCTAAGTTCGTTCATCATGCTGACACTCAACCAAACTCAGTTGTACTGTCAGTTCACCTTGTTCCGAAATAAATACATAAACGTTGGTCCATTTCATTTAATTTAAATATGAACATCATAACGAAATGGAGTATGATAAATTAAAAAAGCCCAAATTACCCAATTTCAGGTGTCATAAGTTACAAAATGCAATTATATAGCAATCCTACTACAATCATGTTGTGGTGTTGAAAATTTGATTTCTAAAATGAAATTAATTTTCGAAAATTTTAATTTCACTACAAATGAGTTCATTTATTTATTGTTACGACAGTATGACGTTGTAGAGAGGAAATATATCACTACTTTTGAAACCACATTGTAGTAAGAAGAAGTTGTATACATTTCTCATGAAATTTTCGGCAGTAAAATGTATTTCCATAAGCAGGGTTGCCGCTGAACATTTTCATTATGTTCTAGCGTTGTCGTATCGAATGGTAATACGAATCGAAATAAGTATTTTCAGTGAAAGACAAAATTTCAAGTCAAATTTTATAAGCACGCCGTACATGTTTTCGGTAACGAAAGTCGAGATTTCGGTGAACTTTCAAATATCAAAAAAGTTTGGCAGTTTCTCAAATCGAACACACCTTTTCACAAATTCGGCATATAAAAGGTCTGTGTACGTACCTGCCCAAAACAGCCCAAAACAACAACAGAGAGCGCTAACAAGAGAGTAAAACATTTTCCACGCAGCGAATTTTAACCCAAGAAATTTCTTTTGTCAGCTTTATGATACTGAAATCTGTCTAACGTCATACATTTTTCGTTTTTTGTTGCTCAATACATTCCTGTACTTTTGCGCACTTTTCCCTCTCTCTGACAGAGTTTTACCCCCACTCCTTGAAATTTAAGAATCTATAAATTTTAGTGCAGAAAGTACGGAAACAGACCTAATATGCCCATGCAGACAAATGCTGAAAAATTTGTCAGAAACTTAAGCTATGTTCAGACGGATGCCAGATCTGACAATATTCTCAGGTCTACATATGTGCTGACAATTGGCTGCCAATGAGCTGACAATGATAAACTACCTCACGACGTTAAATTGCCAGTTCACACGGTTGTCAGGTTTTGTTTCAATTTCTGAGAATTTAATGTCAGACGGTTAGCCTGGCAATGCTCTGACAAATTGTTAGAGCACACAGTTGGTAGATGACTGTTCACAAAAAATCTGCAAATTCTTTGCCAGACGTTGTCAGGCTCATTGCAATTGATAGAAATGTTTCCTTCGTGCTTGCCTTTCCACATGTAAAACTTTATGCTTTATGTAAGAACTTTGTATGCTGAATTTGTAGGCGCACCAAAAACAAATGCGATTTTCACAAAAATTGATTAAAACAAATTAAAAAAAATTATGTTTGAAGACCAATAACTCAAAAATGAAAGCTTGGAAGGTAATAGCCGTGGGTAACTGTGATAAACATTCATCAATTGTCTATCGAACAAGCCCACTGTGGTTGCTCTGGGTTTAATACACCAGAAGTTATAATTGAATAATTGTTGCTACCTACTTCTCTAAAGGAACTTTTTAAATACCCTGCAGCTCCGTGGATGCCCCCCCATTTTTCATAAAATGAACCATGGAATCAGCTCCCAAAATAAAATACTTCACTGAATTAATAACAAAAATATCTGACAGTAATTTTATTTGAAGATGCCCGAAGCTTCGAACATCTGACAATATGAACTGAGCCTATAAATGTCCGAAACGTCTGACAATGGCTTGACAATGTCACGAAAAGGTGTTCACACGATTGGTAGATGTCTGTTAATTTATTGTCAGATAGCGGTCTGGCAATAGTCTGACAACGCTGTTTCTGACAATGTTTTCAGACTAAAATTGTCAGTTCACACGGTTGTAAGACATTTGCGACATATCTGGCAATCGTCTTAGCATAGCATAGTTCAGGATTTAATTTTTTGCAATTTTATATTGAATTTTGAGAATTTCGGGATTCAAAAATAAACAACCCATTCAATACAATAGTGATGACTTTTGAGACTAAAAAATGTTAGCCTCGAAATTCTAATTTTCGTGTCGGTGAAAACGTAGATACTATAAGCTTATGAAAATATAGAAAAGAAAATATAGACAACAATTCTTTAAGAGTGCAAAGTGCTGATATCTTCTCACTTACTCCAAATCTCCAAAAAACAATACATCCAAAATTCTAATTAATTTCTCTTATAAGTATTTTTATAAATACTCGTCAACTAGTCCAGTGCAATTAGTCATTATAAATGAAAAATGACGGAGCCCAGTTATAGTGAACGGATTTGAATGATTTTTTTTTGTTGGATTGCTAATACCATAAACTATAAAGTTTACTCATTATTCTTCTTAAAATCCGTAAATTTAAGCAAAAAATCAAAAATAAATTTTTTTTCTTACTATACAGGGTGGTCCGGTTCGGGGTACAGATATTTACTAGATCAGAGAGTTTGGTTCATGCTATGAAAAAAATCGTATGGGAGGGGGGGTCTATCTTGAACACCCACTGAGCTACAGGGTGTCTAAAAAAGTTAATTGTAGTAGGTACCAACAGTTATTCTATTACAACTTCTAGTGTATTAAACTTAGAGCAACCAAGGTAGGACTGTTTTATAGACAATTGATTAGTGCTTATCACAGTTAAAAACTATTACCATCCGTAATCTGGGTTTTGAGATATTGGTCTTCAAACGCAGATTTTTATAATTTTTTTTAACCAATTTTAGTGAAAATCGTATTTTTCTCGAAAAATTGTGCTTATAATTTTTTTTATTAATAATATTTTCATGTCCCATAACGTCACCTACAAATTCACCAAACAAGGTTTTTACCTGCGGCTTACAGTTTTCCTAGTATTAAATTAATTTAGTCACAAGGACCTGTAAAAGGAATGAACTTATACTAGAAGTAGCATCATTTTCATGGGATAAGTCTTAAAAGAAAAAAAAAACATTAGCGGAAGGTTTCAAAAGGTAAACTTTTTACATTAGTATACAAGAAATTCAAAAAATCCCGAAACATCTAAATCCATTCACTACAGCTGGGTTCCGAGGTATAAACCTAATTGCACTGGACTTAACCCTATCATTCTCTTATTCATAGATTTATTTATTTTTTTGTTAATGAAGGTGAAAATCTCGATTGGAAACCCAGAGTAGTGTGGAACTCTAACCGCACCAAAAGCACCAGTCTCAACAATTTATTCTGAAACACTAAAAATAATTGCAAATTGTTTATTGCAGATTCAAGAACAACGCTAATGCCACGGCAACCCTACCCAAACAGAAGCTAAAAATGTATGAGTGTCATTTATTATTTTATATGACATCTCTTGAAATTTAATTAATTTTCAGACGTAATGTAAAATGCAAACGCATTTTCAAGTGTAGAGAGGCCTACCTAAGGTACATGCTGCATGCATCTGTCTAGGTAGTAATAAATGAGAACGAAAATTAGCACATTTTCATGATGGAATTGGAATTGGGGAGGGAAATGTTCCAAAACTTTTGCATTGGTTTTCAAGAAAATATTTCTCTCTGTCAGCGATGCATAAATTGCTTTATGATGACACAATAATTATTATCGTAGGTAATAATTTATTAGAGTTTTAATATTTCAGTTATATTGTTGCTGTAAATGTATTTCCAAATTTGTATGAATTCAGACAGACCTTAGAAGTTGTTTACGAGTGATTGGATACCTTAAATCTTCTCTTACTTCGTCAAGTCTTTTCGTTTGTCTGGGTCTAAGAAAAAAGATTCACCCAGTCAATCCTGAACGACAAACAAACTTGAAGTGTTAGACTGACGAATTTGACCCAGTTCCATAGAAATAAGCATAAAAGGCCTTAGGAACTATAAACACTTTGACTGGATGCCTCCAAAATGAGTCTCGGACTGAATATCGGGATAGAATCTTAAACTCGAACAATTTCGAAAGTATTGAATTTTGATCTTCTGACAAATATGTCGTAACATGTTTTGTAGTAAGATTTAAGACACTTGCCGTAATCTGAGAACTAACTAAAAGATATAAAAAAAATTAAATTAAATTAAATTAAAATCAAAGAGCCAAAGAACTAGCGCTGATAGGATAAGAGGCTTGTACCTATCAATGCTATCAAATCCGCAAATAACTCCTATTTGGCCAAACGTCCTGAACTACAAAGCCGTCAAAGCCTTAATCGAGTGGCAATAAAGCTATATTCGTTATATTGGTACATCAATTTGCATAAGCAGCTCTTAGACTGGGATTCCTTGATTATTTAAAAAAAAACTTGTGAGCCTCATCCGCATAAGCTTACGGTGGAAGTGAATACTTATCCAATCCAAAGCAGTTGTGTTGTGTAATGTGTAAGAGAAAGTTGTCCAGTATACAATCGATAGAAAATGTATAATAAAATTTACTAAATATGATATTCATTTTGGTCAATTAATACAGAAGTTGACAGACAGACAGACAGACCTGATGTTGGAAGTAGTAAAGATAACGGTAATCCGCCATATTGGGGGCGTCCGCCATATTGAATTTAGAATGACTTCATATCGTATTGTATTCGAATTGCCAAGCCCTTTCATTTGATACCACTAGGGCGATTGTAAAGAAAAGGAAAAAAAATAATCCGCCATCTTGCTTGATGCATAGAAGACTCTCGAATCCAATGACACCTCATTTGTTGAAATCGGTTCCACAGTTAACGCTGTACGAGTAGACATCCTTACATACAAACAAACAAACAAACAGGCGAACAAACCCAGCCTGTTAGATTAGAAGAAAACCGGAACGCTCTATTGTGCCGTCCTAGTTACTTAAGCAGTGCTGCCAGATCGTTTCTATACAAGAGCAATATTTTACGGAAAGCGATTTAATACAGCCATGGACGGGATTTTTTTGTCCGGTTAACGGAAAGCTCAATTTATAAGCGCGCATTTTGTATGGGGACAATTAGAAATTGGTTCCCCAAAAAAGTGTACCTTAATGAGAGTTGTCCGCTTATAATTGATTTCACTGTAGTTTTTAAGCACAGAGTAACATACCCCGTTTATATGACAACTCAATGCGCATTGACTTACACCAAAAAATACACACATATGAACTCGACAAGCGTAAGATACAATGTGATTATACTAAATAATGAATCACTGTAAAACAAATGTTTACGTTGAAACATGTTCGAACACGAGAAACATATACGAATCAGTACAATATAAATAGGGGTACCCGGGTGTACTTCGCATATAACTCCGTATTAGCGTTGAAAAATAAATTTTATAAAATTAATGGATTATATTTATTTTGGATTGAGTAGGCCATTCGAAGCAGAATTAAATTTCAAGAAGTTATTAAGAATATTGCTTTGCTGTCCTATGGGCGAAATAAGTTTAATATTGGTTCAATAATAATCAAAAGGATACCCGGGTGCCCTCGTATTGACACGAAGGTTAATGAAACAATTCATTAGGCGACTTAACCCGAATTAAAGTGAAAAAAAAACTCTTATTCAGTTCCACAGCTTCCACCTCTTGATATTAATAACTCAATCAAATGACTGCTCGAGTAAGAGAGAGTGAACCTTGAATCTCTTGAGCATGATCTGAACGACACATAAATAACTCATATGTCAAATAACTTATATCCTTATCTCCATTTCGTGTACGCGCGTCTCTGCTGACTATAAATTCTTCAAAAAAGCATTAATTTTATTTTTCCTTTGAAAAAATTAAAAGCGTCTGAGAATAACATGAATTTTTGATCCTTTTTACATCGTGTTTTTTTTTTTTTTTGCTAAATACATCCACCCTCCTGATCTGCGTATCAAGATAAAATATAAATTTAGCGTAAATTTCTCAAAGGCGAAGAAAAAACAAAAAAAAAATTCACATCACGAGCGAAAGTAAGAAATCAATTGCCTTAAGGTGTTTATCCTGTCAGTAGCGCGCCGCTACACCTCTGTCATTCATACACGTACTCCACTCGTTCACCCAACTCTAAGTTCAACTGCACAGATACATAATCTTTTCATCTATTTTTTTTTTTTTTTTTTTTTTTTTATTAATGGGCACCAGGATATGCGAGGATAAAACGTTACGCATCCATTGAATTTCAATAAGCCGCAAGTTAAAAAAAAAAAAAAAACGGAAAACCGAAAACCATATCCTGGCAAAGGATGTAATAAGTAAATAAAGTGAATGAAACCACAAAATATAACAACAAAAGAAAAAATAAACTCAAACCGCTTTAATCCACCTTTCGTTTTACTTAAGCATAACAGTCAGGATCAAGGTAAAGAAAGGAGCAGCACCTAGCACCAAGCACCAAGGCACTGTTATACGCCAATAAAATTATTATATTCTCCATTTACGATGAGTTTCGTGGTGTATGTGTGTGTACTACAAACAACGCATTTGCCCGTATCACCTGTGGGGTGGTAACAAAAAAAGGGGATATTAAGGACGATTTTTTTTTTTTGCTCTCAGTAGCAGAAGCAGCCTTTTGTTGTCGCACAGGAAAGAAGATTTGCACGTGTCGTTGCGAGATTGAAAGGAGGACGGGGAGGACTCCACATATCCACATGTACATATGTACATATATTGCCATTGCCAAGTCAATTGATGCCAAGGATTACAAGAGGATACGGTATTGTGTGGCATTTTTGCCTTTTACATGCTTCATTCACAGCCAAAGTGTATGTGGCTGGCTGACTGACTAACATGCTGATGATCTTTCTTGGTTCAAGGTAAAATATTCTTTTAAATACCATGTACACATTCACCCTTGGTTTACACTCTCATATAGTGACGGTGGAAAAAAAAGTCCTTTCTTCTTGTGTACGCTATTTTCTAAAGTTATGTTAATCTTATGGTGGTTTTAACAAGGACTTTTTCATCATCATTGAAGAATGTCGAGTGTAACAGTATTGTTATTATTTAGAACTTACTTACAAGCGAACACCAGCAAGTGTTAGGAGTACATAATTTGAAGGTGAATTTATATGGAAATCTTCACTTTCTGCATTTAATTAGCAAGTGCGACAAAGCCTTACAATAACCGTTAGCAGTACGCTCAAATTGCATACCAATTAAAAGGCATTTAAGGTTCGGCGCACATTTCTATTTCCATCAACCGAACAGGATAACGTCTATGGTGTGTTCATCAGCTGCTGTTGCTTCATACGGCATACGAGTACACATGAGATACCTACCTCCTTTGAATTGTAACAAGCAAAGCATTGAGTATGCGTTTGAATTTGTGTTGAAACTTGATCCAGATTATGTCGCACATCAATCGCACAAAGGAAATCCTGTCAGGAAATTGATTTTCTACTAGTGCCACCTCTTGAAAGCTACCCACCCCTTCTCCTCACCATTACCGTTGGAATTTCCATCTGTATGCAGTTCTAAATTGGTGCAAATTGTACCACTAAAGGATAAAAAAAGAGGCAAATCTACATTTACCAGTGAATAAGGATGCAAATTTATCTCGCTCCGTCTTACGAGTTTACTCGTATTCGTATCGTATGCCGAAAGGATGAAACCGTGTGTTTGCTATTTTCGCTGCATCAACGTTCCTGATGTGCATAAGCAATGCAACTGTTAAGTGAAGGTGTGTTTTGTAATAATTGTCGATGCATAAAGTCAACGTGGCATAACACTTTCTGATTGACTTCAAATATGTACGAGTGCATGTGTTATAATATTAATAATACCAACTGCAGTAATTTATGACGAAACGATAGGTACATACATTTTAATCGCTCGGCAAACGATTTCCAACTAAATAATTCAAAGACACAGTGATAGTTAATATTTCACAGTGTAATGATGAGCAATGAATATGCGATGGTGACATAAGATATGTGCACTTAGAGGAACAGTATAAAGGCAGAGTCGCAGCTCAAGGGCCGAATTACCGTATCCGTTAGGGTTAGGGTTACCGCATCGACTGATCGAGTAAATGATACATAAAATGATACTCGATAACGTGAACGGTAGTGCCAAATCGTCACATTTCGATAACGAGTAAATACCCAGGCTTTTACTGTCAGCTGAAGCATTAGGTGTGTTCGACTTAAGAATTTCTAAACGACAGGTTCTTGAATTTGTTTTTATAAAGCTTGCCATTATTGCTCAATTCACTGTTAAATAAATCTTTATATATAAAAATGAGCTGTTCGTTCGATACCTCAGAACTCATAAACTAACCATCCGATTGAGCTGAAACTTACACTATATTTTTTCTTATGTTTGAAGTGTTCGTATATCAAAAAATTTCAAATTTTCCGGTAGATGGTGCTGGAACTCAAAAATGTTTAAACTCACCGTACGATTAAGCTGAAACTTACAGAATATATTTATAATGGATTGAGAAATGTTCATACATCAACAATTATCAACTTTGCCGGTAGATAGCGCTGGGACACCAAAATTTCAAAATTATTACTACAGCAATACACGCTGACAGCTAACGGCTAACTTTTGATTTGCGTGCACTTCTCGCTTCATAATAAATATATTGTCTAAGTTTCAGCTCAATCGGATGGTAAGTTTTTGAGAGTTTTTAGGATATTATTGTTTGGACATTTTCCAAATAGAGTTGTCGGCATTTAATTCTCCACCAGAGTCATTACTATTCACAAAAAGTCACTCGAAAAAATTTCATTACATTTATGACATACGAGTAAACACTGTTTTCAATGGGTGCAGCGAAGCGCACCGGGTAACGACTAGTACATAATATAATAATAATTAAATAATGACAAAAGTTGGTGTTGTTCTATGCATGAATAGTAATTAGGAAATTAAATTAATTAAATAAATAAACTTAATTGAGATAAATAAAAAAAACCGGCCAAGTGCAAGTCAGACTCGTGCTCAAAGGGTTCCGTATTCTTATTTATTTATGATACCCTGCGTGTGTTGCTACGCTTTATTTCACAGTTTTTCACTGTTCTGTTTGCCGATACAATGCTGCATGCGTTGATTATAATGAGCGGTGTTATCACTCGAAACTTCTTACACGAATAAGAATGAAGCTTTTCTACTTATGTAGTTTTTGATAGAAATAAGTACCGCCAAAAATGACACACTAAAAAACAAATAAAGACATTATGTACATATGTACATATGTATGTATGTATGCAGCAAATGAAAGAATGCTTTCCAAAAAAATATCCTCGTAAAAAATATGAAGATTTCTATACACCTACATATGTACATATGTATATATTGTCAATTATGGTTTTCCTATCTAAATGCATCGGTCGGTGAGTTCAAAATTGTCAAAAACATTACAACACGCAATCGCAAAATAATCATTTGAAAAAGTGTGGGGTACCTGCCTGTGCAATCGATCAATTATTCCAAATCGTTTTATACTTGTGTTCATAAACATGTATGTATGTTACGTATTCCGGTATTATGTAGAGCTCATCGTTGAATATTTCACTCTTCCCTGTTGCGCATACTAAGGAACAAAGATAGTCGCGACGCCGAATTCGTCACCCACTGCTGCATGACTTTTGGCTGCGGTCTCCACTGATGGAAAATTGTTGGCGAAGACTATTTGAGCATAGCTCAGCTTTAAGATAACACAGAAGGATAATTTATAGCTCAGGTGAATCAGTGGATCAAATCAACTAGATCCGATAACCCATTGTTGAGTTAGGAGTTGTGTAAAGACACAAAAATAGCATTTTACCCCTTCTCTGCCACATGCTCAGCTCCTAGCCCACCGAGTTTGACCAAACTTGAACAAACAGAAGTACTCTCAGGAAAAGACCAAAGATTTACTCAAAATTTGAGCTCAATCGGATCGGTAGTTTCGAAGTCTATAGCATGCATGCAAACAATCAGTGTTGTCAGATCGTGGGATTTCGCCCATTTTATGGGTTTTTCGACCCCTGCGTGGGCTTTTGAATAAAATCGTGGGTTTTTTAAACCAAATAATAAAAATTTAAAAATTTCAATTTAAAAAAATATATAGGCATTATAATGTTTAAATTATATTAATTGCATTGCATTTCCACCTTATATGTTCATCTCTTTCATGTCACATCGAACAGATCTTTTCATATATTCTTGTTTTTGACAGCTACGAATACAACGGTTTCTTAGAATCCATTTGTGGCTTGGTTTTCGTTGTTGGCTATTAAAACTCCTCCGTTTTTTATATTTCTTCGTTGCTCCATTGATCGGTTTGCTGTAATTTCCCTTCGATGGCTGGTCCATATATTGTATACAAATGTATGTACAAGTTGGCATATGTATATTCAAAGATTGTGGCGTTAACGAATTGCTGAATAAATGTGAAAATTAATTGAACATATGTGCATATTTGCAGTTACCCATTTCTTTCAAAAATAATAATTTTTAGTGCAATGTAAACAAAACTTAAATTTTGATACTTAATGTTGTTAATTGAGTGCGTTACGATTAATGTAGCTGACTCGGGGTATTCTTAATATACCGATATTTGGAACATAAATAGGTAAGCTGATTAATGAATACCTGGATGGACATCAATACTACATGATGTTTATAGTTTATTTCCTGTGCAATTTGTGGTAGAAATAGACTTTCTACGTGCATTCGTGAACTGAAACTAGGAGGTCGCTCGTTTTTATTCGGAATTACATATGTATATATAAGCTGTGAGCAATATTTTTATGCAATGTAGATATGAATAATGTGTATAAACATTTGCACATATAATCATTGATTTTCAGTAAAAATCTAAATGTCCGAAGATCGAAACTCTCCAAATTAATTTTGGAGAAAATTAAATCAGTCTTTCTTTAAAGAAATAGATTCGGTGTTATTTGTTATTATTATTATTATTATTATTTAAAAGCTAGGCTAGTAATTGAAATTACTAGTTAGCTGGATCGGTGTTATTTGAATGCACTGACAATCATTTCAAATTATGTACAGCTGCGAGCAAAAAAATAGCAGTGCCACTAAGGAAGTTGCATTCATTTAAAAATACAATAAATTAAGCAATATTTTTTAAAAAAATTTACCAATAATATAAACTGCGTTATTTTCTTATAATATCTACATTATAAGTTTTTGATTTAATTAAAATAAATTAACATAAATGCATTTTATCGAAAGGAACTTCAAAAAACGGCGAGCAAAAAAATACCAGTGCTCTTTCTTCGCCAGCTTACTTTATCAAAAAAGTAAAAAGAAAATACTGAACTTACATAAATTGGTATGAGGTGTTATTAAGGATATACCAGTCCTTAGTAGTATGCCTTTAATTACTTATTAAAGCTGCGTAAAACCATTTTACAGAGTCTACAAGATGCTGGCACCTTTCGGATGATATTGATCTCCAAGACTGCTGAACTACCCCTCACAACTCGTTATTTTTTTGTACTTTTATGCCAGTATATGGGACCAATACCATAGTATGAAAAGAATCCCCAAATCATGATATTAGATCCACCGAGTTTCTTAGTTATTGTTGTGAATCAAGGATCATATTTTGTATTGGGTGGATGCCTGACATACTGCTGAGATACGTTTCCGCTATACAGGAAGGTTTTGGTCTCATCAGTACACATGATATTACTCCACTTCTCAGCGGGGCAAGACTAATGCTTTTTCGCAAACCTCAGCCTTTTTGATACATCCATTTTCTTGAGAGGTGGGACTTTTCGTGGACTTCGAGCACTAAAAAAGTGTTCCCTCAGCCGTCCTCTAAAAGTGTGAATACCACATGTTAAGTTAAGCACACCCACAATCTGGGTAGCTGCTGCAGAAAGATGTGTCCCAGAGTGCCTTACAACACGTTTCACTATTGAAGGATGCAAAATTTTGTCCCGGCCGCGAGTTTTAACCTTCATTTTATATTTTACGGCATTGCTTATCATTTAAGCGTTAGACCCAGAAGTTCCAGAATTTGTTTGTACGTTTTCCCATCTTTTATAAGCAATTTAATTAGCCCGCACCTCTCTGGTGTGCAGTGTAGTCCACGACCCATTTTTATCGAAAAAAATTAATCGGTTTTACTACAATTTGATTAAAAATAAAAAGAAGGAACTTTTATCTTACTTTTCTATAAGTTAGAATCCAAAATCAAGTAAAAACAAAATTTGTATACCGAAATCTAATAAGCACTGCTATTATTTTGCTCGTCTCAAAAAGTATGAGATGCACTACGAATTGATATTTTAAAGCAGAAGTGAGGATTTACCATTGCAATATGACGTCATGTGAACAACATATTGTTGATAAGTATAATAATACAGCAAAAGTCACAAAAAATATTAATACAAAAAAAATATTAAGGAAAATGTTGCTTTCAAGGTAGCACTGCTATTATTTTGCTCGCCACTGTAGATCTGAAAACCTGTACTAAAACTTTTTTTATTTAAAATAATTTCAGTGGCAATATACCATAATACGTAATCATTATAGTGCATGATATGTACTTAGAATTAAACCTATACTCATTTGGATGGTAATAATTTGGGTTTGTTTTGAAACACTTTATCATGTCTTTGTTAAATTCATGTACCTTTTTTTACTGTTAAGGATTATTAGGTCTAGACGTTTATACCTAGGCAAACATAACCTTACCTAACATAGGAAACTTTTATTATTTTTTTTTTTTTGTTTTGTAGTAATTAGATACCAATATGCATGAATATATGCATATCAACACTTAATTTATTTATGTTATTTAATTAATTTAAAAAACATTGTTTTAAAAATTAAAGTAACATTGTTTTTATTGTGGGCTTTTTCGTGTTTTTTTTTTTTTTTTTTTTGATAAAGTCATGGGTAAATTTGGGTTTTTTTGTGCTGAAGTCGGGTTTTTTGGAAGCAACCATCTGACAACACTGCAAACAATGTTTCATTCTTACAAGCTTTATATTAACTTCACTTTCTGTGAGGGCCAAATCTGGGAATTGATTTTACACCCACATCCAGATATCCGGTTATCCTAAAATTTTGCACACGTGTAAAATTCCGGAGACAAAACAATATGGGTTATTTGATGACGTTGTAAATCCAATATGGCGGACGATTTTTTAATTTCAATTTATGTGAGGGCCAAAACTAGGTATGTAAGTCATAAATAAATTTGTTTGTGATAGTTCAAAAGCGTGCCAAGTGCAAGTCGTACTTGCGCAATAAGTGTTCCGTGCTATCAGTTTTTTTTTATATTTATGTAAGTACACATGTAATGACCTGAAAAAAAATGTTTTTTTGTGTCACCTCATTCAATCGCAATTTTCCTCCATCATTTAACTGGTTTTCAGAATCTTAAACTGCTATACCAAGTAATGGGTTACTGAATAAATCTTACTCAGAAAAATCGTTTTTTATTTGCGGTTAAAATGAAAAAAATGAATTATTACTGTGTAGGTAAGAAAAACACGCAGAAACTTTTTTCGAAACTTTGTCTAATTTAAAACGAGTTCAACCTTCGAATTAAATTTAGGTTACTTGCCATCAGTCCTCGGCAGAAGTCTTAGGGAGATTGTTGAGTTTTATACATATACCTGTACATACATTTATGGATATAATAGGCGTGCTATTTTTGTAGCCTTTATAGAATAAACAATATTTCAGCTACATGTTTTCCATATAAAATACAAAAAAAACCTTAGCCTAGATAATTATCCAGTCTTATTTTTGCACTGAAAGCTTTTCCGAAGTCTATACAAATTACAAGAAAAAACACGCCTAATAAATTATTGAATACAACGAGTGCTGCACAAACAGTGAAACATATCCACATAAGTGCCTTTGTATCTCAACAAATTCAAAGAAACAATTGTATACGCCACTTATGTAGCTACTTAGTTGATACTCTTCAATACCATTGTTCCCACCACCGCCACCTTCATTCACTAATCCTTTGCTTTCGTTGATAGTGGAATCTTGTTAGTATACCTAGGGGAGTCCCCTGTCCTCCTCCTTTCCCCACCAACAACGAAATAGTCGTCATTTTTTGGTTTCAGATAAGGGATAAGAAGTGTTTATGGTTATTCAGTGCACAGCTCACTCTGCCATTCTGAAAGCGTTAAACTTTTTAGTGGATGCTTCACTGAATTTACCAAGAGCCTGATTTAAGAGGGTGTGGCGCCAGCCACCACCCCAGCAGCCCCACTGAGCCTCAATAAATGAACATGAGAATATCTAATGCTTCTAAACATGAAAACATGAGGATTTATTAGCCTCAATTTATGACTCAAGTGCGCTTTGTGTCTCTGCTTTTCTCCATCTCTCCTTCTCGCCTTCTCACCTTCAGTGTGTGTGTACAAAGAGAAAAACCGTAAGTGAAAAAAAAAAGAAAAATTCAACACAAGTCCTTAGAGCTGGTGGTTTTCATTAACCCTTTTGAATTTCAAGATAATTATAATGGCTGATGATAAGCTGCAGATGTACACACACTGACGCTGATGGTTGACAGCAACAGCAGGAGGTGGTGTGTGCGCCTTATCTGGTTAGGTGCACATTGATGATACATAGGGCGGTATGTGTTCAGGGCTCCACATATGAATACCATCTGAAGTTTATTTCCACTTAATTTGAGAGTAGATTGCTCGTAATTAAATGGATAATAAACTGAAAGCACAGAGACGGTACACAGAGAGTAGAGAGAACGTATATCTCTGCAGTAATCGTCAGTTTTCAAGAAAGGAAAAAAAACAGAGCAATGTATAAGTGTAGCGTGTCTTTTGAAAAGCGACACGTACACATTACGAGTAGATAGATACTCATAGATACTCGTAGATACTCTAAGATACAGAAAAGATGTCCTAAGCGTGAGGTAGGTAATATGGATGCGATGATGATTTCGCAATTGTCATTTACAGTTGATTGACATTGTTATTGTTTTGAGAGTAACAGTGATTTTCGCAACGGATTATTATGTTGGAATACATCAAGTCCCCAAAAAACGCGAATCACTTGTCACTTCAGCCGCCGACGGACTGCGCTTACGTCCCTTATTTCCAATGAAAAATCAACTAATGAAATACCACTTCTTCAATGGATTGACAACGATGCTTCAATACAGGCAGATCCGTTCAGCTATTTTTGGAGAATTCGAACGATTCGAGCTCAAAATTTTGGAGGAAAATTCTTCAAATTGGACCTAGTTCAGGAGAGAAAGTGCTCCCTAATAATATCAATCTTGACGAACTAAATAAGACGTTGGTGCAATCAGCTTCCAGTACATCAAATTTATCAAACATTGTATGTAGGCGAAGCAATTCTAAAAACTAAGTAAAAGCCGTCGGTTCAAATGATGTCAGGCCAAACTTTACTAGAATGCTACTTCCTGTCATACTTCCCCAAATAAGATACATTTTTAGTACCATAACTAACCACCTCTGTTTTTCCTGATTCCTGAAAAATTTAACCTTTGCCCAAATCGTCTTCCCCAAATGGTTCTGAGTATTGACAAATTGCAATTCTGCCTTTTCTAAGCAAAGCATTCGAAACAAAAACAAGCACCCAAATCAATATGTACCTTAAAATTAAAAATTTGATCACAAAATATTAGTCGAGTTTTCGTGCTGTAGCGCCAACTAAGTAAGTTTCCTGCCAAACACAACTGCATCACAGCCTTATTAAAAGTATGTGAAGACGTAAGTGATGGCCTGGATAAGGAAGGATATGATGGGGATTGTTGATTTCCTGGATTTTTCTGAGGCATTTGATGCGTTACACTCTGAAACTATCTTACTCTTGATCGAACAACCCTAAATCTCTTATCTTTTTGCTCTTTTCTTTAGCCAAGCGTTTACCAACCATGTCTCAGTATAGTATAGGGTTATCTGCTTTAGAGGGGACAGTCCCCTTTTTTCATACCAAAATGCTGTTTGTCCCCCCTATACAAACCTCCGTCCCCCTAATTAAGTAAAATTCAAAAAGAGAAAACATTCAATTTAAGACTATTAAAATATTTTCATTATACATTTTTAAAATTATTCTCTGTAAAGACATCCATTTGAAGCTCAAAATCCCTTCAAAGCTCAACATATCCACTCAATGAACTACATATAACTTAATGCGCAATAGTTTTCCTTCATCTGTCAGTTTATGATTTGTGCTGCTATCTGTCCTTTGTCAGTTTTTGTTTACAAATTATTTTCGTTTGCGTTTAATTTTAATTTTTTAATTAATTTTTAAAGGAAAAGTAATTTATTTTTGTTGTGTTACTTACTTAGTTGGCGCTACAGCTCGAGGTGAACCTGGGCCTGCTTCTCGCAACCATTTGTGTGTGCGTGTTATATTTTTGCACGAATGGAAGGGACCTACAGTTTTTTGCCGACTCCGAACGGCGAGTTGAGAAGCTCAATCGTGACAAATGATACTCTTTGATGCTTGTCAGACATTCGAAAGAGGTGGGCACTGTGAAAAACTTTTTAGGTGTTTGCGTCGGGATTCGAACCCAAGACCGCTGGCTCAATAGTCCGACGCACTAACCACTTGCGCTACGGTGCCCACATTTTTGTTGTGTTGTTTCTCATTAATTTATTTTAGTTGATAAGTTATAATTTTTGAATTTTGTGATTGTTTTTTATAACAAAAATCGAATGAAACTTTTTTACTGCATTTTTTTACGCTGGTGTCGCTCACTTCAATTTTCCAACTGTCTATCTCCCACGGTGCGGTGTCTTTCCAATGCTCTGGAAGACTACTTATATTATCCCCCTACACAAAAAAAAAGCCCCAATAATGAAATCTCTAACTACCGTCCCATTGCCAAACTCTCCTGTATACCAAAACTCTTCGAAAGTATCACTTACGATGCAATGTTCTTCCACTGCAAGTCAAGCTTCACTCCTTATCAGCACGGTTTTCTTAAAGGTAGATCAACCACCACAAACTTAATTGAATTCGTGTCGACAACTCTGTGCGCATTGGAAGATGGCTACGAAGTTCTTTTTAAACTTAAATCTCTCGGCTTTCAATCGCGATTTATTGCGTGGATTCAATCATACCTTGAAGCGCGTCAATACGAAGTGCTTTTTAGATCCTCTGTGTCAGATCCCTTTCCAGCCACTTCCGGATTTCCCCAAGGCAGCCACTTGGGCCCTCTTATCTTCATACTGACAATCAATGACGTTGAACGCATCAGCAAAAACTCATCTATTTCCATCTATGCTGACGACATGAAAGTCTTTAGACATATAAAAAAACCCCACCGACTTTAATCCACTCCAAGACGACCTAAACAACTTTGCACCGTGGTTAACAAATTTCAATTCCCCTAAACATCCTCCAACAGTTTATCGTTCATATTTCATTGGCGACGTGCTTGTCCCCTCTGTTTCACAAATGCGCGACTTGGGTGTCCTATGTGACAAACAACTTGATTTTCGCTGCCATATCGACCAAATTATTAGCAACTCTATGCCAACTCTATGCTTGGCTTCATAAAACGGTGGTCTCAGAAATTCTGCAATCCTTACGTCACGAAATCTCTTTATGTTACTTACGTTAAGCCTATTCTTGAACATGTTTGCCAAGTATGGTCTCCATACTAGGTTACTGATTCGTCCAGAATTGAAGCGATTCAACGTAGGTTCATCCGTTTTGCTCTACGAGGCCTTCAATGGAATGATAGTTCCCCCATATGAGGATCGTTCAAAACTAATTAATTTGCAACCTCTCGAAAAACGTTGTCTCGTAGCTGACACACTCTTTATCCGCCAGCTCCTAACTGGCAATATTGACTGTCCCACGCTCCTCCATACCATTTCCCTTAACACAAACCAACGTAAGCTTAGGTCTTTACCACTCTTCCGCCTTGATCTTCAACGCACCAATTATAGTTACAACGAGCCAATGTTTAGAATGCTCCGCACGGCCAATCGAATGCAAAGATCGTTTGATTTTCAATGCAGCCGACTTGAACTGAGAGACTCCCTTTACTCTTCCTAGTTCCTTGGATTTCTTAGAAGTTAGGTATCCTCTTAATGTTTAATGTATTAAGATCTTTAAGTTTGGTTTAAGTCTAAGATTGTTTAAGATATAGTTTTTAATTTGGTATACTTGTATTAAGCAATAAATAAATAAATAAACAAAAAACATTGCCAAGTATTTTACCCAGGCACAAGTTTCTCGTCAATTTTTGGTTCATGCCATTCTTGTCTGCCCATGTATATTATATTCACCAAAGAAATTCTAGTACCCCCAAAAGATCAGTTTTACCTCTGACTCTTTATTGTGATCTCTTTTTTGTCACATTTAATCCAATACATTACTTCGCTGATGACAGCACTTCTCTTCCAATGTGGATGGAAAAGCTTCGCAAGACAAATTGATCTCACGACGTTGTGACAAAGAAGTCACGCACTAACCACCCAAGCAACAGGACGTTTTTGTGTAAGAGATTCTTAAAAGACTTAAACCGCGGTACTCTTTAGAAAGAAAAAATCTGGGTCATTCCTCTTGAAATTATTGCGCTCTCCGTGCTTCAAAATTCCCAAAATTCACAAAAAAAAATCGAATAAACTCGACTCACCCTTTTCCGTGTCCCTGCTCTGATTGTTCTCCTCGCAATAGTTCCTGCCGCTGATTTAACGGTTTCACAGTCGTTGCATAGTACTTTTCTTGATAGTAACCATCTGGCTGCTCCTCCTGCTCACCGCTATCATATCCGCCACCGCGGCTCGGATAAAATTGTCGGCCTTCAAAGCGTCCAGCTTCATAATCCTCATATGAGATGGAACCCTCACCATATACACTCGAATCATCACGTTCCGATTGGAATTCATCACTGAACGTTGGAGTCTCCTCATCCACCACTGATGTCGCTGCTACTGTATCAATTGTACGACTTTCAGAATTCACAACAACCGGTGACTGTTCCTCGTAAGTACCCCAATTAGTGGCAATGACTTTTCTATCCCCTGTCGCTTCTCGCCGAAGGCGTAGTCCTACTTCACCGCTATCAGATTCAGATGAAACATTACTGTCATTGTTATCGCTGTCATTATCCTTATGTTGGGGATGCACTTCACGGGTGCTCTGAATGGCGGCATTGTTATTCGCATTTGATTGCACCAGCGAACTGCTACTATCCACGGGTCTTAACAAAAATGTCAACAAAGGTCCTGACTCTTCACCGGATGCTGATGGTGAGGAGGCGCTTTTTTTACTCATCGATAACGATTCGGATTCCACAATGGTTAACATTGTTATTGAATAGAAACTAAGGAGTGTCAACCAGAGTAGAGTTGTTCTCGAGTGGTGATGGTGATTCTTTCTGTGGAACATTTTTAATGAGTCTTCAGGAATTGATTACGATATTTGATTTCGAATTTAACGCGCGATCACTTTTTAAATAAAACTTAATCCTTTTCTTAATTTCCCTTTCTTGTACAGAAATTCACTTGGCAACTGTCAACTGCGCTACTTATCACTTGATCACTGTTCTTGGGTTCCTTTTCTTTCTTTTTTTGTTATTCGAACTTTGTCAGATCAAATTCGTTTTGTTTATGAATCAAACCGAATGGTCTCGATGCTACCATACCATCTTTTGGTGTATTTTTTATTTTTTTTTTTAGATAACTTTTTATCAAAGTGAGATACAATCACTGACTGATGCGATCTTTCTTGTCATCGGCATTCTAAGAACCCATCGTGAACTTAAAACCATCGATGGCCACTGGTCATGATGATCAAGAGAAATTGCTACATAAATGCGAGGCCGGGGAGGGAATGATCGTGCCATGCCAATTAGAACCTTTCGTGTTCTTCTGTCGTGGTCTACATTTGAGTGTGAGTCTATGGATAACGGTTGATATGTATCTCAAAAAATTAGTACACACAGATACTCGTATGCTGGTAAATATATTTCCCCTTTGGCGAACTGATCTAGATTTTGCTTCACTTGAAACAATGAATCAAAATATGAGTTCGTGGTTCTATTATAAGTCTTTTTTTTTCCATTTAGGGGTTAATTATGATGGCAGGGATAACCCAGATTTATTGCTGATTACTGAGCATTCCAAAGAAATAAAAGAAATTATCTATAATAATCGAATTATAGGTATCTCAACTGTGGCTAATTAAGGTAAATTAAATTTGCATTTATACTGGGTCGAACCAGTGTGTCAATTTACACGTGTACTTGCGTCGTTGCTTAAATTTGTATTCTTTTTATTTTAATCAAGCTATGGCATTTGTTTACACAAAATGAATATTATTTTCGATAATTCCAAACACTTTTTCCAGCGAAAGTACGTAGAGTGTTAATATTTGTTTTGGGCTTCGTACATAATTTTTACACTTTTCTTGTTGGACACGGTGTCAGTATTTGTTTGTTCTCTGTGGTGTATGTGGGTTGGAATTTATTGGATTGAATTACATTTTGGACAGGAAATAGCTGGATATGCTTACATAAATTCACAATTGAAGAATTTCTCGAACTTACAACTCAGTGATGCACCTTAAAATTGTGAAATAAATGTTTTGAGTGACAATAAAACTGAGCCCAACTGGCGTTGAGCGCGCCACTTCCCAAAGCTCTATCTCCGAAACTGTTACTCCGATCGACTTGAAAATTCAGGTCAATATTCTAGAGATGTTGTAGAATTTAATAAGATAATCGATTTTTTAAAGCCGTGAAACATCCGCTTACTCAGTTTGCAATACACTTTTGAATTTTTGGGTATAACATTTCACACCAAGCATACTAGCGGTAATCCAGTGAGTGTTTATAAGAGGGACAGATTTATGCAAGCTATTGTAACTATACTGAGAGGCGAATGTCCTATCTTCACTGCAATGACAACTTTTGTGGACCAGAGTATAGAACCTAAGAAGTGTCACTTCTAACGCGCGAGAGTCTCACGCACTTTTTTTTAGTTTAGTTTATTTTTTATTAATGATCCCAGTAGAATATTTAACATAAAATAGATTTATATAACAATGTTGATGTATATGTATGATAATTTAAACATTTTACTACTTTAAATTCAAATGAGAAACATTAGAGACATTTTGTATTTAAAAAAAAAATAGTATTAAATGCCTAGTATCGAAAAAAATACAATATCAATAAGTTATGGGTGGGGTGATCCATACATGAATTTTTACCTCCAATACAGCTTGCTCCATTTCTGTTTTTTATACATTAAAAACGTCAAACTTTGATAGATCAAATGTAAACTTCTTTCAGTAATGCCACACTTCAAGAGTAAAAAATCACTATTGATCCAGTTTTTTTTATTATTCTGATCTGATCCGAATAAATTACGGCATATTTTGTTCAACTATGATGCGCCTGGAAGCATGCTTTATAGACACCAGGGAAGTTAATTGATCGTCCGTTAATACCACCTACTCGATTCACTCAATTCATTTTTCCCAATGCAAAAATATTTCAGAATCTGCATGCTTCACTTCCCAACTAATTTGTAATCCATTCAACTAAATACCAAATAACTAGTTAGTATTGAATTAGCAAAATATTGGTCGAAAATTATCGCTTCAACTGGCTCAAACAACAATACAAAACACTGCAAATAAATAAGTTTTCAACAACCCTTTCGACATTGTTTTGTTTTTTTTTTTAGTTTAATTTTATTACAACCGAGCCCCACGTTACCTACAATAAAACACGAAAACACTTTTAGGTCGACTCGAATACAATAAAACGTATTCCAAGTCAAAACACTACAATCCGCAGTTCACCAAAACGAAAAATCATTTTCTGAATTCTAATTAAAAAGTTTTTCAATTATCTTGAAAAATAGGCAGACCCTGTGGCACCCTTCATTTAGGGTCCATAATACACCACTGCAAAACCGCACACAAAACTTTAAACGGATTGATATCTAAATGACTTTGTGTTACTCGTTTTGTTTTTTTGTTTTTTTTTTTTCGGTGGCAAACATTAATTGCCCCGCTACAGAGGGGTTAAGGGGAAATATCAACATATCCAAATATACCAAACAAACTAGATGGCGCTGCTACTAGAAGATAGACAATCTCAAAGCTAAATCCAATCAGAAGGTCGGAAATGCAAACAAATCCCGCAAAGGAAGAGGAGATTTGTTTTTCTCTAAATGTTTCGGTGCAACGGCACACGACCATATCCGTTAGAGGACTATTTAACTAGATACGAGTGGACTCGTACATATTTGCTGTTTTGACCACTCATTCTATACTCGTGTGTGAGAGTGCATCTATCTGATGCAAATTATTTCTGCTTAACCGCAATGTTTGGCCCAAATCCCCCAAAGGATTGAGAGGGAACACAGAAATCAAAATTCACCACTGCCCTTTAGAGGAGCAGTGCCCCGATTCTATCAGCCTGAAAGGATAAATAAATAAATGAGGAAGGAATCAGTATCACCACATGGCAACTGATACATTCGAGTACATGTGGCAAAGAGCAGGATGCATTTTGAATCCAATCGAGCGTCTACCAGAACGGTAATATCCTGGGTATTTTAATTTTGTTTATCCAATGTGTTATCTTTCGCATCATTGCAGTAAATAATTGCACCCCTAAGAATGTTATACTGGGGATGATGATACCCTTGTACGAGTATTTGATTATCGTATCGTAGTTTTGAGAAAATATCGCAAATGTGGGGTTCAAAAATTAACTAACGACCGTAGAGATAGAAATAGAGAGGAAAAGATATACATACATATAAACATAAGTCCATTGCATTGATTCAAATAATCTTGTTCCTTGGTCGATATTGCCTCTGGTTAGAGCATTTTGTTTATCAATTTCAAAGGTTAAATTGGAACAATTTTCGTCTGCTAAGAGTGTTGGTGGTGGACACTCTGCTTACTCTGTACGGCGGGCGTTTGGAATTTCAAGAATTTCACAGTTCGACAGTCATAATTAATATTATGTATATAAATTGGCTAAGTTATTTTTATTATTATATAAATACATTTCCAGAACTCATACAACTGAATTTGCAGTAATGAGGTGATGGCCAATTATATGAAAAAAATAGATGAATATGGGCCAAATTTTGAATCCGGAACATTTGAAAGTTTAGAAGGTGCTTCAAAAGGATTTTGATATTTTGAATAAGTTCCCTTATAAACAGTATGTTCTTTTCGTCGAATCTAATTTAGATTTTGATTTATTTATCAACCCTTATCCTGTACAAAAAAACGAACATGGTACTTGTGGGTCAAATTTGCCCAATACATTTTTTATTAGGCAATCACAATTTTCACACGTAATTTTTTGTTCGGAATGGTTTTTACAAATAAATTTGAAGCATTTTAAACATTTTGTTGAATATTTTGTTCTTTTGGAGCAATGCGGACATACATATGTAGCAGCGAGATCGCTTCAAACTATAGGTTGCTGCTAGCACTGTGTGGAGGAGAAGTTCGACGAGAAATTTCCCCTTGTATCAAAGCTTCCGCTGAAAAAAACTCCTCTATCTGAAATGTTGTGCTTTTTTCCAATTTGGAAAGATAGATAGGTATGTAGGTATGTACATATGAATGTATATCATAACAGCATTATAGACTGATATATCCACAATCCACAAAATCCGAATAAGTGAAGAGTATGTACCCCTGATTTTGTAGAGTTGTAATATTTTATTATTTCCAATTTTTCTGCATAATCAGTTAATAAGTTTACTTTTTAGCAATTCGATTCCTAATTCATGTGAAGTAAAAAAATATCGCAAGTAATGTTTCTACTTTCCAAATCTCTTAGGAGGTCTAGTCATTGATTTCGTTCAGGTCTACAATTTCTATCGTTACCCGTATAACCTCGCGAATACCAGGCTAAACTGGATTTACTATCGCACACAGTGCATAGATCTATAACACACATACTTTTCTGGCTAAGATGGAATGTATTGCTTGAAAGAACATCTCCCACGATATGTTACTAATTGTTCATCCAAAGCAACACCCTCATCTGGGTTGAGTGTTTTTCATATGTTCATCTATTCCAGAAATCCCTTATTGCGGCGAGTTTATCCCAAACTTGTCGTTCACACCATTTTTCGAAATGTATAACTCTCGGTTTGTTCTGAAATCTTCGAAGACTCATTGTAGCTTTGACCTTCGCTTGCAGTTATTTCACAAACATTTTAAAGCATTTCCAAAATTTATAGTCACACATTGGTGACTCGGGAAAAAAATTATTTTTTTTACTTTTTAGTTCCTTAAAGCTTGTTTTAATAAAAATGTTTTTTTATCTTTATATTTTACGTCTATACGTATATTAGCTTGGGTGGGTTGGACATGACAAAGTTTACTCAATATGTTTAAGATTTTACTCGCCCTTTCATTTGATACCCATGCCATGATGGTTGTGAAGAAAAAGGTAATTCGCCATCTTGGGGTACCCACCATATTGAATTAAGAATGACGTCACTTGGCTAGTCTAATTCTGCTTGTCAATCCCTTTAAGTTGATGTCCATATTAAGGAGGTCGTGAAGATAATGGCAATCCTCCATCTTTGGGCGTCCGCCATATTAGATTTACGAGATCATCAAATATACTATATTTAGTTGTCACCGAACATGCAAAATGTCAGCATAATCGGATATCTAGAAGTGGGTGTCAAATCGATTCCCAGATTTGGCCCTAACAGAAATTTTACAGTTACAACGTCATCAAATAACCCATATTGTATTGTCTCCGGAATTATGCAGGTGTGCGAAATTTCAGGATGATTGGGTATCTGGAAGTGGGTGTAAAATCAAAAATGGTCTAATCACTCGTCCTACCCGAAATACTAACCAAACACAAAGCCAATGGTACATAGATAGTTGTTCAATGTGTTTCGAATTTAAACACTCAAAATACGAAAATGTTGTTTATAGGAGTAGCCATCTATTTGAAAATAGGCTTCAGAGCTTAAAAGCTGATTTTGGCGCTGTTAATGGACTGTTGGCAGTAGTTCTTGTGTAATTTGAATATTTTAAGCGTATTAATGGAGATGTTTTGTTATATTTCGTTACGTGGTGTTTTAGGAAGGAACAAAGGGGAGTGAATTAAAGTTAACGGATATTTCCAGTCCAAGCGACCACAGAAGTCAGTTTGCCAACAGGGATTGTGTTCGCATTGTTCTTAGCGTACATACATATATCAGCCACGTTTCGTAATAAATTAAGAGAATTTTAAGATGCATTTAAAGTTTAAAACGCTCCATAAAAAAAGTTCCCACTTTTTTATATTGCAACTGGAAAGAAAAACATAAATAAACTTTTTGAGAATAAAAATGACATAAAAATATCGCAAACTTCTTTTTGAATTACTCTTTAAAATAAAATTTACTGAATCTTATAAAAAACTAGTTAAACATGCAAACCGTTAGTAACGATGCCATATAAACAGGAAAGAGGAACTTAACATATTTAAGTTTTAAATCACACGTTGATTTCTTTTATGCTTAAGCTCTATTAAACGTAAGGTCAAATAGGTGCATTTATTATCGCCGTATCCTAGATATTAAGATACAACAAACAACACTTAAATAGATGGAATCTTCGATCTCTGATTAAAAATCGAAATGTTTTGAATTACGCTTTGCTGGATTTCTGGCCACGTGGAGATGAAATATGGAAGTAAAAAAAATATGTAGCAGGCAAATTGACTAGGAATGACTGCGAGGCATTACAATGAAGCACCCAGTGCAATAACCAGATAACTCCACTTTTTCACGAAATATTCTTTAATGCAGAACTATACAAAAACAAAATCTGCATCGTTTGGTGTAATAGAAATACATCTACGTTGACTCTAAGGTATATACAGAAACTCAATTTAAGAGTATCATTTACTTTAAAACGGAGCAAAAACAAGACAACTCCAGGGCAGGGTTGCCGCTGAAAAATTTGAAAAAGTCGCAAAAAAAGGGTCATGGAGCAAAAAAAGTCGCAACAAAAACAAATAATAGGTCTGTTCGTTTACTTTTTGCTCCAAAAATAGGAAGCTATTAAATGGAGTGGGGAAAAAGTAAAGGAACGCGTTTAACCGCAAAAGTTGCAACAAACGAAATGTCATATATATATATGTGAAATAATCGTAAACAAAGTGGTGTTGTACAATTTTGGATTTTACAGCAGAGTCCACTCTTCATGATATCCTAGATCCAATTTCAACATTCAGAACATTCAACTTTCATCTACATACATACATATGTCCCTTTTCTTTTCATTATTTTACTTTTTGCGTTAAAATAAAAAAATGCAAATAATTTAAAACAATTGAAACAGCTGAGTTTGACAGATAGTTCACTTTATACCGGCAGAAATTTGTTAAGTAAGAATTTGTAAGATTTTTTAAAGAGGGGAAATGCTTACTCTCTCGTTGCTTCTCTTTTCAACTACTTTTTTTGTGTAAAGGAACGCGGTTGGTCTAGAATTCGTACGAATTCGTAACAATTTTTAGGTAAAGAAACAGACCTAATGTAAACATGGTAACGACGTCAGACCGCCATATCCATTATTATTATTTTTCAAAAAAAAAAAAAAAAACAGGAACGCATTAGATTATATAAAAAAGGCGTGCGTAGAGTATGCACCAGGTACTCGTGAAATTTGATGTGTAAACATATACAGAGAACGTTGACGTTGCTATTGCTATGCTATTGCTATTACACTGTGTGAAGGAGAAATGAATAAAGAGAATCATATACAGAGAAGAGAACTAATACATACTAAGTTTAGTTATGCGTGACGGCGAGAAACTTATGGGGCCCATACCGAGAGCTAAGAATTTTACACATAAAAAAAAAATTAAATTGAACTAAATTTGTACAAAAGGAACACACTGGAAAAAATAAATTAGTGAGAAACAAAGGAATTTTTATTGGAAATATATTTTTTGTACGAAAAAGTCTCAAAAAGTCTCCAAAAAAATCTGAAAAGGGTCAAAAAGAGGTGTTTTTTAAAAAGTCGGGTCATAGTCTCTTTGCTTCAAAACAGGGTCAAAATGCGACTAAAGTCGCATAGCGGCAACGCTGCTCCGGGGGTCGTTTTGTTTTTACTCCGCACGTGAAAGGTTCTTTATTGACAAAATAACAGTAAACGAGCTTGATATCATGCTTACAGCTTCTTGTATACACTGCTGGGCCGCTAAATTATTGTTAAAGAGCGTATCCGCGAGGAACATAGTTTTTGGCCATGCGATCGCTCTTTTAGCTTGATTGAATTTGATACAATTTGTTTCGTAATGACAGAATCACGAACAATACTGGGGCGGAGTCGCTGTGTATTGTAAAGCTTCACTGAATTGCAAGATCGTTGACAAATCACATAATACAGATGTAGAATATATTGTTGTACAGATATTTGATAATTGTGAGAAATGTATTGTCGCATGTTGCTATAACCCCGAACGAAGGATTTCTCCTCAACCTTTTTTCTCTAGCCTTGCAGAGGTGACGTCTCAGTTTAATAATATTATTATCTGTGGAGACTTCAATACTGATTTATTGAAAAGGGATCTACGTGCCCATCAAATTTCTGACTTTGCTTCATCTACTGGTCTGACAATAGTTAATAATTCAAACCCAACTTGTTTTCGCCAAATGCCCTACCTAGCCTTCTTGACCTTCTTATTGTTTCTGATCCATCTGCAGTTCTCCTGTATGATCAACTCTCATTTGAAGGTATCTCTGAACATGATCTTCTTTTTTGTACTTTTGATATCGCTTTTTCTTATAATAGTACTCCAATAACGTTTGAGTATAAGGATTTCACTGCAATCGATCATAACGCTCTCCAAACTGCATCGTGTTCGGTTCCTTGGGGATATTGCAGGTTAATTGCTGATCCAAACGAGAAATTAAGACATTTCCAATCCCTCGTTGGGTATCTATACAATGAATGTGTCCCTACTAAAACTGTCTTTATCCGCAATAAAGCCTGCCCATGGTACACGGAAGAAGTTTTAAATGCGATCAAGATGAGAAACCGACTCTACAGCAAATGGAAGCAAAACCGATCTCCTACAAACTGGAATATTTATAAAGCAGCACGCAATGCCGCAACATGTACTGTTCGTGCATCTAAGCGACATTACTTTTCCTCTAAGCTAAACACGTCTTTGCCTCCTAAGATTTTATGGAGGAATATTCGTCAAATAGGTATAAAAAATAAAAACAGTGGTAAATGTGTGCTGGATTTAGATATTTTGAATGATAGTTTCCTGGCACAAAGTGTCGAAACTGATAGTTTCGATTATAATAGAATCTCGGCTACACCCATCGAATGTGAAGCTGATTTCGAGGTAATTACCGAGAGTGAGGTTCTAGACATTACAAAATCGATAAAGTCGAATGCTATAGGAGAAGACGGTATTCCGATAAGGTTTGTAAAATTAATTTTGCCTCAAATATTAAGTCACCTAACGCATATAATTAACTCGTGTATTATGAGCTCAACTTTTCCTCAAGCGTGGAAATGTGCCAAAGTAATACCAGTTGCAAAAAAAACTAAATGCTTCTATTGCTAGTGACTACAGACCTATTAGCATTCTACCTTGTCTATCCAAGGTCTTTGAGAGAGTCTTGGCAAAACAAATACAGAACCATATTTTTTCGAATTCTTTGCTGAGCCCGCTTCAGTCGGGTTTTAGAAAAAGCCATAGCTGCTCATCTGCAATGGTCAAGATCTTAGATGATATCAGACAGGAATTTGATAAAGGTTTCTTAACTTTGCTATGTCTTCTGGATTTCTCAAAGGCCTTTGATAAGGTGAACCATGCAATTCTCTGCTGGAAAATGCGAAACTTATTCGGTTTTAGCGAAACAGCCACAAAACTTATTAGAAGTTTCTTGTGTGACAGATCACAGAGAGTTGTCATTGATAACAAATGTTCGGCTCTAAAGTCCCTCACACAAGGAGTTCCTCAGGGATCAATCTTGGGTCCCATCTTATTTTGCCTGTACATTAATGACCTGCCTTCTGTGTGTAAGCATGTTTCCATCCACCTTTACGTGGATGATGTTCAGCTTTACTTATCAAAGTCATTTAAAAATATAAATGAGCAGGTTGCATACCTTAACGAAGATTTAGATGCAATAAATAAATGGGCATCAAATAATGGGTTAGTGCTTAATCCCACAAAATGCCAAGCAATTCCGATCTCCCATAGGTCATTCCATCTTAATCTTATACCGGATATATGGTTAAATGACACTAAAATGAAACTGGTAGAGTCTGCTACCAGCCTTGGGTTTGTTCTAAATCGAAATTTGTCTTGCTACAATCATATAAACCTTATAGTAGGTCGAATATATGATTGCTTACGCAAACTTTGGATGTCGGCTAGTTTCACTCCTTTAGAGACTCGTCAAAGACTAGTACGAACACTCATTATTCCTATAATAACGTACTCTGAAGTGGTTTATAGTAGCCTTGATTCTGCATAAAATTATAATTACTCAGTCACCGCCATATTTATTTTCTAAAATAGAGTTTTCACATTCTCAAAGAACATTTAACATCAATACACGTCACTTTCAGTATTTAAATTCGTCTCGCCTATTTTTTGTTCATGCTATCCGGCTATGGAATTCTTTACCTTTGCATATCAAGGGTATCTCAAACGCCACCAATTTCAAAACTGTACTCTTTGATCATTTTACAGCGCAGCAGTAGAAAATTTCTTTCCTTCTTTACCTACTTTTATATTCTTCTCTCTACTATCATTTCTTTCTCCCTTCTTTCTCTTTCTCTAGTTTTAATTTATTATGTTAATTAATCTAAGATCTAAAATTGTTTAAAGTCAACATTACTCTCTAAGTATTATAAAAGACTAAGTCTTAATGTACAAACCATTATCTTTTAAATAAATGAATTGAAATTGAAATTGAAAAAAAAAACGACGGTAGAACGTCTTTATCTACCAAAATATTGGCAAAATTTAGTAGCAAATTGTTCCAAAAAGTTTAACGTGATATCGGTGGGCAATCAGGATATATTAGATTATAAAACTAGTTTGGCTACATATTATAATTAAAAAAATGTGACCAACAAAGACAGAACAAATGGACCATTTCAAAGTACTGAAGAATTATTTATAAAAAGAAGCGACTATTGCAATCATATCAGCTTCTATTAAGTACAATTCGAGTAGAGCTACTTTCTACTTGGGCGTGCGTTGTGACAGGTCACAGCTGTGTTGACATACTATACTAAACTATTTGTTGGCCAATTCGATTAAAGCTGCAGCACTACGTTCATTTTCTTAGAATTTGATACGTAACAGATTAAAAATCATAAATTAATTTTTTTGAACACAAATTAATTGTGTGGGGTATTTTTTTTTTTTTTTTTTGATTTGTATATTCGTACAATCTTGTTTTCAAAGTTATTTCTTACATTTTGTGTTTCTTAATCAAAAAATAAAAATAAAAAGGAACACATTTCAAATATTCTTCCTATCATAAATTCGCGAATGGGAGATTTGAGGAAACAGAACATATTATTTGTCATACTCCTAACCTATGAACGCCTGAAGCTTTAAGCGGTGTTTAGTTTTGCGAATTTCGAGCTCGTGCGTTAGACAGAAATGATCGTAAAGCCAATATAAAGCCCATTAACGCAAGACCGCGCGAACGCGACATTGTGATTTGGACTTTAGTCACCTTGGGCCATTAACGACATACGATATTGACGCAAAAGTAAACGTGCAAGGTTATCCTTTTAAACCAACAATATTATATCGAAACAATCTTCCTCTCAACCCTAAAAAAAATGATCTGGCGGATATGCCCTTGTACAATAGTTAAGCATCCCAGCAGTGTGTTCAAGAACCTGAAAATTCGGACTACGAAGATGAAAATTAAGCTCTTCATTAATTTAATAGGTCGCATGTCCGAAAAAAACACGTATACACCACATTGAAGTAATCGCACCTGCGATTGCATTTCTTGCAATAACTTTGGGTTTCCATTCGGCTTGGTGTCGAACACAGCTGCCAGTATAACCTTGGTAAACATTACGAAACGTCAAAGGTGATGTTGTTTTCGTTTTGTGAGTCCGCGTGCTTCATTTTCGGATCTCGGTTCTGCGAGTGGAAGCTCGGTGCACTCTTTTGACTGGCGGCGGTGATGGTGATGGAAGTGGTGCGGCTGGTTGAACTGGAGGTGGGCTTTGCGATGCATCCTGGTGTTCCGACTTGTATGGTAGGTACAAGGTGTTCTTGGGTGGCAATATTACGTATTTCTTTTCTGTTTCAGAATCTAGCTGCCGAATAATGCTAAGGGCATTTTGCATTATGCAGAACCAGGTAAGACTATCTTGGGTGCCTGATCAGTTTGTTGTAAAAGGCAACAAGTTTGCCTATGAGTTGGCAAGAAGAGTATGGAAACTGCCGACCACGGGAAAAACTCACTGAAAAGTACGACACAAGATGAAATGAAACGATGATGTTGAGAGTATAGCCCTGCTCTCAATGTTTCTCATAATCTTTTACCATTATTTTATTAAATGATTATAAAAAAAATAATTAAAAAGATATATTAATGTTCCTCATGCACTTCCCATGCAGCCTAGGTTTTTGTCTTTTTTTCATTTGAAACTGCAAAAGCCAGGAAACAAAGGTTGTGAAAAAGGCTTCTGAGAATCAACAAAAAAGCAAAAAAAAGCTCAGTATCATTGACGAAGGGTCAGGTATCTACTATTCGAACTGATCTGCTCTTCTAAAAGCATTTTCAAGTTATTACCAAACCAATGGGTGTTGAGTGTTTTATCTTTTTATGCAAGAAAATACCAGGAATAGGAGCAAACCTTTTATCCAAAAATGTCTTCTTTAAAAAATCAGAAAAACGCATTTTTTCACCCAAATTCCTACGTATTCCAGCCTCAAAAATTACTCGTCACACACTGGCTTGAGAGTTTGCCTCCACATTCCTGATAGCTTTTAACTTAAACTCTCACACACAAACACATACTCGTAACCAGAAAACTATCCAATACACTCTGCGTCCTGTGACTGACTGGCCATGGGGGGAGTTACTGATGGATGGAATCACAGTTTTAGCTTACAACGGCACGGCGGTAGAATACAAAAAAAAAGCAAAACCGGGACAGGACTAGAAGGAATTAAAAACAAAATCGTGCACTCGATGCAGGATAAAGTGGTTGAAGGAAAAAAAGAAGAAACAAACCCTCAGGAAATTGTTTCCCAGCCCAGCGCCTACAGATGAGTCGATGGATGGATTGGATACTCGTTCGTAGTTGGGATTGAGTTACCATTTTCCTCTTTTTTTTTCGAAAAGTCAAATCGATTTGTCCTTTCCTTTCATCATGGTTATCGTAAGGGTAAGTTGAAATATGGAATAGGTAGTTGCAGATTGGCAACTATGTTTCGAAAGAGGATCTAAGGCTGTTAGGTCAAATGGGTCTCTAGTACCGTTTTGTTTGCGTTTTACTTCGTTTATTTTTGTGGTATAGCGTAAAGTATAGTACTTGTGGATTCTACTATAGTTTTTGAAGATTGCAGTGAAATCTCACATTACGGACAGCCCCATTCGATGGACAAAGTTTCATAACCAAGCTTTAATGTTTCAGGTTGCATAAATTCTACGTTCTATTAGCCGGACTCTCCCTTGACGGAGGTGGGCAAGCATATTTGTTAGAAATTATTTAATTAAATTCCATTAGACGGACAAAAACAAAAAAAAATCTTACGTAGCTTAGCACTGAATTGTCGTTTCTTGCTTACAGTCACAACAGATGCCAACAAATAGACTAAATGCAATAGAAATAACGGTCACTTTTAGTACAGTACTCTCTGGGTAGCGCGCGGCGGCGGTGGTAAATATCAATTTTGTAGCAAAACTACTCCCATATGAACCAATGTGTATGAAGTATCTTTTACCCGACTAGGTAAAAGGAATGGAGATAATTTATTAAAAACAAATTTTGTTTATCCCTTGGACGGACAACTCCCCCAGGTGGACGATAATGTTGTCACCGTCACTGTCCGCCTAAGGGAGCTTTCACTGTATCTATCCACCTATCTATTTACAGGGTGCTTTAGCTTTATATGTTCCAAGTCGATTTTGTTTAGCCGCCATTTTGGTTTGGATAAAACAAAACATTTGTCAGTTGGAATGCATACAGTCGTAGAGGGTGTTCGCTAACAATTTATAACAGAGCAGATAACGTCACAATAAGGTGTTTACTGAGTTTAACAGCTCAGTACAGATGACCACCATTTTGGGCAGAAAATCATGATGAGTGAAGAAGCACATTTCGACTTAACGGGCTTTGTTAATAAACAGAGTAGCCACTATTGGGGCACTGAAATCCCTCAGTTATGGATGGCCGTGGCGTAGTGGTAGTCGTCGTCGCTTGGCACGCTGAAGGTACACGGTTTAAATCCAGATGCCGCCGAAACATTTATTTCTCACGAAATAAAAATAAGTTGATCAGTTTCAGAAGCTAATATCAAAACCTACTGCGAAGGCATAACACTAGCAGTAGGATGGTATGGCTGAAGAAATTGATCGCACAAAATAATAGAAAACATCTGGAAAAAAACTTCTGTGAATCATAAGCAAAGACAAAACCTAAATAATACACAACTCTCTATTTACCCTGGACACAACCCAAAGAGTTCGTTGAAATTCAATATCTGAGTTTCCTATCCCTACGTCGATCTGTCTGTCTCTCGTTCTTATCCTACATTACATTAAACATTATAAGGGTATTCATATCCCTTTTAGCATATGTATATTATAAAAGATAAAAAAAAATTGATACCCCCTCCAAGATCATATCCCATGCATAATATTATCTAAAGCGTAAAACAAATCGGTCTAAGGCTGCGGCCACTGCGACGAGTACTGAGCGATGCAAAAAAAATAAAACATATGAAATCAACGTCAAATTAAAACAAAATTGAATGTAGAGCGACGTCGCCCAGTCGCTCACTGCGTGGTCGCAGCCACTTTGGGCCCAATGCTAGAATTTCCGTACCTCTTGGAACATTTCCCAGCCTGTTAAAAGCTGACGTACAAGCCATTAAGATCTACGCATTGATTTATCTACAGAGAGGCATCAAGGGCACTAACATAAATATCTTCTCAGAGAGCCAAGCCGCGCTCAAAGCTCTGAGCTCCTACTGTTTGGACTCAAGAAGACTAGTTAAGTGCTTCTTTAATACTCTCCATACCATAGCCACTCATAATAAAGTCAAATTTTGGTGGGTGCCTGGTCATAGAGGCATTGAAGGTAATGAGATTGCTGATGAGCTGGCCCGTTCAGGTTCCAATCCCAAATTCTCAGGCCTGGAACCCTTTTGTGGCATAAACTGGACAACAATCTCAGCCCTAATTAGCGAATGGGAACATTACCTTCGTCTCTCTCATTGGAGAAACGTCCCAGGGCTCAGACAAGCCAAACTATTACAAGGAACTTCTGAACTTCAATAAGAAGGATATTAGGTATCTAACAAACTTCCTCTCCGGTCACTGCCAGTTACAATAACACCTAAACAAGTAAGGCCTGTCTAGCGAGACCGTATCAGTATCAGCCCTAGGGCAGGATCACTCATTTAAAAAAAGGAAATCGAATGTGTTTTGGAAGGCATTAGTGATGCGAAGCATTCGAGAAATTGGTTCATAACAACCACAAATGGTACGATGATAATTAAGTCGGAAGATGGGAATAGATCTAATGCTATGGGTGATCTTATGTGGGACGGTCAATATTTCCAGCTAATAGTAACTGCTGAACAAAGAAAATATCGGCAATCAGCTGGCGCATTTCAAGACTATGTATATTACTTAATTTTAGACGGTCTGTATAGGGTGGTAGGTTATATCTGTCGGGCCACGAAAGACCGCGCAGGGCGAAACGGATGAATCGGGCTTGAACTGCTTCGATTCGTAAAGAGTGGGTATAATGGTAAGGTGACCAAACTTGACTAGCATATTCAAGGATCGATCTTAGAGAGTTAAAGTAAAGTGATCTCGTTACATAAGGGTTAGAGAATTCTTTGGACCAACGTTTTGCAAAGCCAAGCATGGAGTCAGCTCTGCTAATCAATCCGCGTTTCCAACGTGCCACATGTGGATATTAGAATCTTCTTTAGATTCATTCGAACTTAAAATTCATCAAAGAGGGGACTGTAAAAATCTCCATATTGTTTCTTTCAGATAAACCTCACACTACCATCAGACACTTACCAACAAAAAAGCTGTCATTTCTGCAATACACTCATCCTCTACTGTCTGTCAAAGTTTAGCTCTCTTATATATGTATTTGCTCGCGACTAGATACAATCAGCTGTCAACGAATAAAAAGCAAACCGAGCTACCACCACAGCAATACGTAGCCAATTCGTTTTACATTTTTAACGGTTTTCTTTTCTCCCTTTAAACTGGGTGCTCGGAGGATGAATCTACCGCTCGCACAGTTATAAGTTATCTATCTGCTTTGCTCTCTGTCTTATGAAATGATATTGAAATAGAAAAATAAAATAAAGGATATTATCCTTAAGTGACGAAAGGATGTGGAGAAAATTAATTTTCCTTATCTGGATGAGTTTTATTATCTTCTTTTTCTCATATACATACTTTCGTTCTCTAAAGCAGGAAGCAAGCGTCCACCTCATTTAAACAAGGATATGATTGCACACATAGTATGTACATGGTTTGGTTGGGAAAATCACAGCTAAGAGTCACCACTGTTGGCAGGAACTAAAAAGCACTCGATGCGATTTTAACGGAAATTGCATACAGTACGATTGTTATATTTTTTTTTAGTAGACTATCAGGTCGATGACGACAACGCTTTACCTACATACCTACAAATGTACAAGGCACGAGTACGTAAGTCGGTGCCAATTAACACCTCTAGCTGGCCCAATGCCATAACTGCCCTCGTTGACCTAGTTCGTAGGTTATGGAGAAAGTACTCGTGTGGCGATTTCCTGGTGAAGTTCTAATGCAAAAGAATTTAGCGGAAGTGATTACCGACTGACTGACCAACAATGACTTGAATGCTTTTTGTTAGGTTAGGTTAGGCTATTGAAAAGATTTTGACAAAGAAAATTCAGGACAATTCGTTGAAATTAGCAAATTAGGGTAGCAATGCAATGCAGTCAGCTCTATACTCAACCGTCACCTCCACTGAATTGGTAAAACGGGGCATTGAAGAATTGACCCGGATAAGCAATCGGTTCAACATCACTCTCGTCCGAGTACCCAGCCAGGGGAATGAAAGAGCCAATGAGCAGGACAGACATGATTCAGCCCTTGTTATCTCTAATGTATCCCTTAGGACTTTTCTTCCAACACTTTCTTGTGGAAGCCATCTTTAGCGGGAGAAACCTTAATAATTGCGCCATATCGAGGAAAACTTAGTCGGCATAGGACAAAAATAGGCCGTGCAACCTAATTAACAAATCGAGAGCTAAAACCACCAGAATTCTAGCAATCAGAACAGGGCATGAGAAATCCCAGCTTGACATTACCAGATACTTCAAGGTCTCCATACCAGAAAGACAGATTGGAACATCCACCGTAACAGATGGCTCAAAACCAGAAAAAGGTACCGAAACAGGTGTCTTCTCGGAAGAACTATGTCTTACCGACTAGCCGACTATTGCAGCGTGTTCCAATCAGAGATATATGCTATTAAGAAAGCAGCACAAATCGTCCTAGCAAAGAAATTACCCGCAACGGAAATCACCATCTGCGTGGACAGCCGACACTTCCGTTTGCTTCTGACAACCATTTGTGTATGCATGTAATACTTTTGCAAGAATGGATGGGACCTACAGTTTTTTGCCGACTCCGAACGGCGAGTTGAGAGGATACTCGTGACAAATGATACTCTTTGAATGCTTGTCGTGTCAGACTTGTCAGAAGTGGTGGCACCATGAAAAAAAAAACTTTTAGTATTTTGCTGGGATTGAACCCGGGCAGCATTGCGTAGTAGTCCAAGGCACTTATGGTGATAAAACACCACACAGTTTTACTATGCTGGGTACCCTGACATCTGGGAATAGAAGCGAACGAAACGACGGACGGACTGGCCAGGCTCTGATATGGATATAACACTAGCTGACAGACAGATCTTACCGGCTTTCAACATAGCTTTAAATCTAATAAACTGCATCACCACTAATTTAGCCAAGAGCCGATGGCGCAACGCTTGCGATTGTGCCATAACTCGCAACCTATGGCTCGCAGTCGACCAGGAAAAAATAATATCCCTGCTTTCAAAATTCGAATTTACTGCGAACTTAGTTTTTTTAAATGAGAAATACATTTAATGTACATCATTTGGCATTATTTTAATTTATTACGGAAATAATTACCGAAGCATTCGCATGCATTAGAAATCGCTAACTATAATTCAGGTAAAGTGAATTATGATGAATCACTGAGGTTGCAGTTGAGACAGATCTGTCTTCCCGAAGACACGACTTGATAAACTCACACTGTGAGACCCATACTTTCAATCTTCATGCAGTAAGTAATATTGCAAAATGTGCTATTCTGCAAACGATTTAATTAAATTGTAGGAAATGGAATCGAAAATAAGGAAGTATGATGCAGGCTACGTTAAATATGGTTTTACTGAGATCGAAGTCCATGGGGAGTCAAGGCCGCAATGCGTTTATAATGTGCACTCGTTCTCAGAATGAAGCAATAAAACTACCGAAATAGGAACGACAGAGTGTATATACACACATCAAAAATTTGTCCATAAGCCAAAAAAGTTCTTCGAATCGAAAATAGAAGTTTTGAAGAAAACGAAGCAATACGGTTAATTTATTGAAAAAACATTGTCTGTATCATTCGAAATCTCAAAATTGATAGCAAAATCGAAAAAACCACATTCACTTGGTTAGACGCTGATAAAATCGCATGTTTACTAAAAGTAGCTGAGAATGTTTCGAATGACGATGCTAAGCGAATATTTTTGGAAATTTCTCTTTCGAATAACACTGTGGAGTCGCGAATTGGCAAAATATCGGATGATGTTGAAGAACAGCTTCTGAATTAGTTGACAAATTCTCCATATTTTAGTTTGCAATATGATGAATCCACTGATGCGTCGCAGTGTTGTCAGCTACTGGTCTTCGTGAGATATTTTGATAAAAGTTGTAACACAATTAAAGAAGAGCTAAAACCGTCATTAACGTAATCAGTTAATACTTTTTAAAACTAGTCAAATTTCATGGACAAATATTGTAATATTTTTATGTGATCGCCAAATAGTGTAAGGATGTCTTCTGATAAATTGCTAACTGTTGGAGGAAAAGGCAGTGATGCTAAAAGTAAAGCTCTATGAGAGATGATTCCTAATACGAAGGGCAGGGCAGGGCACGAGTCCCATAGGGTATCTGCCAAAAATGAGAAACAATTCCGATTCCGAGCGTCAACATGAATATGATTTTATTTAAATTTTGTTAATACTTATATACTTAAAATCCCTGGGAATATTTCCAATGCATATCAACACTGCATGGATCTTATGCTACTAAAAAATCTCGGGTTACAAAATGTGACCGGAATTTAGTTCTGTTGCATAAAACTTGTTATCGGTTTTAGATAATTCAAGTGCGACTATAAATTTTAGTCCTTTCCTTTAATGACATATACGCAGTGACACACGTAGTAATGTTTAACTGACACATCTGTTGGTGGCATATGGGCAACGAATTGTGTTCTTTTTAACATATGTTCCACATTCCTTCTACCTACCTTCTTATGGTGTCAGCATTATATGGATTGTATGCGTTATATTGTACGCATTATTGTTTTGGTGGACAATTGTGTTCATGTTGGACTAGGTCCACTACAATTTGTCTAGCTTTTGCAGTGACGGGGCAGCCTCTATGATTGGCTGTCGAACTGGTGTATCAACCTTTGTAAAGCAAAAAAAAAAAAAAACAAGAAACTGTGACAACTCATTGCGTAATACACCGACAACATCTAGCATCAAAGACTCTACCAGCAGCTTTGAATTCTACTTTGAAACTAGCAATTAAATTGGTTAATGTAGTGCAAAAAAACGTAGACATTACTATCTCAATATTCAAAAAAGGAATTGCAATATCTCGTAATGTTTTCCACAACATATCTATGTAAACAAAGCTTTTCGGGCATGTTGCTGATTAGAAACAAGCAACGAAATCGCTTGGACTGCGAAAATGACATGCGACTTTCATTGAGCCACGAATTCAAGATCTTGTGAAATAAATGCGTGCTCAAACATCGTCCTCAAAATAAAAAAATATAATTTGAAAAAAAATATCAATAGGTAAAACTTTTTTTTTTCTAGGGAACATTTGGGAGGGGGCCCTGGTCATTTTAGAAATCATCTGAGTGGGCCGGGAGCTGAGTTGGGAACCACTGCTCCTAACATAACCTAACAGGACACTGGCTCATCGGAACTCACGCCTTAAGGTTAGTAGGAATGCAAATTTGTAGGAAAGCCTATTCCATTTCCTTTATGAATACCGGCACTAGCTACAGCCAGGCGGCAAATACCGGCTAAATATTTGCTTAACCCTGGAAAAATAATCTGCGTCAAAATGACTCACTCGCGAACGAAATATACCGCTCTTTTGCTAATTATTATGAATCGCGGGATGTGCATTCGTGACTTTCCAGCCAGTAGGTATCCAGAGCAGAAAACTCACGTGTCATTGAGTTAAGTCTCATCAATTTGGAGATACTCACAACCCAGCGAGTAAATTTTATACATCAAAATATGATTATCTTTCTAGGGTTAAGTACTTCTCAGTCATTTCTGTCATAAAATTCGATAACCTTATTGGGTTTGTCAATCCCCGTTAATGGATTTGGACCCATTCACACACTAAGGTAATGAGGTTACTTGAGGTATGTTTAATAAAAAAGCCGCACTGGCCCTAATGGTGAGTAACAAACCCTGTCCACCTGCCTACCAACTTTTCTTTATCCTTTATCTTAAAATCCATTCACAATAATAACTCAGATTCGCTCCTCCCATTTGGTTCTGTCAAATAGACAGTAAATCAAATAAAAGAAATAAATTAACTCCACTTTTCCGTAATTAATTAGCGCAATTCTACAGTTCCCCTGACTTTAACAAAAAAAAAATTAACCGTATTGAGACCGTATCAATTGGCCCACAAATGCGGCACGGCACACGTCACCGTTCTTTTCACGATCAACCTCGATCCACTTCGCTCGCTCCATTCATCTGTCAACCGTCCGCAATAGAGTCATCAACATTTTGTTGATGTGACGACTGTCACCACCCCTTCCCCAGGTGGGAAAAATGCTTTAGGAATTAGCGGTCAATCAATAATCAACCGATCAAATTTTTGAAAGAATACAGTTACAGGGCCCACAGAGAACTCGTATGCTCGAAAAGAACAGAACTCCATTTGTGTGATGTTTGAGCAAATCATTTGATAGGTGTGTGCCACGAATCGTACGCATGCTGTGGGCGGGCATGATTTTTAAATTAGCTCTGAGGTAAGGTGACTGAGTGTTAGAATCTTCTGTAGATGGAAAGAGAAATGGGTAGGTACTCATAATGAAAAAAATTAAATCCAAGCCATAGCGACTAGCGCGTAAGTCTACGTCTAGTCGAATGCGTTGTAATCACAAAATCGTCCTTCGTCCTTGGTGTATGTGTGTATGTGAGTTCACTCCACCCGCGCACTTAAGTTGGTAAACAAAATTTGCATATCGTTATAGAAAATCGCACGCGGTGGAGGGTGATGAGATAACGGGAAAAGGATTATCCGGATATACAAACGGGATAATGATGTGAAACGTTTTGTCTGACTAAAGTGTGTACGAGACTCTGTAGCGTTCCTCCTTTTTTTTTTGGGGTGGGAGGGGTAGATCTACTTAAACACTTTCAAATGAAGTGGAAAGAGGCTGCCTGATGACTGGAAACGATGGAGGAATTTTGGACGGATTGAAAATTTCGAATTAGAGAAAGTGTGGAATAGGCAGAGTTTTGGAGTCTCATATTTGACTTTCTGTTGTGTTTCCATTTAAAGTTGAAAATTGTCACAACACGTTGGCGGCTTGAGAGGATTGAAAGCTTAGAGGGCTTCGAATTGTAGGTGCGGGGCTAATAGAAAGTTTTTAGAGGGTGTGGGTTGGTGGCTTTGGTAATTGATTTTAGTTTCGGTTTTTGAATCCTCTTCCCTCTTTTCGCCTTTCTTCCCATGCTCGAAGGGGAAAGGAGAAGTGACATTATTCAAATTATTGTGTGTATTTCCGGTCCTAGAATGGATGGAAAGAGAGAGAGAGAGCTGTGTAAAGATTGTTTTATGCGATAAGCGTTCGTGGGAATCAAAGGAATGCGACGAATAAAATTTAATTATTAAATTTTAATCCCATTGAAGTTTGTTAAAGTTCATCGATCGAAGTCAGTTTCGTCTGATTATGCGAAAAGTTTCTCGAAAGACGATTGAAATTTTATTAATTATGAATGAGGATTGAATAAAGTCGTTGGCATTTTAGTTTTACTTTAAACGAGAGTCAAGGATACAGTTTCTAAAGATTATGCAATAAAATCTCCAAATTTGAATGCATTTCCAGATATGCCTTAATCTGGATTACATATTTGTACTGTGATATCGAACAGCAAGACGACAAATGACATTAAACTTTAATATTCTTGCCATGGAAATATTCCAATGGATTTGTATTGTAGTTGTACTTTTATATAGATTTCAGATGTCTCCTATACTTTATCCGAAGCCTTAGATGTTTTGTGAGGTAGTTTTGTGGAATTCTCTTCCATGATTCTGGGTATCACAACGGACTAGTCTAAGTAGCTGGCAGTAGTTCTACAAATGTGAGGAATGGATTATTCCCAGGTTCAAATCTGTCCAGCAGATTAATCATCTTAACAATTTAAGTGATCCGAGATTTTCAACTGATTCCCATTTAGACGGGCGACCAACACCCGATTCAATTTTTTTTCTACTGCATCTCTAGCCCTACCTCACTGAAATCCACATCTCGACAGCTAGCACTCTTTTACGTACGAATTCAATGCATCTTCAAGTCGTAGTTAGGTTAGGTAAGGGTTGAGAGGCTGAGCCATCACAAAACACTAAACAGCAGAGCGGGACCATGGTCTGAAGCCTTTCTGCAGCACACTAATCGGCACGTACCAGTGTCGACGACCAAATTTTCACACTAAGGCAGATCCTGGAAAAGACCAACGATGTTCAAGTCGAAACTCACCATCTCTTCATCGACTTCAAAGCCGCATATGATAGCATTCACTGTATTGAGCTCTACAAGGCGATGGCTGAATTCGGTTTCCCGGCTAAACTGATCCAGCTATGCAGCGTGACGCTAGAAAGCACGCAGCAGGATTGCCAGAAAGTCCAAAGCTTTAAGAGCCCAATTTTAGAAATTTTGTCGCCCAAAATCGTTGCCTAATAAATAGCCCAAATGAAATAATTTTTTTTCAAAGTTCCTTTATATTATTATTAAATTAATTAATTTTATTTGAAAATATTGTATGTAAACAAATTAGCCAAGTGTTGGCAGTTACGTTTGAATGCAACATGCTTAGTTTTTTTTATCAAAAATAGTAGAAATAATTAATAATATATTTAATTAATTGATTAATAATTAATAATCACTGGCAGTATCATCATCACTCTTGTAAATTTCTTATGTACATTTAGCTACCATATTTGGTGTTGATTCGAAGTCATTGCAACATAATATGTATGTTTTTAACGGTTGAATCAAAGACACCATATTTCTAGGTTTGGTTTTTACGGCATTTAAAACTGAAAATACCCTTTCGACAACAGCATTACTTACTGGTAGAGATAATAACTGCATAGTGCAAAATGACCAGTATCTCTAAATTAACTTACTTACAGCATTTCTCACGTGGCACATAGGGGTATTTGCATCGAAAAACCGCTCATGAATCAATATTTCAAAATGCAGAGTTGAGAAGAAATTAGCTATAGCTAATAGTTCAATACCCACGGCATAATGTACCGTAGTTTTTTTTTCATTTTCATGCACACACTTCGCCACAGCATCAGTTCAAAGTCATCGATTGTAAACTTGCATTGTGAATCTGTTGTTTTGTGCGAAAAATCGCACTGTGAAATAATTAAATTTTAGTTTTTTTTTATACTGTTTCCCAAATTTTTTGTTATGAAGGAATCAGCTGCAGGGGTGTACTTTATTTTGAAGCTAGTTTTACGTTTATTGGAGCTTTAATTTAATAGATATTGGATTTATTAGAAATGTATGCAAATGGGCATTTTTTTTATTAATTTTTTTTTTGAATGGACATTTTGTTATATAATTCGGTGTTATTCGGTAACTTGTTTGGTATCAGCTTATAGAGCAAGATGTCAGGAAGTAATAACAAAAAAAAATGTTGCCCATAACTGCCCCCCTGATATGTGTCTGGTTTAATAAAAAAAAATCAAAAACTTTTTATGATAAAATAAATTATTTTGCTTGAAGGATCGGTTGGGTTGTGCATTATATCTAAAAGACAATTATATGATGTTATGAATGAATGTAAGGAGAATGATTTTGAAGCTAAACTGGCTCATCTTCAGAGCTATTTGCTTAATAAACCGTCTTGCACGTAGGAAAAATTAAGAGATTTTAAGCTTAAAATTGAATTATACTTTAAAGTGACTGAAATAACCTTAATAATGCTTATAAAGTTGTTTCAGACAAGTATCACTTCATTAGGACCAACAAATATTTTTGATCGGTTTTTCGAGGCAAATACCCCTATGTGCGTTGGTCAGTACGTATTCTGGTGTATCAACCACAACTGTAAACACATACACATACATACATACACAGCAGAGTGACAAAAGCGTGTGAAGTGGAATCGTAGAATAAAATCAGAACTTATTTGAGCTATCTTCGCCGTTACTGCCTGAGTTTTCATTAGTCCCGTAACTTGCGGCAATTACGTCTATTAACCAACTATAGGGGCCAATACCGAGGTGATCAAAAGATACTGTAAAGGCGATCAGCAATTCACCACAGCATATCCCAAATTGTGTCCAAATGCATGTGACGTCACTAAAATCAAATTTTTATGTCGTTTTCAAAGAATTTTAATTATAAATAAAAAGTCGCCCAAGATCGTAAATGGAAAATATTTGTAGCCCAAATTGCATTGGGCTACTAACTTTTGAATTTTCATCGTAATTTTTGAAAAAAGATAGCCCAAAATACGATAAATCGCCCAATCTGGCAACCGTGCCACGCAGTGCAACGTGCAATTCGTAAAAAAGTAGTTCCACCGAACTATTCCAAACATGCACCGGATTTCGGTTAGGAGATGTGCTATCATGTGACTTCTTAAATCTTCTGCTGGAACAAATAGTGTACAGGGCAGGTGTGAGCACGGAAGGCACTTTCTTTAATAAATCTGTCCAGCTGTTGGCATACGCAGACGACATTGACATCATCGCTCGCCCCCAGTGCGTCGTTTTAGAGGCTTACACGGCAATTGAAGAACATGTTCTCAACAAACAGTGGAAATTCAGTGGAAATTCAGCGAAGACTTACGCTAAGACACCGCTGTTACTTCGGTTTGGCAAAACCAATGGGTTCAGAACTCCTAATTCGGAAGACGAAATGCATGCTCTACAAAACATTGATCCTGCCAGTTTTGCTGTATGGAGCCAAGTATTGGATGATGAGCAGGAAAGCAGAGCAGGATCTTACTTTCGAGAGAAAAATTCTTCATCGGATATTCGGTCCCGTATGCGAGGAGGGCGAATGGAGGAGAAGATACAACCCCGAACTCTATGAGCAGTACCAAGATGTAGATGTAGTCCGAAAAGCCAAAACACGTCGACTACACTGGCTCGGCCACATCGAGCGAATGGACAACAATTAGGGACGTTCCGATACAAGTAAATATGAGTATATGTTCGATACTTTTGTTTCGATCCAAGTACTTTTTGTACTCGATACTTTGATTTGAGTAGTTACTTGGTATCGGAGCCAGATGCCAAGTAAGAAGTATTTAAAATTGTAATTATAAATATTTTCATTTAAAAGGGACAGGAACACTTGAATTCCGTTATTTTACAATATTCATAATTTTTAAGTCTTTATAAACTTCTCTTTTCAACATACATACTCAAACCATATAAAAAAACAACGCAACAAAGAAAAAAGAAAAGGATACGGAATGGCTTCATTGCGTCAGTGCAAACGTTTGCTTACTCTTCTGCCGTTTCACGTCATTTCATTGCCACAAAAGCTAAGTACTAACAATTGATTCGATATGATTACATACTCGATACTTTTATACAAGTAATTTACTTGTTTCGATACTTTGATTCGATACGAGTAATGAGTAAAAGTATGGATACCAAGGCGGTATCGGAACGTCCCTAACAACAATGCTCCAGCAAAGAGGATCTTCGAATCACAGCTCCCAGGTCCGAGACGACAAGGAAGACTGAACCTACGTTTTAACGATCAGGCTATCGCGGATGCCAGTGCGCTTGGTCTAGAGACAACTGGAAGCAGCGTGAACGAGATCGAAGAGAGTGGAAGGCCGCCTGCAGTGTCTCAGGCATAGACTCTTCACGGGTCGGGAGCCCGTTAAGTAAGTAAGCACGAGCGGGCCCATCGCGATCCTCTAAGAATCTATCCGAGGATGGCACCTAAACCGCCACAATCTCCGCAAAGCATTTTATTACCCTGCAAAATTTTAGAATAAGTCTAAGGTTGATTTGGTCTACCTCCTCCAGGTTACTAAAGAAGTAGGATCCTAAAATGCTCCTGCGACATCGTGCTATGCCCTGACATTCGCATAGAATATGTGCGATATCCTCTGCTATACCTACAAATGTCGTTGCAGTATCTGCGGATATCCGTGGCTATGAGTCCAAGCCACTTGGCGTGTTTGCTCCACAGGCAATGTCCGGATAATATTCCTATAGCTATTCCTATGTGTGCCTTGTTGAGTCTAAGGATTTTGTAAGTCTTTTTACGGTCCAGTGCCGGCCTAAGTGCCTTAGTAAACCCGTGTCCTACTAATTTAAACTATCTATGGTCCGCCCTTCTCATGAAGCTGCCCTTCTCGGGTAGTGCTTAATCGGGTAGAATTTCACGTGTGGATTCTCAAGCTGTCTGAATGACAGCATGAATTATATTCATAATTTAGCTTTTCAATGAAAAATGTTTGGTCCTTCGAGCCGGAGTCGAAGAAGTGTTATTCAACAACTTTATAAATTCTACTAATGGCAACCTTTAAATCAATTAAAAGATAGTGACTTTTGATTTAAAATTCCTTCCGATTCCATTCTTAGTGTCAACTTTCAATCGGCCATTTTTTACAACTTGCGTTTACTATGTACCAAATTCCAACTCGCCGCCTTTAAGGATAAGCTGCGGCAGATTTTTTGAATTTAAGCCTGAATATTTCATCTTCCCTTTATTTTAGTATGGTGGTTGGAAATGCTAGTTGTTATTCTCTCAAGCACTGCCTTTGTTTTGCACAGTATTAAATACACAGCCCCTTCCAACACACATATGTATTTCCCACCCGGAAGGCTTCGTTAATTTAATGCAAAAGGTTTTTTTTTTCAATTTTCCAGACAACGGTTTGGAAATTTATTCAACCAATTCGGTGAGGTGAGCGAGTCTTTATGCAATATCCCACGCACCTCCAACAGAACAGTAAAAAAAAATTTAAAAAAAAAATATAAAAACCAGCTCCAGTTGCAGCGCTTCACTTCATTTCGTTTCGAATTGAGCGATTGTGGCCAATTCCATAAACATTGAAACCAAGAGCCCCTTTCTTTTACCAAAAAAAAAAAGGAATAAGCAAACAACAAAAAGCAGAACTAGTATTCCGACTCACCCACGACCGCTAACCAACCACTACGACCACATACAACATTCAACATACCGCAGAGCAGCAGTTGAAATTTCATCTTCAACGAGCGTACTTCAACTCCCTCTCTCATTTCCTTTTTCCACCCCTTACCCAACTCATCCACCCTCACTTCGTCATTTCGTTCCGCTCCCACCCACCCTCAATCCATGGATGTGGTTTTGTTTGTAGAACTCAAGCGTGTGGCTGTAGTTTTTTTTTTTTGCACAAAAATAGCAGTACACCCAACAGTGTAGTACTACCAGATAAGGGGATAAATTGTATAGGACAACATACCCTGATGGTTTCTAGTGGTTGCTGGTTCAATCACCACCACTGTACCGCTGCCATCATTGCCACCGCAGCTGCTTCCACTATCGCTGTCACATCTTGTGAACGTGTGTGGTTTTGAATATATCTTACAATGTATTTGACAAGCAGGATATCAGCGTTTTTGTTTGGAGTTGATTTTGTAACAGTTAGCAAAGACATGCACCTTTTCTTCTTATCTTCTTATACACGAGTATGTATATAAAGACTGCCATCCGCGTGTGCACTCATAACTCGAGAACAAATCGTTCGATTTTCACGACTTTTGGCTTGATGGATTCGTATTGGCCCAAGGAAGGATACTGTGGACGAAAATCTAGGAAAATTTCCAGGAAAATTGGAAAGATTGATAGATTACTTCCTAATACTTCCTTGCTAACATACAACAAGTCACAAATGCGACTGTTTTAGTGCACGAGCAACAGCGAGTTTATTTAGAAAGATATACTAAGCTACAAATTTTACAAGAGAGCTAATGTTGATGAGCTTCGTGTGGATGGACCTGATCTTGATGGAGTATTATCCTCGTCAGTACATTCATTATCTGAGAGGCCTTTGAATTTCAGTGGATAACACTGCTCGCAACATTGGCATTATGCTTGCAATCTTCCGGATTCTCTTGACACTTGATGCTGGTTCTCTGTTCTTGTCTTTTTAGCTTTTTTTGATTTTTAATACAATCGATTCAACTATGGCTATTGCTAAAAGATGGTTGAATGGAGATTGCTTTCTAAGGAAGGTGTCTGTGCTACAGGCAATAGACTCCATTCTCTTTCTTTTAAGAATTTCATTGCTTACCTGATCTGTAGCACTAGGCATCGACCATAAAACTGTTTTGTCATTTTGCCTTGATCCAAGTATTTCTGGCTGAATTTTTTTTTCTCTACATCGATTAACTGGGATTGAAAAAATTGTGAAATTCAAAAAAGGCGAGAAAAAGTCAATTCAAATCACTTTCCATACCAAATGTACTGAAATAAATACTGGGCAGTACAACACCCCAAAAACGTATAGAGGTTGTGTCGCTCTAGGCTTTCTTGTATGAAACCCATTGCAAATAGTATCCAAACTCACTATTTTTCCAAAGCTAAAGGTGCACGTATAATAGATAGAGAAGTACTCAGGTATTATGTTGGTGATGAATAAGTTATGGCTAATATTCACAGTTGAAAAGCGAATGGGGAGCCCAGTACCCCATACACGGTTCTAAGGTTAAGAAAGTAGCTCATCTCTTTTTTTTTAAATTAATTCGAAAGCTTTTGAAAGAAATAACTAATTTTGCTAATTTCCAGTCGGCAAAAAAGTCTCCCGCTGTAAGGATGTCGGCCGTTTAAGGAAGTATTGAGTTCGGTTGAAAACTGGCGGCTCTTAGTTGCACGAATTTCCTTGACAACTTTATTGCGGAGTGACTGGTACACAAGTCGGAGTTCAGGTAGACGATAACGTTTCCACGAGCTATATGCCTGATCACGTTATTGCATTAGAACGGGTAACCAAGAGGGGTTATCGAATCTACTATACTTTGTCACTGAAGATAAAATCTGTTCCCTGTTGTCTTACTGAATAAATAATATTTCCACCACTCTTGTTCGACAGACTGTGCCCCCATCTTATCATCTTTGATATCCTTTTTCTTCCCATCAAAACATTTAGCATACACAACAATTTATTCCTCCGCCTGTGCGTCTCATTTTGGCCATTAGTAAGATTGGCATGAGAATGTGCCGTCGCTACTTTAAGGGAAAGTGCTCAGAAAGAGCTTTTTGATCAAAATACGTCCTACGCGCCCCATAGAGACCACTCGCATCCGCACCCGAACGTCAGCTCACCATATCGCCCGCCTATAAAGTCCTTTCATTTGGCGTATTGCAAAAGAGCTACGTCCTTATGTACGAGTACTTCGTCCCTCTACGTCTACGGACGCTCACTCAAACCTCTGCAATTATGAAATAAACTGGGGTAAGCTGTGTTTTGAAACTGAGTAGAGATTTCATTTCTCCCAAAAGAGTTGAATTTCTGATTACGGGGTAATCAAGTTTTTTTTCTTCTCCGTTTTTTCATTATTATTCCTTTTCTCGGCATCATCGTCGTCATCGTCGTCGTCCTTCGGCGCGGCGTTGGTTATCGTGTTATGTGATTATTTGCATGCGCTCCGAAGTTGCTACTAACTTGTATAGATATAAACAGATACATGCATGTGCTTGAATATTCATGCTCGTCCTCGTAGCCGAATACAGAGATACATTTGAGTGCCTCTGCTATGTTTTGAATCTCGATTTTGTGGCTTGTTACCCTTTCCCCGGTAGTGGATATTAATGGATAGTGCAGCCTGTCTGGGTAATGATCCTTAGCTGCTTAGTTTCGAAATAATCATGGAAAATGATGGGAAAAAAGGAGGACCATTCTACCACCGGTTGATGAAGGATTCCTAAAAGAGAATACAATTTGCAGTCAGCGAGGGCGGAAAAGACTGTCTGATTTCGAAACCAAGTTTATTTGTATTTTGCATTAGCATGTTTTGGGCAAATTTCAACGGTTCGAATTCAAAAAGGAGTTACGTTGGCTAATCATTTAAAAAGAGGAGGAGTATATATGTATATAACTTCAAAATCTCAGGGTAAAAACGGAACAATTTTCTATAAGCGGACAGTCTTGCGATAGAACATAGAGAAATGACGGCACTGTAGGAGTAACTTTTTACGCCATTTATCGAATAAAGAGCTGGCCAAACTTAAACGACGCAATCGAATGAGTATCTCCACTTCAAAAAGCCACTTTAAAATATCTTAAATCGTCCAAGCGGTTCAAGCTCATTTAAAAGTGCTTCGACAAATATTTATATCAGTCTATTGGAATAGCTTATTTCTGACTGTCAAACGAGGTAAACATGGCTCTGCCATTCCTTAAGTTTCTATAAAGTACAACCTTAAGCGGGGATTAAACTGCAGAAGGAATCACGTTCATACAGCTGTCAGTCTTTCAAGTATTTTAATGTGCCTTCGGAACATTTTCGTGTCTTCGTATCAAAGGTTTTATTGCTAGCCCCAGTTGCCTAAGAAGCTTATATCAGTTTTCATGAATTCCAGAATCGCTCTTTGGTGATAATTACTTGGACGTGTATAACACTTATGCATTTTTGCCTCAGTGTTTTGGCCTGGACGATTGGAGCTTACTCCATTGCACCTGGTGGTAAATGAAACCGCTAATCGGACGCGTCTAAGAATGACCAAAGAAGAAATAGGAAAGGATAAATCATTAGCCATAAGGATTACGCTAAAATGACTAATAAACTTCCCCTTCTGGCATTCCTTAGCATTTTCAAGCTAAAATATGTGCTATCGATAGATGTGCCCAACTCAAACTTGTTAAACGCTACAGAAGACGCGACATTAGAATAATATCAGGCAGCCAAGCAGCTATCAAAGCAATCGGGGCTCAGATCATGAAATATAGAGCCAAATAGACTGGACGAACGAAACAACGTCACCATCTACTGGGTACCAGGACACCTGGGGATAGAAGGTAATGGATGGGCGGACAAACTTTCCAAGAAAGGGGTTGTCAAACCCTTTGTGGACTCCGAACCCTTCTGCAGCGTATTGGAACACACCATAAAACAGCAGCTCGATCATTGGAGAAGACAAACAGAACTAAGTTTTGGACAAAAACTTAGGGTCTAAGACAAGCGAGGAAACTGTTGGGTAATTGCAACTTGAAGAGATTCAAAGCTTGCATCAGCGTTAATAAAAACAAACTGCGCATCCTTACTGCGTTCCTCACGGGGTATTGTTAACTCAAGGGGCATCTCAGGAAGCTAGGTCTATAGATGACGACACATGCAGATTTTGCAATGAATCCATTGAAACTCCAGAACAGATACTGGTGAAATGTGGGGCATTAGTCCAGAAAAGATTAATGTGCTTGGGTAAATACCAAATTACAGAGGATCTACCACTCATATCACCCAATCTCCTAGTGCGATTTCTCAGGGAATTTGGTCTGGATGACGTTCTGTGATCTATAGAATTCTGACCTAGGCTAGATGTGAGCGAAGCTCTCTCTAACCGATACCAGTCGCGCATCCTTCAATAGAAATAATAATATTAATATCTTAATATTGCCCAAATATCCAAGTTCTTTGTGCTAACTGCATAGAGCATTCTCTTGATGCGCAAATCGCCTTAAAACGTGTCATGTCAACTGCATTTCAAGCTCCTTAATGCTGATCTAAAGCTAACTATTTAAGGATCAGATACAATTGTTACTAACGTTTTTTGTCCGACAGTGCAAAATACTGAGGCCTCATACTCGACAGAAGGCTTAACTGGAAGCTGAACATTAAAAAAATAATAATAGGGTATCAGTTGCCTTCTAAAAGTTATTCGGGAAAAGCTGGGGAAGTAGGCCGCAAATAACCTTCCGTTCTCATGGACCATTTGATTTCATTTAACTTCAATTTCCTGTTCGGCTTTCGGTTGCAATCACCATCAATAACGCACAAGGGCAGTCTTTGAAAACCTGCGGTATAATACTTCCTTTCTATCATACTAATAAGTAACTCGACTTTTTTTATGGCACGGGCAACGCTATAAATTTACTTACGCCAGATGAGCGAATTCTCACACTGTGCCTCGCCAGGATAAACAATGAGTGCAGCTTGTAGCTAGACAGAACAATGAAAAGAGCCAAGTCCATCACCAGGATAAAACGACTTATGCAGAAACTTAACATATGTCAATGATAAGCCCATTTAGGTCTTCTGGAATACTCATCTTTCTAGTGAAAAAAAAAAACGTTTCTAAAGAAGGCCTTCTCGGCAGATTTCACCTTTCAGTGAGTTTCAAAGTGCACTTCAATCCCACTCCATGTAAAAATTGCATACCCTGTTAAAAAAAAACATCTTAACATAAACAAATCATTTACTTCGTTTGCAGCTAATTAATTAACAACCACAACTTCCCTGCAGTCTCCTGTCATTTATATAATAAACCACACATACGGAAAACCGCAATCAAAAGATTTTCACCACACCCTACACAGGGGGTGAGCGACGGCGCGGCGGTGTTCCGTGCTAGCGGCCGACAGTTCTTTGCTTTTATATTACACAATGAACGGTAAATTGTCAATAATTTATTTATCCCCGATTTATCGATTTAATGTGCGTAATCGTTCGTAACAGTGTTATTAATTAGGCACTCAAAGCGAATTGGCATTTGCTTTCACCACCATTCTACCACCGCCGCGCCGCCATCGCCACCGCGCGCCATTGTGACCGCCCTCTTGTGCTGCTGTCACAGCAAATACCAGAACCATTACCGACTTATGAGCGTATAAACAAAATTTAACGAGGATTGTGCACACATTTATGTTTGTATCTGTCATGAATAAACAAAAAGGCGAAACAATTAAAATGTTGGCATGTAATTTAAATTACTTGTTATAACGTGCCTTTTGCCTTTTGTACGACTACCATCGTTTTGCTCTCGATGATATTTTTCACACCCTCAGGCCGTGGCCTGACATCGAAAGCGATTCGGTCAGGAATAGGCAGACAGTTTAGTTTTGGTTTAGTTTAGTTTCGTCGTTCGTGGCTGAGTTCTGTGTTAATTGTAAGTATAAACTGTCAAACGCTATCTTAATCAATTAGTATGGATGTGTAATTAGTGACAAAGCATAGCTGTCAAGGCAAAGATCATAATTTGATTTGGAAATTCCATGCGTGGACTAGCACATTGCGGTGGTTAATCGTTGCTTGGAATCGTTTGTCGTCTGACCGTTCTTTCACACATGAATCGGGTCGAATCGTGAGTGAAAATGCTTTCGTTCTAATTTGAGTTTGAATAGACTTGGTTTTAGTTTGTTTTGTTTTTTTTTTTTTCTTTTTGTTAAAAAAATGTAAAATGCGTGTTAAAATAAGAAATGATCTCATATTTTCGAAGTGAGATGATTTAATTAAAGAATTGGACTAAAGATGCGACTTGAAAGTCGTAATAAATACTTATCGTTAGTGTTTCGTACCAAAATTGAAAAAAAGGAAACAGCTCCTGACAGCTTCTGGAGCTTTTTTTTTTTTGTTGCGCCAATGGATGTGCTAATGTAAAGATGCTAGTAGCTCGTGCCATTAGCATGCACGATTCGTACACCCAAATATTCGATGTCGGGAGTACGCCTACGTACTAATCCACACCCAGCACACTTCAACCATTCTTCCCGCGGAACTGCCGTTAGGTATTACTTCGCGGGGCTGGTTAGCATCTTATGCTATGTGCACTGTGTCTATCGTTACAGCTCTTCTTAATCCTTCGAGTCTTCTTAGCTCGTTCTGTGTGCTCGTTATGTAAGAGCAGATCTGCAACCAGTGGTCCCCTGACCTTATCATGTAGTTAATTAGAAGCTCCGGAGTCGGTATGTCCATTCTTGTTTCTGCGAAGCGTCTAAAGTGGAAGATTGCGTGCTCCGCGTCTTCTTCCTCCTCTGGACCGTCTGGACAGAGAGGCGAGCTATCATGTCCAAATCTGTGAAGGCGGAAGTTGCAATCCCCATGTGTTCTTTTTGTCCAGACCTCGATTGTGGGAATCAGCTTGTGGGTCCATCTGCCTTTTGTCGTGGTGTCCCATCTTGTTTGCCACAGCCCTATAGATGTTGCCCTTTCTTCTGCTTTTATCCATCTGATAACTTTGGTCTCTTCTTGGTCTGTCATACGCCTGAGGTAGACCCTTTGCATTTCGTTGGCCAGAATATCGATAGGGATCATACCCGCTATTCACAGGCTGCTTCGTCCGAAATTGTCCGAAAACCGCAAATATAGCCTAATCATACTCTGTTCCAATAGAATTGTCAGTACAGGGAAGAAAGGATATTTGCCGCTCAGTCTGGTTGTAATAGCTTGCATAAACGTGTCCCCTTTTTAAGCTCTGACCGGGTTAGTACGCATAAAAAATTGCCCCAAATCGGAGAGCAATACCCGTAGTGTTACCATTTGCTAAGTTTAAAACAGCACAAATTATTGAACATAATAAAGATAATAATTGTGTGTACAATTAATTATTTCATCGATTTCGATGAAATTTTTCGAGTATTTTTATGTATCAGTGTAATATATCAAAAACTATTAGTTTACGAGATATAAGCTAGAACCCAAAAAAAAAATTACTTTTCATTTCCGGACCCCAACATCTAAACCTTTATTAAAAAGCACAAAGGGTAAAAATTGTTTAACTGCACTTTAACTGATTCTCCAGAAAAATAAGATAATAGAAAACACAAAATCCAAGCGGCAACATCCTCACACACTCAAATTCATTTATTGGTTCTCAAAGCACAAAATCCCAAAGCTGTTTGACAAAAACCACAGAAAAAGCTGTTAAGTTTTGCTTCAACTTAATAAAAATGATAACATGATGGGATGTATGCGGATTTGAGGAAAGTTACTAAAACGAAACGTGTGTAAGTCAGTGGTTTGGTTTTTATTTCAGTGGTAATTTTTCAACTGAGTACCATGAACAAAGCTTCCCCATAAGGCCTGTACTGACAATTCTATCTGCACAGACTATAGCTAGAAACTTGAATTTCTGACACAGTTAAAGCTTATTATGACTCAAAGCTGTGTTTTAGATATGTATAGTTATGGACGAAAGAGATATGGATTAAAAAAAAAACGACGGTGTTAACGGCCAACAAAGGCTGAATTTTATTTTTATATGTACCTCCCCAACAACCAATACCATACTGAGGTTTTAAATGGAAAATAACACAGTAAATTATTTTTAGCAGTTTATTCGAACAAACAGTTTTTAGATAAAATAAATTCCTGAGAGAAAAACGAAAATATTTCCGCCTACGTATGATTAACAAAACTCATCCTAAAATCAATAATGAGCCCCAATTATGTACTTAAATTCGTCCACATTTTCGATTAAAAACACTTATCATTACAAAAAATAGTGCTACAAGGCCTTACAGGCCATGGAAAGACTACTTTGCAGTCAAGTCAATATGCGTACAGAAAAAAAAATCAACAGAGGATGATCTCCACCATCTTGTCAATAAGATAGAGCAGGGTTCATGGTTCCAAGGATATCGCTCTCTGTGCTTTTCTGGACATTGAACGCGCCTTCGATAACACTGGCTATGACTCAATTTTAAGGGTCATTCGCCGAAGAGGAATCGAAAAACCGACCAACAGCTGGACTAGGACCATGCTGGAAAGTCGTATTATAAAATCGACGTCAGGAGATATGTCGGTGAGGGCATCATTTCTCCTTTACTATGGCCCCACGTCATCGACGATTTGCTTGCTTAACTACGCAACTCGGGCTATGAAGCCATCGGCTACGCTGATGACCTAACTATCATCGTGAGTGGTAAATTCAATTCTACCATCACGAGTGTGATGCAAAGTTCACTGCAAATCGTTTCAGAATGGTGCAACAGGGAAGGACTCTCAGGCAACCCCTGTAAAACCGTTCTAGTGCCCGTCACGAAGAGAAGAATCATCCTGAAAGGCACTACACTTGAGTATTCCAATGAGGTCAAACACCTGGGAGTTATCTTAGATATGCGCCTCACTTGGAATTCTCACCTCAACTCTATAATAAACGGTGCAACTAAGGCCTTATGGCCAAGTCGTCGACTGTATGGTAGAGCTTGGGGTCTCAAACCAAAAATTATACACGATAGTCAGACCCATCATTTCGTACGTAGCCTTAGTTTGGTGGCCTAAAGTTCTCGAAAAGACTACAGCCAAGAAGCTTGATAAGCTTCAAGTGTCCCTATATAAGAGTGATTTTGTATGAAGAAAATCAAACTTGGCACAAATAATGTCCAAGATTCTTTACTTAGCAGAAACCACTATACACAAGTTTTACTGTACATGCAAACAGCGAAGTGTTCATGGCAACAATGTCATAAAGATTGGCCTCGTTCTTTTTCTTTTGTATACTTGGCTCATCATTATTCATTCTTGTTCAGAACACGTTACTTCGATTTCGCTTTTGTTTATTAATTTAATAGGGTAAAAAAATGCTCAAAAAATGCTCAAATAATGCTCAAAAAAAGTCTAAAACATACTGCTTTTTAAAAATCGATTAAGGTACTGTTTCTTTTTTAATTTTTTGGTGAAATATACTGTTTTTGATCCTAAAAATGATACGAGCGTTAGGTATACGGATGTGACCATTTCACCCGCTTTTGGCGGGTTTTACCCGTTTTTTCATCCAAGTACTTGCCACCCGCCACCACAACCATTTTCCTTCTTTTTGAGAAAATTTTCGAATTTTGTACTCACCACAGAACTTTTTTTTAATATGCTTCTTCGTGCTGTCTAATTTAGCAATATCAATACTTCTGCATTGAAATTGTTATACTGAAGGTGGAAGATCTAAACTGCCATAGACAACTTCAGTTCGCATCAGTGCGCGAAAATTTCAAATATCATGTGTCAAAGAAACAACCAACGTTATTCATTTGCTATCCGACGATACAAGGTCCGTTCGCGTACTTTTTGCACCAAATATGTGTTTTCTGTCAAATATCGACGAGTGGGGGTAAAATTCTCTCAATGTCGGAAAAATTACGTATCTACGAGAACGGACCTGCAATTTATAAAGAGATACACACCACCAGTGGCGTACGCAGGGGGGGGGGGCTCGAAGTCGGGGAAAGGAAAAATCTCCCCGGTCAGCGTTTGTGGCGATTTTTTTGACATTTCTCTTTACACGTTTCGAATATTTTTCATATTATTGCTTCATATTTATTTTCTGCTTTCTACCGTTTGATTGTGCATAGAAATTCAAAGTTAGGCAGTTTAACGGAATGTCAAATCAGCAGACATAAAATGTTTCGTACCTACCTACTCGCAATTTCAACGTGTAAAAGGTACAGGCGATTTCAAAAGAAGATTCGAAAAAATCGCCTACTTCGAATCTCTGCATGTAAAAGGGGACTATGCTGAGTTCTGAAACGTTAGGGTTTTTACTAACTGGGCGCCGCGCCGGCTGTGGCTCAGTGGCTAGTGCATCAGACTACTGAGGGCGCTGCTGTCTGTGTTCGATTCCTGAAAACACTTAAACGTTTTTCCACGGTGCCCACCGCTTCCGAATGTCTGGCAAGCATTCAAGGAAATCATTTATCGTGAGAAGCTACTCGCCGTTTGGAGATGACAAAAAACTGTAGGTCCCTTCCATTCGTGCAGAAATATAACACGAACACACATATGGCTGACTGTTAGAAGGTAGACTTGGTTCCTATATGGGACTGCTGACGCCGAATATTTACTTTTTTTATTTCAGTTTTTTCACTAACTGAAATTTTCTTTCCTGTACCTAACGTTGCAAAAATAAGGCTTATTCATTTTAGGTTAAAAAAAACAAAACAATCAAAATGTCTTATATTTTGTCTGTTAAAAGAAATATGGCACAGGTAAATCATTAAAACCGAGTCATAGTGAAAACCCAAAACAGCTCATTAAAATCAAGGCTAAGCCCCATCCCCAAAAAAAATCCTGCGTACGCCACTGCACACCACATCCGAAATGTCAAAAAATCCAAAAGTTAAAAACTATGTAACGCTTACGCCAGATTTTGAAGCCCCTTTTCCATTTATTAAAAAACCGATGACAATTCGAAGTTAAAATGTGAAACGTACAATTTTAACTATTGGGAAAAGCGGTACGGAGAACGTAATCGATGTTAATTTCTAGTTTGTATTCCAATTCCACCAATGTATTGACTGTGCTGATCTACTTTTACGAAGCCCGCCAAACCCGCTAAAGCACGCCCGCTTTTAGCTTAAAAAAACCCGCCGCTTTTTGCCAAAAAATAAATGGTCACATTAGGTATACCCAATACATACTGAGTACCTCAAAGAGTAAACAATTATACCATGGTTTTTTTTTTTTTGTCTTCTTTTTGTCTAGTCTGTGCTCTTGCCACCCCACGTTACGCCGTTAATATAACCGAGGGACCAAAACGTCATCCGCTTAACAAAGCTCCATTACGACAATCGCCGAGTGATATTATGCGTTCATACTCTAGACTCTAGAGGTCCAGACATCACCACTGTGCTAAAAGAATTCAAACTCTTTGATGCAATTGTCCTCTTTTGGACCGAACATGGATAAACTCTCGAGTCTAATACTTCAAAAATGTTGGAGAAATATCTTCAGTACTGACTCAGGAGGGTAAAATTCCACTTACATTATTACGGCAAAATGACGAAGTTTTGGCAATGCAGAGTACCTTAAGTCTTGTTAACCGTGTTTTCCCGAAGGTAACCCACTTCATTTATTTGACTCAGTTTCGAAACTGAATTTGCATCTTTTTCGTTAAGCACCGTGCTACCATCACAGACCTAGAAACTTGGAACAATACTGAAACCAATTTACAAGAAGAAGCATACGATGACACCGCAGAACTAAGCTCTGAAAGCGAAGATGAGTAAGTGACGGTATTAGTATTCTTGGAGCTCCAATAAAACATGATGAAGCAGCAAGTTGCTAAGCCACTGTGTTACGATGAGGACTACAAGTGAATATTAATATGACTGAAGCCCCATTTAGATGATCAGTTCAGTTTCAGTTTCAGTTGAGCTATCAGTTGAGCTTTCAGTTAAACTGATGTGTAAATGCAAAAACTGTAATGTTTCACGGAAACTGAGACTGAGACAGAAACTTAAGCCCCATTTAGATGATCAGTTTCAGTTTCAGTTTTCAGTTCAATCTACATTTCAGTTAAAAAAGGTAGTACATTTAGACTTCAGTTCTGTAATCAGTTCAGCTTTTATTTTTCTTTTGGGCCGTTTAACTGACAACTGAACTGAAAACTGATGGGAATTCCATAAGTCTCAGTTTCAGTTTCAGTTAAACGTTTCAGTTTTTGCATTTATACAGTAGTTTAACTGAAAGCTCAACTGATAGCTCATCTGAAACTGAAACTGATCTGATCATCTAAATGGGGCTTTATGGAATTCCCATCAGTTTTCAGTTCAGTTGTCAGTTAAACTACTCAGAAGTAAAATAAAAGCTCAACTGAATACCAAACTGAAGTCTAAATGTACTACCTTTTTTAACTGAAATGTTAACTAAACTGACAACTGAAACTGAAACTGATCATTTAAATGGAGCTTGACATGTTCAGTTGTTGCAGTAAAACAAAGTCTTTTCGCTGATTTTTTTTTCAAAGTAATTTACAAAATTTGTAAACTTAAATGGCGGTCCATCATCTATTCAATTTAACATTAAATAAAAACGTCTAAATAAACATATCTTTTTAATGGTTTCTTCTAAAAAATGTATAAAAAATCGATCGATATAACTTACGCGCGTGAATGATCTCAAACATTATATCATTCGGTATACAGACGTCCACTCTATACGGCGGCACTAGATTTAAGTTACCCTTAATGGCACAGTTCAGTGAATTAAAGTTAATAAAGCAACTCATCTTCAATTTGCCCGTGTCCTACAAAGAGAAATTAGCCAACCATTAAAACTAAGCTGCTATTTATTTATTTTTAAAGCACATCGAAAGCTCTCAATTACAATTTCTTTTATAAAAATAATGGAAATTGAATTTTTTTTTTTTTTTGAAAAATTAAACTATAAATTGAAGCATCCTTGTCACATTGAGTACCCACTGATGCTGTGTTGTCAATTGAGAGAGACATCAGAGCACTGGCCATACATACACATGATCCACTGAAGGACTTCTCATTTTAACATACAAATTGAAAGGATGCTCCACACAGCATTTGCAACTTTTGTGCTCTCATAAAGTAACATCCCCCGACCCTTGGCTTCAAGGCTCCACACTCGAAATTTCCCACTCATATACATAAGTGCACTTAAAAAAAAAACATTTTTAAATTTTGAATTGGGCCGCGCCGGTGTAGGTTTGGCAGAAATAAAAATACATATGAACTGTATGCACCGTCCCCGTGGGAGGACATCTCTGTAGAACTGTTGTCGGTGTATACGACGAGGACGGCTTGATGTTGGTTTGCGGCGAAACTTTTACATTAGTAATAAATGTCAACCGCGAAAATTGCTGAATTGCTGAGCGTCGGCATGGGGTAGTGGTACAGAGCGAGTTCGACCGTACGGCCGCATCCTCTCAAGGACTCCGCCAGGAAGTGGTTCCATTGAATATCGTTCAAACTTATGTTTGCATATGCACAGCGTGCGAAAGAGGGGGTGGGGTAATTTATGCGGCTTTCAAATAAAATTATGGACTATTTATTCAATTTATTCAATTGGGCATACGGTTTGTCTTGTTTTTGTTTTATTTAAATTGTTAATTTTTGTTTGTTATATTTATTTAAATAATTCATTTTTATTTGATAGCTCGGTGATGTTATTTTGCATGTGTTAGTGGTTTGTGTTTTTAGTTATACAGGGAAATAAATAAATGTTATTCAAAATGAAAATGTGGAATGTAAGTATCGCAGTGCGGGTGAATTTGATTGGATACTATGCAAACAACTTATGTGGATGTGTTCCCTTTATGTGATGATTTTTTTTAATTGTTTTGAACATCATCTAAGCATCATCTGTTTGAATATACGGGGCTTGCTTATGCCTTATAAATGCCATCGAAGTAAGCTTGCTGGCTTTCACAATTAGTTTTATGATGAGGTACATGCACCACTTCTATTCTGTGCAGGTAATGCGATCCCCCACAAAAGTTTAATCCTTAACAGCATAGTAAATAAGGTATATAAATCAGACCTGAAATCAGTTGATTTGTAAAAATGATATCGTTATTGACACATCAGGCTAAAAAACTTCAATTGCACCAACCTACTAGGTTAGGTAAGGTAAGCAGGATGTGTGATTGAACGAGCAGTTATTTCCACTCGTAGACCCGAAGGTCCATTGTGAATTCTCACATAGTTTGGGAGTAAATCCTCTTTTTACCAACTCGTAAACTAGTTTGTGCTCTTAATGAATCGTAGAAGATCCGATATCTTAGAATTTCCGAGATCTGTTATGTCTTCCAAGAATCTATGACCTAAAGTACGGAGGCGTCATTTTTGGAGGGCGGGACAGTAGCAGAGTAGATGTTGGATCGATTTGCTTACTTCCTCATCTCCGCAGCTTCTACAGATATCGCTGGACTCAGGTAGCCATTTGCTTGTCATGTGACCTGCTATGGCACAGTGTCCTGTGATTATTCCGGTGATTAAGCGTATAGAAACTATAAGAAATACAAAACAAAGCTAAATTGGACCCAGAATGGAGCCTTGTGGCACGCCAGTTTTCATTAGAAGAATGGTGGACATAAGATCACCAACTACCACGCTTTGAAGTCTACCAACAAATAGGATTGCATTAGACTTACTGTTTGGCACTTCAAAGTCATGCAATATCTTATTGCAAAGAAGGAAGTAGTTGACTGTGTCGAAGTCCGTCCATTCCGGTTGCATTTGACTTCACCAATAGAATTGCTTCTGCAACATCAGTGTCTGCTAGAAATTGTAGGTTAAGTGTTTTTAAAGAGGATGAGTCAGGCTCTACCTACTTCTTCTGAGAAATCTTGAGGAAAGACATGCGTAAGTGGGGGAGAAGTGAATATGGACGTCAGGGTATCGGCTGGCTTGCGCTGAGGCTTGCCGAAGCCTAATTGGTGCAGATTTATCCTAGACTCTGTTCTGAAGGCGGAGAGATGAAGACGGTTGGATTAAAAGTTTCTTTTGGCGGTTCTTATTGCAAGTGTTACATTCTTCCTAAACTTTCGATGTACTTGTCGCACAGCTTCAACCTTATATAGTCTCCAACGACGATACGCTAAGTCCCGGCTCTTTATTAGATTTTTAATGTACATAGCTGTTCATTCAGGTTGTTGAATGGTTTATAACGGTCTTGGTTTTAATTGGGATGTGCTTTTCGTAAAGCAACCTGCTCATTTACGCACGACAAATGAAAAATACTATTTCAACGGATGTTACGCAGTCCATCAAGTTTATACAATTGAAGCTGTCAAAATCTCAAAATTGGTGTGTTTTTGTTCCCAGATTTTTCTCGAAAGCAAGAGTAAGGTAGATTAACTCATGTTTATAGAAACCTGCGGCAAAGAGCTGCTCGTAAGGAATAACTTTGTGAATATCGCTAGTGAAGAACAGGTCAAGAAGAGGAGAAGTGCTTTGGGCTAGGTTTCTACAGCGCAAATGTTCAGGGCAGCCATGTTGATGAGAAGGAACGGTGATCTAGCAGGGCCGAGAAGACTGCAGTTGAAATCTCCGCAGCGCACGATATTGGGAGTATAGCAAGATAACCGTTCGATTGTATCGAAGAGAGGAGATAAATCGACCGCCACCCACCCTATCAGTTCAAAAAAGTTTTGACAGATAAAATTGTCTATTGATTCGTTGTCTCCAAATACTTAACCTATAGCTCCTTCCAGTTGCTGACGCACTTCCTGTTCAAGAGGTTTTATCTTAACATATAAAAAGTATGTTTCACTGTGTTCGTACACGCTAGTCTCCGAAACCGCTCAACCGATTTCGATGAAATTTTGTTAATATGTATGGTAGGTTCCACTTTGAAAGATAGGATTGTTCTGGGCCCGATAGGTGGCGCTGGTTTAAAGTTATCAACAAATTCTATGATTGACCAAAATGACTCATGCTCACATTATACACAGTGTATCACATAATATCCCAACACCTTCTCATTTGATGTAAAAATTTTGTAACTAAGATTTTAAACTCATCCCGCAACTTACCGGAAAGGGCAGGACAACGTGTGCCGCCCGGCAAACTAGGAATTTTTGTATTTAAAATTGAGCCGTTCGTTCGATACCTTAAAACTTATAAACTAACCATTCGATTGACTTTTTATGATGTTTGAAGTGTTCATACATCAAAAGTGTTCAAGTTTTCCAGTGAATGACGCTGGATCTCAAACATTTCAAAACTCACCATACGATTAAGCGGAAACGTACACAATATATTTGTAATGAAGTGAGAAACGTTCGTAAACCAAAAGTTTTCAAGTTTTCCGGTAGATGGCGCTGAAACTCCACAAATTTCAAAACCATCCGATTGAGCTGAAACTTACACAATATATATGTAATGAAGTGAGAAATGTTTGTCAATGAAAAGTTTTCAAATTGTTCGATAGATGGCGCTGAAAACCAAAATCTCAAAATTATTACTACAGCAATGCAAAATGACAGCTAACAGCTAGCTTTTGATTTACGTGCACTTCTCGCTTCATAACAAATATATTCACCCCAATTATGCAAGTCGTATCTCGTATCTCACTTCAAGTCGTACTCGCATCGTATTGTATTTCGTTTGTTATTATGCAAGTCGTATGCGTTGAATACGACTCCATATAAGTTGCTGCATGTTAGCAACGCATTACGTCGCACTTCAAACTGAACTTTTTCCTGTCAGTACTGGTTTCCTTGCCGGCGAGGTCCAGGAGATGTCTTATTACAACTGCTCCCGAAAGATGTCACCACAAACTCAATAGATTTATTCTTTAATGAGCACATGAAGGAATATCCTTAAACGGAATTATATTCACAGATTATTAAGAGATAGTTGAAACGCAATAAGTGCCAAATTCATTGTGTATGTATGTATGTATATATGGATGTATTTTCCGAAATTTAAATTACAATTTTCTAACTAAAAAAATAATTGACCATTGCAGTTTAATAAAACTATTCTGTCGACAACCATTTGTTCATCTTTTAGATGAACGTGTAGCACACATCTGTCTTTTGCGATGCCGACATTAATAACATATTAATCGTAGCATATACCAAAGCTTCGAATTGGTTGCTGTTTTTAAGTTTTTTAGAAAGTAAAAGTAATTTAAGTAGTAAAATAACTTCGAAAAACATTAAATCGTTTCCATTCAAGAGTATACAATTGTATCACTTAAGAAATCGCAGCCGAAGAAAATACCACTAAAAACGTTCAAAATACGACTAAATACGACTTGCATAATAGCTGATATCAGCCGAAAGTCGTATGCGATGGCATCCGATTCTGTTGACAGCTGAAAAGTCATTAGCGTACGAGTATGTTCGTAGTGACACGACTTCCATAATAACAAAATACGACTATGTTCGTATGTGACTCTCAAATACGACTTGCATAATTGGGGTGATTGTATAAGTTTCCACATTCGGTATACCTACTAAAAGTCACTTGAAAAAATTTCATTACGTTTTATGACATAAATATTTTTCTCAATGGGTGTAGCGAAGCGCACCGGGTAACCACTAGTAATTATATAAAATAGACTGACGTCCGTGCGTGGACTCATTACTCGAGAACGGATCGTTCGATTTTCACGATTTTAGGCTTGATGGATTCGTATTGGCCCAAGGAAGGACACTATGGAGGAAAATCCTGGAAAATCGATTTTCCATACATTTTGTATTTTCTTTTTCATTTTGATCGTAATATTATAGCTCAAATGGTTGCATAAGAGAGTGACGCAACTGTTTGTGTGCACGAGCGAAGCCGGGCAGTTCAGTTAGTTAATTTTGAATTTTAAAAGTGTTTGAGTTAAGCTCGGTCGAAAAAGTTTGATATTATTGTTTGGACAATTTTCCTAAATCCAAATTGTGTTGCCGGCATTTAGTTCTCCACCAGAGGCACTACTATTTTTAATGTCAGGAAAATTGATTCAAAATTATATTTACGTACAAACAGACGAAATTTAAAGTCATTCAAATACAGTTAGGTTACACATCCAATTCCAAGCAGTTCTTGGACAACGTTTGCAAATACAATTCGTGCTTCCAGATGGCATCGTTTGGTGCGCCAAAAGTCACTCTAAAAAATGTCATTACATTTTATGACATAAACACTGTTCTCAATGGGTAGCGAAGCGCACGGGGTAACCACAAGTATTATAAAGGGTGATTTTTTAAGAGGTTGAGAACTTTTTTTAAAAAAAAAACACAAAAAATTCGAAAAAATGAATGAAATATTTATTTGAATCGATAGTTTGAACCTTGCAATTTAATGTTTAAAGATAATTTCATGCAAATGTTGACCGCGGCTGCGTCTCAGGTAGCCCATCCGCTGAGTCCAATTTTGGCATACTCTTTCACACATATCGGCCGGTATCTCACGAATGAATGCATGGATGTTGGCTTCCAGTGCGTCAATCGAAGCGGGCTTGTCCCTATAGACATTAGCCTTGACATACCCCCACAAAAAATAATCTAATGGTGTCAAATCGCACGATCTAGGCGGCCAATTGACCGGCCCGAAACGTGAAATTAACGGTTCACCAAACTCGACTCGCAATTGCGCCATTGTTTCGCGTGCTGTGTGGCATGTGGTACCGTCTTGTTGAAACCACATATCATGCAAGTCAAGAACTTCCATTTCGGGCAAAAAAAAGTTTGTTATCATCGCTCGGTAGCGTTCACCATTGACAGTAACGCTGCGATTCGCATCTTCTGTCACACTAGCTGATACGGCCGCAATATTTTCTTCACTACGCACAGTACGTAAACGTGTTGGTGGTTTAATGTCCAACAAAGTAAATTTGGTGCGAAATTTGGTCACAATCTTCCGAATAGACTGCTCAGAAGGTCGAGAATGCCGATCATAAAATGGAAGCAGCGCGCGATGAACATTTCGAACCGAGCACGAATTTTGATAGTAAAATTCAATAATTTGCAAGCGTTGTTCATTTGTAAGACGATCCATGGTTAAATTGCAAACCAAACTGAAGCTGTTTGACAGTGACACAAGGTACTAAACACACGTCAGCTGTCAAAACCAGTGTTGCCAAAACCAAACCAGCTAAAAAATCACCCTTTATAAAACGTCTAGAAGTGGCGATGAAAGAAATGCTCTTCTAGAAACACAATCTAGTTCAGTGTTTTCCTCGTGGAAAAAGATTTCGTTCTTAAACATAACCTTCTAATTTCCGCTAATCGATAGGTCTCTGAATAAACCATTTAATTTAGAGAAAGCGAATCAATTTCCTAAACCACAAAGGCATCATATCCTCTTCAAAAAGTTGACATCCTTCGCCTCTATGTGGCGAAACACAAAGCCAATGGCATTGCTCAAAAATCAATTAATTTCATTCCTTTGACTGTGGAATACCAAATGAAGTCACTCCCTCTATCTCACTTCCTCTTAGTGGCACGGTACTTGTATATAGAGTGAAAAGTTCAGCCAATTAGTCTACATCGCTAGATTGGAATTGCTCCTCGCTTCCGTTTAATCTCACGTAATCTCACAGATTTTTAATCAATTTCCCTGAATAATCTCAAACAGATCTAAATGTTCTCGTATTCCACGCCAAGCTCATGTGATAACGCCAACAACACTATCAACGTTCGTCCAAAGTAGAACATCAGATTCTTCCTGCTATGGAAATCGATGAACCCAAACCCACTCCAAGTGTGTGTATGTGTGTGACTTTACCACTTAATTATCTGCACAAATCGAGTTAATCCTTGAGTATACAAACACACTTCCACGCTGGCCATCCTTCGGTGAAAAAAGGTAAAACAAAAAAAGAAACGGAACAAAAATAAAACAGCACCGCATCAGGAGATGATTTCGCATTGTCTCCGGTTGAGAATTGAGTTGCTGGGTATATTTAAATGAACCGATGAGTACAACACCACCCCACCACACTGGAACGCAATTAAATATCCTTCGCCGATGATTCCACATCGTAGGTGGAAAGCTGGATCACGTAAAGGATGACCTACGTGATTTCAACCGTCGTCGTCATTGGTTGGTCCGCTAGTCGATCCCGTCTCCCGTCGGTCGCCATTCATGATGTGATGGGAAATTACTGGGATTTTCTTTGAGTTGTGTTTTTTTTTTTTTGTGATTGTGCTTCAACATTACACACGTTCGAAATGTAATCCACAATTTATTTATAATTTCAGTTTAATTGCTGGTTTCATTCGATTGGATTACATTATGTTATGCAGCCTCAACAATATGAGTCGGGTAGCAGCAACACAAGTTAATTAGTGGGCCATTTTGGTAAACACACACATCCATGCACTGCCATTAATCAGATATCATTCCTGACCGGATAAAGGTATACGGTGCGCCACCGCAGCCGCAGGCCACTGCTGCTCGCCGGGTAGGATAAACTCGTACATGGTGAGCGAATTAATTATTAACAATTATGAGGTGCAGAGATTTTATTATCAGTTGCGAAAAAATATTACTTATTTAAGCTGGGAATTTCGTTAGTGTTGAGTGCGAAAAAAAAGGGCAAAACGCAATTTAAAGGGTTAAAGGATTCTGCAAGTCTGTTCATTGTACTCGCTCATATGTATGTATGTGTCCTTGGGCGAGTTAAACGGATTGAACTTTGTAAACTTTATATACGTATACGATGCTGCTTGAATCTTATCGAATTCATGATGTCATGAAGTTGTGTCAGAATAAGGATGTGTTACTCTTAATAAGACTTTCAGAAAGTGGACATTTAACGCATTTATCTTCGAAATGGGAAAAAGTACATAGGGAAATTATATGTATTGTACGAGTATTGTATTGTATTTAAAAGGGGGTTATCCCGTAGAGACAACAAGCACGTAGACCTATAGGCCTATTGTACTTTGGTGAAGTACCACCCCATTCGCTGAATTAGCGATTTGTTGCTGAGGCACATCTCGCAAAGGCCCGAGCTTCTGATTCCAATTTTATTCAGGTGCTCGTTTAAGGGAGTGAACCCAGTGACCAGTCCTGTGAGGATTTTGAGGTCATTTCTACTAAGGTGTAACAGAAACTTAGTTCTGTTTGCCCTGGGCGCGTCTACTAACATTTTGGACTGTCGACATGACCTGAGCTCGTGCCAATGGTTATAGTGTTGTAGTCGCAGCAGTTCAAGAAGCTTGTTTTTAGCATAAGCTGAACTGCAGCCAATAACAGGATGAGGACCGATAAAAGGGTTCGCTGATCCAGCTCTAGCCACAGCATTAGCTTTATCGTTTCCCGGGATATCAGAATGTCCCATATGTGTGACAAAATCTCAGCGAAATCTGGAGAAAATCCCTCTGAAATCTAGAATTTCGCTGAGATATTGGATTTCGCTTTGGTGTAAATGTACTATGAGTCTAGAGTTATAGTACGTTTACACGTTACACCGAACCGAAATCCGAGATTTCAGCGCAATTCTATAATATATTTCTATGACTTAACTGAATAAAAGTGTGTTGCAGCCGCATACATTTGATTAACCAGTGACTCTATCGTACATCAATTCAAATTATGTAAATTCCCATTCATATATGTATGTACAAATTATGATTTTCTAGCTCGAAACAAGGAAACAGAAATCTAAAAAGACACCCAAATGAATATTCTAAGTACCTTTGTATATACCTACATATATGTAGCTTCTTACATGACAATAACTCCATTCAAGAACTCCAATTAACTCACAGGTGCAGAAAATTTACTCATTTACATAACTGGTCAGACAGTCATTTCCTCTAATTCTCGCACTTCATTCAACAGCAAACTTATTAATAACCCAATCTCATGTCAGCATTAACTTCTCTTTTAACTTTAAAAAAAATATAGGTAACCCCACCATCATTACGCCACAAGTAAAAGTACTAAGGTCGGTACTTTTCAAGCCCGAAAAGTTAAAAGTAAAACACATTCAACCCACCCGATGAGAATTTCTTCCACCCCGCATGTACCTACCCGCAGACCGCATACCCATAGTCAAATAAGACCAAAAGACCGTCTTCATCATCCACCTCGCTTCTAATTGGTTAATCAAATAAAATGGCCATCAAAAATAAATTAACTCCTCGCGCGCTCAAAGAATTTCCTACTGACCCCATTCTTGGTCTCAGGAAGTAGCTAGAGTGAGAGCTGTGTTCACAAAATTTGATTACATTCCCTTGCCCGCTGGCCGCCATCAGCCGGTCCAATATGTGCCAAATCGATAATCAAACAACATCGATAAGTAATTAATTTCGATCTCATTCCATTTGAGATTCTATACGGCTAACTGGAGTGGGGTGGGGATACTACCACCATTTCTAGATACACTGGGTCAACTGACAGCGACACGACGAAGAAGAAAATCTGCATCCAAATTCCATTCAACCTGAATTAACACCTTCCGTGTCGGTTGAAGGTATATTTGTTTGTGTGTATGTGTGTGTTTGCCGGTAATTGCTAGGTCAATCCAATGGATCTATTAGGAGAAAATAAGAACGGCATCCGAGACTCAGAAGGGTTGCTAATTATTATTTTTCTTCGGGTATCTAGAGATACATTATCTCTCACTCCATCCGGCGACGGATGGTTATATATCGAAGAACTATTTAGCACTGATTTAGTTATAAAAAAAAATCTGGGCCAGAAAAGTGTTTATTTGTGTGCGCTCCCAACACCAATACCATCGTAAATTTGTATGTTCTGAAACACCTGCACGGTAGTGGGGATATTTAATGCTGGGGGAAAACGAAAAAAAAAACAATCTTCTTGCTTCGTAACGGCCGAACTTAAAGAAAAAGTGCTGTAAATGTCCATCGAGAAGTTATTTATTATTATCGTACAGATTTAGTAAGGTGGTACGAGCCACAATGACAAGTTTGGGTCGATAACAAAACAACACAATACAACACAACAAAAAAAAGGAAAGGAAAAGGATATCTTCTTTTTTTTTCATTACGTTACTCGGTCTATACTTGAATGTGAATTATTATAAGTAAAGGAACAAAGAAAAAGTGAAATTATTCGGAAATCTACTTTAATTAGAATTATGATGCCGAGAAGAGTTAGTGTTTTAAGTCTGCTGCTATTGATCATGGGGAGCTATGACGTGGAGAGTTATTCACAAGTGGCAATAGCAGGTTCAGGACCTGGCGAAAATGGACCGAAAGTTTACAAGGCTTTGAATATGGATCTGATTTATCCGAAAACGTAAGTGAATTTTATTTTTGTTATTTCAAAATTATTTTCGTTAACATCGAGTGGAGAGTTATTTTCTTTTTGACTGTGAGTAAACATAATTTAAGCGGTTTTTTACATCACGTGACAAGTGAGATCCTGTTAATTGTGAGGCGAATGAATACTCATAAAGATTTAAGTCCTATCAAACAGCAAATAGCGTCTTTATAGTGTTGCCACTCGACTCCAATAGTAGCTAACAAACAAAAATTCCCATATTTTGATATTTTCAAAATGTAACTGAATAAGAAATGGCATTTCCTTCGTATGTTGTTAATATTAACTACCAGTTATCTACTGCTTCTGCCTGTCAACTCATAGAAAATACATAGTACTATCTTCGAACTTTCAACCGAGACTACTATTACATAGTTGAATGCCGAATTCATTTACATTTCATCATTTAAGAGAATCCGCTTTATTCTTATATAAATAATCTTATAGGTAGGCATTTACCTATTAGCACGGGGTGTTTTTATAAACGTAAAAAATCTGCGCAAGTACAATCGATTTTCTTTTCTAATGCGTTTTTGAACGCTACTGTTTTTCGGAATATGTGCAGTCAAGATGAAGAACTGATTTAGTAATTTGAACTTACAACAACAAATTCAACTTAAGTCGACTTCAGCCTTTACGTCTTCCTAAGCAGTCTTTTTTTTACTAACTAATCTGCACGACAACGATGATATCTTGACGTTTGTGAACACGATGTAATGCAGTTTGCCTGCGGCAGTTCTGCAATAAAACTGCATTATTGAACGCAGTTAACGCAGTTCTTTGTTAGTATGACGTTTATGAAAACACCCACGTTTTCATCATCACAATCAGTGTTGCCGCATTGACTCATTCTAAATTGCTTGAACCTGGGAAATGACAAAAGTCTTGGGAATCTCATGTATTTTCAACTAATATACATACGTATATTTTTACTTTATTATTGATGAAATGTCTCCTTTTTATATTCTTAATTTTCGTCCTTCATTCCTGAATTGCATAAAATATCAACCTATGTATGTAAATACCACGTGTTTGATGTGTTGAAGTAAAAAGTTACCAATTTTTATTTATTTTTTTTTTAATGTACTCAAAAAGTCATAAGTCGGAAAGTTGGATTTAGTTTAAAGTGATGACCTTTCTGAAAATTAGATTTTGATTCTATGCGAGTACTCGCATATTTTACACTTCAGAGGTTACTTTTTCGATCGCAAATGTTTCGACATGTCTATTTGACAGATCTAAACAAACTACAACTTTCAAAATTTTCTTATAAATACTTATGTAAATATATAGTTCCATGTGGGCACCGTGGTCTAGTGGTAAGTGCGTTGGACTACTACGCAATGCTGCTCGGGTTCAATCCCAGCATACACGCTGCCGCCTCTTTCGAATGTCTGGCAAGCGATCAAAGAGCCTTGTTCGATATAATTCAAAGCTACTCACGCATTATAACTAAAAAAAAATGCGTATTCGCCACAGTGACCAATTTGGCACAACTTTTTTTTTCAAAGTTCTAAAAACAAATGATCAATATACATGTAGTAGATCACTCCAAATTTATCTCAGGCAGTGATCATTCACTCCAAAGCATCTGTACATATGTATGGTTTGCCCAAAGATTCTAGTATCACAATTGAACACCGGTCAACAAGTGTGCTGGTCCTGGTAACCGAATTACCGACAGCCATTACTATCGATCTTCTTTGGGTGGATAGCGGCCGGTGATGTCTATTACCAGAACATTTTTTCACATAACCGGATGTCAAATCTGTCCAGACACGTTTTTATGTCTTTTTTAAATTGAAAATTGCAAACAAACAATTTTTCTCAGTCTACAAGAAGTATAAAATGTCGACAATTGCAATTGTGTCTATAAAATTGCAATGAATTAATTTTATCTCAGCTTCTTCTCCACATTGTATTCTTTCTAACCTATCTCTTTTTTTTCAACAGCTTCAATTCGAGTGAAAATGTCATTTCAACAACGCAAACATCCGCACCTCGACCGGTGGCAGAGGACGTTGAATTTTTATCATCTACCGCAGACGAACAATTTACACCTGAGCGTGGTTCATCACAAACATCAGCACCACAATCGTCACCACCAGGTCCACCGCCAGAACCACCAGTACCAGCAAATCATTACACCCCGACTTTTGTCACTCCCAACAATGATGCTGACGAACCAGAGGAAAGAGATGCTACTTTACCACCGTCCGCCACCGGACGTGCTGTTGACTATCGTCCAGCTTATCCCTTTTCCCAGCTATTAACACCAAACAGCAAAGGTAACAGACCATCAGCCGAGTCGTATCCATTGCGCTCACGACCGGTATCCAGGCCCAGTACTACAGCACATCGTGTTGTTTATCCAAGCTATCAAGCGTCGAGGACACCCAGCCATGCTGAAATTGATAAACTTAGCGGAAAAGGTAATAATCAGTCGTTGTTGTGTCCAGCAGCCGTAGTTGTGTGTATGTGATGATGCGCTTCCTGAATAAATGGAGCGTTTCGTTTAAGGACGAGCTTGATTTGTAATGGATTGGTTCTTTGGTAGGGATTCCTTTCTTAACGGGGTACACAGTCTTTGCTTTTAATTTAGAGATGGTGGTTCTTTCTCATTTTCGTTTAGTTTTAATTTAATTTAATTCTAATTTAATTTTAATTTAGATAGTTTTTTAGATAGATGTAGGTATTTCTAATCCAGTGGTAGGGTAAATCTATGGCTCCCATTGCATAAAATTCGATTTTTTATTTTCCATATTTCGATAGTTTTTCTTTTCAAAATCGCGTATTTTTTAATTATTAGTACAACAATCATTTACAGTTTACATCTTCCTGTATACCACGTTGTTTAAATCGTGCTGCTAGACTCCAAAATGTCTCCATGTTAGGAGCTCCAGTGCAACTGCCAACAAGGCCAACAACTATTAACAAATTGCGATAAATTCACCTAAAAGTATCCTTTTTGGTGATTCTTTTGAACAGTTAGTAGAGAATTACGGTCTATATTATTTTAAAAGTGGTAAATTACTTTTTTAATACAGAGAAGAATAAGAAGAAGAAAGAAGAATTTGATGAATTTGTGAGCAGACTTATAAAATTTAAACAAACCAGGAAATGCTGATTCGTATATTATTTTTGAGAAAGCAAGAACTTGTGAGAAATCACCTTTTTTTGTTTCTTGATAGTAATGCAGGGTCTGTCTAGGCCTCTTTTTACTCAGCAATCAATTACTGAAATTTTTTGGTTCAACCTTTGTACAGAAGTGTAGCTCCCCAAAGGACCTAATAATAACAGCAACTTTGTTACTGCTTTTATGAAAGTTGCGTTGGTTGTCCACATTTAGTAAAACTAACATGTTTGACATTTTAAATGCGATGAATCTGGTTTACTTACTTAGTTGGCGCTACAGCTCGAGGTGAACCTGGGCCTGCTTCTCGCAACCATTTGTGTGTGCGTGTTATATTTTTTTGCACGAATGGAAGGGAATCTGGTTTGCTATAAGTAAAACCATGACATATTGTCCCATCTTTATAAGACAACGTTCATAGCTAAAAGTAAAATATGAACGAAAATGCAGGACACAGGTATTTTAACTTTCAACCAACTCTATAAGTGGCACCCAGGATGACTGGAGAGTAATTTTATTTTTGCAATCGCTTATAATTTACAGTACTTTATAGCTGTTACCCGCTCTCTTACACAGTTAGAGTTCTTAAGCGGCCCCTAGATGGACAATATTATTGTGCAATATATTGTGCAATATTACTTGCTTTGTGCCCTAGATGATACAATATTTTTCCCAATAATTTAGTATTCGGCTGATATTTGTATAGAAAACATGTTGAGTGATACTGAAGTTTGTTGTGTGGCCATTATACTGGCCGAGGGCTTAAAAAAAAGAAAAGAAAAAGCGCAGATGGATGAAAGAGTGGTATAAAAAAGAAATGTGTTTACACATAAAAATTTATTAAATAAGCTAGTGGTGTGTGAACCAAATGACTTGGACACTGATATCAAACACTATTCTCTCTGGCATGAAAACCTTTATTCCGAACAGAATGAAGGGTATCAAGCCTAGGAAAAAGCGTGGTGTGAGTCGACTCAAAGAGGCTATCGCGATAAAGGAGTTAAGTTTTCGGTCTTTCAAAGCCAACCCCAGTGAGGATAACCGAAGAAGTTTAAACAAGCCAGAAATGACTGCAATGCTCATATTCAGCGTGTGAAATTCTTTCATGACCAAAAATTGAAGCAGAAAATACTACAGTGTCCAAAGGGTAGTAAACATTTTTGCTGCACATTTTGCAGCTAGCTCTACGCTTACAGTTTGCGCTTTACCTCCGCCTGTACTGGAGAGCGTTGAATAATTCATGGGACAAATCCACTTTCGCACTCGTACAGTTGCAAGAGTACTTAAAGATCTTAACATTCACAAATCTGCCAGTCCAGACGGTATTACTCCCATAGTTCTAAAGCGGTATTCTTCCACGCTGGCAAAACCATTGCGTAAGCTTTTCTATCTTTCCTACTCCTCTGTTAGTTACTTTAGGTGGCGATACAGTTCGGGGTGAACCTCGGTCTACTTCTCGCAACCATTTGTGTGTGCATGTTGTATTTTTGCACGAATGGAAGGGACCTACAGTTTTTTGCCGACTCCGACCGGCGAGTTGAGAAGCTCATTGACAAATGATACTCTTTGATGCTTGTCAGACATTCGAGAGAGGTGGCAGGCACCGTGACAAAACCCTTTAGGTGTTAGATCGTGGCTGGGATTGAACCCGGGCAGCATTGCATAGTAGTCCAATGCACTAACCACTACCACCACGGTGCTCACAATCCATTCTTGCTAGTGACCTTCTTATCGCGTGTACATATTTATATGTACTTTCTTCCAAGTGAAAATTATGGGTTGGTAGCACGCGTAACCAATCTCAGCAAAAAGTCGAGCACATAGCTTGAAAGTTTGGCCACCCCTGAGATACACTTAGCCCAGCGATATTCCAATAACCTTTTCATTTGATGTGAATCTTTTACCTCCAAGCCACTTCTTCATGTTTGGAATAGAAAATAGTCGCAGGGGGGTACATCTGATGAATATGGTAGATGGGGAAGCAATTCGTAGCGAAATTCATTAAATTTTTACTGTTGCAATGGCGAAGGTGTGAGCCAAGGCCTTTTTGCCAAGCGGGGACATTTTTTTTTATCAATGCTTCGAAAAACAGCCGAAAACAGTCAAATCCTGTTCCCGTACGAAGATTTTTCATTGTTTTTGACAAAAGACTGCGTAGGTTTCGGCGGTTTTCGGCTGTTTTGGACAGTACGGAAACAGACCTATTATTCGCTGCGATTCCCCCAAAAAAAAACGGTGGCCATGACAGAACTGTCTAAGCCTTCTATGGTGCAAAAATCCATTGTTTAGAGACCATTCTTTCGTTTCTGACAGGGAGTAATAGATATGTACAAGTTGTATCAACACGAAAATACGAAGTAAGCCCAAAGGCTTGCCATTCTACAAACACACATACAAATGTATTTAATTACTTTGACTGAAGAAGTACCATTCTGACAGAAATGCGGACCTTTCTAAGTGGAATATCTTTTCATTTTTAAATGAGTTTTATTGGAGCTTCCTATAATTTTAATTAAGTAATAATGCAGATCTTTTCATTTCATTTAGGACCAACAAAATCATCGGGAACACTTTGCTGAAACTTTTTCATACCTCTATTCTCTTCCCTTCTACTAACAGTTTATTTTAAATTTTAATTTCTTTTCCTTCCTTCATTGGACTAAAAATTATTGTCAAGTTGTCTACTTATATAAAAAAAAATTCTATCATTTTATGTTTAGGCCAATTCCCCGGCCGATCCATTCCCAACGATGTAGTTATGTCCAAGTTCCCCCAGTCCCACCCCATCGGATGGCACCCAAACCAAGCACTATCATATGCACCACCCAAAGATTCCTTATCGAAATCTTACTCCAGTGATTCCTTACAACCCGTGGCTCTATTAACCGCTTACCCTCAAGGTAATAACATACTTATCAATCCCGACAACAAAAAAGATTTAATTAGGGTCGACGGATCTCAAGATAACGAGGTCATAAATTATGGCCGCGCACTTAACTTGTCACCAACATCGATACTCAGCCAGGTGCTGGAAGCATTTTCTGAAGCCCAAGCCGCAGAAGGACGTGTCAAGAAATACAGTTATTTCTACCTTTCCTACACCATGTGGTATTTACCGCTGTACTTTTCGGTGTATTTCAGTTTTTACGTTCTATGGCTGATCTGTAAGTCCATAAGTCATCACTGGGTAAGATAAAAAAAGGACACTACTTGGCTAGATTCGGTTACATAAATTTTTGTCTGTTTTTTTTTTCAGTCCATGCTTCCCGATAAATATAAGGAAACTGTTAGAAGCTTTGGTGATATAGACCAACGAGAGGTTAGACATATACTTGATAGTCTAACGCTAACGGTGATGACTGGTATCGAGAGGTTTAAAGAGAAATATATAGACTGATACAAAATGGAATAAAGCTTATTTTAAAATGGAAAAAGCACTGTCTTATACTTTTATCCATAAGAGAATTGTAGATGTATCCTTCCCTTTGTCCTTGTATCGTTAAGAGAATTGTGGATGTATCCTTTCGGTGCACTGTTTGATATCAGGCGGGTGATTAGGGGTTTATATCGGTCGTAGGTTCTTAAGATTGTCCTTCCCTTTATTAAGTGTTTGTTAACTTGTTTCATCAACTTTATTTTATAACCTGTGTTTCGTCTCGTTTTAGGACAATTTTCGGACCGATTTACCCCAAGCGAAGCTGTTGCATCGAATACCTTTAAGCAAAGTAAAAACCGTAACCCCTCAATCTCCCGCCCGATTGGACAGTCCTCAAATAAAGTGCCGTCATTCGTTCCAACGAAAGATTTGTATACCTTCCCACCGAACGTAAACTCTAGATACCCATCACCATCGGATACGAAGCAAGCGTCTCCTTCGGACACTGTCACCAGTTACTTACCACCTGCGACGGGTCCAATAGTCGGTCCTGTTAACCCTGATTTGCTACCCAGTGGTGGAGGTGGATATCAGTACAATCCACCCAAATCCCCATTAGATGCTAATCTTAAAGCAAATACTGATGATGGCGATGATCAACCACCTCCGCCGGAAATGGACGATGTTGGCACTGTGAATGTCGGTCCACCATCACCTGGTGATGATGATGATGCCATGGATGGCCCTGCACCACTATCATCTGATGGTGAACATGATGACCATCATGACTATCCCCATGATGTTGGTGGTTACGCAGATGACAAAGAATATCCCACACCTCCACCGGGCTATTTGGAGGAACACGATGATCACGACCATCATCATCATCATCATCCCGATATTGAATTCGCTCATGGTCCATACTTCCATGATCATCACCACGACTATGACCATCATTATCCCGACGTTGTCTACGACGACTATCATGATCATCATTTCCATCATGAACATCACCCAGAACCAACGACGACTGAACCTCCGCCACCGCCACCGCCAGCACCAGAGCAGCCTCGTGTCAAGAAATACAGTTACTTTTACATTGGTCGTAAGCTATGGTACATTCCACTGTATTTCACGCTGTGGTTCACCTTTTACGTCCTATGGTTGATCCTGAAGTCCATTGCTAGACATAAGGTAAGCTGAATCAGGTTCGGGCGAGCCGTTGAGTACATTTGTCTTCTTATTTATTTTTAGGTGAATCTTCCCAATCATTATGTCACACGAAGAGGTATCGAAGACTTGAACCACCGCGAAGCTAGGGAAGCTATTGATAAGCTCACTGTGAAGGTTATGGATGGAATCGAGAAGTTTAAGCTGAGGTATATAGGATGAAATTGAGATTTTTATATTTAATGGAATAAACGAAATTAAATACAAAGACAATGTTTTTCGAGTAAAGTCTTTTATTATGCGATGTTTTGATGTTTTTGCTAAAAGCAGCCTCTATTGGCTGAAATCTATTCTGTTTAATATGCTTCTTTTTAAACCAATCTAAAACATTCAAGCTCTATAGAAGTGCCGCAGATGACATTACTTAATTCACAAAGAACAAAGGATGACTGCATTAAAAGTTTTGACGATTCTAAACTGTTTGTCTATTGGAGTCTATTTAACCGTTGTAGATCTTATTCGATTTAGACTATTCGCTCTCTCGTTTAAGATAAGACATAAGACAGATATGGACAGACTACTACACTAGTTTATTTCTGCTTCATGAGGATGCAATATTTACTGATTTGTTCATTCTTGTTTTTTACCTTAAAGTATCTTAAATCGTCTGTTACCTTTTAAACTATTCATACAGTTCCGTAGTTCGCACATAGCTATAGTTAATTCATTTCCCGTATATAAGTAGATCACATTTCTACAAAATAGGTTTGTCATCCACATAGCAACCTTGCTGACCTATCATTTTCGTCACGCAAATGTCGAGACAAGGCGTTGAGTTTCGTCTGCGAAGTATGATTGACGCGTCAGCATATCTCACAAATAATTAGAAAACTAGCAAATAAGTTGAACTCCAAAAATAAATTTATCTGTGCAACACCAACAAACCATTCGAGTCTCATTCTATTCATTACCTACAACATAAGGCATACATAAAACAACAGATTACCTATTTAATTTAATATTCCTACAAAATGGAAAAATCCTCACAGCCACACCTACGTATCAGATTTGCCTACAGCTGTGGTGTACTTGATTGCCATCAGTTAAGTAGTTCAAATACAACAAAAAAAAGAAAAGAGCAAGCACTTTAAAATTCTTCTTATTCAGGCGAATGAAAACTTAGAATTGTTTACGCTTCAAAATTTTGACCAAGCACTAATTTTATAAGGTATAATTCGCTACATATTTATGGATAAAATTCAAAACCCTTGGAGAAATTCTGAAAAGAAAACATAATCAGTCCTTTTTCATATAAAGCTGTATTTCCGTTACAAACTACCATGAATATAAGCATTAATTGTGGTGCAATGAGATAGGACACTTAAGGCACACTACACACGCAATAGTCACCATTGAAACCCCCGTCAAGGGTTCATATACTCTAGTTATCCATGAATAGATAAACCATCTTCTTTCAACTGTTGCAACTTCGGCAACGTAGTCGGCGTGAATCTCAAACCGGAGGCCTCCATTTCAGCTAGCTCCTTCTTGTGTACTCTCTTCATATGAATCCGCTTATTTGATCCATCGGCAAATGTACGCTCACAAAAATTACACGAATACGGTTTGATGCCACTGTGTACAATCAGATGTTTCTTCAGTGCCGTCACGCGTTTGTAAGAGTTTCCGCACATTGGACACTGGTGAGGTTTACGATCCGAATGCTTGATCATATGAAGTCGTAGTCCACGCAGTGTTGTCGACTGACTATGGCATACCGTGCAGATATAAGGTGTGTCACTGTGAATGTCCATGTGGATCTTAGATGAAAAAAAATCTTATTTAGATATGCGGAAATGAGAGCCAATACAGTTACTCACCAGTAAATTTGTTTTCGTTTGGAATCGTCGATCACACTTTGAACACTCGTACGGAAACTCGCCAGTATGACTGACTTGGTGTGCCTTAAGGCTACTTATGGCTTTGAACACCGCGCCACACTCCTCACAAACGAACTTGCGCTCCCCATCGTCCATATGAATAGTACGTATATGCGCCTTTAGTGTTTGCTTATTAGAATATATTTTTCCACAAACATCACACGGCACTGGTTTATTGAAATCTGGATCATCATGCAGTCTCATGTGCCTTTCGTAAGATTCCTTTTGCATGAACTTACGAGTGCAACGGGAACAGGGATATTTGGCGTCGATTAGAATCTTATGCGTCAGCCTAAGATGTAATCGTAAGTACCGCTCTTTGGTAAACCTTTTGTGACAAATGTTACACTCCTCTGGATTATCCAGTGGATTTTCAATAGAAAACTCCACGGACTGCTCGTAGTAATCACCGTCCATTGATTTTCTATCCTTCTTAACAGATATTTTTAATTCAGGTTTTTCTTCCTGTTCACTTGCTTTAAAGCGTTTCCGAACTTTTCTTTTCTTTTTCGCAGAACTCTCCTCCAAGACCTCCTTTAAAGGAATATTATCGTCTTCCGAACTGAAACTATGACTACTAAACGCCGCTGCTGGGAGGCAGTCGATGCTGTCACTTCCCTCAGACTTGATTGATTTGGCTGAGTCAATGCGTTCACTTCGTGCGGCTGCCTTTTCTTTTTCCAAATTCGTTTCCAAGTCCACCAAAAATAACTGGGTTTTCTCTGCCACGTCTCGAAATTTCAAGAAATTCGAAAGGTACGAATTACACTGCGAACAGATTTCAGTTGGAATAGTATCCTCTTCCAATATCTATCAAAACAAAAACAAAAATTAATTAGTTAAGATATAAACAAAGAAGTTTTTTGGATTACAGAAATATTTAAAATATCCTTAACAACATCACACAGGACGATATCGTCTTCAGCTTTAATAAACACATTGAATGAACATTTCCGCTCCTCGCCACACAGTCGACAAAGGTCTTGCAGGGTTTTATCCATTGCGATTATGGGTGATCTCTTATTGGTACTTCTTCCAATTTTGATATGTGATATTTTAAAAATTGTCTATTTTTAGAGAAAATAAGGGATTTCAATTGGAATGTTGGTCAACAAAATTTTCGTCTGGGAGAATAAACAATTGAAATGTCAAAAACTAGGTGCACAGTGCTGCCAAACTATTAGAAATTGGGACGACGTATTTGCAAGATGCAATTCAAGTTGTGCCTGACTACACGATCAATCCCATACTCGTTGTGTTCAGTGCGACCGGTAGATTTTATGTGAGTTAAAAAGAGAAGGGTGAATTCAACCGAATTAGCTGTCTCACTGGACACAACCGGTATGGAAATGATCCTGTAGCCAGCCACAATAATAATTCTCGGTAGAAGATGCATGTTCTTTTCTCAAAGCGTATCATTTCTAATATATTTCTTCATTTTTTCCGACCGTGGCACGAAAGAATCAAAAATATAGTTCTCTGTTGTGGGCGGAGCATAGAGGTATATGTGTTCTGTTTTCAAAGCGTTTCCACCTTTTTTCTGTGCGTAGTCAATGGCAACTTTTCGACGCCTATTATGCGTATGCCCGTTTGGCCACTTGGCCACACACTTCACACATTGTCAGATGGCTGTTTGAAGGATGAAAAAGATGTAGCAACGATTTCGCAAGAGGGGAAATTTTGTAACACTGTGATTTACCTCTATCTTCTCTTGATTTTTGATAGTTTGATGTAAATTTAAGTAAATTAACAGGTTACCAAACACACCTTGTGCTACCTAGTAAAAGTTAACACCTTGTGTTTGCCCCTCTCCAGTGCTGCCATGGAGAATAAATAAATGCATTTCCACAAACAGACCTACCGATCTGGAATTTGTTTGTCGTCAAAACGTCAAACGTCAAAAACGTCATTTACTTTCTATTTTCACAACAAATACATTTTTTAAATAAAAAAATACCAAAAACAATCTAACAAATTAAACTTTATGTAAATAACACAAGATACACATGTCGTTTGGAATGTAAATTAGTTATTTCATAGGCCAAGTTGTATTATTTGATGTGAACGAGTTGCCGAGTTTGTCGATTGTTCTACATGATCCAACAGTATATGAACTGCATGAAAAATAAAAAAACTCATAATTTTTATTTTAGCTGATGAGAAAAATGTATCAGCGATTCCAAAACTGGTGCAGATTGTGTGCAAAAAGCGAAGGATCTACAAAGGATATTTTAATTCAAGATGATTCTTCGCCAGACCTCCGTTCAACTATCGAAAAGCATTTCTCTTTGCAGGTTTACTAGTTTAAAAAAATCCTATTTGATTTTATCATAAAGGAAAATCCTTTTTAGATAGAATTAGACAACGAAGCACCAACTACAATATGTGATGAATGTTATGAATACCTAATTAAACTGATTAAATTTGAAGAAACGATCCTCAACTCACAATCGCTCTTCAAATGCAGCAGCATCATTGAAGACAATGAAAACGACGACTATGATAACAAACTCGATATATCCTTGTTCTGTGAAGAATTTAAAGATGAAGCAGATGTTGTACAAGAAGATGTCATACAAATAGGATTCCCATGTACTCATTGCCAGAAGACCTTTCGTTCAGAGAGTAGCCTGCGGGGGCATATAAAATCGCATTCGGACGCAAAATTATGCTGCGAAATCTGTGGAGCTAGATTCGGAAAATCATTCTCCCTGCGAAGTCATCAAAAACTGGTCCATTCAAATATTCGCCCCTTTATCTGTGATGAATGTGGAAGGGGGTTTAAGAGATCCGGAGATTTAACTCGTCACAAGGAGTTCCACAGGGATGACACTCCATTCGCTTGCAGTATCTGTGATAAAAAATTCAAAAGCAAACTAGTTGTAAAGGTGAATTTATAAATGGTTACTTTGGACAACAAACTGAAGAGGATTTTATTCTTTCAGATGCATGAGAAAAATCACAACGTTGAAAGTTACATAATATGTAACATATGCGGACAAGAGCTAAAAACAAAGCATACACTTCGTGGACACATGAAAACGCATTCAGAGGAAATGCAGTTCGATTGTATATACTGCGACAAAAAATTCCGATACAAGAAGAATTTAAACTGTCATTTGTTAACGCATTCGGGATTGCAGCCATATAACTGTGCTTTTTGCAACCAAGCATTCTCATTGCGATGGAACTGTAGGACACATCAGAAGAAAATTCATCCTGCGGAAGTGGCCCAGTATGAAGAAGAGGGAAAGTCAACTATCGTTACGAATGTGGTCAAGCAGAAGTTTGCGTAGGTATAGATGATTTGATCATCGAAATCAAGTTTAATTGTGATTGTTTTTCTTAGCTGTGGACGCAGACAAGTCACCGATTTAGCAGAAGTCTTAGAGGAAAATGTTCCTCCCTAGTTTTTTTTTAATAAATTGTCTCTAAAAAATTGTTTGCCATATGTATTTCATTGGACTTAAAGCTTTTAAGTGTAGGTATGTATTAAAATAAACAAAATTTATATACATATGTATGTACATATACATATGGCTAGCAATGGACTTCATGAACCAACATCTGACGAAATGCACAGGGCATGTGCAATTGCATTCAAACACCGATTTCTAGAGCACATTCATGATGAAATACCGGTATTAGACGCCTGCCATTGGTATTACCATTGTATATAAAGGGCTTATTAGTCAAACCTTTAGTCCATAAAGAAATCTAAAGGACAGAAAGTTTTACATCAATGAGTTCGGTAGCGAACCAGAAAGTTGTTTTTTTAAGACCGGCTGCTGTTTGGTGATTACCGACGTGATTGGATGAATTTATCTATGATTATTCAAAAATACACTAAACCACAATATGTGCAAAATTAGCCAGAGACCGTAACAATACAAAATTCTTCAACTTCATTCAATAGAATTCGAGTAATTCATTGTTCATTTAGAGCTCCAGGCTTACCCATCGAAACACAGTCGTTAATTCGTATTAGTAATATGTAAAAGTAAACCAATAGCGACACATTCACCTTCCAGTGATTTATAACTGAACCCACCTATTCTAAAAAAAAAAAAAACTATTGAAAACACAGAAATATACTTGTTTTTTTAAATAAAAAATAATTATTTATTATAATTACACTCCATCTCACGCTTAGGCAATGAACTCATATGGAATTGGAGCCAATGCAATTGGTTCCTCCAATTTCTTCACGAAATGTGACTTCTTTGGTGGAGTTGGCTGACGCTTCAGGCTCACCCACACCTTCTTCTCCTTGGCGTCCTTAAGTAGACGTTCGTTCTCCTTGACGCGACGCAAGAAATCCTCACGGCACTTGGAGTGATGGACATGTTCAATGCGAACATTGATCCTCTTAGGGATGATGCGTCCACGTACACGTTTGTTCACGATAACACCGACAGCATGAGGAGTTACATTGTACACACGTCCAGTTTTACCGTGATATGCTTTGTAGGGCATACCTTTTTGCACAGCTCCATGTCCTTTAATGTCAACGATATCTCCACTCTTGAAAACGCGCATATAGGTGGACAATGGAATGACACCGTGCTTGCGGAAGGGGCGAGAGAACATGTCCCTAGTGCCGCGACGATAACCCTTTGAGTTGGTCATGTTGATTTATTATCCCTGGCAAAGAAAAAGCACAATTTAAATTGAAAATATCGCTATTTAGAGCAGAAAATTTATTAAAAATTCACTAACCTAATATGAAATGACGTCCACGCGGTACAAAAGTTGGGAAAAAAGAAAGATGGCGAAATAAGAGTTACCATACACAAAATACATTTAGGTATTATTACGAATATTCGAAATTTAAATGCGGCTAACAGGGTTGTTATTTGTCGATGTTCGTTGGTGGGATTTTAAAGCTAGAAACATATTTGTCTCGTGTGGTGTGTCGTGACGCCATCACTCGTTTTTGATTTGCGCGAGAGCGCTCTATAGAGGGGTTGACATTGAACGATTTGTTTGACACACTTGTTGGACGACTAAATTAGGGTTAGCGTTCGAATTGTACGATATGTTTGACAAACATAATTTCCGATAAGATGTTGAACTGTGAACATGGGGGCGGGTGTTATATTAACTTCTTTAATTGCGACATTAATATCTTGGAATTCCAAATGATTAGTAGATAATCCTTTCATTTCTGTTTCCTGATCTTTTAGGAATTTTAAAACTTGGAAATACCAAAATTTCAAAACGTTTTGTCCGCGATCGACACCACATTTTCGATGTTTACACATTGGATACACAAAAAAAAATAAAAAAAAAACATACCTGAAGTTTGACGACAAGCATTCACATTGAACGATATGTGTGTCAAGCAGGCCAAAAGCTCAAAAAATTTAAAAACCATACGATAAGTTGGACGACTTGTTTGAATGACCGTTAGAACCGTTAGAATTGGTTGGTCGTCAAACAAGTATGTCAAGCAAATCTTTCAATGTAAACCCCGCTTATGGCGCCATGGCGCGTCACAACACACGAAACAAGTGTGGTAGGCCTTGTGTCGCGTCACAGCAGTTCGAAACGAAGTTCAGAACAGACTTTGAACTAAATAGTTCCGCTAAATTACGGATTATGTTAAATAAATGATCAGCACCACAAGTAGGATCGACTGAGCCATGTTCGTCCGTCTGTCTGTATATCACTAAATCGATGAAATATTTTTTTACGAGGTCTAATGAGCTAAAGAAACTCGAAAAATGTTATGCAAATATATAAAAATTCATCTACTCTAGAAATCAGCCCATACATTATATATGACCACGGACGCTTTTTTATGTGTTTTCAAATATCAACAGCAGGAAAAAAAAAACAACAAAAAAAATGGTGGCGTCACAACACACCACACGATATAGGTGTGTACAGCTGGCGTCACGACCACACAGCGACACACCACACGAGACAAATGTGGTTCTAGCTTAGGGACTTGACTTAAACTAAAGCATTTAACGTGCCCATTTATGTACTCTCAAATGCAGCTAACTTCACATCAAATACTACTTTGACATTTCAATCCAAACAGGGTAGTACAAATTGCAAAAGTAATTATTTGAGTATAAACAATTCCATATTCCAACACATAAAATTCTTTAATTACGATCATAATTATATTAACTACTGACATTGAATAAAGCACGTTTATCACAAATTACGTTATTTTATAACAAACCGGCAATTTATGTGTAAATGCAATTTGAAGTCGACAGCACGGGGTTGTTTTTTTCGTATTTTTACAGCCTATAAACAGATCGATTGTTTCTAAACGAATAAGAATATGGTCCAAGTTTGGAGGCAATGGTGTCGCCTCTGTGCTAGAGAAGACTCTAATGACACACATGTTAGTGTATTTTTAAAGCACGAAGATGCATCGCGATTCTCTGATATCATCAACAAATGTTTCTCAGTAAACGTAAGTGGAGGACGTGTGGAGTCACTGCCAGTGCCAGAGTATGAAATTAATATATTTATTTTTAGATTAATCCTCAAGATGATTGGCCTCAAACTATCTGTTCAAGATGCCATCAGCTGGTCACAACAATAGTTACATTCACTCAGACAGCCAATAGGGTTCAGGCGATGTTCGCTGAGCTATTCAATAGTTTAGAGGAAATGGACGCGAGCCAACTTAAAGCCCAATATGAACTCCATGAACTCGGTGATGTAGAGTTGGATCTTAAGTTATTTGCCAATAGTCCGGAAGTACAGCTCTTCGAATCGAAACCAAGTATAACAATGGATAATGACGACAAAATCATCGACTTGGAGGAACTGGAATACATTAATGATGAAATCTTGACTCCCAGGATTATTAAAACGGAAGGTATTGACACAGATAGCCCCGATGAGCACGAAAAAGAGTGGGCTGATCAACAAGAAACTGCGGATAATGGTTCGGATGAGTATAACTCTCCGAAAAGTGAGGCAGAATATGCTGATTCTCTCAATGAACCAAAGAAAAAGAGGCCAGGTCGTCCAAAAAAATGCACATATCCAAAGCGAAAAAAGGAAACGGTAAAAAAATTCACATGTAATGAGTGTCAAAAGTCATTCACGCGATACCCAAACTACCATAATCACATAAAAGCTGGGCACAGAACAACAGCGGAAGCACCACAGAATTCCTTCAATGAATGTGACAAGAAGTTGACCAAAGCTTTAGTTGGGAAGACACACATTCGTACCGACCACATGGACGAGAAACCGTTCATTTGTGAAGAGTGTGGTAAAACATATAAGACTCTCGGGACATTAAACGAGCATAAGCTGACGCATACTGAAGAGATGCCATTCAAGTGTACCTGGTGTGAAAAGCAATTTAAAATGAAACAAAGATTAAAGGTGAGCTCTTTTTCTTTACTTTAGCCAAATTTGCTTCTTTTCCTTTCGCTCTCAGATACACGAAGACACGCACAATGAAACAAAGTACATTTGCACCACTTGTGGTCTACGGCTAAATACACGTCGCACATTAAGGATGCACATGGTAGTCCATTCCGATCAGAAGCATCATAAATGCAATTTTTGCGGCAAAGAATACAAACGTGCCAAAGCCTTGAAAAATCACCTCATTTTGCACACCGGGCTTAAGCCATATACATGTAACTTTTGTGAGAAAATCTTTGCGAACGGTTCGAATTGCCGCAGTCATAAAAAGAAAACACACCCTATTGAGTTGGCCGCAATGGAAGCGGCTGGAACAAAGAGTGTAACCACTAACATTCCAAAGTTGGAGCAACTGCGGGCTGTGTAAGTTAATATTGAACTAGCGTCTGTTTTCACTTTTTAATCGTTTCCACTTATCCACTTTTACTTTTAGAACTTCCATTAAAACAGTTAGTCTTCAGTCAACCGAATGTGATCAGGCCTTTAGCGACGGGTTCAGTGTTGTGTCAGTCGCTGAGGATCTTGAATCTTTTAGAGAATAGGACTCTCCTACGAAGGCACAAATTAACCAGCAGCAATCAGATTTATGGAATGTTGTCGACAAGCTAAACTTTAAAACAAGGTTAAGGGCGCCATTGAATGCTTATTTTTTCCTATTTTAAATTTAATTCGAGAATGTTTCTATCGAAATATAAAGTCTATCTATTTAGGGCTATGTGCGATAGATAGAAATAAAATGTGTCTAAACTGTTAAATAATATTTTGTGTGAACTTTTCTCTAGCTGGAGGTACACCGGACACAGGGCTTCCACTGACTTGTTGTCAGTGAATGTTTATTATGATTGAAGTTTGGGGATATCGATTTTATATTAATATCCCCAAACTTCAATCATAAAGTGTGAACTAAAAGTAGGTACCCTGCTTAAAATAATTATATATGAAACATTTACAAAAGAACTGCCTAATAGGTGTATAAGAAGATAGGACATTTGCATATCAGTCTTGTTACAATAGCTTGAATAAATCTCTCCCCCTTTAAACTCTCACTGGGTTACCGTAGTATGCATGACAGATCACCGCAAATCGGAGAGGAGTACCCGTAGGGTTACTTTATATGGAGGAGGCTCGCACTCTTTCTCTCTTTGTCTGTTGTGAGACTATGTTGTCCATGTCCACCGTGTCCCTTTAATGCCTTCTGCTTGGCTCCAAACTTTCTATTTCTTTATGAAGCAGTTTTTGGCGCTTTTTTTAGTGGTTGATTTGCTCTTTTTCGTTCTCTAAAGGCACGTACTATTTCTGTACTTGTCTTTTCTCGATTTCACTTGTCTCACGATGGAAATTTGTGAACTTATATTTATATATTAAAATATCAGATAATGCACAAATATAAACTATAAATACAAACCCAAGAAGTCTTATCTGCCACCAAAAAACTATCGAAATATTCAAACATGTATTGCAAACTGAATAAACGGTGAATTTGAATTAATTTTGCTTAAATCTTTCTATGGTTGTATTTTAAAGTTTAAAAATCCTATTATTTCCAGAGATATTTTGAGCTTATTTTTAAAGTCTGAATTAAAAATGACGTATTTATTCTTCATATCTTTAGGAATAAAAACTACCTACTCTATTCTATTGCAAAATTCAAATTTTTTATTTTTTTATTGGGATTTATTTTACAATTTACTGCCTGTTGAAGTTGGAGAAGAGGAAGCGTTTCACTTTTCGTCTGATTCAGGCAAATTTGCCCTACCGTGGGTAAGGAAGTTTCACTTCGAAAACAGCCATCCAACTCTCCAGCTGTTATCCCTGAATAGGTACTGGGTTCTGTCCTCAGATTGGGAACAAAAAATATCCAATTTTTTACCACTATCAGCCAATAGGTGGACTTGACAGATAACATCGAACTTAGGTCTGTTCATTAAGGCTGTTCTGGACAGAAAAGTACAGAAGAGTTCAAGGTTTTGTGTTCAGTGAATTCTTGTCTGAAACCGATCTGGTTTGTGTTCAGTGAGGTTGACAGAACAGAAAAGTACAGGAAATCTTGCACCTTCCCTTGAGGTAGAACAGACTAGTGTACAGCTGTGGCTGTAATTTTGATTTGTTTTCCACAATTAATTTGTTTTATGAAAGTTAACCATGGAAAAAATTAAAATAAATTATAATTACGGGCAACCTGTACCATTTGTAATTTGTTTAAATATCTTAGATTGCACTTTTAAGCATCTTATATTTCACTTTAAATAGAAATGACAATTGTCAAATGTCAACAACCTTGAAAACTAAATATATGGGCTGTACTTTTCTGTTTTAACTTTGATTTGACATTTTGCACGAGTCTGTGCTGTTCTGATCTGTAGTCTGTTCAGTGAGGCTGTGCTGGACAGAAAAGAACAGAAAAATACAAGTTTACGTGTTCAATGAGAAAAGCTTTTGTCCGAGACTGATCTGCTTTGTGTTCAATGACTCTGTGCTGGACAACTTTTCTGCACCTACTTTCGAGGTAGAACAGAATCGTGAGAAATGTCAAAATTAGCTGTGTTGCACATTTGATTTTTTTATTTGAAGCGAAAAGTGTTTCGATGAGATTTAAGTTTACCAAAAGGGAGAAATCGAAGTTTAATCGCAAAAAGGACATTCAGTTACTGTTAAATGCTATAAATAATTTGGAAAACAAAGTAAAACAATCATCAATGCAAATGTCATTTCTGACAACAAACATATGGCTGAGCTTTTCTGTTCTGACTTGATCTGAGCTTTTGCACAAATCTGTGCTGTTCTGATCTGCCTTTTTTCTCATTGAATAAACGACTGGTTTTTTACACATACACACAGACAAAAATGGCAGCTCAAATCAGTTGTGTAGAAATCGTTTAGATTTCTTTATTTGAAAAACATTAACTAATTATTTTTTTTTTATTCGCAGGTAACAAAGTATTAAACAAGTATTACAAACAGTCTTACCGGCGGCTGTTTGGGATAAAATAATACAGCGCTATTATGGTTAGCGAATCGAACGAAAAAGTTGGCGAATGATTTTGGTGAAGCGATTCGATCAAATTACATTCGCTTCAAACGTCAAAAATTAGGCCAACTGAGATATCACATTATGGTTAGCGAATATTCGCTAAACTTATCATTTCGTATGTCAAATATTCGGTGATATCGAATGATTGTTTTTTAATTTGGGTTTTTATTTATTTTTTTTTTGTAATTTTTGCTTGGTGTTGCTGCAAAATATGTGAGCGGCAAAGGTAAATACATACAAAATTATTAACATAGCATATAGACAATTAAAACTAACTTTAAAATTTTAAAAGAACACAGAAGTGGCAACCGGAGCAGGGCCGTGTATGCAGGTTTCTTTGTCAAATTCATATCGTGAAACACTTGCCAAGTCGTACCGGACCATTAGAATTGTCCCGAATTATTCTTCGTAGTCTACGCATTGTGATTGTCCTATAATGCTCAACGTCCTCATCACAAAATAAATCAATCAGCCTATCATATATTTTCACTATATTTTTAATAAATTCACTACTAAATCCTTTTAAATGAATATACTCAGGAATACAAGGTCTGTTTGGTCTGCAGTAAAATTACGTAAAATTACTGAATTTCAAATTATTTACTATTTGACAGATGTCCCATGTGGATCACGAAAAGCACACACGGACCTACAATAACACAATTAAACCAAAACAAATTTGCTTTTGACGTTCACAACTGTCATTTTTTTTGTTGTGGCAGCAGTTCTTTCACAGGCGAATGAAAAAATTCGCCAACCATAATACCACGATACGGGTGATTCGCAGAAGAGTTCGCTTCATATCGAACGTTCGATCCGCTAACCATAATAGGGGTGATAATTTTTTTCCGAGCCAACCAGTAACAGTCCCCGCATTGGGAACAGAAATATCGCGTGTCGCAACTATCTGCCACTAGGTGGACAAGTCAGACAGAACACAGTAATGACAGATTTAGGCCGGTAGTTATCAACCGTTCATAAACTAAGGCTAATATATGACTCTAGTTTGGTAAATATAGACCTCAAAAATTTAGCCGGATCTGGAGCTGCATAAAAATTTAGCCAGTGGCTTATGTTTGACATTTGTATATACTCATGAAGGAATGAGAGAGGCGACGATATCTTTGTGTTTCGGTTTTCCCAAGTCGCAATCCACACGTTGACTCATGAGTCGCGACTCTTTTCTATTTTCTGTTTTCAACTGTCATTCGGTGAGGCGCTTGAATCCACACGTTGACTTTTGAGTCACGACTCTTTTATAATTTCTGTTTTCGTAATTTGACAATTCTCTTTTATTTTTTTCTTTCGCTTTTGAAATGGTTACAGCTCTGTATTTATTAGTTTCTATGAAGATGTATTGCTTACATTTTGTAATTTTCCTAAAATAGTAACTGGAGAATCTTTACTAGTTGTTATACAAACTTAGATGTATTCCATATATGCATAATCATTTAAATCATCAATTTTTGTTCGTCAAATTAAATTCTTTCGTAATTTTCAAGACAATTACGTTCTACGCGCAACGAAAATAAATGAAGCGAAATAGCAAAATAACGAACAAGAAAAACAGAAACGTCAAAAAGAGTCTCGGAAAATTCTGCCCGCGACTCACCGGGCAGCTTGCTTTCTATCTCATCGTTCTTCTCTTTCGTACTCGTGTGAGTCGCGACTCATGAGTCAACGTGTGGATTGGGACCAATCGATTGTCGTCGGACAAATTAGGGATGCACATTATACGTCGATACATCGAAAACATCGATTAACTATTCGATGTATCGAATAAATACGATGCATTGGATACTTTCGATGTTTAACGATGCATCGATGTATTTCCTTCGATGCATCGAATGAAAGCACGCATTGTACACAGTACCGAATTCAAATTTCCAGTTCAATTCATTTTATATGCTCTCTTCTCTTTGCGTATTTGTGATGAGCTTCACTGCCCGAACACAATGCATGCCGCGGCCGCGTAGTATGCCGCGCTGTCAAAGTAGAAATATATAGAAACTCAATAGTGCGCCCACAATGAGGTAGTTTTCGCAATATATTTTGTCAATCTAAGCAACAAATTCCAACCAGCTGAGTTTAAAATGGAATTTATTAAACATGCCGCGCAGCACCAATGCGGGCGAATTTTTATGCCTACATGGCGGCAACATTTGACAGCGCGGCCTCTTTACTACTGCTACACGGTCGCGGCATGCATTGTGTTCGGGCAGTCAAGGGGCACAGTAGACGTATCTAAGGTAGTATATTGCGCATCTGTCAAACATTTTCAAAGCAAAAAATGCAAATATCCTCACAGTTGGCGGCCATTTTCTTGAATTTTTGACAGATGCGCGAACTTGGACGAAAATGAACACTCTAAGTATACTACCTTAGATACGTGTACTGTGGTCAAGGGGCAGCATTTTCTAAAAAAAAAAAATGCTCATCTGAGCATTAGCTTATGATTATCAAATGCAGCTAACTTCACATCTCAAATGCCAGTTTGACATTTAATTCCAAACAGGGTAGTGAAAAAAACTATTAGGGTATATATTATAATTTTAATCTACGCATAAAATTCTTTTATTACGAACATAAATTATATTAATTATTGACGTTGAATAAAGGATGTTTAATTAAAATTAATTATTTATTAGCAAACCCGGGAATTTATGTGTAAATGCAATTTGAAGTCGACGGCTCGGGGTTGTTTTTTTTTTGTTTTTGTATGTCTACAGCCTTTAAGCAGATAGTTTGTTTCTAAACAAATAAGAAAATGGTCCAACTTTGGAGGCGATGGTGTCGCCTCTGTGCTAGAGAAGACTCTAATAACACTCATGTTAGTGTATTTTTAAAGCACGAAGATGTATCACAACTGTCTGATTCCATAAACAAATGTTTCTCAGTTAACGTAAGTGGAGGAGAGATTCACTTTTCGCCAGAGCATGAAATTAATGTTATTTATTTAGATTAATCGTCAAGATGGTTGGCCTCTAACTATCTGTACAAGATGCCATCAGCTTGTTACAACAATAGTTACATTTGCTCAGAGAGCCAATAAGGTTCAGGCGATGTTCGCAGAGCTATTCAATAGTTTGGAGGAAATGGACGCGGGCCAACTCAAAGCCCAATATGAACTCGATGAACTTGGTGATGTAGAGTTAGATCTTAAGTTGTTTGCCAACAGTCCGGCAGTGCAGCTCTTCGAATCGAAACCAAGTATGACAGTGGATATGGCCGAACAAATGATCGACTTGGAGGAACTGGAGTACATTGATGATGAAATGTTCAATCCCACGATTATTAAGACAGAAGAAGATATTGACAAAGAAATCCCCGATGGGCACGAAAAAGAGTGGGCTGATCAACAGGAAACAATTGCAGATGATGATTCTGATGAGTATAACTCTCCGAAAAGTGAGGCAGAATCAGATGATTCTCTCAATGAACTAAAGAAAAAGAGGCGAGGTCGGCCCAGAAAATGTGCGTATCCCAAGCGAAAAAAGGAAATTGTGACATTCACATGTGGTGAGTGTCAAAAGTCATTCACGCGATACCCAAACTACCGCCATCACCTACAAGCAGTGCACGGAACAACAGTGGAAGCACCACAGTTTCCCTGCACTAGATGTGACAAAAATTTTAATACGGCGAGGCGATTGCAAGTGCATAGTTCTACCCACTTGCCATTGGATCAGAAGTTCACAATCCCTTGTCCGTACTGCGACAAGAAGTTCACCAAAGCTTTTGTTGTGCAGGCACACATTCGTGCGGTCCATATGGGGGAGAAACCTTTCATTTGTGAAGAGTGTGGTAAAACATACAAGACTCTTGGGTCACTGAACGAGCACAAGCTGACGCATACTGAGGAAAGACCATTCAAGTGTACCTGGTGTGAAAAGCAATTTAAAACGAAATCAAGATTAAAGGTTAGCACTCACTCGCTTTGTTTGCTTTAGTTCAATTAGCTTTTTTTACCCTTCGCTTTCAGACACACGAAGATACGCACAATGTTACAAACTACATTTGCACCACTTGTGGCCTACAGCTGAATACACGTCGTACGTTAAAGATGCATATGGTGGTCCACTCCGATCAGAAACGTCACAAATGCAATTTCTGCGGCAACGAGTACAAACGTGCCAAAGCTTTAAAAAATCACCTCATTTTGCATACAGGACTGAAGCCATATACATGTAACTTTTGTGAGAAGAGCTTTGCGAACGGTTCGAATTGCCGTAGTCATAAAAAGAAATCGCATCCAGTTGAATTGGCCGCAATGGAAGCCGCTGGAACAAAGAGTGTAACCACTAACATTCCCAAGTTGGAGCAATTGCGAGCAGTGTACGTTAAATTGAACTAGCGTCTGCTTTCACTTTTTAATAATATCCACTTATCCACTCTTACTTTTAGAACTTCCATTAAAACAGTTAGTCTTCAGTCATACGATCATGATCAGACCTTCAGCGAGAGCGTCAGTGTTGTATCAGTCGCTGATGAGCTTGAATCCTTAAGAGAACAGGACTCTCCTATGGAGGATCAAATCAACCAGCAGCAATCAGAATTAGGGCATACAATTTTTGGGTCTATGTCGACGAGCTAAAGGTTAAAAGATGGTTCAGAGCAACATTTGTATGTTTATTTTTTTCCTATTTCGAAATTTAATTCGGGAATTCGAGATTGTCTATCTAAATATGGTGTCCAACTATCTATGTATGGCTATGTGCGAGCTCACATTAGTATTATCGGTAGAAATAAATTGTGTGTAAACTGTTAAATTATATGTATTTTGTGCGGACTTTTCTCTAGATATGTATAATGGAATCTATGTGATCATTGCGTCTATTGCGAACAAATTCAATGAGTACTTTATAAAAAGTGTAAAAGAAATTGGTGACTCAATCGAAGACACTGAATATGTTAACTACATAAAACAGACAGAAAGCAGATTCAAATTCCGTCCAATAACAATAGATGAACTTAATTCAATATGTCAGAATCTTAAAAACAAGGCGGATTTCGAAAGAATAAGTCCGCAAATACTTACGGATAACTGGAATATATAAGGACAAACAATACATCAACTAGTGAACACATCACTTCGAACAGGAGAATTTCCAAGCCAATGGAAGGATTCAATGGTGACACCAGTCGAAAAAGTAGCGAAAACCAACAAAAGTGAAGTATTTCGACCGATAAATACGCTGAGAACGATTGAGAAAGTTTTAGAGATGGTGGTAAAACAACAACTGATGGAGTACGCCGAAGACAACAACATACTGTCAATATATCAATCGGGGTTTAGAAAGAATTACTCCTGTGAAGCAGCAGTAAACCATGTATTGAATGAATGGAAAGGTGGTGGGAATCGTAAAAAAACAATGGCACTGTTTTTAGATTTCAAACGGGCATTCGAAACAATCGATAGAGAAATGCTTTTGGCAACACTTTACATGTATGGTATACATGATGAGGAGCTCGGTTGGTTCAGATAGTTCCTCACACATAGAACACAACGGACGAAAGTCAATAATAGCGTTTCAGGCTTTATCGATGTGGAACAAGGAGTGCCACAAGGGTCGATACTAGGGGCGCTACTATTTATAATATACATAAATGATATGCCAGAAATAATAAAATTCTGTAAAATAGTACTTTACGCTGACGACACTTTGATATATGCAGAAGGAACAGACGAAGAAGAATGCAAACGTAAACTAATGGCTGACATAAATAAATTGACCTCATGGCCGAAAATGAACAAGCTAAAACTCAATGAGCAGAAAACGAAGCTAATGGAGATAAACTTGAATGGCACAACAAATATCGAAATCAACGGAAAAGCGATCGAAAACGTTAAGAGCATAAAATATCTCGGAATGATCTTCGATAAGAAATTAAAAATGCACGACCATGTAGATTACATCTGCAAAAAAATTGGTAAAAAAGTAGGGTTTTTTAAAAAGATCCGAAAAAGAATGGACTACATAACAGCTGTTACAGTCTATAATACCATCATCAAACCGCATTTTGAATTTTGTTCCTCAATTCTATTCTCATGCTGCAATCAGGGGCAGGTAGAAAGGCTACAAAAACTGCAAAACAAAGCTATGAGGAGCATCCTGAGGTGCAACAGATTTACTTCAGTAAGGTACATGCTAGATACCCTTATGTGGCTCAACGTTAAACAGAGGTTGGAGCTGAATACACTGTTGGCTGTTTTTAAAATAAAACATGGGGCTGCGCCGAGATACCTTATAAATGAAGTCAGGCATGTTGGTGATGTTCAACCCTACCAACTTCGGAATGCAAGTGACCTTAGGTTGAGAAGACAAAACTCATCAGCTGCGCAGAATACGATCATCTACAAGGGATTTAACTTATTTAACGCGCCTCCAAGTGAAATAAAAAATGACTATAATTTTAGATCATTTAAAAGAAAATGTACTGAATATGTGAAAAGACATACTTAAAATACGTAAGTGCATAAGACTGGACAAAAACAAAAAAAAAAAAAAAAAAAAAGTTTAGAATTTAATATTGATTTCTTTTACTATAGTTTGAGTGTGTGTTTTTTTATTCTTTCTAAAGTTTTATCTAATATTGGGAACTTAATAATATATTTTTTATTTTATATATAAAGTATTTAAAATACTAATTTGTTCATTCATTTTTCTCCCCACGAACAGTAGCAGGAGGTTTCCACAGAGCCTAATCCCTAGTATTCACTAGGGATAGGTACCTTCCGGCAACTGTCCGAGAAGAATGAAATTCTATTTAATAATAATAATAAATTAAATGCCACTGCCTGATTGAAAATCATCCCGAAATCGTCAACCATTGTAAGCTCAATAGAATTGGTTAAGTATTTGTGGGTGGGGGGCTGCATTTCTTTATATTAAGTTCGAAATATTTTTTTTGCACCATGAGAGAAGAGCATCAATATCTGATTAAAATTTAAGGCAGTTATTATATGCTTTAAATACCGACGAAGAAATAATTTTAAATCATCCGCATTCAGAAGGCAATGTCTGAATAAGAACGGATATAAATATTATTATATTATTATGAAAATACAGGGGCTTATAACACAATGCTACAAATCAACGAGTGTACAAGTATTAAACTAAACTTGTCCTACAAGTGTAGATTATTTCTGTTACACAGAAAAAAACCGTACAAGTGTTAAAAACAGTTTCAGTTGAGTTATAGGCACAGCTTACAAGTGTAAAGAGTTTCGGTTACTCCCAGCAACAGAATTTTCAAAATATCGCAATCGTAGCAGAATTTTCTTTTCTTTGCATTGCAGATATTTTAACTTCATTAATATAATAGAGATATATTGCATAAAGTGATAAAACACATATGTATTTATGTTTGCAGCAAATACAGGTTGAACTAAAAAAATAATTCAAACATGAAAGTTTTTATTATAAGACTCCAACGTCGTGTTCGCTTATGAGATCTGTTGTACCGAACTATAGATGCGCTCCCAGGATTTAGAATCGACATAAGCTTGGCTTTTAATCACTAAATTTCTCACTTATATCTGCCATTACAATTGTAGAAGTGCCAGTTGACTTTGTTTACACTTTTCTAGACTTGTACTAGAAGTACTTGTGGCATTGTGTTACAGGCCCCAGGTGACTACCTTGAGGCACGCCAGAGTAAAGTGAACTGGATTTGAATAGCTGGACTCTCTTCACTAGTAAATATACTAAATAAAGCGGAAGAGTAACACTAAAGCAATAGAGCTTCTGTATTAAAACACTATAATTTACTAATGTAGCTGCTTTCGCAAAGGCAGTTTTTAAATACTTTGACGAACAACTTTAATGTGTGTACTCCAGCCCCAATGCAAACCTTTCTCTGTACCATCGTCCTGCATGTCCACTGATTTTTTTCTTATTCCTCAACTTTTTTCTTTTAAAGTTTGTATTTTAAATGTAAGTCAGCAATTGTAACATAAACTTAAGTTTGTTCAACCTTAAAAGGTTTATTCTTAACTGTACAAAATTATTAATTAAATAAATCTAAATCGTATAGGCTGTATTTAACTCTTCACAGTATGCAAGCATCGGATTTCAATGGTTTGGATTAGAGGATATTTGCTTACGATGGTTTTCGCACTTATGCTTATGTGAAAACTGTTTTTATTCGTTTTTTTCTCTGGTAAAGATATGCAACTGTTACCGAATGTTTTAATTTAATTTTTTTTAATTTCTTAGTTTTTTTGTCGCTAGCAAACTTCTAATCCAATTAGTGATACATGAGCGTAGCTCGTAATAGAAGAAAGTAGTTTTTGTTTATAGGATGTTTTCACTTAAGGCAATTAACAACATAATTGCATATTTCTAGGCAACATTGCAACTTCGAATCTAGATAAGTTCGACATTTAATATGCACCTACATCAATTTCATAGAAAAATCACATTAAAATTGGGCTCTATGCCCTTTTCTAAATAATTACCGTTCCTATTTTTTTTTAACAAATGAAAGATATCCACATTCCTTATTGTGTTTCCACCACAATGGTTGGAGCCTTATCGGTTATCGCTGTTGCGTGCCCCCGCTGCAAATTCCGATGCTTACGCTGTTATCTGTCAAACTGTAAATGTCAAAATATTTCAAATAGGAAAAAAAACTTTGTTTTTCGAAATGTTTGGTCTTTGTAAAACATTTCCATACGATTTTCCATAAATATTCATTCATTTCACATCCGCATTTACATAAAATTCGTTCATCATTGTAAGTAGAATCTTATATTTGTCCAAATAAGTGTATGAAACTCCCATTAATTTCATGTTCGCATTGTAGAGAAATAAAATCTCATCGCTCGCCCTTACCACACGGCGCACATCATAATGTCCATCAAAATAGATCGCGCCTCGATTCAGAAACTTGGCCATGAAACCCAAGAAATTCGCCTTCGAACGCTTGAACAAATAGAAAATAAAGTCGCACGTGCTCTGACACACAACGAACGTATCGATTTCCGTCCAGGAGAACTAATAAAGTATTTAATACGATGGTTTGCCTTTCAGCCACTGCAAGCCAAGGATATAGTATTGAATTTAATAATGAGGATATTAAAGAGCACTTATCGACAGGAGGTCGTAGACTATTTGGGCGAGGAACGCCTAAAGAAGGAGCTGGGCAAAGTAAAGGTACTGGTGAAGAGTACACCTGAAGTGCAGCTAGTTGGAGATATTCTTAATATACTCGAGAACACTGATGAAGTCATAGAGATAAGTGATTCCTTGAGCATCTCCGATAGTTATGACAGCATGTCGACCGGAGATTTGGACAGTGATACTCAAAGAAATTCAATGGACTATGAAATTGCGTGGTCCAAGGCTTCCGTACCGGATTACAATTCACTGAAAGTTATCAGTGAAATTTTGAAAACGAAGAATTCACCTCAGGACTTACATAATGCGCTGCAACATCTACAGATCACAATTGATGATTACCCAGCAGAGTACTTCCTTCAGCCGCCGCATATCTTCCAGAATCTGCTCGATTTATTTGAATCCGATCAGTGCGGCTTTGAGGATTTGTCAGAGACTTTTATATGCATAAGTAAATCACTTCTGGGACGGCTACGAACGAGGAGAAAAGCTGTTGCGTTCTGTACGACGAAATCAGAAGGTGTTCCGGTAAAATCTCAGTTAAAGGTGTCGACAGTTTGCACGCGATTGTTGGAGCTGTGCATTACTTACCTGAAGTATAATCTGTTCAACATGGAAAAAGGTATTTTTAATGTGTTCCGATTAATAATGGAAGTGTTTCGTATCATTGAGATGCTTCCCAAGGAGGAGTCGCCCTCAATAGAGCCGATATTCGATGAGCTCCGCATTATAGTAAAAAATCTTCGTGTTTCATTTGATAATGATGACTTCCCAGTCATGAATCGAGTCAAATATCTACTAGTTCTGTTTACCATGCGAAAGATTTTGGGAAGCGAGAAATACAGCGGTGTTGAGCCTGGTTCCGAACTGAAAATTGCTCTTTTGGATTTGCCGCTATCAAAGATGTTGCCGGAACAGTACGCCCAGATATTGAAGGTTTTTGATGAGAAACTCGATTCGGATCTGCAAACATTGCTGGAATCTCCTGAAACACTTAGGTTCTCCGTGGAGATCTTAAAAAATCCAAGATATTCCGATTCATATATTCTGGAGAATGGAGCTACAATATTCGAGACATTTGCCATCCACGACAGCATGGAGCTGATTGAGAAAATATTCAAAAGCATACTAAACGCTGTCCCACTATATTCAGGCGATAAAGAACTTAGAAAGAAAGCTGATGATCTTCTCCTCCAGATGTTCTCGCATAACAGCATGAAGGTGAAAAGATTCGCGTACAGCGAATCAGCCAATGCCATGAAAAGGTACTTTGCCTGTCTCCTAAATGGGGAGAATGCATTTCCTGCAATAAGTAACTTCAAACTAGTGGAAGATAACATTCTTGGTCTCCCTCTGACCACCGAACTACTGACGGAAGTCGCCAGCGCTGGATTTCGAGACACCACATTGCAGAAATCAGCGGAGAACATAATTTTTCTTCCAATTAAGGGGCGTCCTATACTCGGAGATAGTTGGCCTACATTTCTGGACATCATACTGCCTAACATTCCACTTTATCAGTGCCTTACGGAGTCAGAGAAGATATCCAATGGAGTTCTACAGCTCCTAGATCCAGATTTGGCTTGTCTTCCATCGCTAGACATACTTCAGGGTAACTTACGATTTCTCTATCATCCCAATGAAGAGTTTCGTTCTGAAGCTTTGTCGCGCATAATTTACATCCTTACATCTCGGCCAGACGCTTCTGGGCTGCTGCCAAATGTGATGGAAATTAGTGACATAATTCCAAATGATTGTTGCCTTTTGCAGGTGCCACGCGACATTGATCGGATTTTTTGTGGAGGATTCTATGAGCCTTCCATAGTTAAAAATTTAATGCAACTTTTGTTGGCGCCAGACGTTGAACCAGTAATCCGGAAGACTGTTCTTATGCAGCTGAATGTAGTCGGACAGGAGGTGGCACATAATCGAGCGATTTTTGACGAAAGTGGTTGGATGGTTTGCCTGCAATCCTTGGAGGGTGCCCTACAAAAACATTCTCACTCTGACTATCCGGACTCAGTGCTGCCAATAGTTGGAATTCTATCCAAGTTACTCTTCTGCGATGCACAATTCCGCCAGGAGTTATCCAAAGAGGAGAACGTTTTAATACTTCTGATTCGTTGCATGTTTCTCTACGTCAATGACATTACGCTTAAACAAGATGCCTCCCTATGCTTATTCCTACTACTATTCAGTTCGTTTGTTGTTGGAAATAAATACCTCACAGTGCCTAATGTTCTGCAGAATCTCCAATTACCAGTTAAGTGCCAATTACAGACGCCTGCGGGCGGTAATAAAGGTGCCTTAGAGAAATTATATCTCGCCGAAGAAACCGGCACGTCTGATTCCAAAACAATTCAACGATTCACACGAATGATCACGGCCGATCTGTGGTTCAAGGGGGGATTAGAAAAGGCTCGATTTTGCACGGAATACACTCCTAGTCTTACAAAATCTGACATACGCCTAATAAAATCCACTTCGATGTCGGATAATATTGCAAAGTTCTTGAAATACGCGTCGAATGCAACAGAACACGAGAATATCGTTCATAGTATTACGTCCATGCGACTAATTCAGCTGCTGAGCGGTGGCAACACCATTAGTACGGAATCGGTCACAAAGACATTTCGCAGGTTTATGATGAGCCCCAGTCAAGTGGTTCTATTGGAGAATGTAGTAGAGCTATTCTCGACACTGGTGCAGGTAAACAACCAAGCCATCATTACGTGGTTAATCTCCACGCTGCGGGAGGAGCAGCCTCCTCTGCTACATCTTCTGAGCAACGTAATGTAAGTACATGTTGAAAATAAGAATTTCTTGACTTTAATTGATTTTTTGTCCACAACAGGGACACACCACTAAGTCTTCATCGAAAAGTCTGCGGTCTGTTGTCTGAAGTTTTCCAACGAGCGCAACCGGTTCTTCAGCCATACAATTTAGAATTGGATATATTTGAAGTGTTAATGTCGACCACTGAGGTGTACTTTACCAAGCGCGATTTAGATCGAACACGCTGTGTGCTGGGAGTGTTGCAAGTTCTTTCTGGGCGGAGGGGACTGCAAAAACTTCTAAGTCGAAAACAAGTCTACTCTACGTGCAAGAAACTCTTCCTCTTTACAATCGCTTTGAAGTCGTTCACTCAGACCGGATCCGATTTGCAGAAGAACGCATTGCTGATTATATCGAGCTTGTCCGCAACAATTCAGGATTTCCAATTGAATGGGACTTACTTAAAGTATTTGTCAGGCTTGGGAGGACATAACGACTACCAGGTGCGGACGCTGGCTTGGTGTATACTCGCTAGGATCGCAAAGAGTGAAGAGGGTGCCGAATCTCTTATAGTGGAGTTAGCTTTTCTTCCCGGTGGCTTTCGGGCGTGCTGTTTGAGCACTCTGCTGGATACAACCGAAGTGGCAATGGTTCGGCAGTTAGCGGGTCTTCTTTTCGCTGATTTGCTAAAGAACGTCACACAATTTGATCAGGTTAATGAGATCCTGCAGAAAAATGACTTCTATCGGATTGCTAACGGATCATTAAAGCACTTTTACGCTGGAGAGCTGCTGACCCCAGGCGATCGACAAGAGATAACCACCTGCGACATAGTGCGCGCCTATAGTAAAATCTGCATCCGCTTGGTAGAACTTAAGCCGGCATTTTGTGCGGAATTGTGTAGAAAACCGATGATGATCAAACTGTATCAACTAGTTAAGAGTCCCCCAATGCAGCAGGAGCCACAAAAATCCTTTGCATCGATGGTGGGTGAAATATGTAATCTCTACTCTCGGTTGAGTCGCAATCACTTACCTTTTTTGCAAATGACCCTATGTCGAGATCACGAATTCCTCAGTTATTTGTGCACATTCTTGAGCACATCGCATCCACAACAGTACCTCATGAGCATGCTGAATCTGTTAATGGTCCTATCCAAGGATCAGACCGGCTTCCAGTACATTTGCGAGAGTTTTGCAGTAAACTCACAGAAAATTGTCAATCTAGTCACGGTTTCCTTGGATACATCATTGTCCAACTCTTTGCTTCAACCTACTTGTTTGGCGTTTATTACTTTCCTGCTCATCAAGTGTCAGCAGAGAGATGCGGCGCACGAGTGCTTCAGTGATACATTGGAAACAACATTAATGCAGCCTCAACAGGTGAAATATGCAGCTCAAGTACTGTTCCTTCAAATGAACAAACTCTTGGCGTATAATTTCCCATCGAATTTGTCAAAATTTGACGTGGCCCCAACTGCCTCGAAGGTTCTCCTCTGCGAAGCGATAGCGGTTCTCCTAAAGACATCAGAGAAGGCTCGAGGTACCGCAAATAATGTTAAATTTTTGGACAGGATTTTGCTTATTTTTAACGCATTTTTGGAAAGCATCAATGTGCCATGTACAACGTTTGTTCGGCGGTATGGTGAAGCCAAGAAATTGGCTGTCATCAAACACCTAACACTTTTGTATGGAATCATCTTAAATTGGTTTTCCGCGGATGTGCTCTCCGATGAGTTGCAAATACTGGAGCTTACGAAAGTTCTCATTCAAACGTGGCCGTGGCATAGTCATTCACATGACCTTCGCATTTTGTATCTTAAAACGATCGCTTTTTTGAGTGAAAAATCCGTTCCGGTATGTCGTCAATTCTCCGTTCCAGCTGCAAACAACACGAGTACAATGCTACAGATGCTCCTAAAGCTACTGACTACAGAAACTAACAAAGTGAAGAGCATTGATTCCACCTCGGCGTCACTAATCAAAATCGGGCTACGCACAGTGATGAACTGCTGTTCCTGTCAAGAAGGCCGGGTGGCTCTTATTAAGCTACATGCATTGGATACGTTCGATTCGGTGCACCCGTTTAATCCGAAATCTCCAAAATCGAAGAACGATATTCTGGTAGCGTGGCTGTCATTCTGGGAATTATTCTCCCGCTATCCAGAGGGTGCTACGAGCCGTAATCTAATCGGTCTGTGCACAGTCATCAATAAGTGCCATAATCCATCGCTTCGGCTAATTGGATTGAAAATCCTTCGTAACATGACATTCCTGCCGAGCAATCGCACGACTCTGCTCGCGTCTGCAGATTTCCTGTACACCGTCAACAATATCATTACGAATAGCGAATGTTACTCAGAACGCCTAGTTGTCTGCACAGCAGTATGGCGACTAATATCTGGTGGAGCGAAATATGCTGCAACCATACGAAATACAAAAATAGCGAAGAAGTTGAATACGATACTCGAGGAGTTAAACGGTGGTGAACTGGAGCATACAGCCGCCCGATGTCAAGCCAACGATTTGGCTAATGTTATCGAGATAATATTGAGAATTTTAAATAGTTAGCAATTGCTGTTTTCTTTATTGTATTCAAATATTTTTATATATACATACATGTTTAGATTTTGTGTCAATGTCCATTTGTTAGGTTAAGTTTTCTTTTTCAAGTTTTATTTTATGAAACAATGTACATTCGGTATTTTTCTACACGGATTATATGTTTAAGAAAAAGACGAATATAACGATTAATCGAATAAAACAAGAGTATTTTATTGTTAAGCTCCAAGTTTGCATTTAAAAAAAAATGTAATTTTGTCGGAGGGTCCAAGTAAAAAAGGCGGATGTCTTTTATTCAATGCGAGATAATTTCATGAAACCAACCCAATGTCGATCGAAAAGTTTTAAGTAAGGGTGTATCTTTGAAAACTTATTCTTAAATATGGTGCTTCACTTCGACAGCACACAAAGCAATGTCCTCTTAACAATACAACGATGAATCATGCTCTTTCTACATTCTATTTATCTTTGTTGACCTGCTGCCGGAAATCTTCAAGACACATCTGTTTCTTCGTGACTTTCGACAAACGATTAAACATTATAATTATTACGAAATCCTTTCTCTTTGTGCCTTAATCTCATACTTTTAACACCCATCTGTCGCTTAAAGCATAAGAAACATGCCCCATGTTATAACAACTTTTAATTGATATATCAATGGACTTAGGATCGTAGGACTCCCAACATGTCACCAAAATTAACAACCATTCATGGTAGAGAGGCGCACGATCTATTGCATTGTCTGTCAATCCTCAACATCTCGTAACGCCCATTGGATCTACAATGCACCGCTGCTGATTTCAACGCGCTTTACATTTATACGTGCATATGAGTACATCTCTTTCAAGTTTCTTCCGCTCTTTAGGTGAATATTCTTTAAATCATTTTGCATTCACCCCAGAAGTCAGAATAGTGTACAAAAGGAGAAAGAAGGTACTGCATGTATGTACTTGTATCTGGAGGTATACCATGGGTAGTTGGGTTTGTTTCTACCGTGACTGTTGTTTTTCTTTTTGGTTTTGTTCTTCACATTTACGTTAGAACACTTTAGATTCTTAAATAGAAACTCGATAGACAGGTGAATGTTGTTGGGTGCTGTGCTTCTGCAATGGAAAATCCTCTCAAGTCTGTCATGAAAGAAAAAAAACGTTAACATCTACATACAAATGAAAATCCACCAATGATCTTTGATTCATTTCAGAATTTGCACTTGAACTGATCTGTTGTGTTTATTTTTTTTACTTCTTCGTATTGATATACATAGGTACGGGAACCATTGATATTTTATGTGTTTTATATTTTATCTAAAAGAAAATATTCGCGGGAAATTTAATTGTTTGAGTGAATAAACGAATTTGTGAAAAGTGTTTTTCTTGTTTTTTAAATAACAAAAGCAGATCTTTCTAGTGAATAAAATGAGCAGTTTCAAATTAAGTTGGATAAAAAGGCTAACATTGTTTGGACACTTATTTATGGTAAGTAAATTTTAACTTTAATTTATTATTATTTAATTATTTTTAAAGTTGGAAAAGAACATAACTCCATTTTGCTTGGACTGCGCTTTAATTTCAATCCCGAATATGCATTTTAACAATAATTGTACCCAGAATAATAACAACAAAACGATTAATCGAAAAAATATTGTAAAAATGTGCACATTTGATATCATTGTTATTTAATTCAATTCAAAAGTTTGTTAATCAATATAAATCATAATAAGGTACAAAATCAAAAGAAACTACATACAAAAATATAGTTCAACAAATTATTTTGCAATCTGAATCCATTAATATACATATTATATAGTGTAGGTACATATAAAAGATGTCAAAAGTGTTTTTCACTATGTATTGAATACAATTTAGATACATTCTATGGTTAAGAAAGCTAGTGTCCAATGTATCGATTAAGGATTTGATATATTCTAATACAAAAAAAAAAAAAAATATATATTTAATTTAAAAGAAAGGCTGGCGAGGTGAAGAGGGGTGATTTTGGAAAACAAAGCATAGAGAATAATTAATGTTTAACTGGTTTAACGTTATTGCAATTAGATAAGTTAACGCAATTCTTAAGGCATAACCTTAACCCTTTCGCACCTGTTGAGACGCATATGTCCCACTCAATGTTCGCAAAACCCTAACATTGAAAATTTACTTCCAAAATGGGTGAATTATGTATATCCCATACCGTATTTTAACAATTCCTAATAGTTTATTTTCTACGGACAATTTTGTAAATTTTTTTGCTAGAAATATGCTAAAAGCAAGTTCATTTGAACAGATCAACATAAAATTATTGATGTAAGTGCAGAATGCATTCCGGGTCGGAAGGGTTGAATCAGTAGCCTCTTTGAAATCAAAATTAAAAAGCCATTTTTTTACTGCTCGATAACATGAAAAACCATTGGTACTACAGCGTATATCCAGCGGTAGTGAATTAAAGATCCTAGGTGCATCTGAAGTATGAAAATTTAAGAAGACATTTTAAGGGTATTCATAGCCCCTTTAGCACGGTGTTATAAAAAAAAAAAAAAGTGGTTGGTGTTATGCGGTGGAACTATCGCCAGGAATCTTTCGTTGTTTCGAAGCCCGTAATCAGTGGGATTGCGATTTACCGAATAACCACTCCTTAAAAGGATTTGTAACACTTTATAAAAGTAAACATGTTTTAGATGTATTAAAGAGTTCCGAAAAAGCAAAAAACTGTGTTCTAATCGTTTTTTCCTCCAAATAATTAATATGTTTCTGCACGACTAACAAAGGCTGAATTTTATTGTTGTATTTATTCCCCAATAAATAAGACCATATTGCAGTTTAGATTGTACTAGGCTGTAATAAATTGTTTATAAGAGTTTACGAGAGCAGAACAGTCTTAGATGAAACATCATATTAGTAGTTCTAAGCAAATACTTTCTAAGTAAAGAAGTATGCGCACTCCAATTTAATTTGCTATCAAACTCGAGACCAAGATACTTAAAAGTAGATACCATTTCACTATAAAACATTTGGATAAGCAGCTTACTTCTAAATTAAATGTTTTTTTGGTACTAGTTATGCTACAAGTATTGGAACTGACTAGAAAATGTTTACAATTAGTACTGTGATAAGTTATTTTTGGGAATTGAGTAGTTTTTGGAGATAGGCTAAAATCATAATTTTGGTTTTATCACTTATGACTAGGTTGTGACTACTGAACCAATGCCTAAGGTTTTCTAAGTCATGACTTATATCCGCAAATAAAGTAGAAGCATTTGAATATGAACAAGCTATGTCATCTGCAAACCCAGTTCGTAACCCTTAAAAATAGAACTGGGCCCAAAACCGATCCCTGCGGACTACCTATTTCAATATTCAGACTATTACTCAACCTACCTTCTAGCATAACTACTTGTTTTCTATTATTAAGATACAAAAAAAAACCAATTGAGCATGAAACCTCTAAAACCAGCTTTTTTCCAATTTGGATAGAATTAACTTGTGGACAGTATCAAATGCCTTGGTTATACTTTATACATATCTATAAAAATTAAAAAGCGCTACAAAATTTTAAGAGTACATCCTCTGTTGATCTACCAGCTCTAAACCCATATTAATTTGGACTAAAAAAAGGGTAATGCTCTACGAAGAAGATGACTCTACTTTTAATAACTTTCTCAAAGAATTTTGAAAAAAAAACGAAAAGAAGGGAGATGGGCCTCTAATTTAAGCTTCTGCATTCCCCTTTTTTAAAAATAGGTACTACCCCAGCAATTTTTAAGCAGTCTGGAAAGATAGGGGAGACTGGGGCACCTTTGAACGTGAGGCACCTTTGAACATCGCTAATAACAACTCAATTAATAAATATTTTAGAGCGTTAACCAAAATTTCCACATGGCGATTGGCGATACCCTCATCTTTAGTCGTCAATACTTTTCTGGAGTGCAGAATTTATGCACACAATATCGTTTTATAACATTTTTTTTTTTGTAAGAGTGTTAAAAATTTTTGTTGAGGGTCTCTGTGTGTGAGTAATATTTATTGGAGGCACCGTTTCATTTGGAATAAGAATAAGGTAAGCTTTTTGCTAAATATTTCATACATAATTCGTTATGCTGAATTTTGTATTACTAGGCATGTTGGGGCAGGTTTGAACAAAATGGATGGGGCACTTTTGAACACGTTCTGAGGTGCATACCTTCTCCTTTAAAAGTTGATCCTCTTTTCGTTCAATTGATTTGTGATGGTATAATAATATTTATCAGCTATAAAAAAAAAGAACCACCGATCTTAACACAAATTACACCAAGAGCGGCATTCTAGCGGTAACTCAACACTCCAGGAACTTCAAGATGTTTAAGTTTGAACTTTTTATAAAAAAAAAAAAAAATTGTTTATTTAAAATGGTTTTTATTGAAATACAAATATTTGAATCATTTAAAAACAAGCGCGCAGTCTCTTATTTGCGCCATAAACCATTAAAATAGCTACACTTCAAAAGTGCCCCCGGTTGGGGCACATTTAAACTTTAGGACTTATTCTTTTAAAAAAAATTAAATAAACTATAAGCCTTTATTGAATTTACTCAAATATTGGTTTAAATTGAAGTGTAATATCACTTCTCAAAGAGTGAATAACTTAAAGACCAATATTTCAAATATATTGGTACTAAGAAGCCTTCAAAGGAAAAAGTGTTCAAAGGCGCCCTAGTCTCCTCTACCACAGTAAAAACTTTTATTATAAATGTGAGCAAACACATCAACAATAGAGAGTAAAATTCTTTTAATTAGATCATTCGAAGGACTACAACTCGATGACGAACAGGAATTTTTTAGTTAATGGTTCTAAACAATTCAAAAGACGAAATTTAATCAAAAATAAAGGTTTGCACTTGTGAACTTTCACCGCTAAAGCGACATGACGAACAGTTATCAACCGATGAATCAAAGCCTGCATCAGAAAGTGTATTTGAGGCAACTTTGGTAAAGAAGCCATCTCAAGAGGATCAGAAACCACTCTACCATTGTAATTATGTTATTATATGTTGCTGAATAGGAGCATTGCTCCTGGCGTTATAAGAATTAGGTTATCTAAGTATTTACTTAACAAGAAAGTCTTCCACGGATCCAATTCCTTATTCAAACAATCTTTTACAAATTTCATGAATTTTATATGTTTTCAACCAAAAATTAACGATCTATCCACATTTTGACGTCTTAACATATTTCCTATCTCTAAAGCTTGCAAAACACTAATTTCAGTTCAGTTCCCACCTACAGTTGTGTTCAAAATAATAGTAGTGCTTCATAGACTTTTCTTTGAAGTAGATTTTAAACAAAGTTAAGATTTATTCAAAAATATTTATATAATATTAATACAATTATGTGCTGTTCAAAATAATAGAAGTGTGTATTATAAAGCCAGAAAACTAAGTCAATAACACCGAAATTAATACCAAAACTATCACAGGCAACTTGTCAACACATCAACATTTTATCGAAGTTTCATTATTGTTCAACTCTGCCGTGCACTCCTCGCATCTTGAATCACTTGCCAAAGCTCCTGATAATTGGATGGTTTTGCATGTGAAACCTCTTTTATGTCGTCGGCCAAAATATTTCTTATGAGATTGAGGACGGATGACCGTGATGACAATGGCATAACCTCAATCTCTTTTACCGGAAACTACTGTTTAACTCTTTGACAAGCATATTTCAGGTCCTTATCCTGTCGACATGCCCATTCTAACGGCATTTCGTTCTCGGCGGAATGTAACATTACATTTCCTAATAGATCACCATGCACTTGATGATCCCTCACTTGCTTTATCATAAGGATTGATCCCACATCGTAGTAGGTACGAAAAACCATCGCGTACTATTCATTCGATCCACCATGCTTTACTGTCTTCATATTGTATTTATGGTGGACTTTGGTATTGGGCGATTGGGGCGCATATCACCCAGAGCCAATACCAATGTAAAAGATAATTTTTTTTCTGTCCGTCCACAATATTTTGTGGCATTTGTCGATATGCCATTCAAAGTGTTCTTTTGCAAAACTGTCCTTATATGTTTTTAAGTCAGAAGTGCCGCTTTCAATGACTCCATACAAGTATTTGATCTTCTATGAGATGCCTACGAATATTTAGTTTACTTACAGTAAGTTTCAGATCCTATTTGATTAATTTCGCCGAGTCAAAAGGGTCGGTTTTGTTACACCGCTATATACGCCTGTTATCAATTCTGTAAGTTTTTCGCTTGCGACCCCAAGTTCCCGGCTTTTCTTTAAAAATGTTATTACACTATCAATCATAGAAGGGGCTCATCTAAACATATTTTGAAATTCAACGTTTTTCCCTCCCCCCCAGCGTTAAAATGAGTTATCGTCTTTCAATTGTGCAATGCTTTACGCAGCTCAATAAATTGTTAAAGTTAATTTTTATTGTTTTTATTTTTTTAAATAACATATTTAAATGCTATTTTCTGTTTGTAAACTTTTTAAACACTATTTTAGAATTCTGCATCAATTTACCAAAGGACTACTATCGCACTACTATTTTTTTGAACAGTTGATTTCGCATTCAAATCCAAACTTTTGGTAATATTTTCTTACCTTCATTTGATAACAACTGTTTTACGAGTTGCATTTGATAGTTAAATGCTTTTCCTAAAAATTGCATCAAAAAATTGATATATCGCATATAAAAAATTTGATTTCTTGCTTTTTTAATGTTTCGAGTGGAGCACTACTATTATTTTGAACACAACTGTACATACGTATCTCCACTTAACCTTTTAACGAGCAACTAATCATTGATACTGGGTGACTTAAAATGAGATTCACTTCGTCTCCATAACAGTCACATCTAACCAAAACCTTGTATTTACTGATAAGGAGATGAGTGTCACCAGAAACAATCTGGGACTTGGGTATATTTTTGTTGGTCTGTCTACAACTGGCAATTAAAAAAAAAATACATTACCTAATTTGATTTACTCGGTTTAGTCGGTGGAACGCGGACTTTAAGTCGCAAATTATTTTATGTAAATATTTACATACATATGTATGTAGTTTTCAAAAATCTGTTTATTATGCTAAAACCATACCATTTGTAGAAATGTTTGTTTTTGTTTATGTTAAAATAGGTGTTCCGTTGGAGATTGCTGTTGATACGTTAAATATTTATTGATTTATTTCTTATTTATTTATTATTTAAATGCAACTTTGAGGAAAATATACATACAGTGGAAGTCACTTATAACAACCTCGCGACTGGTCGTAAAGTCGCTTATAACGACCATTATCGCTTCATTTTATTTCTTTATATTGGTTATACATATTTTAAGCTATGCTACCGTTGCATATAACGTCGCTGTATTATAATAACGACAAATTTTTGAGAAGAAAGAATCGTTTTCGTCGCTTATAACGACGAAATAAGAGAAAATTTACAAAAAATTACATACCCATTCACATGTATGTATGTATGTACTTGTACGTGTATCTGAATATTTCTTGTTCATTAGGCGTGTTTTTTTTCAAATCTATATAGGCTTAGCGGAAAATGAGAAAAAAAAACGCTGAACAGTGACTTGGCAGGACTATGCTAATTGACGTTTGACAGTTTCACATCGGCATTGTTTTCATTCAAAGTAAGGGTGGTTGTTATCAAGCGCTCATTAATAAGTTGGTGGATAGAATTTTTTTTCGTCAAATTCACTTCAATTAAATAGTAAAATAAGGAACAAGTTCACTTAATTCATTATAATTTTCTTTTCCATATCAGATAGATTCGTATTTCTTTCTTTTCTACCCATTTTAAAATGAACAGAAATAATTTAAATTTGAAATGACAGCAGAGTGCGGTTGATAGCTACCGGCCTTCATATTTCTCCCTCACTTTCATGTCACATTTGACATTTCGATAACAATTTTGATAACTATCGACGAAAAACAGTTTGGTAGCACATTTTTCTATCCAGGCTAAGCACCTAAGACTGGATAATTATCCAGGTTTCGTAAGCCTATATAGGCTTAGTTGTTAGTGTAATTAACATGGAAAAAAATTTCTAAGCCTATATAGTTTTGAAAAAAAACACGCCTATTGTTGAGATTTAACACAATTTGTTAGGCTTTCTTTTTGCGCTACCGAGGGTCGTTCTACATTGTGCAGCTGTGTATCAGTTGAATAATTATTATCGCCAGGATAGCTGATCTTAGTTTTAGTACCTTATGTATTTATTGCCAATAAAAAGGTTTGCATTTTACAAAGTGATTACAGTATGATATTCGTTTATTGTTTTTATTTTCTTACTAGTTTGCCCGGGGGCAGACGTTGTCCTGCCCTTTCCTGTATGTTGCGCGATGAGTTACATATATATATTGTGAATATTTGTCATTTTGGTCAATAAATATAGAATTCGCTAATAACTTGACTACAGCGCCACCTATAGGGTTCAGATTTTGTGGTTTTCTTTCTTAGCACCAAACCAACATATGTTTTGAATATGAGTCCATTTGGTCAATAAATATAGAATTTGTTAATAACTTGACTTCAGTGCCACCTATCGAATTTTTATTTCCGTTACAACCTTATTCGGATTATAATGAACATTTGAAAAAAAATATGAGCCAAATCGGTCTAGTCGTTCTCCAGTTATGCGGTTACCAACGATCAACATCGCCCGTGTACGCAAACAATCGCGTTACTCACATGAGAGATAATTGCCAACGCCACCTGTGGGAAGTTTTTGTGAAATTATAAACGGGGAAAACTACATTTTCGTAAATATCTGCACCCCAGCGCCACCTATCGGGCCGAAATTTTTGTGGTTTTCTCTCTTAGCACCGAACCAACGTAATGTTCTGAATATGAGCCCATTTGGTCAGTAAATATAGAATTTGTTAATAACTTGACTTCAGCGCCACCTATCGAACATTTCTTTCCGTTAGACCCTCATTCGGACTATAACGAACATTCAAAATTTGCCCGCGCACATTCTGGTATGATAGAAAGGAAGTACATAGTAGGAAGCAATCACTGCTGTTCTATTTTTCAACTTCAATTTCCATTTTTTTTTTCTATCTGTCTGTCTATTTGCCTATGTGTCTGTCTATCTGTCTATCTGTCTTTCTATCTATCTGTCTGTTTGTCTGTCTATTCGTCCGTCTGTCTGTCAGTCTATCTATCTATCTATCTATCCATTTGCCTGTCTTCTGTCTTTTTTCGCGGGCGGTTTTTTCGCCTATGCTGTTCCTCAGGTCCCAGATTATCTTCTTGCCAAATTACATTATACTCGGTTCAGCGGCTTAGGCGTGAAAAGGTTTTGCTTATAACTTGATTTCAGCGCAACCTAGCGGGCAGTTTTAATGTCTATGTCCACTATCTCTTTGCCAAATTACATTTCAATCGGTTCAGCGGTACACGTAAGACATAAGTAAACGCACAAAATATCAACTTATTTTTATATATATAGATCTGCCTGTCTGTCTGTCATTCTGTCTGTCTGTCTGTCTGTCTGGTTTGTCTCTTTGTCTGTCTATCTGTCTGTCTGTCTGTCTGTCTATCAATTCGCCACCAATTTCACTTTGAATCTTGAAATTCAATTCGTTCACATCAATGTACGTCAAATTAAATTGAATAAGAAAAAAATGTCAACTGAATAATTTATTTTCTTTCATCAAATTTAAAATCACAATGTTTTATTCACATTTTCTTCAAGGTGTTTTATTTACATTTTCTTCTATTACTTGACTGCAGCGCACCTATCGGGTCCAGATTTTGTAGTTTTTTCTCTTGGCTTCAAACCAACATACATATGACTCGGAAAAAAAATGATTTTTCTTCTTTTTAGTTCAGTAAAGCTTGTTTTAAACAATTTTTTTTTCTATATATTTATTTTCTAGTTTATAGTATCTAAATTTTGTTTACATATTTACGTAGGTACGTATACACCATATATTTTCTTGGGTGGGTTTATAATTAGAGTGTTTACTTATAATGTTTGAGATTCTACTCGTCAAACCCTTGCATTTGATACCCATGTTATGGGGCTTGTGAAGAAAAAAGTAGTCCGCCATCTTATGGCATCCACCATATTAAATTTAGAATCACGTCACTTAGCTAATCGTATTTTACTTGTCAAATCCTTTCATTTGATACGCATATTAAGAAGGTCGTGAAGATAATGACAATCCACCATCTTGGGGTGTCCACCATATTAGATTTACGAGATCATCAAATTTACTATATTGAGATGTCACAGGACATGCAAAATTTCAGCATAATCGGATATCTGGAAGTGGGTGTAAAATCGATTCCCACATTCCGCCCTCACAAAAGTGAAGTTAATGCTTGTAATAAAATTTAGTTATTGATTATTAATGTATTATTAAACATTATGTATGTATAGTAAATGTACATAATTTAAAAATAAAATGAATTCATTTTGTCTGTGAATGTTTTTAAGTTTTCTCTGAATACACTCATGGAGGGCAGTTGGATATAACGACCACATTTGCTGGGTCCCTTTCGTTATAAAAAAAATTAGTGTTCTTTATTCTTTGACGTCCTGAAATTGTAAGCGTTTTTGTTTTCATCACTCTCTGGCATTGTTTGTGTGTTGTTTTTTGTAATCTAGCTCCATGATTGTCTAATGTAGTTTTCGATTGGGCAAAAAAAGCCATTTTTGCTCGAGATCAATTCTCGATTCCAACTCCAGATTCACACCTATACTTACTTGCACTTACACCAAAATATTTTAAAATTAATTTAAACGCAAAACATCAGCATCAATATTATCAGAAACTCCGAACAAAATTTAGAAAATTTACAGATGTGTATTAAAAATTGTATATATTATATTATTTTTTTTAATTATTATTTATTTATTTTTTTTTTTTTATTTATTTGATTTTTTTTAATTTTACAAACAAAATGTCAAATGACACACTAAGACAATTACAGAAAACAGATCAATCTCGTTTGTTTTCCATCACCACCAAAAATTTGAAATCTGAGAGCAAAATCTGGACAGCCCAATCGAAAACGACATAAGTATCGTAGTGCCGAATAGATACTTTTTTGGCTCCGCTGTTGGAGTCGAGTATTTAATATTTTTGTTTTTTATAATCTACACACGCTAAAGGGGATATGAATACCCTTATAATGCGTACACACAGTGCGAGCACGTGAACAACAAGCACGAATGAAGGACAAATCGATAGCGCCGTAGGTAAATTTTATAGCTTCGTTTTGTATGTATGTAGGTTGAGTCGCCTGTTCCCGAACATCCCCAGTTCTCGAACACTTTTTACAAAAGTCGTTATATATAATGCCATCCGCAAATTTTAAATTGTTTAACTTTTCACCATCAATGTTGTATCCTACCAGAATCTAATTATTATCTTATATCTAATTATTATTAGATATACTCTGATTCCTATGTCACTAGTCACTACAGTACAGATAAGTAATCTGTCTCTAGTTAAAGCTGTGGAGAGAAGCTCCTTTATTTCCCAAATATGTATATATTGCTGCAGTAATGTGGTACATGTAATATATGCATGTAAGCATGTACTATCCATACTTTTTAGATTTTCGCTATGTATCTATTCATGTATAAGTATAACTATACCGATAAAGTACAGTTTTGCTTCTAGTGCTGTTGCAATAACAAGCTTATTTCTACCTGGTTACAAAAAAAAACTTTCTTTTCTTTTAGCATCATAACAATCCACACGGCATTATACATACGTCTTCACAAGTAAACTGAGACCTCAAAACCTTTGATTGTCAAAGTTCCAGTTTTACAATTTGTAACGTTTATCCGTTTCCATCCACATATAGAGATTGATTCAATTTGCACCATTTTTCGTGGTTACATTGAAATCGAACTTCATTTGCCGCTATCGACGTAGGTACCTACCTACCAATAAATTAAAACCCATTTTACTACTTTATTCAGTTAGAAATTGGATAAGTGTATACATATGCATGTAATTATTTTACATATCAATATTTTTTTTTGCATCTCGATACCAAAGATATAGGCGATAAGAAGGCGGCAGCTAATACATATGTTAATATGTATGCATGTATGTAAGTACGTTAAAAAAAAATGATTCGAATAGGTACCGCTAAACTCGAATCTTTTATAGTCGATTGCTTTTTCCTAGATACAGTTTAATTTTCTTAAGGTGGTTGTAAGTAATTAAGTTTCCATTTGAGAGGTATCAAATTAGTTCTAATGTCTACTTTGTAGCTATGTGCAAAAACAATCGAAAAACTCATAAACTCGTACATTTTAGTATAAGAATAACGAAATAAAAGGCAAATGAAAAGAGTAAAATACGCATCACTTTCTACTAACATAAAAATGATCTGAAATTAGTATTTCTGTCGTAAACATCACATAACCTTAACCCTTTTATTCGGTCTCATAAATAGAGGTCAGTACGGCGTTATGTTTCGTGGGTACCACGTTAAATGATTCCCAACCCAAAATTTAGCGCAAATGGAATCATTATTTAAAATGACTATCATTAAGGTAACGAGTTTGTCACGTCGCATAAAGAAATTAAGTACACTACTGTGTCCTATTAACTTGCTCATTTATCTGCAGTTTGTCCAGCAAAAGGCAAAAAATAGTAAAATTAGAAAGACGAGCATCTAGCAACTTGATGGTCAATAAATTGCCGTTACATCAAATAAAACTGCCAAACTGTCAGAAGCACAACAATAAACGAACAGACCACCTGTATCATAAAGCAAAATCCGTCAAAACCTCGAAACCAATACTTACCCTTTATGGGCATACAGAAAACCAAAAGCAAATTTACCCAGACAGGTGTTAACCAACATTTACATAACAAATCCGCGCACTTCACAACTCCATGACTTCCATGACTAACAGACTGTCATCAAATCAGCACTATCGCAGAGCCTCATCACTTTGTCTGTCATTTAGGAAAACGACTGTGACAGTTTTAGTATTTTTTTTCTCCTTCGCCAAACTGCCGCCCCACTCAATTGTCAATTATCTTAAGAATTTCTCTCTCTGCATTCGAACCGTAAAATCAGCTCCAGTGACCCATTTCGAGTCTCAAGACCACATTTAAGGCAACGCAGATTCCACTATTTCACTCGCATACGACAAGGTAAACCGGGCGCGAAACCGCAACAAGACATTCAACCGAAATAAGAAGTCAACATGACACACTAAGAAACCCACCACCCATTCACCATCGTCATCGTTTGCGTTCCCCTCAGCCAATCCACCAGTAACCGTCAAGTTGAACAAGTTCAAAACCATTTCATTGATAGTTGTTGTTGTTGCTACAAGTATAATTTGTTTGCGGAAAACTAACTCTCCAGCAATTTAACAGTTCCCGCCGTGCTGTTTGGTTTAAATTGTTTGACAGCGCATAGCACCTGGGGAACGTGGGATGTTATAGAAACATACATAACGTCTTTTTTTAAATCGCTAGAGAGATAAAGAATTCCTGTTAAACGGAAATGTCACCACCATAACTAGCAATTAACAAAAGTTAAAAAAGGAATTAAACAAAATTCAATTAGAACCAAAGCAAAAGGGGAAAAGTAATAAATTCCATGGAAAGTGGTATGTACATATTCCTTTTATCGACGCGTCGATTAAGGTACCAGCATGTGTTGCGAGTCTTCTTCTTGCATCTGCAAATGAATCCAATTTTACCTTTTGCGGAAGTTCAGGTATGCTATGCGTCAGTTGATTTGTTCTGATCTGCTTTTTTTATATTTATCTGTATGGAGTTGGGAATTGGCATCAGATCCGAGGAGAATCGAAAGGGTAATTACAAGCTGACAAAGGGTCATCAAAGGGAGAGATACCTGTGTTATGGACACGGGCTCAGAGCCTCTTGTTCTAATTCGATACATTTTTGGCTAATACCTTTTTGTGAATTGTGAACGACGCGACGACGCAAAGTTAACGGAGGAGTACACCACAGCCTGGCAAATACCACTAATTTGATTATCACACCTTTCACCCGTTGGATATGCTCCACTGTAATTTGTTACCATAATAGTAAGGTACTTGCAAGTAGTTCAACCGCTTTTTAGCACAACATAGGATCCATTGGGTTCTGTTTTTCTTTTTGCTTTTCACGGATTAGAAGGGAGATGAGTTTGAAATAGAAAAAAAAAGAAAGATAGAGTTCACTGACTACACCAATGATGGTAGTACATGATTATAGCCCTCTCGGTGGGACAGAAAAAATGTTATCCCATTTTTTTTTGGTTCACTTACTTTAATGAAATTGAATGTTAGCAATCGTGATGGTTCTGGCTTAGAATTTGATTAGGGTTTGTGGGATTTTCAGAAGTTATAGGGACAAGTAGAGCATGAATTTGTTGAACGTTCTAAATATATTGAGAGCATCCACTTGCCATTCTCTTACTATTAAAGTATGTATATAATTACGGGGATGCACTGATTAGTCTAAATTAGTCCCAAAACATTTCATTCATATGCAATGATGTATAATAAGGACCTAATACCGAGGTGTAGTGGTAAGTGCGTTGGACTACTACGCAATGCAGCTCGGGTTCAATCACAGCAAAGATTATTTTGTATATAAAATATAATGTAAGGACCCTTGTCTCTATAGGCGTCTCTGGCAACATCTTCACAAGATCAATGAACTCAAGAAAAACGCATTAAACAAGCTCTCGACATGGGCCAACAAATGTGGACGGGGGGTTAACCCTCAGAGAACGGAACTGGCTCTTTTCACTCCCTCATTTTTTATGCGGTACCAAACTGGTCTTCACCGACAAGCAAAGTACATAGGTCTCATCCTGGACAAAAAACATAGCTGGAAGCTCAATATCCAGGAAAGAGTAAAGAAAGCCATTAGGAAAGCTATTGGCAGAAAATGGGGACTTCGATCCCGCATAACCCATTGGCTCTATGAGTCGGTTATCAGACCGATTTTGATATATGGTGAAGTTGTCTGGTGCACCGCACTAGACAAAGCTATACATCGCGACAGGATGTGAAAAGGTCAAAGATTAGCATATCTATGTACTAGTGGAGCACTAAGATCAACAGCCGCCGCAGCATTAGACATCCTACTTTATCTCCCATCCCTTTGATATAACCCGCATGCAAATGGTAGCCAATGCTGCCAGAAGACTCAAAGCTATCTCACATTGGTCAAGTAACTACACTGGTCATTCCACAATACTACTAGATCACTTAACTCTCCCTGAAAACATAGACTATACTGTGCCGAGGCCCAGTTTTGATAAAAAACTTTAAGGTCACCATTCCCGATAGGTCCTTTTGGGTTGACTAAGGAGCTATAACATACAAGTCCATACACTTCTACACTGATGGCTCTTTAGCCAATGATGGTGTAGGAGGAGGTGTTTTCTCAAACAGATTAAATCTCAATCTCTCCTTCCGCCTTCAAGCAAAGATTATGGCGATTTCGGAAGCACTATCACGGATCAAGAGGAATGTAATATCCACTAACGATATTAGCATCTTCTCGGATAGCCCGGCGACCTTGAAATCTCTGGAATCAGTCTCCTTCTCATCCACTTCTAAGACCACCTTCAATTGCCGTTCATCTCTTATAGCGATGGCTAAGCAGTTTAATATTCACCTTTGCTAGGTGCCGGGCCACAGACACATTCCAGGGAACTGTAGAGCCCCTCGCTAATTACAAGCTAACACTCAAACTTGACTCAGTCAATAAAATCAATGCTAGATGGGAAGGTGGAACTACCTGCCTTGCAATGAGTAGTGGGGTAAATATCGCCAAGATCCTTGGTATCACAATGAGCCTCTGTGGGCCTAAGTCAGCGTTGCGTTGAATTTGACATTTCGAGAAACTCTCTACCGCGTATTCCCACGAAAGATTTGCATCTTCATGCGTACAAAGTGCCTACTCAACACACACAGCGAAGAGAGTTCGTTGAATAGATTATGGAATAACAAGGGGATGCTGACTTTTCCAACAAAATCATCTTCAGCAATGAGGCTCATTTTAATCTTGATAGCATTGTTAATCGTCAAAAGTTTCGAATTAGTGGTTCAGAAAATCTACGAGTGATTGTTGAGAAACAACTTGTCACTGTATCCTGTATGGGGTGTGGTTTTTTGGGCTGAAGCATTCACGGACAGTTCTTCTTTGAAAATGCAGCTGGTCAGGCAATAGCAGTTAATAGTGCTCGCCATCGCGATATGATAACCCAGTTTTTTGTACCGAAATTGTAAGATATAGAGGTGGGTGACATGTTGCTTCGACAAGACGCTGCTACATGCCATACAAGCAGAGTAACAATTCAATTACCTACTACATGAGTCATGGTCATGTAATTTCCCGTTCTGGTGATCAGAATTGGCCGCCCAGATTATGCGATTCCACGCCGTTGGATTTTTTTTCTTTTATTTTTCAAGATTTGTTGAAATCTAAGGTTTATGCCAACAAGCCCACGACCACCCACGAACCAAATATAGAGTTAGAACTATAGGTTATTTAATATTTAAGACATGAAGTACCGCCATGTTTTACGTCTTGGTCCTAGTTTTGTACTCTTTATTGGATCCGATTTTGTCCGGGAAAGTTCGAGATTTTCATGCTCGTTAACAAGATTCTTCAAGATATTTCTGGCAACCCTATGTATGTATGTACCTAAGGACCCTTATATAAAATTGCGCACATAATCTCTTAGAAGGGCGGTGCGATGGGATGAAATTCGATCTTAAAGTTTCTGCAAACATCTACATATATGTAAGTATATATGTACTTGTACATGTGTATGAATAGTATATGAACATATGTATATGCATATAGATGTACATATGTACGTATATATGTAAGTTGTACATACATATGTATGTATGTATACTAAGGATAGTTCTTTAAAATTACCAACATGTAATGTATTGGAGCCTAAGACGTTGTTGCGTGATAGCAGAAGCCTTCAATTGACTGTTCCGATGCCAGCGAATGTAAGCGAATATCACTCGCGCAAATTCGCAAAGTTCGCTAAAATAAGTACGCATTTCCTATGTTATGGACTTGTGGTTCGAGTGCACAAAATTTACTCGCGCGAACTTAGCGAATCTAAGCAAGTAAAATCAAAATGTTCGATAGTAGTAAAAATATAAATAAATATTTGGCTTCAGCAGTCCTAGGTAGAACCAAGCCTAGCTTCCCACATTTGTGTGTGCGCGTTATATTTTTTGCACGAATGAAAGGGACCTACAGTGGAACCTATGTTTCCACTACATACGACTATTTGGATAAATAATTTCGCTTACTTCGCTTGAGTAAACTCGCTTGCACCGGAACCACTCTGTTCGCGCGAATGTGCGCGAGATTATTCGCTTGCACCGGAACCGCAGCATTAGGCGTTGCCTCGTGACTACAAACTAATAGCGATCCGCTTGCACAATAACACTTAAAAATTATGTTGCCCCATAAATCTTGGTAACTGGCTTTAAAACTAAAAAAGACAATTAAATGCTTTCCCCTCCCCCTCACCGCTTATAAACAATCGGACCGAAATAATTCCCAACATCATGATTGTGTCCAGTCTCAATTACTGATAAATTGGGTTAGTGTGTTCCGATGTCCCGCTGCAATTGCATTTTCTACCTATTTTCTTATGGTCATTCATGCAGTTCGTATTAATCATTTTATTTTTTGCAAAAATATACTCACTATCATTAAAAAAAAAAAACAAAATATATTAGTTTATAAGTTTTTTTTTATAGACTAAGCAAGAGGAAACCTTAATCGAACAGCGCACCACCTTCTAACACCCCGTGCACATTGTTGTCGGTCGTCGCATCGATGCACATCAGTTGCATTGAAACGGTTGTTAGTTGTCTCTATCTCTTTCTTCGCATATCGTATATGTGTCAATTAGTGAAAAAAATGCAAATCACCATCAACAGTTTTAATGCCATAATTATTTAATTTTTATACCTACGTACTTTTTTATTAATGAATTCCTTGCATTGGTCGGTCAGCACAGCAATGATGGATTCGGTTGAAGAAATTGAACAATTAGAAAGAGAGAGAGAGAGAGAGAGAAAACGAAGCTTCCTCGCATCGGTGCTTAATTGCATCGCATCGCAACAATTCAATCGATGACATGAGCGTTAAGTTGGCTACAAATAAGGAATACAAGAATGTAAAGCCATGTTCCATTTTTACCATGATCTGAGTCAACAACAACGAAAGAATTTTCTTCTTTTTTATTATTGTGTGTTTGAGGAAAACCGATATGCGATACTGGACACTGGCACCCAAGTGGAAATGATGCAACAAGAAAATCGCGAATTAAGTTGCATAACGGAGAGGAAGCGGTCAGTTATAATATCTCCAGCTACGTAAAGTGTAACATCTTGAGAACAGCGGAATTAGACCGGGTAGCTCGTAAGAAGTAGTAAAAGAAAAAGAGAATACGAATTTGCGCTTTCCAGCACCTGCTTGGCGGCAAGTTATTGTCTTTTACACTACTGTTGCAGTGATGCATGCGATTCTCGGACAGCAGGGGGATGTCATTGGATTGGATGAGTTTCTTGTTGGATGTCGCTTCCTCTTGTTATTTTCAATGCCCGGCCACGGCCAGTGTAGGGATGACATGGGAATTGTATCATTCTCTTGGCGGCACGTGGTGTGTGGTATTCACAAGTTCTGTAATAATTGATGTTTGGCTAACAGTTATTGGCATCGTAATGGTCATCAATCAGTAATGTTGAAAACTCTATTGTTCAGCAATATAACAGGAGACTTAATGACCGTACAATTAATGTCGAATTCAATTAAAATCCGGAGGAAAAAAAACACAGGCGAGTGCTCCTTGCGGTGCTTGGAAGAAATTCTATTAACTGCAATTATTGTGATGGGTTTTCTCTGTTTGGCTAAGTAAAATGAGCAATTAGAGTAATTAACGCTTCGAAAGCCGAAATAGGGGTAATCGGTTTGTGTTTTATAGAGGCAAATGCTGGCTCTGGACAATGGGATGCATTAAATTGCCCTATTAGATTTGCAATGACTTAACGATCTCATGACCCAAAAACCGCACTTTAAAGTATTAACTTCACGTGGTTTGTTTTTTAAATGAAATAGTTGGTAAGAATTCAAATCCAACAATCCTTGTTTTTATGTTCTCTGTTTATTGAGAAATAACTAAACAACGTACAGCGAAACGGGACTTGGAAAAAACGGGTCAAGGTCGGGTTCTGCACCTGGCTTGCGTTCGACAAAATTGTTTTTGCTGGGATTCCAGGAGAAGTATTCACTTCGAGCTACTTCGAAGAATCGGAACAATCACGGTGGCCAGTAGTACTGTAAGTCAGTCACTAGACTCGATGCTGCTATTCTAGAAAACTGTCTGGTTTTTGGCAAACGGAAAGGCGCGTCATATTCCATGACGTTAATGCTATTCCAAGATCCAAGGCCATACGATACGTCGCGTCGCCCAAAAAGAGGTGCGAAAAATGAAGAAGTTCGAATAATAAACTCTGCAGCACCAACATTACTATCCAGACATTACACCTTCTGATTTGCACCGGTTTGGGTCTTTGTAGAAAAGTTGGAATGGTTACAATATTAATTTTTTTTACGAGTAGCTGTGTGTGGCAGGGAATTATGAGGAAGCCAACGGAAACTAGTTCAGGCCTTTTCTCAAGGAAAACCAAGTTCTTTTAACATAAATGAAAACATAAATTAATTTAACTAAATATTATAAAATCGAACGTTTATTTCTGGAAAATATTTGGCAGCACATACGATTACATTAATTGTACTCTCCAAAGCAGAGGTGGTCAAACTTTCAGGCTATGTGTTCGACTTTTACTGAAATTGGTTACGGGTGTTAGCTACCCATTATTTTGAATGGGAAGAAAATATATATAAATATTTGCCCACCATAAGAAGGTCACTAGCCAGAATGGATACGCCAAACTACATGCGAAAGATTGTATCTGGCTACTTCACTTCACCAATTGAGATATGAAACCGAAGAAGGAGAAAAGTACTTCACCAATTGAGATATGAAACCGAAGAAGGAGAAAAGTACTATAAAATCTGAGCGGGAGTCTAACAAGTTTCAGTACTGGGGCCCCTACTTTGGACTATTATTTACGACGGAGTTCTGTAATTAACACTGCCACCAGGACTAAAAACAATCGGATTCGCCGACGATATCGCCGTTGTTACTGTTGCAAAGAACATTTGCGAGATACAGTCAACTATGGACGAAGCAATCAACCTCATGAAAATCCTGGCTAATATCCGCCGGCCTGGAATTCGCAGATCACAAAACGAAAGTTGTACTAGTAAATCAGCCGGATGTAGAATACGTGAACATACGAGTAGGAAGTCAAACTATCAAATCGAAACACGCACACCATTCACGCACGTAGCTTTGAAAATGAATTTCCCGCAGCAGCAAAAAAAAAATTCTTGCTATAATTTCTCTGGAATTGTATGGAAGATACATTTTGGCAGGAAATTTTCAAATGTCTTGCGCGGGCCATTTAAAATTCGTCCGCGGGCCTGGTGTTGAACAGGTTAGTTCTAAATCAAAGAGTTCACTCCCATTGTAAGTCGATTAGAACTTGTAATTTTTTTGAAATTGCAATTCCAAATAATCTTAGGCAGCCAGTGATTTGATAAAGTGAATGACTTGCACTACAAAAAATAAGAAAGCCAATTAACAATACTTTCCTTTCTCTTTCCCCTACTTGAAAGAAATAAGAAGAACTAACATCATTTCCATACCATTCAATTGTCAACAATGCTGGTTGCCTAGGTGTTCTAATATGAGCTTCCAATTATTTCGTTAAGACTCAATTCAATTTCCAAACTCATTTGAATATTTATCTTCCGCTCCTTGTACTCTAATTCCAAATCAGGTCAAAACTAATGTCTCAATAGAATGCAATCTCCATGACCATGTGCAGGTCTAAGTAACTCGTACCTACTCGTACTCATACTGGTGGACATTTTCCAGTGAAAAGCATGGCCAGCTTTAAATTCCATGGACAGCGGGCACAATTAATTGTTTTGTGCCCACAAGCAGCATTTCTTTTCGTTATGCGGTTATGCCTCAACTGGTCTGCGGTGAAAAAAAAAATGCAGTTCCAACTTCCAACCAATAACCAATTCAATAGATTAATCCAGATCAGTTCTAGCAGAGTACTAATTTCCGGAAGAGAATGGCCAACAAGTTGGTACTTTTCGGGCGCATTAAGTTGTCTCCCACTTTAACTTCTTAGGTTGCCCGCGCTCATTTTGTGCATGTGCCTGGGTATGTAGAATACTTTCACCAAGTTCCTAGAACTTTTCTTTTTGCTCGTATTTTTTGGTTAAGTATGTATGTATCCACCCAGCATAATGGGATTCTAATTTTTTGCTCCTCTTGCATTCGTTTATTCAGCCGTATTGAAAAACTGAAAATTGATATATAAAAGAAAATTATCTAACGTGATGTAATGTTCTTGTACCCGTGTATCTTATGCATAAATTCTTCCATTGCAGGCAATCATCGGATGCAGCAGAGCTCAAGATTACGACGGTGAGTAGAACACGTAGTTTTTGTAACATCTGGGGAGAGATGCTAGCGTAACACAGAAACTAATTAACGGTAGCATGCCGGTTATGCATTCTGCAGCGTTTACACTTTGTTTCTCTATTTGAATTTAATTATCACACGCATCTGATATCTTACAGTTGGTGACATACAATGCTCATTCTCAACGGCTCCGGGGTCAAGTGTTGATGATTCGATAACGGCACGATTAAAGCGTCCCGCTGCATTTAAGGGGGCGCCACTGTTCGCCGATGATCGAAGTGTGAACCCGGAGACAGATCGCAACTGTGCGATCAAGCAAGATCTTAATGATCCGACAGAGTTGGCTTATAATTTGAAAATTACGGACTTCAGCCGGTGTGGTGTACTAAAGAGGAATGTGAGTTGGCAGCGTGTACATTATGTATGATTGAATGAATTATATTAATTTCATTTCTAGGGTTTTGTCCATGTGCGAATATGGTTTCCACAGTTCCCTGGTGTTGTGATGCAATCCGATCAAGAGCTGATAATAATGTGCAAGCCACCGGAGCCTACTATAATCGAGAACAAAGCGGCTGGATTTGCGGGAAGTTTGTAAGTTTTGGACATTTTCTATTTATAAATCGGTTGACTATAATTATGTCTGTTTTAGTCCACATGGAGCGCGAGTATCTGGCGTAGTTGAAGAAACTCCTGGTCGACTAGAATACGAAGTTGCTCTTTATAAAGAAGCTCCACCAATTGCTCGCATTAGCGGCGCCAACACTCCAGTCAGTACGACAAAAGATCCACCAACATCCAGTGAGCTACCCGTCGATCAAGCTGTTCCAATCGGTACAAAACTCCAGCTCCGTGCAAGGATCAGTGCCCAATCAGTGTGGAAATTTGTGAAACTAATGGAAGTCACTGTTTCACCAGATCCTGATGATCCACATGCCATGGGAGCAGTTTCCCTGGTTCGCGATGGCTGTCGAAATCGAGATTTCGTAACAATCATACCACATCAACCGGCACGCTATCGAGATCGTCACAATGAAGTTTTCCTAGATTTTGAGGCATTCCTATTAAGTTCAATGAAAGAACGAGCTACCCTTTGGATTCACTCACAAATCAAAGCCTGCATGGATCCAAGTGATTGTCAGCCAGATTTTTGTATGGATGTCTATGAGCCATCTGGTCATGGAAGAAGAAAACGAAGAACACTAGAGCTGCAGTCAAATAAAACCGAATTCACACGATTCAAGGAGAATATTGAATACACAGTGATAATGCCGGGAGAAATTGAAATGACACCGGAACAGGAAACGTGTAGGAATGTTTTGGTAGTTGCTGGTTTCTTGGGATTGTTGCTGTCCATTGCGATAACTTTTGTAAGTTTTATAGAGCTTTTTAGGTTACAGATACTTATTATTATTCAATTTTAGATTTGCACTTTGGCAGCACGCCTACAGATGGAGCAGAAGATCAAAATGAATCAAATGGGCCCGGGCTATACATCGGGCTATGCTGCACGAACAATGGTCCAGTAGGTGGAGAACTTTGAAAACAGCAACGAATTTAGTAATTTAAGTTAGAAACCAGTAATTTTTTTTAAATTTAAATTTTGTGCAAATTTATTTATTTACATATGTATGTAGGTATGAATAAGGAAAGAGGAACTCGAGAGGTATTCGAGTGAGCATTTATCAGCAATTTTAGAGTTAATCGTTTTTTTTAAGCTAGCAAATCTATTTATTTATGTATTTGTATTTTGTAAGATTATTTAAAAATATAGCTAAGGACTAAAAATTGAATAAATGTGACTGATAGTGATGATAATGGAAACTGTCTTTTCTAATGAGATCTAAAAATACCAGCGACAATACTACGTTCACATTACATAGAAATATGAGTTGTGAACCAATGTATACCAATCAATTTCTGTCCACGAATCTAAGATTAAGACTGCACTGAATACACTGCGGTGGAAAAATACAGTGAAATCTCCCTTAAGTGGACACCCACGGGACCGGAGTTTTTCATCCGGTAATGAGGGCTGTCCGTTTATAAGAACAAATTAGAAATTTGCTCCCAAAAAGGTGTCCTTTAGTGCGAGTTGTCCGCTAAACAGGGTGTCCGCTAATGAGATATTTCATTGTACATACATAGATAGAAGCAAATGGTATTTTTTTTTTCTTGTTAATAAAATATAACAAAATAAACATTGCCTAAGCATCTGAACACGACCGAATACTTAATTTGTCTGCTAAGTTGAGAGTTCTGCCAAATTATTTCCGGCTTTTTATATTCGCCTATCATTCCTTTCCTTTTTTTACGATGGCGTTAGTTGAGTTAGTTAAGTTTAATTGAGGTGTGGCTTAGCGATGGTCGAGGAATAAGGGAATGCACCATATTATGAAGAAGAACTTTCTTAAATCAAAGAAGCGGTTCAAATCTGGAATAATTTTCTCAAATCCATGTAGAATCTTTATATATAAAAATGAGCTGTTCGTTTGATACCTTAAAAGTTAAAACTCATTGTTGAGAAGGTGGGAGCACTAGTCTAATGTTAAACAAGTGGCAGCCTTGCATACATATATAGCTTTCTCTCTTTCCTTAGAGGAAAGAGTTTCAAAGAAAAGATATTCGATATGTCAAATTAGGAATCAGAAATAAAACGTGTTCTCAACTGAAAGGTTAAGTAATCGAGTTTCATTGTCTTAAATCTTCTTCATCTTCTTTTTTTCAAGCTTTTAAACACTCATCAACTTACCATCCGATTGAGCTGAAACTTACGCTATATACTTTTTCTGATGTTTGAAGTGTTCGACATCCAAAAATTTCAAGTTTTCCGGTAGATGACGCTGGAACTCACCGTACGATTAAGCTGAAACTTACACAATAGGCGTGTTTTTTTCAAACCTATATAGGCTAAACATGTTTCCGCAACATGTTTTCAATGTGAAATACAACAAAACCTTAGCCTGGATAATTATCCAGTCTTATTTTTGCATGAAAAGCTTTTTCGAAATCTATATAGGTTTGAAAAAAAGCGCGCCTTATATATTTGTAATGAAGTGAGAAATGTTCGTACATCAAAAGCTCTCAAGTTTTGCGATAGATGGCGCTGGAACACCAAAATGTCAAAACTATCCGATTGAGCTGAAACTTACAGAATATAGTTGTTATGAAGTGAGAAATGTTTGTATATCAAAGGTTTCCAAGTTTTCCGATAGATGGCAATGAAAACCAAAAACCCCAAAATTATTACTATAGCAATACACGGTGACAGCTAACAGCTAACAACTAACTTTTGATTAACGTGCGCTTTTCGTTTCATAACAAATATATTGCCTAAGTTCCAGCTCAATCCGATGGTAAGTTTTTGAGTTTTTAGGATATTATTGTTTGGACAGTTTTCTTAAGTCCATATAGAGTTGTCGGCATTTAATTCTCCACCAGAGTCATTACCATGCACAAAAAGTCACTCGAAAAAATGTCATTACATTTATGACATAAATACTGGTTTCAATGGATGTAGCGAAGCGCACCGGGTAAGTAACCACTAGTAAAGCAAATTAAAATCAATTGAAATTGCAACTTATTTAATTTTATTTCATCATATTGTGGTATTTAACTAAACAGAATAAATTAAATAATAATTATTAATTTTCTTTTTCCAACGCCCATCTGCTTTGGTTTTTGCACAAACTTACCTTTCGCGGTATCAGAATTTATTTCCATAAATAAAACGAGAAGCTCCAATTGCTTTTTCTTTGTAACCTGCTCGCCTTGGGGCCCTAGGCCCTACTCTGTATTTCGTTTCGAAAGTGAAATCTTCCGAAAACGAATATTTTGTACTCTCTACTTCGAAAGCAGAATGAAATCTACTACTTTCGGATTTACAATTGGTAACTCGTTTCCTAATGTCAAAAGCATTGAAAAACGGAAAATTTCTTTCTACAACTAATTCGCTAGCGGAAGGACTTAAAAGTACCTTAAAATGAAAGTTTTTGTTAAGAAAATCTTTGTGATAATAATAATTTAAACAAAATAATTTTTTTTACAGCGAATCTTCAATCAAAAGTTTGCATGCAAAACAAAAACAATGAGATTTTCCGTTTTATTTCGCTCATTTTGAGGTTGATATATTTTGGAAACCTTTAGCTATTCTTCTTCGTCTACAGACTTCTGCAATAGAACTTGATGCCGTTTGTTGTGTCATACCAATGTAATAATCATGTCCTATTTGGTGCTGATAGCCTCCTTGTACTAAAAACTTTAGAGTAACAGCTACTTTTAAAATTAGAGGAACTCCAGTGGATCTCAAAGGAGAAGAAAATTCATCTCGCATGCAATTCAAATTAAAATTCACAGTTACTCCTTTTTCGACGTTCACTTGTATTTTTTCTCGGTTTATTTGGCAGATCTCAAAAGAAATATATCGAGACTCGACAAAAAAAAAATCCTTACGTGGAAATAGCATCTACTTAGTACCTAGTATTTTATACATTCCGAAAGTGTTACAGAGTAGCAATTCAAAAGCGAAACGAAAAGAAATTTCGAATAGGATTGACTTTCAGAACGAAATAGAGAGTAGATCTCCCTGCATTTGAATTAATAATTACGATTTCTTAACATATAATTTTTAATAAAATACATAACTATTAATTTCATACGCACAAAACTCTTTCACTATGATTTACGAACATTTCTCACTTCATTACAAATATTTATATTCTGAAAGTTTCAGCTAATCGTAGGGTGAGTTTTTAAATGTATGAGTTCCAGCGCCATCTACCGGAAAACTTGAAATTTTGATGAACACTTCACACATCAGAAAAAGTATGCTGTGTAAGTTTCAGCTCAAACGGATGGTTATTTTATGAGTTTTAAGGTATCAAACGAACAGCTCATTTTTATATTACATATATGTATGTATGTATGTATGTACATATAAATAAGAAAAAAGATAAAATGGCCTATTTCAGCGTATGCGTATCGTTACAGGTCCTTCGATCATACGCCTGTTTTGAAAACTCAAGGAACACGTTTGTACTACTCGTACAAACTAAGCAAACAATTTTGATAGTTATGTAAATTAGAGGAAACTCGATGGGAAAAATTAATAAAACAGTGCGAAAACAGATTTACAGTTTTTCCGCTTCTTTTGTATATTCCGCTATGTGCAATACTAAAAAAAAAACAATGAAAACAATTAATGCATTTTTTTCGCTAAAAATTTCTTTTATTTTTTCTTTTTTTTTGATTCTTTTTCAAAATTTAATTTCTTTATATATTTTGAAATATTTACTTTCGTTTCCTCTTATATTTTCTACATTTTAACATGTAATTATCAATTATCATAATATCATCTTAAAAACCCTAGAAGCTACTTTTAAATAATAATTAATTGCATAGTTATACTTTTATTTGTTATACAAACATAAAAATAAAAACAAAACAAAAAAAATCACAAACATATAGCAAATTATTTCCTTTTAATAACAATTAATATGCAATTTTACATTCCCTACATTCTTTGGCTGATAAAAGGTTTACATTTTGAAATCAAACTCATCTTTCATTCTATTTATGAAATTTTTTTTAGACTTGGAAATCTATTAGATCCTTTGAGTATTCTACATAATATTAAGGTGTTTATTAATTTATTATTTTAGGTAAAAAAAATCCTCTTAGAAGTAAAAAAAAAAACAAAGATGTTATTAGATTTGTTATTTTGTAAATATTTAACATATTATTTTTTATTTTTTTATTTTTTTTTTTAATAAAAAATACAAAATAGTTTTATTTGGTTTTGTTTTCGTCTTTGCTATGGTTTAATAATAATTGTAGTTAAATAAAGAATATAAAATATTTATACGATCTTAATAAAAGTTTAATTTAATAAATATAGATTTTTTTTATGATTGTAGTGTAGTATTTTATGATTTGGGTATAGCAGCGCGTATACAAAGAGATTGTGCAAGAACGAATTTGAATGATTGAATTATATTGTGATTTAATTTTTTGTAATGCGTGTGTATACATACATATACGTTTTTGGTTTCATTCTTAATTTTAAGGCAAAAGTAGCAAATGGAAATAGCTTCAGAGATGAATAAATAAGCATAACTGAGCATAAATAAAAACCGAGTTTAGCTAAAAAATAAGAAATACATGAAGGAATTTTAAAAATTCGTTACCTGCTGAAGGCAGTGGATTACATTTTGTTGTGACATATTAGGTGGATTTTTTTACTTAAATTAACTCGGGAAAGTTTTATAGTTTATATTTTTGTTCTGAATGTATATATTTTTTTTAAAATCAAACGTAAGGAGTAAAGGCTCTGAAAAAACAGAGAATGCTCTGATGCCCCTATTACGCAAGACAACTTGGTTGAGTTGAGTTGTTTTTTGATTGTAATTCGAGTTCGTTGAAGGCGCATTAATTGTACAGGATTCAAAAATAAAAAAATAAAAAATGCTAGCCACTAAAAAGTAGTTCAAGTGCTGGTATAGCATGCGATGATTAGTCTAAAAATGATCGGTTCTCTGCTGTTAAAATAAAATGGAAGATTATGGGTTTGCTATAATGAAAACCTTCAAGTTTTTGACACAGAAAAATGTAGAGCTCTGCTGAATTTTCACACAAAGGGGTGCCAGAAAAAATTAAGCTCAGAACTTAAATCAAGCTGAGAATTCTACTAATTCCACTGAAAGAAAAGAACGCAGTTGAAAGGCTCTAACCTCTTAAATTAGATAAATAAGTAAACCCCCTTAATAGGGGGAACCATCTATTGACGACAATATGCTGCGGTATAAAATATAAACAAAAACTTGAATCAAACGCAAATGTCTTGTGTGCTGTGAATGCGGTGAAAAGAAAGCTCATCACGAATCTCCCCACATTCTCTGTCTTTGGATGCAGTATTGCAGTTTTGTCAAGATATAAAGGGGCTCTCCAGACAATGTGAAATCTATGTACAACCTGCATAAAGGATAAAATTAACATACTTTATAGAATAGGAAATCAGGTATGTATTTAAGCTTTTTTTATATTGATAGGATGTTTCAGGAGTTTAATGGACGACACTTTTGATAAGAAATGGCCCGACAGGTAACAAACGTGTCAAATAAGGCAACATTAAAATGGGGTTTTAAAAAGGCTGTCGCAATACAGCCCTGCTTCCTTTCTGTGTGACATGAGGCCAAAAACGAGGAATGAAAATGTTGTTCTTAATTTCTTTGAGATTTTAAAATAGAAATATGGAGAGATTTTTTGCAGCAAACGACAATCGAGTTTTGAAACCACAAATAAAAAGACGTGAGTACCAGGTACACGTGAAATTTGATGTGTAAACATACGTTTGTGTGTATGTAAAATTTGTATGATGACGGACAAGCAGAGAATGCACTTATACTTAGAGAATCATATACAGAGAACGCACTAATACTGAGTTTGGTTACGAGTGACGGAGGTCGGGGAAAAATTTACACTTTTGCTTCTACCAGATTTCGTTGCTAAGTTGAAACTCTAAGTCGGGCGCCCTAACATAACTAAGGTAGACTCAAGTTTCTTAGAAGAATAACAGGTACACCGACTTTTATGTAGTTTGAGTTTTTGCGATGGAAGCCCTGGAAAAGATAGAGAATTTAAAATTAAAAATTCGACCGAATAGCTGGTTGTTACTTCTTGGTCCATAACGGTTAATTGAAATATATTCTGTATTTTGACCATAAACACGTGTCAATATCTCGCTATTAATTGCTGAAGCTTGATCATTCCGAGGCGTCAAAATAGTTCGCTCACAAAGCCAAGAATTCTCACGGTTTGTTAGTTGCGATATATGTATATATCACCGTAAACGGATGAGATAAGTCCTTCAGTAGAAGACACTTCTTGGCACAAATAATGTGATCAATTTACTTTTCCATTTTTTTCCGGAAACGCTACTCCACCAATTGTAAGTAACAAATCAGAGAAATGTTGTGCGTTTGGATTGGCGGTCAAGTACATTTGTGTAACACTGGACCAGATAATTGACTTTTTCGGACAGGCGCGGCGGTTGGTTCGTCAGCTCTTGTGCAGTTGTGCTTCGTGGCCCTACTGATAACGTTTGCCTAAAGGCGTGGCGACTGTAATGCCGCCCATCCGTCTATCGTTTTGTTTTATATCCTGTTCGGCTCTGTTAACGGCTTCCACTGCCTTACGGTGTGCCATAGTGCATTCGTCCCAAACAATTACTTACACTATTTCGGGAAATGTTGCAAGCTGGACTTTCAGTGTTCTAATTGTATGAGCATTTTAAACATTGCATTAGAAGTATTACCACCGCCACCGGGCAGAAACGCAGCTACTATCCCTGACGATGCCACAGTCAAGCGCAATATTACCTTGGCTTCGTACTAATGAACAACAAATACTTCTCAGATGATTTCCATTTCCATATAGCAAATACATTTCCATACATATATGAACCAAAATTAACTCTTAAAACAACCGGAGTTAATTTTGGGTAGAATATTTGTTTTCGATAGCTTTTGTTTTGTTAATAATATTTATTAACTGAAAATGCAATTCACTTCTCTAGAAAATTATCTTTCTGTTGAAATCTCATTTGTTAAGATTGGTTGAGCGTGAGAGGCGCAAATGGTGATAATGATTGTAGCACATTGAAGTGCACACACACTTTTGCAACGATACCCACTGCTGCCCGACTGCTGGCAGTGGTCTCCACTGAAGGGAAATTGTGGGCGATGTTTTGAATAATTGTTTTTAACATTGCTCAGCTTCAGGACGACGTTGGAGGATGCTTTCTATCTCAAATGAATCGGGGACAAATTTACTACATGATTTCACCTATGTTTTTGTTTTTCAATCCGATAAGCCATTATTGAGTTAGGGCTGTATAATCATAATTTTTCTTACAACTTTTCAGTTTTTTCACTATTTTCATTTCGTAGTTGACTGTAGCTCTCATATTTTCTTTGCAACAGTGTAACAACGGCGATATAGTCGGCGAAACCGATTATTTTTACTCCTGGAATTCTACCGTACATGATAGTTCAATGTAGGGGGCCCAGTACTGATCCTTGTGGGACTTCCGCGGAGACTTTAAAGAACTTTTCTCCTTCTTCGGTTTCATCTCTCATTCTTCTATTGGTGAAGTAGCTAGATACAACCTTTCGCATGCAGTTTGGCGCATCCACTTTGGCTAGTGACCTTCTTGTGGTGTGTATATATTTATATGCACATATTTTCTACCAAGTAAGGTAGCACGCATGCGTAACCAATTTCAGCGAAAAGTCATGAAATTTGGCCACCCCTGCTTTAGGCAATGATTTCTTTGTATTCTGCATAAAAATGTAATATACGCATCTATTGGATTGAATGTGATTTCTCTTAACAATACTCGAGTTCTGGTATGTTGCCACAATTTAAACAAAAAAGTTGATTTATAAATTAACAGCATTTGCTTTCTTCTACCAAAAGGTTATATAAATTTACTCGCGTATTGAGGTTTTTTTTATAATTTATCAATCATGCAGTTATGTACTATATACATATTAGCTAAAAGATACTAAAACAAAAATTGTATTTAATATCTTTACACTCCATAATTTTCTTTTAACTATTTTAATTTAATTCTTTTTTTTTTGGGTTATTTACTTTTATCAAAATTTGTTGTAGAAAGAGAAAAAGTGAGAAAGATTTAGGAAAGAATTAAATTAAAAATTTGCTACAATATATTTTTATATTTTTTACTTTTAATTAATTCATTTTGCCTATGTTATAGTGATAAGTAAAATTCAGTAATTCAGTTATTTTATTATTTTGGTTTCTTTTTTCTTTATAGCAAACTTTATGGTCCCAGTTTTTGGGTTGGACTTTTATGTATACATATGTATGTGTGTTTATTTTATCTATGCTTTGAGATTGTATGAATGATAAGAGACTTAAAGGGGAAGTAGAGTGTTGATAAAATCTACTATTTTCGGTAGGAATGGTAATTGCAATTTTTTTTTTAATTAAAAACAAAAATGTAAACAATATAACAAAGGAGCACATAAAATATAAATACGTAAAAAATAAATAGGGAGTATGCGCTCCTAAATTTATTTAGTATTTTATTTTTTTGTTTAACTTAGAAACTAAAACTATTTAAGTCACATGTTACGAGAGGGGGTGGGATATCCCATAAAATTGACTTTACACATTTCCATTTTATTTTTTAATTTGTATGCCTAATATATTATTATGTACGTAACAATAATTTTATTTTTAAATATTTCTTATTCAAATTTTGTTCAAATTGTGATTGCTTTTTTTGTATTGAATATCGCTAGTTGACTTTTTTTTATTATAAATAGTTCGTTAGTATTTTTCTAAAGCCAAATAACACATAAGAATAGCTATAAGTCGGTATATCATATTTGAAGATATTAGTTAATTTCTATATTCGTATTTATTTTACTCAGAGCTTGACATGTTCACAAAGGCATTAGGAAATAGCAGGAGCATGGACACACTTTTTTTTTGTAAAGCTATTTAACCAATTGAGATCAGAAAGTATACAATTATCGTAGGCGAATCGAGAAAATTGTTATATGAATCATTTGCTTTTTAATATTACAAAAGGGTGACCGAAAAATTAGGAATATTCATAAAAATCTTTATTTGGCTGTAAATAATTTATTTATTGCATTCGACAACACCAACTTTAACTGATAATAGCACTAGATGCCAATCCCTGCGTCATTTGGTGGATAAAGAGTATGCTCGAGTACAGAACCATCGAAGCCAACCTAGGGGACATAACGGTCAACCGTTAAGCCATCAAATGATGCCCACAAGGAGGAGTTAGCTCCCTGGAGACTCAACCAAAGAAGGCCCTGTCTACACACAAATAGTTAGACCCAGATAAACTCTACGGAGCGGTGCGTGGTATGGTGGAATAAAACTAACCAGAAAACTGCCATTAACAGTCTAGACATCCCGAGATTAAGATCAAGATCCCGAGATTAAGCGTAACAGCAGCAATGAGAACCACATGAACATTGACAGAAGAGAGCGCTAAGAAAGTAAGAAATTTCCCCATGCTGCCGAATTTAGCCCAAACATTTCTTTGCGCTGGTTTGGACAGCATTAAGCCAAGTGTCAAATCTGTCAAATGTCACACATTTTCCATTTTTTGTTGTTCAATCCGTTCCCGTACTTTTTCACATGTTTTCCTCTCTCTGACAGGAGTTTACCCCCACTCCTTGAAATTTGAGAATCTATAAATTTTAGTGCAGAAATTACGGCAACAGACCTAGTGATTGACATTTCACAAATTGTCAGATGGCTGTTTGACAGATGTCCCTCGCTCACTCCCAGAAAAAGTTTCATCACGAAATCAGAAGCAAATTACAAGAGGGGACATACATATTTTGACACTCTCATTTGGCTCTCTCTTCTCTTGATTTTTGGCAGTTTTACGTAATTTTACGTAAAGTTACCACCCAGTTACCAAAAGTTTTTCAGTGAGGGGACATTTGTACTCCCTCGTTGCCTCTCTCTTTGACTAATTTTTTGAGTAAAGAAACAAGGTTGGTCTAGCATTCGTACAAATTCGTAACAATTTTCAAGTAAATTAACAGACGTAATAGGAGAGGAGAGGAGTATGTAAACAGAAGTGATTTACACAGCTGTTAAAGTCAAATGTCTAATTTTAAATTTTCGAGCGAATGGGTTCGCCACTTTCGCAAGTGAGCAAAAGTGAACGAAACTTAACGAATCGAAACGAAAAGCTATTATGGTCGCACAATACAAATTCCCTGTGTTCGCACAGTTACTTTACTTCGGCATTTTTGAGAATTTAAATTTTAAGCAATTTTATAGATTTTTTTGTGATCAATTTGAAATAAATGATTAATTAAAATTAAATGGCATAAAAGCGTGTGAATAACTCACCAATTGGTTTTGGTGTCAATTTTGACAGATTTGTTTTGAGTGCCATTCCTTATGTGTTAATTTGGCTCATAACATAAAACTTAATGGTCAATATATGAAATATAAAAACAAATACATAACAAACACCCTACCTGCCCTTATGACTTTCGTCCCAGTTTCTGTACTATGAACTCTTTCAGCGGCTGATAGTACTGATACCTAAGGCTAACCATCTCAGGCAGATTGCGTATGCGTTCGAATACCTCTGACTCTGATTCCAATATCAATATAGCCGATATAGCCATCGTGACCACCACAAATATGAACGATGGTATAAACGCATGCAGTAACTTAAATTTACGTACACTTTTCGAAGCATTTTGTAATCGCATCTTATCCTGATTCGCTGTATTACTATTGATGTTGTTGGAAGTACTCGAGTTGATGGCGGAATTGGGCAATGTAAACTGCTTACCACCTACGCCATACAGCATATGCTGTTTATTCGTTGTATGATGATGTAGACGATGTGATGGGTCCGCATAGGGATTCGTCAGACCACTTTCTGTCGATGAATGCTCAACCGAATCACGGAAGTAATAGTCAGGAAGGTCGTGCGCACCACCACTGGTACTGCCACCAATGCCTCCATTTAAGCTGTCCAAATTTGAACCACTGCGCAGGCGTGCCGCTTCCTCAGAGACGGGCTCCAAACTAGAGGCAATTTGAATCCCGTCATGAGAAATCGGACCGTAGATAATGTTACCTAAGTGATCTGTGGTAGCGGCCATAGTACAGTTGCCCAACGGTTCAGACATTGTTGAACGCGGTAAACTGCTATAGCCTGTATCAATGATACGAGGGGAATAGGGGAATTTATAATCGCTCGATATATATGAGTTACGTAATAGTTTACGGATTTGTGCGAGATCGCCCTGCGGACTGGACGGTGTGGCGGGTACACTGCTGGCCTTGCGCTTGCTCGCCGTCGAGTTGGTCATCTTTTGTTCACGTAGTGCGTTGATACTCTCGGTGAGAATTTCACGTTCCGTACGTCCGGTGTATTTAAATTTGGTGCCCCACGAGAAGAATCCACCACCGGAGACTACTGAGGCATTTTGGCTGTTTGGAAGTCTGTAAATAATTTATTTTTAAAGATTTTAATTTTTTTTCTTCTCATCATTGTCCTTACGTAAAAAATAACATTTGTTCGATGGCACAACGCCAGACATACCGACAGGCAGCACCCGATGGACACTTGAATCCTATCGTGTGTTTTTTCTACAAGTGAAAGTGTTTGAAATCATTCATCTTGGCATGGGAAACGTAAGCAATCTTACCGGTTCTCGACTGGCGTCAGTGTAACTTAAGTGAGCTATAAACATTTTACCTTCAAAGTTCAGTTTATGCACCTCGGACCATCTGAAATGCTGAGATCGTTTGCCGGATATAAATGTGCTTATACCCGAGTGATTTATGCCTATGTATAGCTGTGAACCTCGATGATCTTTCACAGGATGAGGATCTATACCGTAGGTCTCCAAGCCTCTAGCGATACCCATGAATTCATCCATTGCCACAGATGGATCTTGACCGGGTTCACGTTTTCTGTGCAAATCCATCACTTTCTTTTCAAGAGCATCTGTCTGCCGCAGTGCTAAATGCATCGATGAGACGAAGTCACCCATATGGAGTTCACTGTCGTAATCGCCTAATTCCTCTGTGAAAAACAACAAAAACAATTATATACGATTTCAGTTTATAGTTCGAAACAAACCTTGCACAATAAGAGCACCTAACGCGGCGGCTTCACCCATCGAACAGTATAGCCGTCCATGCCGAAGATCCCGTTTCAATTGTTGGTATAACATAAGGCGACCACTACCTGTCAACCGAAATGGGTCGGCTGGGTAGAATTTGACACGAAAGGAGAACAAGATCGGATCGATATCTGGAAGTATATAATTTCACTTTTAGTTGAATTAATTTTAAATATTAAAAGAACGCTGTGATCTTTAAACTTAGAGACTTTGTTTACGCCATATGATTGAAACGCTTAAGCATTCCTTAAGTTTGCTTTTCATTTTCAGATTGACTGAATACTAAGCGTCCTAGTCACACATAATGGCGCCCAACAGAGACGTTATATAGAAACGACATCATTTAACAGCTTTTTATTTTAGTCTGATCTTCACAAGGTTGTTTTTTCTTTCTTTTGTTTTAAGTGGATAGTATGGATCGTGGATAAAAGTTTTAAAGATGTAATTCTGGCAGAAGCAATGCATTTATTCGCAAGACATAATCTGGAAAATACAAATTGTCTGATGCATATTTTCTTATTTTTTGTATCTTAAGAGATCAGTGATCACTGAAGAGATCAGTGATCAAGTGAAAGCCATCGATAGTATCTCTTGGATCGTGTACTAAATGTTCTTGTTATACAATAAAACATCGGTTGGGGCGTATAGGTGAGGCTATAGTCCGGGATGGAACAAAGCAGTTAGCCCGGTCCTTAGCTAACTACCTCCAGTTGTGCACTCCAAGTTGGTTGAGGTTCTTTTCCTCTTGTGCATGCCATCTTAGGCGAGGTCGTCCTCTACTGCGCTGACCATCCAGGTTGGAATCAAATACTCTGCGGGCCAGAGCGTTGATGTCCATTCGCTCTACATGTTCCGAGCTATCTTAAGCGCCCAATACGCATTTTTTTTTACTAGGGCGATGCTGCTGTACAGTTCGTGGTTGAATCTTCTCCTCCAAAACCCATCAATGCGAACGGGACCGCATATCTTACGAATGATTTTTCTCTCGAAGCGACCAAGGATATCTTCCTCTGCTTTCGACAAGATCCATGCTTCAGCTCCATATAGCAGGACTGGGATGATAAAGGTCTTATATAGAGTCTCCTTAGTTGACCAGGAGAGCGCTGTGTTCTACCAATGATGTCAATATCGTCGACGTGTGCAAGTTGCTGAACGGACTTTTGAAAGATCGTTCCTTGTGTGTTGGCTTGTGAGTTTCGAACAATTCTTTCAAGTATGATGTTGAAGAACTCGCAAGACAGTGCGCTACCTTGTCTGAATTCTTTGTTGAAATCAAATGTCTCGGTGGGGTCATTACCGACCTTGATGGAGCAGCGAACTTTCTCCATCGTTATCCTGCAGAGACGGACGAGTTTGGCAGGGAAGTCAAAACTAGACATGGCTCTATATAGTTCATCTGTCCAAATACTGCAATAGGTGGCCTTAAATTCAATGAACAGGTGGTGCGTATCGATTTTGACTTTGCGGGTTATATTTAGGATCTGCTTGAGTGTGAAAATTTGGTCTATGGTGGACTGTATGTATATGGAAATTATAAAATGCGTCTTGTTTGTTATTTTTCAACAAAAGCTTGTGATCACTTTCTGAGTGGGTTGACACATCCAGATAAGATACCATTATCCGGCAGCGTCGTTTATCTAGAATAACGTTGGTCCCGAGTTAGTAAGGATTTCCATTATTTGACTTGCATTCAAACGTAAGGAATCCATAAAATAGCTCTGAGTTCGTTTCACCTGGCAAAGTTCCACACGAAAATAACTTACACATTTCGCAAGCTTTATTTCGTTCCTTAAACAAAAGCAGCTTTATTGTATAGCTCAGTGAAAACGTTATTTAAAAGGTTATAATTGCTTCCGAAAAAAGAAACTTTGTCGTCATGCAACATACTTTTGTATATGTATGTATTTGCACAACCCACCCACTCCACCCACTCAGCCATATGTTTATTGTAACGTTTTCTTTTGGTAAACAAGTTCATTACGAAAACACCACCTGCTCCAGAGAAAAACAAATGTTCATTCACCACCCTTAACCTACTCACCTTTAACTTGTTTGATAATCGACTTAGCCAAATCCAGCCAATGCTGTAAAATACAAAACCATAATCAAATACATAAAATCTGCCATACACTGGGAAATAAATTAACATACCCTTTGTTTGCCGGTGTCCACATATCTCAGACCGAAATAATCCTTTTCCTTAATCTCCAGTTGATCGCATAAATATTCTATGAGAAAGCTGCCCTTGTGAAATGGCTGGATTTATGGTTTGTCGCACCAGCACCAGCAATTATCCCATAAAAATAGAAGAAAATAAAAATAAAAAAAAATTGCATATTAGTCACTTCATATCCTAATCCTGACAATTAAAATGAGAAATCCCTGAATATGTTGAAGAATGACGACGACAGTCACAACAACAAAAAGTATATGTATGTGTAAATAGAAAAAAAAAAAAAATAAGAACCGTCCTGTGAAACTATTTTGTTTTCATTATTTCATCCTCTCACGCAATCCTTATAAAACGCAACCAGCCGCGAAGTAATTAAAAAACACAACAACAACTTACTCCACACGGAGGGGAGACTTGAACTCCGTCATGAAGTCATTTGCATTTCTGGGAGATGGCTGGGAAGAATAAAAAGGAAGACCGTCGAGAGACCGGAGAGTCGTGGCAATGGCCAGAGGACATTTTACTATGTGTGTTTGTATGTCACATCCTTCTTTTACTAAAAAAAATCAATAGCCACAACCAACAAAAAAAAAAAGAAAAAAATTTAACAAATGGCACTACTCGCCTACAGTTATTATTAGGTATCCTTCTGTCAGCACTGCTTAGTGTCCAAGATACAGTAAATACTGGTAATACATATACGAGTACGAGAACTCGTAATCGCATTCGTAGACGTAGTATGTTTGCATTGCAAGTATAATGATTTTGATACATTATACAAGTATGGAACAAACTATCGTCCTACTAAGCGGGAGGGGATCTCGCACAAAAACATATGTACATATTTGAAATACAATACCCCACAAGCCGCTCTTTCAAAGGCCGGAAGTCGAATAAAATATTATACCGTTTAAGGCACTATGTCAGAGTGCAAAAAGTGGTTATGATAGGTGTTGCCATATCTCTATAATTTTATTTTTATAGGAAAAAGCATACACAATGTCAAAACCAATTTAATTCTACGTCAAACCTTGAACTACTTGTAGGTATACGAAAGACGATAAAGGGACTTGAATCATTAAAACAAAAAAAAAAAACCGAAAGGAGTTAGTGGTTGTTTATAGCGTATAACTGCCCTGGAAGAACACGCTATACAGCTGAGTATATCGCGTGTAAACACACACAAACATAGCATGACACTTAATTTTGTAATAGTAGAGATTTTGTCGGTAATTTAACTGCTTTCGTTTTTATTATAGGTACGTGTTATCCCTATCGAGTTTAATTCGTACGTGCAGTTCAGCATATCACTATAAAGAAAACAATATGGATGGCAACACTTTCAATAATCAGAGAACTAGCACTACTGACATTTTGAACATAACATAGATTTGAACATAGAAGATTTTATTGCGATTGGGGGTTCCGTTTCCGGCTTTTAAGTGAGCGGATGGTGGGCGACATATTACAGTTATTTGTCCGAGATCTTCTCGTGTAAACAAGTGATAAATCTTAGTTTAGTTTTTGTAGAGTGTATAAGAACTGCCAACATATATTTCTGGTTCTAAAATATATGCCTTGTGGCGATTTCGAGTGTAAGTACGATGCTGTTGTCGAAATATTTTACAGAAATATTTATAGAACGCTATTTTCGTTCGTTTGAAAGAAAAAACTCGACATGAGACACCATTTTGCTAACTGACAGATCTGCGGTTGCTTTATCTCAAAATCTAACTTGGACTTCAAAGGGCTGTCGAAGTTTAAAGCCTCGATAAATACCATTGCACATAGTTTCCGACTGATAGAGGTTTTTTGACTGCTTTTTGTGCTTGACATTTCATAGAGTTTGGCCAGATTTGTGAGCAGTTAAAGGCTAAGCATTTTTGTTTGCTTTTTAAGATTGGACGTAAAGGTTACCGTCGAATAAAAAGAAAGATTACCACAAAAGTTGCAACAAACGAAATGTCATAAGCATATGTGAAGCAAAAGTAAACAGAATGGTGTTGTACGATTTTCGATTTTCAGCAGAGTCCATTCTTAATGATATCCCAGAATGAATGCAGTATGGAGAAAGCACTAAAGGAAATGCTGTAAGAGATGCACTATATTGCGAAATGCAAATCTCAATCTTCAGACCATTCAAATTACATCTGTGTTCCTTTCATTTCCATCATTTTACTTTTTTGCATTAAAATGGAAAAATAATTCAAAACAAAAGAAACAGCTGACTTTGACACTTTTACCGGCAGAAATTTGTTGGGCAAGAATTCGTTAGATTTTTTAGTGAGGAGAAAGTTTTACTCTATCGTTGCCTCTCTCTCTTACTACTTTTTTATGTTAAGGAACGGGGTTGGACTAAAATTCGTACGTATTCGTATGAATTCGTAACAATTTTCAGGAAATGGAACAGACCTAGTGTATCAGAGCCGCAGTAACGTAATTTAATCAAGTCCACAAATTTGACATTAGAGGGGACATTAGGACTGTTTGGTAACTTTTCTGGGTCGATTGGGTGAACGCTGTCAAATAGTATCTAATTAATTTGAAAAGTGGGGGAAAATCCTCTCAGAGATTGGAAAATTCGGAACAAAGTTATCACATGCGTTTTGTTTTCCACTAACAATGAAGATTAAGACATTTCACAACCTGTCAGATGGCTACTTTGACAGCGTTAGCCCACTTCACCCAAAGAAATAAAGTCTGTTTGGTGGCTCATTAGTTTTTGCAATACTATGTAACCTTTCGTAGAATCATGACAGTTTCATGGCTCTCAATTATTGTCACTCTCATTTCTCTCTTTGAGAGGATTTCACCATTTGACAGGTCTCAATCACTTGCGCACAGAAACCACACCAAACAGATCTAATGTTAGTATAAGAATTCGCAAGACTCACAGTTGAGGGGACACTCTTTTTGACACTCTCATTTGGCTCTCACTTTTACGAGTTTCGAGTCTTTTTCAGAATTCGTACGAATTCCAAAGTTACCAAACAGATATATTTACATTTTGGTTTTGACCATCCCATACCCAACGTAAGAAAATTCATTACTTGAGGGTTTGTATGTCAAGTCAATGCAGTATGATGTGCTTATGGTGAAATTATAGTCGCAAATCAGTTAGCTTAAGTATTAAATATTGCGGTCGTAGATGACACGTAGTGTTTACGGGAAGTGTCTGCTTAATTTAAGATAATAGGGCGTTATTGACCAAGATTTTTACTGATTGCGGAAAACGATTCTGCCGTGGATTAGCTATTTTTTGAGATATCCGTTCAGTCTTAGAACCTGGCAAGAAATGTGTGTATTTCTAAAACAAGGATTGTGAGGGGTGGGCAAAGCAATTTCTTGAAACTATCAGAGATGCTGAAGAAGATATCCTCTGTTAATTTCGCCGGCAAAGGTATAAGTGAGCACCGTAAGTGAGTTGCACTACTACGCAATGCTACCCGGGTTCAACACCTCTTTCGAATGTCTGACAAGCAATCAAAGGGCACCATTTGTCAATGAGCTTCTCAACTTCTCGCTGTTCGGAGTCGGCAAAAAACGGTAGGTTCCTTCCATTCGTGCAAAAATATAACACGCACATACAAATGGTTGCGAGAAGCAGGCCCAGGTTCACACCGAGCTGTAGCGCCACGTAAATTCAGTAAATGTAGGCATTATAAACACTATATGCTCCTGCTGTCGCTTACATAGACCTAATCTGGTAACACTTATTGTCTACCCCTTTGCCACCCATTTATGTCAAACAAATTCCGATTGAAGAAAGAAAAAAGTACCACCACCAGAACTGTACATGGAATGCGTTCTTTGTCGTGGGCGTATTGTCGCCCCCTCACACAAGAGAGTTATTATTATTATTATTTAAGGATACTAAGTTTTTCCTTTTATGTCCTTTATATCCTCAATTAAACTCGTTGAAACTCGCGATTTATTTATGGATCATCTTTGTCCACTGCCCCCATACAACATGCGATGCCATCGTGTGCATTTAAAACAATTTCACTGCTGACCGCTCTCACCTGAAATTCACACTCGAGGACATCGGAGTCCTCAAGAAGTCGCACTGTACACTTATACACAATATTGCTTTCATTTTTATTTTTAAACATATTGACTTGAGGACTGTGCTTATAGATACGGCTTTTTTTCTTTTTTTTTAACACTCAATTTTTTTTTATCTTTTTCACGTGAAAAAAATAAATTTATTTGTAGCACTTTTCAATGATGAAACACATCCTGCTATTTTGTTGGCTTTTCTTGCATTAAGTATTGTTAAAGGAGTTGAGATTTTTAATTTGTTTCCAATTGGAATTTTATTTGTGAACATCGAAATAGTAAGAAAAACTTAAAGGAAAAATTATATACAAGGAAAAGAAACGTTTTCCACCCCCTACGAGCGAGTGTCCTTTTGGTACTATTTTCGGTAATAAAACTACCACCGTCGCCGTTGCCGCTGCCGCCGCCGCTCCAAACGTTAAGCGAACACACTTGTCAAAATTGAGAATTGGGAAACGTCGTCGTCGACGGTTGTGTTATTAAAATGACATGAGGAAGAAATTTTAGGCGTTTTCATGGGAACGTGAATGAGCAAAGGAGAAGGGAATGTTTTTCATTGAGAAATTCACCGGGAGAGAAAATATCCTTTCGTCTTGTGACAGTGAAAAAGTCCTTTTTGGTCCGGAATACTTTAGGGTGGAAAGGCAATGCAAGTAATATTGTTTGGAAATGTCAGGAAAAGGTATACGATTGATTGTATAGACTGTCTTTGGTTTAGGCTAGGGGATCATTATGTTGGGCTTGGCTGATCACCTGACCAGTGGCCAAATTAGTGTTCATCGCTAAAATTCAAAGTCTACAATACCGTGGCTTTATTTTTCAGGTACCTATGTATTAGACTTTGGCTCATCACCACGAGTAAATATAAAGATAAATCACTTAAGCGCTCGAAACTGATTGGTAATTCTGAGAATCGGGCCAGATTTAGTCAATTAAGAAAAGAGTAAGAATTCCTTAACCAATTTTTGAACCGCCAATATATAATTTAAATAGAATCTAATATAAAAAGGAATAGTAGGTCTTTTTACTTACTTAGTTGGCGCTACAGCTCGAGGTGAACCTGGGCCTGCTTCTCGCAACCATTTGTGTGTGCGTGTTATATTTTTGCACGAATGGAAGAGACCTACAGTTTTTTGCCGACTTCGAACGGCGAGTTGAGAGGCTGAATCGTGACAAATGATACTCTTTAATGCTTGTCAGACATTCGAAAGAGGTGGGCACTGTGAAAAACTTTTAGGTGTTAGCGGCGGGATTCGAACCCAAGACCGCTGGCTCAGTAGTCCGACGCACTAACCACTTGCGCTACGGTGCTGTTACTTAAATTCGAAACGCAAGAATCTGACTTTGGAGCTCGGAAGTGACTTATCTAACCTACCTATCAACTTTTTGCAACATTTTTTTGGGCTACATATAATTCGGACAAAAGTCCATCAAGTAGGCACCCGTATATTGTTATTTGCTTTTGTTCTATTTTATATCCGATACCTGTTTAGACGCGGCATATACGAGTATATGACATCATGTCCCGACTTGAAATCGAATTGGTTATCCGGAACTATATTTGTGTCCTCAACCCACTTAGTCAGGGCTCTATTGATCACTTTTTCGAACACCTTGCTCACTACCATCCCGACTATTTAATCGGTCCAGTATGCGGACTAACCAGCCCAACCCGACCAAACTATCGGCCGATAGAAAGTCTGTACTGTGCAGGGGCTCTAATAGTTCAACAACAAAAACTGATTGGCATAGTTCTCATTCGTAAGAAATATAAAACGTTAACTGCCAACTAGGCTGAGGTCTGGGTTACGAGGTATTTCAGCAACAAATTTTCTTGTGGGGATACGAGGTATTTGAATTTTTGGCTGTAGATTTAGAAGTATTTAAACGGCGCTTTCGAGGTATTTTCCTTTTGATCCGGAATGTTAATTATAAAATATTTGCATCAAAATAATAAAAACTCACTTTTGTGGGTTACGAGGTATTAGAACTACAGCGACGATATTCTTATTTTTATTCCCACCACCCAATACATATTTATTCAGTACACTACACACTATCATTTTTGAAATGGCAATCTTGATAGAATGATGTAAAAATGGCAGTGTGTAGGTTGGAATGAAAAATTACGATTGGAATGATGGCGAGAATGATGAGAGTTGAAACGATTTTGCCGGAATGACGAAGAATTTTTATGATAATTAGTATGGTAGAAATTTGACCAATTGCTTACATATTAATATTTATAATTTAGATAACATATTGAAAAACAAATCCCATACCCTTTTCACAACATTTCCAATAAAAAATTAAGTTAATATGTTTTGTTTAAGGCAGTTAAAAAGGGAAGAAGTGGCGCAATCTATAAAAGGAATGGGAAGATTCGTTTCTATGGTTCCTTACCCACTTACCCATATGGAAATACGGAAGTATTATAAGTTTACTCTAACTCTAAAATATCTGTCACGATAATAATTTCAAGAACCGTTCTACCTAAAAACTTGAAATTTGGCATAGCTATCTATACATTACGGTGGTCCACATATTTGAGACTTCTCATCACTTAAGATTATTGGTAACTATACATGATGGTGAAATGTAAGCTCGAACAAAAATTCTCGTATCTACTTACAGTTAGTGTTGAGGGGGGTTGCAGGGTAGCTCGAAAACTTGTTGGTTTCGTCGGAGATGCGCTGGTTTCTTGGGAATATTTCGGGGGGTCAACGATTGCCGGGTGCAATTGAAGAATTTTATTCGAAGCGAAAATCAAAAGAAAAGAAGAATAAATGAGAAAAATGCGTTTGGGTTGAACAAATTTTTTTATTTGGGAACAAGGTCTTACCTCTATGCGAGTCGGGAAAAGAATAGGAAGAGAGCTTAGTCTAATTCACTTAGCTTAGTTAGAAAAACAGGAAATAGGGAATTATGGTGGGATATTTTTGGGGGTTTACATGATACATTAGCAGAGTGCCATCTATTATTTCAAGTTATTATTAAATAAGAATTATAGTAAACGTTGAAGACGTTTCACCTGAACATTACCGGCCGCCTTGCAGCATCCGCTGCTAATTAATACAATAAGAAAAGGCACGGTAGCAAAAAGAACTTAACTTAACTTAAAATAGGGGGAAGCCTTTTGGTCAAGGAGGGACTCCACTCACTCCTTACAAATTATAATACATAGTGGAATAATATAATAGATAAAGATAGTATAATAACGAATTAAATTCATTCAAAATAATCGATTAATAATTCATATGAAAGTATTTCATAACAGGTAGTAAACTACGTACATGATTTTTCAATATAAGTGCGATTAACGATTGAAGTTAAAGATAAGTCACACCGATTGTGACGATTGAAGAACAAGAAACGTTTAAAATGAGAAAAAAAAGTAAATGTGCATATTAACCTGCTAATAAAAATAAAAAATTATGACCAGGATTAAGTTGTGTTTATTGGAAGGACAACAAGCTTGACTATGGGACGAGTGATTTGTCCCTTTTGGGTCTTAATGTACACGACTCTGACTCGTTTGTCAGGGCCGAAGTATGTCTTGACCACTCTACCTAAACGCCATTCGTTAGGAGGAAGCTGTTCGTCTCGAATGACAACTAGATCGTCCACCTCGACATCCTTCTGTGGATATTTCCATTTATTGCGTTTATGGAGTTCCTTTAAATATTCTTCTTTCCATCGACAACTGAACTGATGGTGAAGAATCTTGAGCTTTTGCCATCGGTTGATAATATTCAAGGAACTATCTACCAGGGATGGCTCGGGAGCACTGAGTAAGGGTTAAGGGACCACCTCTGAGGAAATGTCCAGGAGTGAGAGGGACAATAGCAGAAGGATTTTCTGACATTGGGAAAATAGGTCGAGAATTAAGGCAAGATTCTATGCGTGCAAGAAGAGTTGAAAACTCCTCAAAAGTAAGTTTAGTGCAGCCTACTGTCTTGCGAATATGTGCCTTAAAACTCCTGACTCCTGCCTCCCATAATCCACCAATATGTGGGGCACCAGGAGGTATGAATGTCCATTTTATCTGAGAAAAGTTTGTATTTGGGTAAGTTTTAAGCGCGTTTTGAAAATCTACCAGAAGTGATTTTGAGGCACCGACGAAGTTGGTTCCGTGGTCGGAAAATATCTGATCAGGCAGACCTCTACGGCCAACAAAACGAGCAAAAGATGCAAGGAAAGCGTTAGTTGACAGATCACAGATCTAAATGTATATGGCTTTCGTTGAAAAGCACACAAACAGACACACATAGCCTTTCTCTAATCGACACTTCCTTCCATAGTAATTCTTAATAAGAAAAGGGCCCGCAAAGTCAATGCCAACATTTGTAAAGGGCAGTGTAAATATCGTCCGTTCCAGTCCATTAGTTGAGAACGCATTTTCTTTTTGTGCACGATACCTTACAATCATGGATACATTTTTTCACCAAATTTTTCATTTTGGTATCCAAAATTCAGATCGAAGTATCCGAACCATTAGCTGTATCTCACCATGTAAGGAAAGTTGGTGCACAAATTCAACTAATAGTTTAGAGAAGTACGCATTATACGGTAATAAAATTGGATGTTTCTCATTATAAGTTAAGGTAGAAGAAGTTAGTCTTCCATTTACACGTAGGACTTGTTTACTATCCAAAAAGGGGTTAAGTGTCAACAAACAGCTTGTGGGTTTCAGGGGTTTACTTTGTAGTAAAGCTTTATATTCTAATGCAAAGAATATTTTTTGAGAAAGCATGATCATTTTATTTTTAGTAAATATGACCTCTTCAGAAGAGAGAGAATGAGATGAATATTTCCTTTGACGAAATCGAGTCGCGTTAAAAAATCGAAAGACGTAGCTTAGAACACGAACTGCTCTATCCCATGTGGAAAATCTACGAAGAATTGATTCGAAGTCATCTTCGGTTGTTGTAGCCAGTGTTTTAAGAGGTTTTGGTTCTAGCAATGATTCTTCTGGTGGGCATGGGATTGAAATTGGCCAATTATTTGAAGATTCGCACAACCAACTTGGACCATGCCACCACAGTTTGCTTTCGCGTAAATCATCGGGTGTTAAACCACGAGTACCAAGATCAGTAGGATTTTCCGAAGAGGAGATGTGGCGCCAAGAAGCGTTCTTCATATTGGTTTGAATTTCAGAAGTTCTGTTGGAATCCGTCCACGCAAATACCTCATGGTTTTCAATGAAGTGCAATTTTTCGAATCCCACTCGAATCATGTTCGAGAGTAATACTGCTCCGAGCAACTCTAATCGTGGCAATGAAATTGAATGAACAGGAGCAACTTTGCTTTTTGCCCATAGCAAATGACAAGAAAAAGAAGATGTGCTATGTTGGACTCTTATGTACAAAGTAGCCGCAAAAGAGTCGCAAAAGCCATGTATTTGGGTTGGAGCCCAGGGGGCATACTCAATCCACCTTGGGATGGCGATTGTCTGTATAGCAGAAAAGTAAGCTATGAAGGATTTCCACATTTGTAGTGTTAGGGGTTTAAGATTTTGATCCCATTCTGTCTGATCCTTCCAAATCTGTTGCATGATTATTTTTGCTGAAATCACAATCGGAGCAAGTCATCCAGCAGGATCATATAACTTGGCAATTATAGAGAGGACCGATCGTTTGGTAATAGAGTATCTGAAGGGACTGAGAAAGAAAAAGTGTCTGAAAGGGCCTTCCAACAGATGCCTAAAGTTTTTGCTGAACTCTTTTGATCGATTACCAAAAAGTCTTCATTAAAAAGATGTTCTTTTGGAATGTGGCTCAACAACTCAAGTGAGTTTGAGGTCCACTTTCGGAGGTTGAACCCAGCTGAAGACAGAGCGGATACTAATTGATGCTGAGCTGATTGTGCAGTTTGGACATCATGAGCACCTGACAGTACATCATCTACATAAAAATCTCGCCGCAGAATGGTCGAAGCGAGAGGGTGCGAATTCTAAACATCGTCAGCAAGTTGACGTAGGGTTCTAATAGCTAAGTATGGAGCGCAATTCACTCCGAACGTAACAGTTTTAAGTTGAAAATCGCCTATGGTATCCTGTGGCGTTTCACGAAACAAAATTCTTTGAAAAGGCGTATGTTTCGGGTTGACAAGGATTTGCCTATACATCTTTTCGATGTCACTATTAAAAACATATTTGAAACACCGCCAATTTAAAAGTAGTAGGGTTATGTCGGACTGTAGTATGGGACCCGGATAAAGAATATCATTGAGACTCCTTCCATTGGAGGAGGAGTTTGAAGCATTGAAAACAGTTCTTACCTTGGTCGTGGTACTTTGGGGCTTGATTACAGTATGATGGGGTAAGTAATAAGAATAAATTTTATTGAGTTTGGATATTTCGGATGAACTCGTGGGTTCCATATGATCAAGAGTGAGGTATTCTCGGATCACTGAATAATATTGCTCTTTGAATTGTGGTTTAGCGAATAAGCGACTTTCAGTTCTAATGAATTGCTTCAATGCAATGTCTCTTGACGTTCCTATTTCGATCTCATTGGGAAAATTTTCTTTGAATGGCAGGGATATGATATAACGACCTGTAGAATCCCGCCGCGTGGTGTTTGCATACAAACTCTCACAGAATTGATCCGCTGGAGAAAGTGAAGTATTCAAAGGTAGCTCCTCTAGCTTCCAAAATTTCTCAATTTGCTTATCAAGATAAATCTCATTGAAATAAGATAGAGTACGAAGAGTTAGGTGCTGTTGAACAATTACTTAGTTGGCGCTACAGCTCGAGGTGAACCGGGGCCTGCTTCTCGCAACCATTTGTGTGTGCGTGTTATATTTTTGCACGAATGGAAGGGACCTACAGTTTTTTGCCGACTCCGAACGGCGAGTTGAGAAGCTTAATCGTGACAAATGATACTCTTGGATGCTTGTCAGGCATTCGAAAGAGGTGGTACCGTGAAAAAACTCTTTTAGGTGTTAGACCCGGCCAGGAGTTGAACCTGGGCAGCATTGCGTGGTAGTCCAACGCACTAACCACCACGGCCACGGCGACCACTTGAACAATTAACTGGACCTAATAATACCCAACCGAAAACGGTATTCTGCGCCATAAGAGTGTTCAATATTTTATTTTTTACACCATCTAGTAGTATCGGTGGATATACATCTGCTCCGATAAGTATATCTAATTTCGACCTTTGATTAAAAAACGGGTCAGCTAAAGGAAAATCAATTCTATTTTTGAGATCATCAATGTTAAGCGATTTTGAAGGGAGATGACCTGTTTAACGTTCAAGGACCAACGCTTGGACATTGAGATTGAAGTCATTCCGATGACTTGAACTAAGAGTGAACGAGCATAATTTGGAAGATGAGGCAGTGATGGTTGTACTCATACCCGAAATTTGTACGTGTATCGGTTGAGTAGATAAATTCAATAATTTTTGAATTTCTTCCGAGATAAACGATACCTCTGAACCGGGATCAATTAAAGCCCGCGCATTGAACTGGGTTCCGTGATGCGATATTTGCACCATTGCGGTAGCTAAAATTACTTGCTTATGGATCGATGAAAAATGGGTATTGTGATTCGCATTTGGAGTGGACTGTATATTAGGAGGTGAGACTGCATCAGGAGATAGAGTGGGCCTTGACGATGAGGGTTCACTATGGGAAGTAGAAGGATCAGTGTCTTGATGTAACAATGTGTGATGTCGATTCTTACATCTGAAACATGTATTGTTACTCTTACATGCTTTTTCTGTGTGGGTTATTGCCAGGCAATTAGAGCAGTAGTTATGATTTTGAACCGCAGAAATCCTATTTTCAATACTCATGCTCCTAAACTCGGGGATGATGTTGACCTTTACAGACTTTGCAGTAGTTTATAGTGGGTTTACTGTGATATGTTCTTAAGTTCTTAGAACGGGGATTGTTTTGGGGTTGTTGCATTTTGGCAACAATTGGCTTAGATTTATTACAAATCGCCATATCAGAAACCGTCTCGAGTACACGGTAGCGATTGGAAAGGAAAATACTCATGTCTTTCCATGAGGGAATCCTGGTGGGATGACTCAGTGACTGTTCCCACAGAGATAGCGTCGTTTCTGGAAGACGACTTGAGCACAGAAAAGTAATGATAGAGTCCCAGGAATCGGTATCTATACCATGGGCTTTAAGAGCACCTAAACAATCACTGATATCACATTGCAACTTTTTAATTAGTCTACCAGATTCAATTTGAATAGTGGGTAAATTTAAAAGAATTTTTATTTGACTATTAACTAGGACCCTTTTGTTTTCAAAGTGATCCTTTAACGCTTGCCAAGCAACATCAAAATTTTCGTCCACGAGAGCAAATTTACTCACAATATGAAACGCGTCACCTTTTGTTTTTGATCGAAGGTGAAAAAGTTTTTGTACTGGACTTAACTTGTTATATACACGGCGGTAAACATGTCCCTAAAGATATACATAGTATCTTTTCATATCAATTCCATTGATTTACTTTCTTTTATGTTCTTTTACATTTTCCAGCTCAAAGAACCAATTATGGACTTAACGCGCCTATTACTCGCTCTCTAATTCTTTTTAATTCAAATTGCATCAATAGGGCTCCCTAGTTTTAAAGGCATATATCCATTGGTGGTAAATAAATAAATATTTGGAGCTGTTTTTATGCGCTACATTTTGTTTCTCACGTTGCATCAGTTGATCATCAAACGGTGAGTTCAAGTTCAAAATCAAACAAAATCATTCTAATATTGTTATCGAGGAGTAATATGCATATGTATTTATGTATATATGTATAAATATAATTTTTAGGAAGTGATCGTGATCAAAACGTTTTTTTTTGCACGCCAAAACAAATCCACATTTAATAATCACAAAATTACAACGCGAAGCTTGAATGCTCTCCAAGTGTCACTGCCACGGTCTGTCGCGTCAACAATCAAATCATTGTATACCCATAATCTATCGGGTTAAATTAATCCGAAGCTTTTCAATGCACTTCAGTTGTTAAATTAATTTCCGCGAATAATGTCGCTTCGTTGGGGTATTATCGGTGCTTCGAAAATATCCCATGACTTTTGTGTGGCTCTGAATCATAAATTTACCCCAACTGATCATGAAATTGTCGCGATCGCCAGTAGGAATAAGGACAGAGCAAACAAGTTTGCTAACGATCATCAAATATCAAAAATCTGGACCAGCTATGTGGACTTAGCAACGGACAGCGAAGTTGAGGTGGTATTCGTGGCGGTTTTAAATCCCTTTCACTATGATGTCTGCAGAATGCTGATTGAGTATGGAAAGCATGTCGTTTGTGCGAAACCCTTGGCTATGAATCGAAATCAGGTGAAGCATATTCTCGAGTTAGGAAGGAGGAAAGGTGTGTTCGTGATGGAAGGACTCTGGTCGAGATTTTTTCCACTTTATCGATATATTTCTCGTTTAATGGATATGAGAGCGTTGACTGACGTCAGGGAAGTGTATGTAAAACATGGCTACAATGCAAATGAGATTGACAGAGTGACGAAAAGAGAGAATGGGGGAGGTATCGTCCTTGATATTGGGGTCGATGCTATACAGTTTGTCTTACTCATCTATCGGGAGGAACCCAAATCTATTAAGGCATCTGGAAAAATCAATTCTGAGGGAGTTGATCTTCAGTTCGAGGTTGAAATGATATTCTCTGGTGAACGTAAGGCGACGATAATTTGTTCCGGACTACAATCGTTTAATAATCAAGCTACAATCATTTCGAAAAGAGGTCCTATTTGTGTATGTTTGAGTGTTGTAAAAGGCGCTTTTAATTTAAAGATTTAAAGATTCCAGATTACAACTGTCCGACAAAACTTTTTGGATTCACTGGCGCACACGAATGGGCACTGATAAGTACAGATGTTCCAATGAACTTCACAAATACACTTGGATTACGTTTTGAAGCTGATGAAGCGATGAGATGCATTCGATCGGGCAAACTTGAAAGTTATATTGTTCCGGCTAAAGAAATGTTGCTAATAGCACAAATACAGGATGAAATAAGAAAACAAATCGGTGTACGTTACGAAGCAGATAAGAGCAGATTAGTTTAAGTAGATTAATTTATTGCTTGCTTTGTTGAATAATAAAGTAAAATGGGACTACTGGAATTTCCTGAAGATTGATTGAATAAATGTGACGTGATATATTTACAGCTTATATTGATGTAGGTTCTGTTTTCTCTATTTTAAATATATGTGTACATGTACAATGCTTCACAGAAGTATTCGTATTACCTTTTTTTACTTTAACTCAATGGCGCAAATTCATAGTCAGATAAAGCCGACAATAAAAGAATTTATTCACCTATATAACCTAAAATATTATACTTTTTGCTATTCTTGGTCATCTTATAGTCGACTTTAAACTTATAGCTGGCTCGAAATTTAAAATGAGCCGTGGAGAAACACTTAGTACTCTGGGATCCAGAGGGCTCCAACATATTTATGTTCTAACACAGTCCGGCTATATTCGCCGCAGAGGTGGTCTCGATACCTACTGGCCATTATCCCTTGGACAGATTGCACATTATTTTTTCGTAGTAATAGCAGCATTTGACTGAACCAATGGTCGTTTCTTTTTTGAAATATCTCTCAAGAGAACCTAGAGATTTGCAGGTAAAGTTGGCCAAGTAAATCGCTTTTCAATTTGTGGCGTGATGATGTCCTGTGCAACGATAAAGCGATTTTTTGGGGTTGATTTGATGCAATATTTAAATTTTTAGGAGTACATATGAGTCAACACTCACTATATTGAGAATACCATAAAACATAGCCAATGGCCATCCTTTGCTCCGCCTGGATACACTATACCTGTGACAGATTTGGTGTATTAAAACAAAATCACGTTATGTAGTTATAGTTGAAAAAATGTTTGACGTTTGGATTTTGGCGGACAGTATTTTTAATTTTTATCTTTTAACACTTAAAATAAATACAATTTATTTAATTTATCCACTTACCTACCAAGCAAATGTATTCAACAAAATAGAAAATACGAAAACTTGAAAATATTACAGTATTCCTACCCTGCGGTCCAGGGACCAGGGGACCCAGACGTTGTTATTAAAACGACTGTACCGCACACGAACATATGAATAACTTATTACCGGCTGCTTACTGACGTTGTTTGAGATTACCTTGAATGGCGCCACCGTAAACTTCGTAGTTTTATAAATATTCACGAAAGTTTAGTTTGAGCATCGCGCTGGACTCCAGGGTAGGGTTTAAGGGTTAAATAATGAATAAATAAAAAAAAAAACTATGTTTCTAGACATTCAATAACGCGAAGCAAACCCTTTTTCCAACTTACGCGTTCTTTCGACAGTGATTTTAGCCCATTATTCCCCAAAGCTTTCTTAAGTCCTTCTTCGATTTCGATGAAATTGGGTTTTTTCCGAATCGATCGCTCACCATCTGCCCATAAATACTCGATTGGTTTGAAATCGGGCGACTGGGGTGGGGTAATTAAAAGGCTTGGCGTGTTATGAAGAAACCAAAGCCTGGTATTATGCGCAGTATATTTTGGGTTGTTATCTTGCTGAAATCTATAACGCAGCTCCACTCGCGTTCATACACCCCCATAGCATCACATTACCTCCTCCAAGTTTTACTAATGGGCATTTTATTTTTTATTATTTTATTTTTTTTTTCACATTCAGGACCAAAAATGTTAAATTTTGTTTCGTCACGAAAAATGACACTTGACCAAAAATCTTCGCTGCAATTTAACTTTTTATTTTTTTGCAAATTCTAAACGTTTTATTTTATTAATTAAAAGTTTAACCCGTTGAGTTCTTCCGTTATAACCAGCATGTCTGAGCTTCCTTCGAACAGTTTCAGCAGTATTAGGTCCGTTCGCGTACCCTCCCAAAACAACGAAAATCCACGAAAAATAACGAAAAACAACGAAAATGCGTTCGCGTACGCAAAAATTTCGTAGTTTTTCGTAGAAGAGAGTGCGCACGAGAGAGTAATGAATTTCTCCATACTACGAATTTTAGTCCAATAAATTTCTTTCAGGTATATTATGAAAACTGTCAAATCTGTCATATCACATACCTACATTCTTCAATTTTTGGTGCTTAATGCGTTCGATTACTTTTTCGTGATTTTTCTGTCTTTGAGAGAATTTTACCCCCACTCTTCGAGATTTGACAGAAAACCCACATTTAGTGCAAAAAGTACGCGAACGGACCTATTGTAGTATAGGCGTGGATTTTCCTTAATTTTACTAATTATAACGGATTGGTCACGGGAACTCAATTTCGCTGATCTAACGGTTCGGTGTAAACCTTGAGCAGTTTTCCTTCCAAGAATACTGTGAATTGTCGATGACACTGCTACCATATTCCTTCAAAGTTTTCCCTTATTCTCGCATTTTCAAAATTATTTTTCTTCCTTCAAAAGTTGTTTCCTTCGATTCTCTTCCCATTTTTCAAAATTTAAAACAACATTTAAAGTATGCAAAAACTAAGACGTCTTGGCACTGCAAAACTATGCGGAAAATGAACAGACGTATCGTATTATGCATGCAAGTGATCAAATTTTAATGTTCGAATTTCCCAAGCATTGCAGGCCGAATTGCGAATACTTTTGTGAGTTGTAAATTTCGTTCCTTTTTTTGTTTTCATTTGAATTCTTGCTTTCAATTTCAATTAGTTTTTCCGAATACTTTTGTGAAGAACTGTATACATAAATGAGGCCTATTCCAGCGGACTTAGGCAGATAAGTTCTGTTGAAATAGCTTTCGATCAAATTCACCAAATTTGGAGGATCAAAGTCCATCCCAGTAACTAAAAAAAGCCCCAATTTGTAAACAAATACAATAAAACCCCCCGGCAGTGTGTCTGTCTGTGTCGGTTTGATTGCGCTTATCTCAAGAACCATTGCGCTAATTTAGATAGGGGTTTCACCATTCTATGGCGCATCACTCCTGGATGCGGGTCAGCGATTATAATTATGCTAAGCAACGTCTTCAAACTCCTAAATGGATGGAAAAAATGAGTGCCATAGGGTGTTTGGCATTTTCACCCTAAATTCGTTGTGTTTTTCCAATAAAGAAACGAATTTAAAGTGAAAGTGCTATAGCTATACAACTTCAAACGAAAAATTGCTTTTTATATTGCCTTCACTATAGGGACGATTCATTGATTCCAGCTTCATAAATAAAGTAAGACTATCTGTCTTAACACATTGACTGTCAAGCCAGTTTTCGTAAAATTTTTGTAAAATTTGCTTTGGCTAAAAAAATTATACAAAGTGTATGACGGGTACTTGCCACTATAAGGCCATGGTATTCAAGAATGAGTGGGACTTGCACCAAGCTGAATAGGAGTTTAAAAGCCTGGACTGTGATGATCATTAGGATGGTTCTACACTTTCGTTCTTCATTTAGTATTCACTGTTCGTTGTATATTGCATGGTTAACGTACACCGAACTACGAATAACGAAGAAGCATTCACACTATAACGAACAACGAACACCGTATACTGTAATTAAAAAATAAAATTTTAATGATGTCAAATATTATATTCCTCAAGTGTTAGCCTTCGCTGCTTGCTCATCTTTTTCTATCAATAAAATAATATTTTGAAATTAAAGCGACACAGAAAAGACGTTATATTGACCTCAAATTAGCACTGAAAATTACCTTATCTTATATTAATACACAAGAGAATGACGTACAATAAAATCCAATACAATGTGCTTATGCTCTGTCTTGGGGTTTCCCAGAATAAAATAAATGTAAAAGGTTTTATGCATTTTTATAGAAAATAGTTTTATGATGCGTCATACATACATAGGTATAGAATGACATGGCCTGCAACGTAAAACTGTGTAGAAAATTTCATTCAGGGCTGCGTCTTTCATAACTTCGCCTTCGCGTTGGTTCCAACATTGCACTAGCCCTCTTGTTTCGTAGCGGAAAAATGTGAAAACTTGTACTGTGCTTGAATTCGCGTAAGCCGTTGGGTTGTGATTTAAGTATTTTTTTTTTTTAATATTATTAAGTTTTACTCCATTATAAAGCAACAAAACAAAATATTAATCAACACAAAAAATTGATTCGAAGTAATTTTACCATATTTATCCAGTTTATCACTAAAGAAAAATAAAGGCTATTTTCAAGTTTTATTTTTAAATTTTGGTAATGCCATGTGTTAGTACCAACCATTTGAAATTTAACGTATTTTCAAAGTAACTCGAATAAAGGGCAATAGATGGCCATAGTATGTTGGAACCAAATTGTCCGCATACGTTGTATGAAAGTGACATTTCACTAGTAGTCCATATAATAGGTGTGTTTGCTAACTTTTATTAACACAAATGGCACATCTGTCAAATAGTAAAAGTGGGGGGAAAATCTTCTCTTCTTCTTTTTTAACCATTGAATATTTTCACGAAAAACAAATTTTCTTTAATTTTGTTAACAAGAAGTGATTGACATTTATCGAATTGTCAGATTGCTGTTTGAAGGATGTGCCTCGGTGCCTCGGTGAAAAAGATCTAGCACGATTTTGCAAGAGGGTACATTTTTAAATATTGTCATTTGGCTCCCTCTTCTCTTGATTTTTGACAGTTGGATGAAAATTTAAGTAAATTAACAGGTTACCAAACACACCTAATATATCAAAGGATAGTGCTTATGTTGGAACCAACACGAAGTTGGGAGCTAGCAGTCCATTAGGTATATAATATGTCAATAGTCATTCATATTTAAATGACGTGGTAGTCAATGTGTTATGCGGCCCTTACACGGTCAATCAAATGGCATCAATCATCGTGTACGTGTAAAAATCAAATACGTTTTGATTTTCGTCAATCAAGCGATGTGGCATGTGATGATCTTTTTACTTCATCTTTTCACACATAAGTGATCGATGTTATTTTGATTGACCGTGTATGGGCTGCTTTATGCGTGGTAGGTACTCAATATCGATCAAAACTGATGTCATTTTTAAATGAAGAGTCTCGCGTTCACACTATAGGTTTTGTTTGACACTCAAATCATCGTTGCTGTCGACTGTCGTTTATTTTTTTTTTTGCATAACAGTACTTTTAATATTTTTATGAGTTTATGTAATTTTCCGCATAACATAATCAATTTAATTGATCTAGAAATCGTTATCTCGTTTTGTATTTCACCAAACACTGCGAAGTGACGAGTCACCTTGCGTGATTAGAATGAAAAAGTAAACATAATTCAGTGTCAATTGCAATATAAAGTGAAAACCAAATTAATTTATTTTAACATTAATTACTCGAAAAAATAAAATTAATAGAAATTGCACATCCACCATAACGTGCATTTATTTAAAAATTTCAAACACATACTTGGCAGCACCTCAATGTCGCCAAATTTGAACGAAATACTTTCCATCAAGTATTTCGTTAAAATTTTTCTGTGTGTTCTTTTAGATGAGAGATTTTTGTTCTTTGCCGGGTTGTCCTGAGAATATTTTATTGCAAATTAGAAAGAAATTTAGCTTTAATTGTGTGTGTTTAAAAGATTATTTCAATTTCTAACACCCCATATAAAGTAAAATATACTTTGCTCGATTAATCGACAAAATCGCGTCTGAAAACTTTTCGTTGTCTCCTCGAAACCAGCAGACAAGAAAAAGGAGCACAACACATTTTTTTTGTTCTTTCGCCAAAAATTTTGCAAGGAAAAGACGGCCAAAGGAGTCTCACAGAAACAATGGCGTCCCATCAATATCATCAAATAGCCAATTTACTGGAGAAGGTATGTTTTTTTCATGTGCAAAATCGTGTACAATAAACCCTGCTATAGCTTATGAACATTTATCTTCCATCTACCCCCCGCCCAAGATGACATCCAATGACAAAGATTTTCGGTTCATGGCCACAAATGATTTAATGACCGAATTGCAAAAGGATAGCATTAAACTGGACGATGAATCGGAGAAAAAAGTCGTCCGAATGGTTCTGAAGCTTTTGGAGGATAAAAACGGCGAAGTACAAAATTTGGCAGTCAAATGTTTGGGTCCGCTGGTGAACAAGGTTAAAGAGAATCAAGTCGAGACGATTGTCGATTCGCTGTGCGCGAATATGATTTCAAACACGGAACAGTTGCGAGACATATCAAGTATTGGACTGAAGACGGTAATTTCTGAGCTGCCACAGGCATCAAACTCGCTTGCACCAAATGTCTGTCAGCGCATCACTGGGAAATTGAGCAACGCTATTGAGAAGGTGCCGTAGTTCTATCTGTGAATGTGCCGTAGTTTTGTCTAAATTTCTTTAATTTCTTCCAATAGGAAGATGTTTCTGTGAAACTCGAGGCTTTGGATATCCTATCCGATCTATTATCTCGCTTTGGTGACTTTCTGGTGCCCTTTCATCCAACCATTTTAAAGGCACTCGTTCCACAATTGGGTTCCTCGCGACAGGCGGTCCGCAAGCGTACCATTGTTGCCCTATCCCACCTGCTGACATTGGCAAACAATAATGCTTACAATGGGGTTATCGATCACTTATTGGAGGGTTTAGAGAAGCCACAGAATCAGGGAGCTGTTCGAACATACATTCAGTGTTTGGCTTCGATCTGGTTAGTATGATATGAAAATATCCATGCACTTATCTGTAAATAAAGTGATTTATTACAGCCGACAAGCTGGACATCGCCTTTGCACTCATATTGAACGTGCTATGTTAATCCTTAAGCAATACAGTCAGCGGGACGATGACGAACTGAGAGAGTTCTGCTTACAGGCTTGTGAAGCGTTTGTACTTCGCTGTCCGGATGCTATTCGTCCTCATATTCCGATGGTAAGTACATGTGACTCCTGCATTCACACCTAGGTACATAATCCCATTGTTAGATCCTCGAACTGTGCATGAAATACGTTACTTACGATCCCAACTATAATTACGAAGCCGATGACGGTGAGTCTGGTGTGGCAATGGACACTGAAGACGAGGAGTATGTCGACAGTGAGGAATACAGCGACGATGACGACATGAGCTGGAAAGTGCGGCGCGCAGCCGCAAAGTGTCTCGAGGCTTTGATTTCCACACGTCACGAGCTCATCGAGGAATTCTATCGTGATCTTTCACCGGCTTTGATCTCGCGTTTTAAGGAACGCGAAGAGAATGTAAAATCTGATATTTTCCACGCCTACATTGCCTTGTTAAAGAATACCAGGCCCGCTGATGACATCTCACATGATCCAGACTCGATGGAACAGGTACCTGGTAGAATCAGCATGCTGCAGGATCAGGTGCCGGCGATTGTCAAAGCCATTCAGCCATTGATGAGGGAGAAATCGATGAAAACGAGGCAGGATTGCTTTTTGCTGCTACGAGAACTTCTGAACGCCTTGCCTGGAGCATTGGGTAATCACTTAAACAACGTTATGCCGGGCATTAGCTATTCTCTGGGTGATAAGAATTCCTCTTCGAACATGAAAATCGATGCGTTGAATTTCTTGTGCAGCCTACTTCAGGGACACAACCCCCAGGTATTCGACCCACATATTCCGATGTTGGTCCCTTTGGTGGTCACAGCAGTATTCGATCCGTTCTATAAGATTGCCACTGAGGCATTGTTGGTTCTGCAGCAGCTGGTCAAGGTAATCCGTCCGTTAGACGTGCGAACTGGCTACGAGGTAACACCATTCGATTTGGGTAAGTTGTACTCTTCGACATTGCAAAAATTGAAAGCCACCGATGTGGATCAAGAGGTCAAGGAGCGTGCTATCGCTTGCATGGGCCAGATTATCGCCAACATGGGTGACCTTCTGACAGCAGAGCTGGCAACGTGTTTGCCGATTTTTATGGAACGTCTAAAGAATGAAGTTACCCGTTTGAGCTCTGTCAAAGCTTTGACAATGATTGCTGGATCACCACTGCGAATTGATTTGTCTCCGATTTTGAATGACGTCCTCCCAGCACTGGGCTCTTTTCTGCGGAAGAATCAACGCGCATTGAAGTTGAATTCATTAACTCTACTGAACACGCTGGTGGAGAATTATTCACACTTGTTTGGTCCACAGTTGCTGCAAATCGCCATCAGTGAAATACAACCGCTTCTAACCGATTCCGACCTCCATGTAGCTCAATTGTCATTGGTTTTGCTAACGACCACCGCTCGGAGGCAGCCACAGGCGTTGGTGGGCATCCATGATCAGTTCATACCGTCGGTTCTTATATTGGTACGATCACCACTGCTTCAAGGCACCGCGCTCACATGCACTCTAGATCTATTCCAATCATTGGTGCAGGCTAAGCTGCCTGGACTGGGCTATCATCAGCTGCTGGAGAAACTAATGGAGCCGATGCTTCAAAGAACAAACACAGAACAGCTTCACAAACAGGCTTATCACTCACTGGCCAAGTGTGTAGCAGCTTTGACACTTCAATGTCCCAATGAAGCGGTGTCATTGGCTTCCCAACTGCTTACTGATCTTCAAAAGCGCACATTAGACACGCATTTGGTCTTTTGCCTGCTGACAATTGGCGAAATCGGCCGTCACTTCGATTTGAGTTCCATTGATTCGCTACCGAAGATTATGATCGAATGCTTTGGAGAAAGTTCCGAGGATGTTAAGGGAGCTGCAAGTCACGCCCTAGGCGCTGTTGCCGTTGGCAGTCTGCAATGCTTCTTGCCACTGATCCTGAAGGAGATTGAAGCGCAACCAAAGCGGCAATACCTCTTGCTGCATTCACTAAAAGAGGTGATCTCGTCGCTGTCGACCACTCCAAATGGCCTCGAGCAGTTGCTACCTTCTGTTCCATCAATTTGGGGCCAACTCTTCAAACACTGCGAATGCTCTGAAGAGGGCTCCAGGAATGTCGTTGCCGAGTGCTTAGGCAAGCTGGTTTTGGTCAATCCAGATGAGCTCTTGCCACGTCTTCAACAAGCTTTGCACAGTGAGAGTGCCCTCATGCGGACAGCTGTGGTGTCCAGTGTAAAGTTTACCATCTCAGATCAGCCACAACCCTTCGATGCGCTGCTGAAGCTGTGCATAGGCGAGTTTCTTTTTGCCCTACGTGATCCGGAGCCATCGGTTCGAAGAGTCGCATTGGTTGCCTTTAACTCTGCAGTCCATAATAAGCCGAGTTTGGTAAGGGATCTACTGCCAACGTTACTGCCATGGTTGTACTCCGAAACTAAAGTTAAGGCAAGTTTAAGTTGTTTTTTTTAACGCCATATTAGGGATTCATTTCTTCTTTTTTTCCAGGGTGAACTAATCCGCGAAGTGGAAATGGGTCCTTTCAAGCACACCGTCGACGATGGTCTCGATATACGTAAAGCGGCCTTTGAATGTATGTACACACTCTTAGAGCAGGGTTTGGATCGAGTGGATGTTATGCAGTTCTTGGATCATGTCCAAGCTGGATTATGTGATCATTATGATATTAAGATGTTAACATATTTAATGACAGCGAGATTAGCGGTGTTGTGCCCCGAGGCAGTGTTGTTAAGTGAGTATAAAAAATAGGCATGGCGAGTGGGAATTAAATTGTTTCTTTGTCCTCCAGGACTGGATCAATTTGTGCAACAATTACGTGATACCTGCACACACAAAGTCAAAGCGAATTCCGTGAAGCAAGAGTACGAGAAACAAGATGAACTGAAACGATCAGCTCTGCGAGCTGTGTCAGCGTTGGCGCAGATTCCTAAAGCAGGTGAGAAAAGGCGGTTATATGAGGTGGGATGGTGTTATTTCTTGATTGCTTGCACCACCTCAACACGAATAAGCTTCTAAAATACCCTTTCCGGTTTTTATTTTCCTTCGTCCTTCTAACTAATTTATTCCATTTTTTTTTTACAGATAAAAACCAACAACTCGCTGATTTCTTAAAATCTATCAAGGAAACACCAGAGCTTAGTAAAATCTATGATTACGTTCAAAAGGATTCACTATCAAATAATAACACCGAGAGTGTTTCCATGGATCAGAGTTAGAGCGGCGCTCAACCCTGCGTATCTTTAGTGTTAGACGAATAATTTAATGTGAGTGCCGTCCTTCATTTTCCACCACATTCTAAGTCTTAAGCTCCCAGCACTCACCACACGGCTTCTATTTCAGATTCTATTGCTTGAAGGTCGGTGTCGAGTTTGAAAAGAAAGCAAAAGAAAAATAAAAACAAATATAAAATACATACATATATAAAATAAAACTATTCTGTGAGCAAAATTGTGAACATTTACGAATTACAAACTAAATTAACAATTATTAAAAAAAAAAAAACCACACGAGAGAGTTAAGCAAACACCAAACTAAACACAAGTCATTGAAGGAATGAACTTTTTTGTTTCGTTTTTTTGATGTTTCCTTGCATTTAAGTCTGTTTTCTATTTTAATAACAATTCTACGCTGACATTTATTGATTGTAATATGGTTTTATTCTGTTTTTTTTATATGAACTTTGTTTCATTTGTGGTTTATACTCTAACTATCTATGTATCGAACATTTAGTGTGTATTATTAAATGAACATTAAATATAAAAATTCTCTTCAATGCACTAAAGGCATTTATAAAATAAAGAACAAAAGGAAAATCGAACTACCAGAATAATATAAGTTGTTTACTTTAAAAGTGTGTATGTGTAGTACATCTCTGCAGCAATTTAATTAACTGCCTAAAGTGGATATTTTCGAATGTGGACTTTAAATTCAACTAATTCCTTTCCCTCCCGCTGTATAGTAAACAAAATATAAATATATGGCCTCAGCAGTCCTAGGTAGAACCAAGCCTAGCTTCCCGCAACCATTTGTGTGTGCGCGTTATATTTTTGCACGAATAGAAGAAAAAAAATAAATAAAAAAAGTAAACAAATCTATGTTTAAAAATTAGAAAGTGTAAATTGTAATTTTTTATTTGCTAAAAATAATTTGTGACAGTTTAAGCACAACATACAAATAAATAAATACATAAAAGGCAAATAAATTGGGAACTAACATTAGATACTCACAATTCAAAACAGTCACAGTCATAATTTTACATGCATTTTGGAATGTTAAACGTTGTGGTGATTGTGTAGCCGTTAAAAAGGGAATCTTTCTAGAAGGGAACTAAGGAGAACTACGTCCTATGCAGATTGAACACAATTGGTAAGTTTTGAAGATGATGCGAATCTTAAATTAATAAACCGCCTCGCAGTATACTGACAAAGCGATGTTAACAAATCTAAATTATATAGAACGAGCACAAAATTACTTTGAGAGATTTGGTAGAAGTGCAAATGGTATTCTTGGCCAATATGTATGTATGCCTTGTTAAACAGCTTTATATAAGCTAGTGAATTCCTAGACTTAACTTGTACCTAGTAAGGTGGTGCTGCCAAGTCTCCGAGGTCTAAAGGATTGAATTAAGTTAAGATAGCCTCCGAACGTTTTTCAGCTATAATTGATGTAAAGATTGAAAAGTCAGGTTAAAACAATTGATCTTTGTGACAAGCCGGTAGATTGCACTTTTTTTCCCAAATACTTGAAATTATAATTACTGAGGATGTTGATTGGTTCAACTGACCACTCTAAAATTAAATGAATGACACCTGTTAGCAACTTATTTTCGAAACCGTGTTCGATATAAATCCATTGTGATGAACAATCTGGGGGTCCATTCCTGTACACACGAGTGAGTGTCAATTTCATGTGAGTGATCAAATGGTATTTCTAAATACGAGACACATAAAAGCCGTGTTTCATTATCACCAATGATCAAATCTGTATAAATAAAATTAAGATAGTCCAAAGGAATGCAGATAAGATATCCAAAGAGCAACAAATAAGTTTCGTTACAGTTATAAATGTATTTTTTATTGGCTAGCCTAACATAAGAACACGTCCCCAACACAGACATTTAAATAATGGTCTCTTCTCCGCGATCTCTTTCCTTCTGTTCCTCATCGGTTAGTTTTTTTATTTGTTCTCCAACCGCCGGTGGGTGTTCCAGCACATGATCGACTATACCCATAAGTTTGGCCTCTTCTGGTGACATGAAGTTATCACGTTCCATTTTACCCATCAGGCAGTCAAATTCTTGTTTTGTGTGTTTAACATAGATTCGTGTAAGCTGATGTTTTAGTTTAATTATTTCTTCTGCTTGAATCTGGATGTCTGTTGCTTGACCCTGAGAAAGATAGATTGAAACTCAGTTCAACATATCATTGAATAAGTTTTCCATACTTGAGCACCACCAGAAGGTTGATGAATCATAATCCTAGAATTTGGCAGTGAATATCGCATTCCTGGTTCTCCAGCAGCCAAAAGTAAAGATCCCATCGAACACGCTTGACCAATACACCTAGAAAGTCGTATTCATTAGAAGTTTTGTTTGATAAAAAAAATCATCTACCTCCTCACCATGTTGAAATAGGAGGTTTCACGTATTGCATTGTATCGTAAATGGCTAAACCAGCTGTTACAGCACCACCAGGTGAATTAATATACAAATGAATCGGTTTGTTCATATCCTCTGACTAGAATATTATGCAAAAATCATATGTGCTCGTGTGTGTTATTTAACCTACCTGTAAGAACAGCAATTGGGCAACAATCAGTGAACTAAGTCCATCGTGTATTGGACCCATAAGGCAGATGATTCGTTCTTTTAGTAGTCTCGAGAATATATCATAGGCTCTCTCTCCACGTCCAGTTTGTTCCACTACCATGGGTACGAGAAATTGTTGATTTATATTATTGGTTGAGAAGGATCTGCAGAGGTTCCATTGAACCGTTGTGGATTTCTAAAAATTGCTTCGAATTAGGTGAGGATTTCAATCATGATTGGTATTTTTATTACGCTTATTGCATTCAGCACTTTTTTTGTAGCGTTCCGTAGCATTTTTAATGCTAATTTTCCCTTAAAATTATTAAATAGGAATGAGGAAACAAGAAGAAATTGGATATTTGGAAAAAAATAGATGATAACCCCACAACTGTCAGATAATTGTTTAACACTTGCAATTGGCTGCGTTCAGTGAGTGGTTTAGTTGTTTCTCGTTAAGTTGGAAACACAAGGAAGAAATACATCACTTTTTTGATCTTTCTATAAAAGCGAAGTTTGATATTTAAAGTCTGTTTTGAGTTTATCAACATTTGTCCTGATTATCAATGCAATTATCGGCTCATGTGTATAACCGATTCATAAAAACAATTAACTAAAAATCGAATCTACTAATTCTTCCACGTACAACGTATACGTCTGCATTCTCTAAAGCGGACCTTACACGGTCAATCAAAATGACATCAATCACTTATATGTGTTAGTGAAAATATAATTGTATGTTTCACATCGCTTGATTGATGAAAATCAAAACGTGGTTGATTTTTAAACGTACACGGTGATGGATGTCATTGGGCCACCGCACACGAGATGATTTCTGCCGATAGTAAACTTGTTTTGCAGGCGAAGGGACTGAGGTCTGCGGTAAGAAACGGTTGAAAATCTTCTACCGAGTTTGAACGAAGTAGGAAATTAATACGTACACAACTTCCAAAATATGTTGGTCAGAAAAAATACTACCACAGTATAAAGGGGTTTATGTCCACATTTCTTTCTGTCGGCAGAAATCATCTCGTGTGCGCTTGAAGTATGGTATAAAACCAGTTTTCTGCCGGTAGAATTGATCTCGTGTGCGCTGGCCGATTTGATTGACCGTGTAAGGGCCGCTTAGGTCTAAATGATTATCACAATCTGTTAGTGTTGCCAATGCAACCCAGCCTTTCAACATCTGCCCGTGCTGCCAATGCATCCCAGTCAGTAAACATTTCTCTCACTCGTTAAATGTGCTAGTTTTTGAATAGTCGTTAACTATTTGTGGATAATGTTGTGGATCATTCAATTTAAGTGATTAATGTCGGCTTGTATGTTTTAGAGCACAGCTTTGTAAGCAAAATGGCAGCAAAACAATAATAGTTTTTAGTGGAGGTAAACAAAATGACTTGTATGTGCCAGTGCTATAGAACTTTATTCAATTGATTTAATTGTACTTTAAAAGATCGGTGTTTGGGTGCTTTTGTATTAAATCGAGTGAAACTCATACTCCAACTTTTAGATGATGAAATTGTTCTAATTTGAGTTGATCTGCAAAGGTTACTTTCATATCTCAAATCGCTCTCTTATTCGGTATCTAATTATTTCACCAGCTAAAGCAACCAGTGCAGCTAACATTCCAACTAAAAAATTATTTCAATCAAATAAATGTCTTCCATTAAAAGATTTGAAATTATTATATACCTTCCAGTAGTGTAAAAGCGCTAATTACACTAGACAAAGTAACAGGATAAACAGTGTTACTCGATTGACACTGCGGCTGTTCTGGTCGGTGTGCCTTAAGAGTACGCTTTACTATTCCTGTTTCCCGGGCACGACACATTCTATAAAAATAAAATTTACAAAAATAATTTGAAACTTTTCCACAAGGAGTAGGTTATTGCGTACATCGTTCGAAACAACTCTGTGTACATGCTATTTTTCGGGACAATCCAATTCAGCAACTCAGTCTCTAAGAGTCCTGAAACTATTCTTAAATCACAAATCTCGTCTGCATCGAAAAGTCGAGCGATCTCGGGATAAACATCAACCAGTTCACAGTGAAAAGCATATCCACCCTTTTTTAAGTACGGAATCGCTTCCTTCATGCGGGTGAAAACTTTCAATTCATCTGCACTACGTGCGGGTAGAACTTTTGTTCGATACATTTGTTGAATCAGTGGGGATTTAGTGTCCTAGAGAATGCATTTAAAGTCACAGATTCTGAGAAAACGCATAACAACAACTAACTTACCTTAAATAAAACCTTGTAGTATCCAATATCTTCAAAGGCCAACTTCAGTGGACTGTTAACAATTTCTGCGATAGATTTTGGTCCCCTTCCAGAGCTATTCAATAGCCCACCGACCACCGAGGATGTATAATAGTTATACATAACCAGAGTAAAAGCAAATAACGTAAACACTATTATTCTCGAAGGTAAGCTCCTGGGAATTGGATCCAATCCTTCAAAAAAAAAAAAAAAATACAGCTAACTGAAACCAAATCGGGGTATCCTGTTCCTCACCTTGTTGGCAAACAGCAGCCAAAGTCTCCAACAAGAAACTATCCTTTTGATTCTCTTCTTTGGTTATCCTTTTTCTCTTTGACCAAACAACCAAACTCCAAATAGCAATCACCACGATAATCGTAACACAAGAAAATGCCCAAACTTGAGCCGCAAATGGTGCTAAAAAATTACCACTACTGCCGCCCGCATCGACATCGGTGGTAAATCGATACAGGAACCCCGAGTCAAATTTCCAACTCTGATGAATCGTATCGAACTCGGCGAAGCGATTTATTCGATTAAACGCACCCGATGTTCCGATCTCAACTTCATTACGCATCACAATGCCCAGAAAGCCCAAACGAAATGTCCCGCCACCAAGGCGTCCAGCCCAACCCCGTGAATTGCGATAATTCACCGTAAAATTGAAGCGTTCCTGTAGAAAACATAAAAGTTCGTAGTGATATTTAATAAAAGCTGCTACACCATCCTCCTTGGCCAAACTAGCGAGCAACTTATTGACCTGTTCATTGGTGGTAATGTTATCTCGATCGATCTGGAAAAAGTGTTGACTTCGACTTTGCTTCGATATTTGACGGATAATTACAAACCACAGTTGCTGCTCGAAGGGTTAGTTTATTAAATTGACTCCGATGCTGGATACCTTGAAGCTTTAAAATATCCCGGTGGGTTATAAGCTTTCCCTGCCAATCTGCGTAGTGAATTGTCTCGATGGGGGCTTTTAAATGGCGTCCTTTTGAATGTACATCGAAGAGCGAGTAGTTTGTGCCAGTGGAATTGACATATGTCATTTGAATATTCGGTCCAATGTTTATCAAGTCTCCAATGAGTTCATTTAGTCCGTGGTTTTTGGAATCCCAAACCATCCATTGATAGGTTCTGTTAAAATATTTCCTTTCCGATGCAAGTTGCAGGATCCTCTTGCACTCTGCACACGAGCAGTCAAGAATGACAGAAGTCTTGGCTCTATTTCGTCGTGTCAGAGCGTTACCCAACGAATAGTTTCTCTTTAAATTAAGCAGCAGGGTGACTTGGTTCCATTTAAACAGGGCTCTTCCAGCGTCTAGCAAACCTTGCAAACAAAGAAAAACTTGATTGCAAATATTTCTTTCGGTTGCATCCTTACCTGCGTCGTTGCATCCTAGTACTACCGCCTGTTGGGTCTTAACTAATCTCACGGTGAAATTAGAGATGAGATCACCATTAAGAGCGATAGAGAAAGGCACCAAGGCACAGAATATGATGCAAGTGTTCAGCTTCATTTTACTCCACACGTACTGCGGAGTAAGTTACGGAAGGATACTCCTTTTATTTGCTTTTGCCAGGTGATGGGTATTTTGCAAATTTGCCGTCCTGATTGACATGATTCAATTATTCAGTAGTAACGGTTTGATTGTGAACTAATCAATTTGGAGTACTTACGCAAACAAAGGGTGGTTGTTCAATGTGAGTGAATATATTGATTGACAGTTTCCTGATTAACATTAAATATTGAAGCAAAAAAGATAATGAGCAAAGCCGAAGCACGATTAAGTAAGGTAAGATTGTTAGGTGTTCTGTTAATTTTCGTCAATGTCCACTTAAACCATTAGTATGTTAGGTTCAGAGTACCCATTTGGAAAACTTACATGTCAACTACAGGATTACATATTCAATCAAACAAAAAACGGCCCTTTTCCGCTGCACCTCTAGCTACACCTCACTGAAATCGAAATGCCACTAATAGTGGTAGAGAAATTAGCAGCATAAGAAAGCGTTGCAGACTGCTATTCAACCGGGCCAAATTCACAAAAAACGCCCTAGCCCTAGATTGGATCTCATATAAAGAGACCATCGCAGAATTCAAGAGCACTATTCGGAAAGCCAAGCGTAAATCTTGGGGACTTTTTTGTGATAACATTGAGAATATCTCAGAAGCATCTCGGCTCCGCAAAATACTCTCCCCCAGTCCAAATATCCCTAGCTACATTATGAAATCAGATGGCTCTTGGACATTTTCAAGCGAAGAAACAATAGACCTTCACCTGGCTACACATTTCTCTGGTATCTTCTCTTCTCCACAGTGTCGTAGCTAGGGCCATGACCGCCACTGGCAAGATTTGAATTTTGTGCCCCCCAATACTTATTTTTTAGGAAGAGAAACAACACAATAACTTTGAAAGTGTAATTTAAATTATGTATACATTTAAGCATAAAATTAGTTCCTACTTACTACTACGTGGGAATACAATACGAGTTCGTTCATTGAGGCATTATAAAATCTCGTAGATTTGTCCAATTTGGCCAAATTGTTCATAATATATGGTCTTTCAATCTCTAAATACAACTATGTAGTTGGCTTTCAAATCATCTTTTTATTTTAGTGCTAGACCAGCAGCGTTTTCAGTGGAGGTTTCGTGTAACGAAAGCCCTATTAAATATTTGGCTTCAGCAGTCCTAGGTAGAACCAAGCCTACCTTCCCGCAACCATTTGTGTGTGCGCGTTATATTTTTGCACAAATAGAAGGGACCTACAGTTTTCTGCCGTCTCCGAACGGCGAGTTGGGAAGCTTTACATGGCAAATGATACTCTTGAATGCTTGTCCGGCATTCGGAAGAGGTGGGCACTGTGAAAAACTTAAGTGTGTCTAGTGCACAGTAAAGCTGAATTTTGAACTTTTGACGTGGTGTCATTATGATCGCATCATCCTTGGCCCTTTCGTCGAACATTTTTTTACCTATCATTAACGCTTTTCAGAAAACTACTGTTCTATCGACAGCACGTTTACTAGATTTTTTTGCTGAATCAATACATAGCTCTATTTGATTTTTTTCTGAAATCATTGAAAAAATCCACAAGGCAAGTGATGATGAGGTCTATTCTCATACCTGTCCAAAACTGATAAAACTACGAAATTCGGCGTTAGGCAGGAACGCCCAAATCGATTTGGAAATAGCGCCCAAAAAAATGTCTAATGCCCAAAAATGAACAAGAAGGCGGAAATAAAGCCCAAAAAGACTTAGCCTAACGCCCAAAACTCAATATCACCCAAGTTATAAAAAGGCAATATCGCCCAAAAATTTTCAATGGGAATTGTTTTTATAAAAATTGGGCGATATGGTGCGAGGATGGGTATATGTTAAGTTTCTTTATATGCATGCGGAAACATGCGAAACAGGGATATAAAAAAACTTCATAATCTTCTATAATATATACATATAATTCCTTCGGCGTAAAACTCGATGACGTTATAACTCGATAACCGCTGGCCCGACTTTCATGATTTTTTTTTCGTTTTTTTTTCGTATTGCTGATTTTCAGGCTAAGGCAGAAAGAAAATTGCGTTTTGCCTGATGGTTAACGAGACTGTTTTAGTTCACGGGTTTTGCCTGATGGTTAACGAGACTGTTTTAGTACACGGGTGAAGCCAGGCGGGACAGCTAGTACCCATTAAAAACAAAACTCTGCAACCAATGCGTATATTTTTCCCAAATTAGTGAATAGTGAACAACGCGGGGGGGGGGGGGGGGGGGGGGGGCTCCCGTCCGAGTCGCGGCGCGCCGGGCGCCCACGTACCGTTCGCGTCACACGTCGACATGGAGTGCCGCGCCGACGGCCACGGCACGCGGGAATCATTTAGTTTGGTACAATCGTCCTTGTTGTTTGATTGAAAAAGCAATCAAACTATGTAATTTTGAAGTCTAGTTTATTCAAAACTACGAAGAGGCTTGTAATATCTGTCATCAAACTTTGAGTGGGTTGCATTTTTCAATGACATTCTACATTCTACTACATTCAATATTACCATTTGGGCAATTCTAAATTTTATTTGGGCGTTATTTCATTTTGTCTTAATTGTTTTGGGTGATATTTCCTATTTTGGGCTTTATTTCCCTTTCAAATATTTCCACTTGTTATTTTGGGCTTTACTGCCTATTATAAAATGAGCCCTGACTAGGAAATGACACCCAAAATGACTAAAATAATTACAACAACAAATTGTTCGAAATTTTTTTGGGCGTTATTTCCAAATCGATTTGGGCATTATTTCTCTGGGCGTTATTGCCTAACGCCATGAAAATCTACCAAAATCAGACAAATCCTGTTCCCGTTTGTAGATTTTTCGTAGTTTGTTACAGAAGAGAGACCTAACAAGAGAGTAAGGAATTTCCCCATGCTGCAAATTTTAGCCCACGAAATTTTGTTTTTCCAATTTTTGTTGTTCAATGCGTTTCTGTCTTTTTTCACACTTTAACCCTGTAACACGTTGTCTCAAGACACTTATCATATTATTTGTGTTACCTAAAAAAGTAATAACTTTAACTTTAACTAACAAACACACCAACATATACATATACAAAAGCTTTGAAAGCTATCCGAAGCTTTTAGCGGAGCTTTTATTTTGAACTGCAAAGGCATGTGTTTTTTCGCGCAAAAAAAAAATTATTTGGTGTTTGTTGAAATTTTGCCGCGTTAATAAAAGTAAAATTTAACAAATCAATCCAACTCAAAATTTTTTTCGTCAAAGATATGTTTATTTACTAACAAAATCAAGTACAGTACGCCCTCGGTAAAAGCAACCGATAAAAATTCGAGCAGTTGCGTTAATTGAGGTTGTTGCAATAACCGAGTCACAAAAGAGTATGAAAAATAAAAGAATAATGTTCGTCGTAAAAGAAAAGAAAAACAATATGTATATTTAATTCTGAGAGAAGTAACTGTAAAATAACTGCCCAGTTATAGTAAAACCAAACACCAAAAAATAGAAACAAATATAAAACGAAATAAGAGATCATGTATGGAAAGTTGCGTTCACTGAGTCACATTTTTTTGAAAAGTTGCAATTACTGAGTCACTAATGGTAAAAATTTCGGTGTAGCTTTGACCGAGGTATTGCTTTTATCGAGGGTTGCTTTTATCGAGGGCGTACTGTAGCATATTTGTGAATATATGAAAATTGTGCGTTGTAGCACTGAAATAGTGATAAAGTGCCTCCAGACATTTTCACGCCTTACAGGTAAACGAGAGCTTGTACACCCTTGCTGAGTTCATTTTTGAGCCCCAATTTACCTAAGAAAAAATTATTCGACTTATTTTCTTCCACTGTTTTCAAAAATAGTCTTAGAGCGTTAACCTCTCTCTGAGAGATTTCCCCCACTCCTTGAAATTTGAGAATCTTTGAACTGTGAATTATGGGGCAGAACGGGGAGCCGTTCCTAATCTGTGGGGCGCCTATTGTAATCGAGTTCAATTTTTTTTTTATGTGAGTTGGCCTAGCATAATGTGTGCTTTGTGTGCTTGTGGCTCTCTAAAGTGCGCCCCCACTGAGGGTGCGCCCCTGGCAGCCGCACGCCTGGCCAGCCCGTAGCTACGACACTCCGTCTCCACATAGTAGTTTGTCTTATAGTACACATTCTACTCAACCTATACAAAATAACATCCCTACAACTATTCTAATCACAAGTGACAAGCTGCTTTGGGCACTACGTATGTAGCTTCAAACCGTATAAATCTGCGGGACCTGACGGCATAATACCTGCTGACTTCCAGTCTGTCGCTGACATCAATTTGACTTGGCTGGAAATTAGTTTAGTTTTTTTTTTAGTTTAGTTTATTATTCCATCTACTGAGCTTAACTCTAACAGATTGCAAATATGTTATTATAAAATTAAAATATAAAAATTCTGTTAGGACCAACAGCATCCAATAACAATAATTTAAACTTAGATCTATCATAACTTAAGTCAATCTCTGTACATACTGAGTTAAAAGGTTTTATACATTTAGTTAAAAGGTTATTGAAACCATAATTTGAACTATGCGTCACAGGCGTTTGATCCCCCTCCAAAATTCTTAACAAGTGCACTTTTTTTTTAAAACGAAGAGCAATAAGTAGGTAACACGATTTTGTGCTAAGAACTTCTAGTAAAATGCAAGTCCAAACAAAAATGAGCCAATTTGGCCATAGTGCATTACAAAATTTGGAAATAAATTGCAGCAACTTAATTGGACAAGGGTGCTTCCGCTATGAGGGATAGGTTTAAAGGTGTTCAAGCAGTTGTACGAGAGTCTTACCCAGAAGCATTATACGATCATTGCAGTGCACACTCATTAAACCTCGCTTTAGGACATTCTTGCCAAATTCAGCCTATACGTCATGGGTGGCCAAACCGTAGAACGCGGTCGACTGGTCGAACGCGAAGGCATTTAGAGTCGAACCCGATGCATATGCTGTAAATTAATACATTATAACAAACACGCAGTACAAGTATATCATTCTCAAAATTTGTAACAACACTGCACTAAGCTTCATCCCAGAAAGCGTAGGCATTGGAATACTGCGTGCTCTGTTCCTTCTTCCTGATCTGGGCAAAAATGTGAGTTATCGTGCCCAAAATGGTGTAAGTATTTCCGATACCCACTGTCCCAAACGTCTATGCATATGCCATTCGTTTTGTGATCTGCTAATTCAAGGCCGGTGGATATTATCCAGTCGCAGATTGCTGCGTTCAAAGCTGACTATATCTCGAAAATGTTCTTTGCAACAGTAACAACGGCGATATCGTCTCCGAATTAGATTTGTTTTACTTCTGCGGCAGTGTTAATTACAGAACTCCGTCGTACATGATACTCCAAAGTAGGGGGCCAGTATTGATCCGTGTCGGACTCCCGCGGAAGCTTTATAGTACCTACTTTTCTCCTTCTTCGGTTTCATATCTCAACCGTCTATTGATGAAATAGCTGAATACAATCTTTCGCAAGTAGTTTGGCGTATCCATTTTGGCTAGTGATAGTGACCTTCTAATGATGTCTTCATATTTATATGTATTTTCTTCCAAGTAAATATAATGGATAGGTAAGGTCGCACGCGTAACCAATTTCAGCGAAAGGTCGAACGCATAGGCTGAAAGTTTGGCCACCACTGCTATACGTAATACAGTTGACATGGTAAAATCGATTGGAAACTTTTTTTAAACTATCCGCAAAACGAACACATTTGTTGCAGGAAAACATTAAAAAAAAATATCCGGAAACTAAATGGAAGAATTTAACGGCTATGTGTGGCATTCGATGGGTTGAAAATCACGACGGATTAATAAGGTTCAAATAAATTTTTAAAAGGCATAGTGGATACCTTGGATGTGTTGAGTATTGATAAGGACTTTGAGACCTTATCTAAAGCTTCTTGTTTTTTTAAAATCAATTGTGGCCAGTGATTTTTTGATAAGCTTGTGCTGCTTAAGCATTTTGTTTTCGTACACACTACCATTGTGTAAAATTGAATTTTAGTGGTCTTTTCCAGGATTTGTTTTAGTGCGAATATTTGATCGATTGTCAGATCTAAAGACGCTTACGAGTCACATTTAACAGAAATTACTTAACACCTAATCACCTCGTATGAGAGAGAGCTCTTAATGTCGTGCTTTGGAAACGTTACAACTTAAACTTAACACTGGATGAAATTCGAAACCAATCGATCCTGATTGTTAAGATTTTTACGCGTTTTCAGTATTTTTTCTTCCGAAATTGTTTCCTAGATCTGATTAAGACTCATTTAAGTTCATTACCCCCTAAAATACTTCTTATTTTACGTCGTTTTAACTTAAATGACCTAAGGTCGAAGGTACTTATGCCTTTTGAACGATTTAAAACCTCCCAAGACTTGTTATGCAGATTTTGTCTTTGCCTTCGCTACTGGACATCAAAAAATTTACAACCTTTCACTTCTGTTCACGACTGACACAAAACTGGAGACAAAAAAAAGGGACTCTTGGATGAATGTCTTCCACTGTATGGCACTGGAATCCATTAACCCCAAAAATACACTCACACATCGAGTGGTGGCGACAACTGTGATGGTAAAATTAATGTTGCACGTTTTGTCAAATTTTTGCCAAAAAAAGGAGACCTCCCCGACTCACCGCCCCACGCTTAGTAGAACGCTAACTTGAAGTTAAAACGAACAGAGACACAGCAAAAAATGGAACCAAAAACCACGTCCTTAAGACAAAAAGCAAAGAAAAAATAAATAACGCAAAAAAACTCTGTGTAAGTCACACGAATTGGCGCACAACTCATAGCAACAGCAGCAGCAACACCAGAAACGGGTGGACACGGGCATCGATTTTCTCTGGCAGAATCCCAAAGCGAGGAGATGGTTAGACGCCGAGGGAAGACGAAGAAGTGCAAAGAAATTCACTCGCGCACTAATGAGAGCAAATTATATTTCCCTCCTCCTATGTGTGCATAAGGCGACATGATGATGATGATGATGATGATGATGATGACGACGACGAAGACGACGACGACGATGATCGTTGTTCCGTTTGGCCCTATCCTGTCCCACTTCATCCAGCACCTTCAATTGAACCTAAGTATGAGATCCCGAAAACTCGACCGACCATTGTACGTGTTTCGGCTGGAGCTGTTGTCTCGTCTTCGTCGTCGTTGTCGTATAGCCGCCACCATCACTTCGTCGGGGGGAGTCCTCAGGGTCTGATCGTACTATAAAAAGTCTGAGGTACCTGTTTTCTTATTGCTTTGTTTTCATCTCGTAACCTTTTCGTCTTTCTCTTCCTTTGATACCAATTTTCTGGTAGCTGATTTCAGCTCAACGCAAAGAAAACAGTCCACAGTATGAGGACGTGTACGGGTATCAAGTCAAGATGCGGCAGCATCTCAACAGGAAGCTGCATAGAAGCTTCCAGCAGTACAGATACGAATATCGGGCGCGCATGCGCGACCATCTAAAAGATTGCGCACGAGAACTCACCTCGATATCCCATGCAACTCACCATGCCGTCACACAAGTTTGATCTCAGTTTCGAATCGCTGGGAATGTAGTGCCCTTTGTCATCAATACGATTTTTTTTTTTCCCTTTTTTTTAATTAGTCCATGAGGTGGAAAGAGGAAGGAAGCAGCAGCGAATGAAAGAGAGAAGAAAAGAAGATCACATAAATTTTAAAAGAAAGGTAATAAAGCAAGAGCAACAAAAATGTTGCAGTTGGATGGAGTAGATACTGGGTACTGCCATGCAAGCCACGAGAGTGCATTGCACACACTAACTGACCAGACCTATGTAAATGTAAACAAATACATATTTAGTATGCAGTTTAGTGAAATCACTGGATGGAGTGGGAAGATGCGACGACTACCACGGAAGGTAGGGGACAGCAATGCATAGAGAGACGGAAATGAAGTGAGCACATAAAATAAAAATAAAAAAAAAAAAAAAATATCAAATCACTTTTTTGCGTGCTCTGTGCACTGGCGATCTTCTTTGTGGGCTGGAAAGTGGATATGAGATGAGATCAGTGGAGGATTCAAATGGAAGCATGGAATTAGGAGTGATGATGGATTACATTTGAAATGGATTTTATGGTATAGAAAAGTAGTAGCAAAAGCTATGTAGTCATGTCAAGACGATTTATGATTTATTATAGCCTCCTGTTGAATTGCATTTTAACTGATCATCCAAATGAACACCTGAATGTCCTCTGGTCACTGACAAAATATTAAACCTTCTGGTTAATCCGTTTCTAATCAATCCACAGTCATTACCAGGGTTCGGAAAAGGCAAAAAAAGGCAAAATTAATCCGCAGAAAAAGGCAAAAAAGGCATTTATTATATATATGTTTTTATGCATTATTATTAACATTGTAATAGCACTGTACAACCCAAAACATTTTAAAATTCTCTCTCACCTGTAATTATCACTCAGGAAAGCCTTGAATGAAGTAAAGGATCTCTCAACATGGACAGAGCCTAGTGGAGCCAAGATAAGAGATGTCACGTCGTTGACTTTAATATTTGAGTCCAATTTGGAGTTTGCAACGCCATTTCGTCCATTTGCTGAAAAAACGCGCAACAATTTTTTCAGCTACTGGTTCTTTAGCTTGTTGTAATTTCTCCTCGATCCCGTTCAAAGTCTTGAACAGCTCTTCAATAGGCCTTCCTAAATAGTACGCACTGAACCAGCTCGGGCGATGTAATAAGATCACACTGGTCTGGGTCCCGGGACATTCTGATATCCCGGGAAACGATAAAGCTGATGCTCTGGCTAGAGCTGGATCAGCGACCCCTTTCATCGGTCCTCAGCCTGTTATTGGCTGCAGTTCAGCTTATGCTAAAAACAAGCTTCTTGAACTGCTGCAACTACAACACTGTAACCATGTGCACGTGCTTAGGTCATGCTCTCAGGCAAAATTTGTTAGTAGACGCGCCCAGGGTAAACAGAACTAAGTTTCTGTTACACCTTTGTAGAAATGACCTCAAGATAATCACAGGACTGGTCACTGGGTTCAGTCCCTTAAACGAGCACCTGAACAAAATTGGAATCAGAAGCTCGGACCTTTGCCCGATGTGCCTGGAAGAGGAAGAGACAGCTGAGCACTTCATTAGCGAGTGTCCGGCCTTTGCTCGGATCAGAAAGGACACTCTAGGCAACTACGTTCTACGGGACGTTAATCTACTGGAGCTCAATCTTGCCCTATTGCTTCGCCTTGCGACAGGCAGATTTAGATCTATGTACAGCTCAGCAATAAATTTCAGCGAATGGGGTGGTTCTTCATCAAAGTACAATGGGCCTACAGGCAATCCTACATCCAGAGGAAAACCTGCTCCCATACGTGTGGACACTGAAATTTCTTTCGTGTGAGCCAGGATAAGTCGTATAGTTAAGAAGAAAGTGTACAGCAACGTTGACAAATAGCACGAAAAATGCAAAAAAGGCAGTGTGCATTGCACAAGGCAAAAAAGGCAATATGAGCAAAAAAAAAAGGCAAAGTCAACAAAATCCGTTTCCTGGTCATTACACTTTAATTTATTTCACCATCTAGGCTTTGTCTTTCTTCTAAGAACCTTGACATGTTGAGGGTATTCGTCACGTTCAGGATACGCACATATTCTGGCATCTAGCATATTGTCAAGCCCAAAGATATGGAGGTACGGTGGATAACCACCATAGCCAGACAGAAAGTATGAACTGAAAGTTCATCAAGGTTTCTATCTTCAGAACATGTTGATAGGTCCACTTCCCTTTATGTGGGATGTTTCACTTCGTTGACACTTTCCCAGTGATTATGCCACTCTTGGTAGCTGTGTCAAATGGTCTGTGTTCTTCCATCGTGAACTACTCGTATAGTGCGTGGGGTTATTTCTAGTTATGTGCTACTTGAAATTTTGAAAGTGTAATTTTGATAGATGCCTGATCACAAGGATATTAAAGGATAAACAAAATGCTCAATCCCGAAACTTTGTTGCATTATAAACTTGATAACAAATGGAGACTTGGTAAACTATTAAAAAAAAGTTATTCGTCTTTTGCTTTAAAATCTTAACATTTAATCAACCCCTACATCCAACAGGAAGATTATCAACTGGTACCCTTACCAGCGTTTTAATAGTGATGTCGACTATATCACGGTTGGACTTAAGTTAGGTTAGGTTAGGAGGGTCGTTTGCAGTAAATGCAATTTCACTCAGAGGCCTTAAGGGTCCATTGTGAATGTGGAAACAAGCATTTAACGAAACCATTTCGATCTTCTAATAAATCTCTTAAGGCCAGGTCATTCAGGCAGTCGAAGAACCGTGCTCCCATACAATATAGGCGCCGTTCTTGAAGACCCGGACAGTGGCATAGAAGGTGTGCTATAGATTCTAGTTTATTCTCATCCGTGTAGAAGGATGCCGTATCTTCTGGCCATGTTTCCTATTATACAGTGTCCCGTTATAACACCGACGAGTACATGGATTTGGCTTCCTCTCAGAGATAGGAAAAATATTATTCTTTTCTGGTTGACTGCGGGCATCGCTTGACTGCGCCATCGCTCCTCGGCTAAACTAGTCGTAATGCAGTCTATTAGATTTTTAGCTGTGTTTAAAGCCGGTAAAACCTGTCTGTCATCTAATGTTATATCCATAGCAAAGCCGTTTCTGGCCAGTCTGTCTACGGTATCGTTCCCTTATATTCTCGCGTGTCCGGGTCTGGTACCCAGCAGAGTAAAACTTTGGGGTGTTTTATCGCTTTTAGTACATTGAGACATTCGTTTACGCATTTTGAATTCACGGAAGTGGAGTCTAAGAGTTGGACTTGGTTCATTCTGGATTTGAATTCTGCCACTGTTCAACCTTGGCATGGAAGTTCCAATTAAGTAAAAGACTTTCCACGCAGGTAATCAAAGCCATTTTATACTGATATGAATACATTGGCTGTAGGTGTAGAAGAGCCCACATATTAACATCAATATGCGTGCCATTGGGGTTAAAAAAAGTACCCTAATCATCAGAAGAGGAGATCTTAATATTATCTTGCTTTAAATCGTTTCATCTCTTATAAGCAGTCCATAGTTTCACAGCACCTTTAAGCTCGCTTTAACGCGGTTGCCATCATTTCTATTCTGTGTAACGTTTCCTTATGATATTATATGATGAATCTGGGTGTGGTAGAGTTGTCCGACCAGATATCCTAAGAATGTCCCACAATTTTGTTTGAAATCATGAAATTCGTTCGTCAAATATGTATTTGGACGTATTGTGATGTTAATGTGCTACTAACCCATTGCTCGCTCGAGGTGAAGTGACATCTGTCAGCTTCCTTGTAATGGCGAGACACAATATTTCAGTACCAACTGCCCTTCTACGTTCGACAGAAAAGCAATTTCGTTTAAACGTCCTTTTTCTGAACAGATTATTTTGCATATTTTTTTGACGTGGTTTTCATTGCCGTTGGATACACTTGGAACACTATTTTTCCGACCACTTGAAATAGAGTGCTCCCGTCATCAATGCCTCGCGCTTTAATTGCAATGTGCTCCGCCAACGATCTGCATTTCGTTAGTCCCAAACACATCTGATGGTATCTTTAGCACTCACGTATTGGGTAAGTATAAATTAAAGGTGTCATAAGCAACCAATAACCCAATGCAACTACCGAATCCACTCTATCCGCTTGGCTGCAATAATTTGCAACAAACTCTTGCACCTTCTCAATGTATTCACGGGCGCGTGCAGCCGCCATCTCAAATGTGCAACTGATACTCCATCCAGCCCAAGTGTCAGAATGTTTAACAACTAATTTGGCCCAAGCGCATTTCCGTTTGTTGTTGTTGTTTATTTGTTTGTTTCTAACCGATTAACTAACAGTTATGACGACAATGACGTAGGTGCATATTTAAAACGCTTCTAAACCATTTTCCAAGTTTTCCCCGCGCTGCTGCCACAAATGTCATCCACCATCGAACACACCTCCCCACCGGCCATAACCATTGCAAAAGTGGTATAAGTAGTGCGTTTCCTCTTTTTCTCTCCCTCTATCTCTTTGGGTTTTCTTTTTGCCATCGCTATTACCTACCACCACCGCCATACGAGTACATCGAAATCGAACCACACACAACTTGTTGTCGGCGGCAGTTTTGGAGGGGCCGGCCACCTCTATCCTACCATCATCGTCGTCATTCTTCAGCTTCAGCTTCCAGCCCAACTCCAATCGGACTTGCAGAGCCGTTTATCCACTCAGTTGTTGCCATAACTTCATCGTAAGCGGTCTTGAATTGTTTTCTATGCGGCGCGCGTTTCACGACAATAGTTCAGTTTTATACGAAAATCCGATTTTCTTTTTCTAGCCTTACTCTGGTCATATATAGTTTTGAATTCGTTTTTCCTTGGAAAATTGAAAACTTTTTTCTTGAATGGTTTTGCGTTTTTTTTTTGATGTTGCAATTTCCCTTCGAATGTGGAAAATGTGAATGAGTAGCAGCGATAGCGTGTTAACTTTGTGAATTCCGAAAAAGTCGTAACACGAAGAAAATTAATTCTTCGATTTTGATTTTATTGTTGAGTCGGTGCACGTAGTTGGTGTGATTTTATTAAGAATCAATAATAATTGTTTTTTTTATTCATAAAAAAAAAAGTATTTCCACATATACGTTCATACATCTTTAAATACCTTACACGGTGGAGTTAAAGAGTTAAAGGGGGGGTGGGGGCGAAAAGTATCGTTCGTTCAGTGAATAAAGTGCACCACTGCCACCACACAGTGACCGGTGGGAAGTACGAGTATCTTATATCTGTTGCCTGTCTTGAGGTTGTTTTTTTTCCTCACATTGTGTGTTTTTTTTTTTTACTTTTGTCCATTGTGCTTCAAGTGCTGCGGGGGTATTGGCTGAAAGAAGGGAGCAAATTCCTTTGCGCTTAATTTCGATTTTACTATTTTTATTTTTATTGTGCTGGGTGTTTTTTTTTTTGTTTTTATTTTAATCGAGAGTGTGGTGAAGTGTTTTGATTTCGAGAGTTTCCGTCGGTGTGGTGGGGCAGCAAATCAACAAGAAGGTGGAGGTGTTTTCTTCCTGTATTTGGACATTATTGTCATATGTAAGTACATTCTATGAATTTTTATTTATTTTAAAAATTATGTATCTGATGATGCGATGATTTATGATTAAAGAGTCAATAAAATGACTTATAACCTTGAGAACATCTAAAGAGCAAGCAATTGGCAATTTAATGGGTATAGCCAAAAATGTTGGTCGGATTTTATGTACAGTGTTGGCTAAACCTCAAGCAACTGAAGTCACGATTTATTTCATACTAGCTGTCCCGCCCGTGTACTTAAACAGTCGCGTTACTTATTAGGCAAAACGCAGCTCGAGCAATGTCGTTCTAGGTAATTATCTGGTGCAAGCCTATTTTTTTCGTCTTACGTTTGAGAATTTGATAAAATTCTTTACAATTCAATATTTTTTTTGTTTGTTTCCCTAAATATCGAATTAGTTAATAACTCCTCTCCAGCGCAACCTATCGGGTCCAGATTTGGTAGTTTTCTCTTTTGGCACTTTATCAACATATATTGTGAATATGAGTCATTTTGGTCAATTAATATAGATTTGTTAATAACTTGACTCCAGTGCCACCTGGCAGGTTTTTTTGCCTATGTCCCTCCTCAGGTCCTAGACTATCTCTATACCAAATTTCATTATGACTAGTGTGCCCGTGAGAGAACTCTCGCAAGATAAAATCCAACCCCCAAAATCCAAGCTTCCCATCTAACATCACAACTTCCCATATGATTTACATCTGTGTTTGTTCTTTTGGTGGTTCATTTTGGGTAGAATATTTGTTTTGATCGGTTTTTTAATTTGTTAGAATTTATGAAATGAAAGTGCAATTTGTCAATGCTCCAGGCAATTCTCTTTCTTTTGACACCACATTTGTTAACACTGATTAAGTGTGAGATCCGCAAATGGTACCTATACTACAGAAATAATATATGTCGTTTAGTCGCATAAGTGTAACAGACAGACAGACAGACAGAGTCTTTTTCGGATGTATAATATTAGTGTGATAGTGTGATTGGTTCAGCGGCTTAGGCGTGAAAAAGTTTTGTTAATAACTTGACTTCAGCGCCACCTAGCGGGCGTATATGGCCTTCCTCAGGTCCCAGATTATCTGTTTGTCAAATTACATTACAATTGGTTCAGCGGTTTAGGCGTGAAAAGGTAACAGACAGACAGATAGACAGTTACTTTCGCATTTATAATAATAAGTGTGATGACTTTTTTATTTCAACGTAGATACTATACATAAAAAAAAATATAAAAAAAAATTCAAAATTCCCATACAAAGCCCAAATTTAAATAAAATATAAACTAACCAATTATTTTAAAAGCTAACAAATTCGTTGGACTTTAAAGTAAAATAAAAAAAATAGAATTAATTGCTTAATGCATATTTATGGATACAAATAAAAGCAATTTCTATAAAGAAGCATGTGATCAATTTTGTGAGTTAACCTTAAACTTAGATCTTATATCGTAGATATTAATATTTTGTTGTCCTACTTTAGCGGTCAAGACACTTTTTACTCTAATTGGCATATAGTTAACTAGGTTCGTGGTTCAATCTACAAGTTTAGTGTTTTTCTTAGTTTGCTGATGAAATTTATAAAGCATTTCAATTCTCTGGCTATTTCTGAATGACATAAGCTTTTTTTAATGTCGTTTTCAATGCCTTATTTTACCTGGATTGGTACATCCCTCATCTTGCAAATCCTCCTGTAAAATTAGATCTCTTATCCCAAAAGGCGTGTAAATTGTAAGCTTTTCAGTTAAATTCCACTTACAAAACCTGTAATTTGTGTTTTTATTTAACATTTACTACTTAATTCGTGAAATCTATTGTAATAAGTTTTATACCTTTTAATTGTAAAAATATAGTAACTCAGAAAGTTCATCACATCCACCGCCCCACAACATCTCCGGAGCACCGTTCTTTTCCGATAACTATAACAAAATTACCAGGTGCATACTCAACAGATTTGAGCATATGAACGATTAAGTAACGGAACTTTAAAACGGCGACCTGAGAGAAAAACGTAAAAATTGTATACATGTGATCAATTATGGGAGTCACTGTATGCATGTACATATATGTACAGTACATATGTTTTATTCGGTATTAAATTTAAAAAGAAAATAATTGTTGTTTTTGAAGGCAAAAGTGTAAGCCACATTTTAAGCATTTAATGAAAGAAAACGATTTGCATTTGGTCATCTTGTATCGTTGCCTTATGTCAGGCCAATGACTTATTAAGTCCTGGCGCACATCTATGGTGGTTTGAAATATGTAGTTGAAGAGCGTTTTTCTTTAGCATGGATATTTTTTCCCAAGTCAGTTGGGTGATATGTATGTAAGACTTGGCAGCACTTTTATGCGTGCATCTTGTACAACGAGATACGAGAGAAACAAAAATGGCGATTAGATTGTACGTTGAAGAACATTGTAAAAGTCGCATTAAAAATACATACCTTTAAGGAATAAATGGTTTAAAAATTGAAAGTGTGTTTTAGTTAATATATGGTAAAATACATTTAACACTGACAAACACAATAGTTGGTCTTCCTCTTTTGCTTACTGATTGGCTTCCTTCGTAGCACAACCCCTTATAGTGCAAATTTTCCACGAAATGGTTGCCATATCGAGCAAGTGGTAGAAGAGTCTTAGGTACCATTTTTTGGTACGCATTTTTATCGCCTAATTAACACGTCTAGTAGGTCGACACCTCCCATGTGTCTATTATTACTCCCTTGCTAAATTTAGACAAAGGATTCCGCTTGTTTTTCCGTTTTGTCGAATCGAAAAAGGTAATTCTCTAGTAAAAGTTAATATGAGGGTTATTGTTCTGTTATCTTTCCAAACGCCAGCTGCAATTTCTACTCCGTCCATATCAGCTAAAATTACACTTCGTGTTATAACATTGGTGAAATCTTTGTCACTGGATAGTTTACAGTTTGGAATCATTGGTCTTCGTGTTGTTCCAAGGCAGCTTTGCAATGTAAACAGCCAATAAAATCGAGAAGTAGAAGTTTTCGAAATAAACGTTGCCAACTTCCTCGCCAACATCCTCTCCAGCTTCTTGCTCTTCTTCGTCAACTTCCTCGTAAACATCCTCTCCAGATTCTTGGTCTTCTTCCCTTCTTTTGAGCATTTTCACTTTCAGTCTACTCCTCACCGAGATCATCATCACTATCTGAAAGATTTGCCATTATTTCTACCAAATCGCGATCAGTCAACGTTTTTCTTTTCCAGAAGTTTGCCACGATACCTAAAATGCAATTTAACCGTTAAAGCACAATGTCTCGGAAATGATACGTCTGCCAAATAAAGAATTATCAATAGGATTATCTTTTGCTTATCTTATCGAGTTAAGTACTTTTAATAATTTTTCCCCTTTCAAAACTTATATTCTGAGCCCTTTTCACACGTGTTTTTGAATGCACAAATAATAGTCAGTCCGCACACTAACCAAAATGTTCAAATTTAAGGTTAGCGTAAGGGCGTAAGTGAATGAAACACGAATGAAAGGGACCTACAGTTTTTTGCCGACTCCCAACGGCGAGTTGAGAAGCTCATTGACAAATGATACTTTTTGATTGCTTGTCACAGAGTCGAAAGAGGCGGCACCGTGAAAAAACTTTAGGTGTTTGCTGGAATTGAACCCGAGCAGCATTGCGTAGTAGTCCAACGCACGCACCACAACACCACAGCAGCGCCCACAAAAATTTGATTTTGCTCAACTTAATTCAATTGTGTTTTACTTTGTGAATAGATTTGATAGTTCGAATTTGATTAACGCAGCAATACCAGCGGCATTTAATTCTAGAAAAAATGTGGTTATCTAACGCGTTTCTCATTAGTTTCCAACTCGAAAGAAATAAATCAAAATTCTTTCACAACTCAAAAAGAATAAATTGCACTTATGGACATAAAATATACTCGTAGCTATTAAGGACATTCGTTCTACTCAAAACAATATAACCGAGCAAACCGGATTCATTACCAAATCGTAATGGAATCGTGTGTGTAGGTAATCTACAAAAGTGGAGAAATATGACTGTCACTTTGCAAAGCTAATAAAGTAACCTTAAAATGTGTACACACTTTACTGAGAATTTTTTTTGTCTCTATTTTAAATAAAATATAGAAAATATCTGATTAGTAAAATAAAAGCCAACTTCAACGAAACATGATTCCAATTCCGTAAATTCCTCCAACGTCAACTGTCTGACTGCGTTAGAGTTTAGATGTCTATCGGCAGCACACTCACCGTCTCGGTTCAGTATTTTATGCAATTTGTAAATAAAATAAATATTACGCAAGGTCTCTCTGTGAATTCGAATTTGTGTGCAGAAAATGCACAAACAAATAAAAAAAGATTTACTAACACAAAAATAGACTCGCAGACTATTTTCCACGTTTGACAGTTTTGTTATCCGCGCAATGACATCTCCCAGTTCACCATTCAACCAGCCGATGCAGTGCTGAAATTGCAACATTTCCCAAATCATGCTGATGAGTGAGAGCGTGAACCGGTGCATGAAATACAAACAGAGCTTGAGTCGTACACAACGGTGAAATTTAAATCCAAATCCTGACAATTCGGTTTCACTTTGTGTTTATTGTTTGTGTGATGCTTGAAAAAATAGCGAAAGATAAAAAACAAGAAGCCACTGTAATCGAGACTTTAGCACTTTTACTTTATTATTTTTTCTTTCCTTTTTAAGTGGAGTCTGTATACGAGTACTTGTATCATAACACAAGATTGTGTAATATTATTTTAAAAGAGGAATGAAAAATGAATTTTAATTTTATTTCACCATATTTGGGAGCACTAATGATTTTCCCTCCTGTCATGTTGTGTGTACGTTACACTTACAAAGTTGGCGATCCAGATCTTTAGTAGCTGTAGCTGGTATGGTATGGACGGTATGTTTTTTTAAAGGCTTCAATGAGAAGATAATTTTTTTATTCTTTTTTTTTTGTGGTTTTATATATTAAGTTTCAATCTTCAGTTGATTTAACCTTCTGGTCGGCGCGCGTATGGATTTCAGAGTATATATGGTTATGATATTTGATTACATTATTCAATCAATTTGATTCAATTGGTAATAAGAAGTAACAAGTGCATTCGAGTAGGACGTGAAATATCACTGTGGCAAGGTAATTTAATTAGAGCATAGCCCTGATGTTCAGGTTTAACTTGTTTCGATTGGATTTTATATTTTATTAGTTCTAGATCCCAATGGAAAGAGGCCACCAAGAAGTTTCATTGATTTATTAGATTGTTCAATGGAATTTCTCAAATGAAAACTCGGAGGTTTTACATAGTTTTGGAGGTCAATTCTTTTTATTACTTTTCTAACTTTCTCATAGAAATATAGTTGTATTCATATTATATTAATATATAAATCTCAATGTCACGCCTTTCCCTGTCAATCTTCATCCACGATAAACACAAAAACTAATACACACAATGAAGTAAAACTTCTTATTCCCGTTCTTTAATATCCTGAGCTAATTATAGGCTGATTTTTAAGTTAATTTATACGTAATATTATTTTAATTAATGCAAAAATAAAAACACTAACGAATGCCACTTTCTTGAGAGATGGCATTTATTCAATATACAAGTACCTACGTTCAATCCACACTTCTTTTGTGGATTGTATTTGTTGATAGGGTGCAATCGCAAGAATTGGTAGCACTACATAACATGATTTCTTTCTTTGATTGCTATTGATTGCGATCTGGAATAAAATCTTTATTTTGTAAGACTAATAAGACTGATACACCAAAACGGTCTGTTTTCTTTTAATTAAACCTGATTATTTAGTGGTGAATTGTTTCCAAACAAAAGTCTGTAGAAGAACTTATTCCAAAAAGTAAATCGACTATTTAACAATAATTTTTTCACTGACAGTGTCTTGATTGTGAGGTCTTATTTCCCTTACCCTTACAATCAAAATACTGTGTGTGGGAAAAATTATCGTGTAAGAAATTACGAAAATCGAAAATAAACAAAAATGTTTTAAGTAGCCCACCTACCCCTGAAAAATCTAAGTTTCAACACAAACCTAGCATTGAATCCCCATTTGTGCACTGAGTTACATTTTTCAGAAGAAGTAGACAAAAATACTGCTTCCGATTCTTCGAACTCAATGACAATGTTTGCTTTGTAATTGTAAGTAACACGTTCTTTCTGAGACACGGGCGAAGTCGGCCGCGACAGCTAGTTATAGCTGTTGCCCGCCCGGCGTTGCCTGGGCTACTGAGAACCGGATCTTCCCGGATTTCCAATTTTCCTAGAAATTTTTCGGGACTCACCTCAATAGAGTCCTTCCTGGGGCCAATACGAATCCATCAATCCCAAAATCGAGAAAATCGAACGATCCGTTCTCTTTTATAATATACTAGCTGATCCGCCTGGCTTCGCCCGTGTACGCAAACAGTCGCGTTACTCACATGACAGATAATTGCCAACGCCACCTGTGGGAAGTTTTTGTGACTACACCAAACTAAATTATTACATTTAATTTTAATATTTATATATACTACCAGATAGAGAACTCCGTGTAAGTGAAAGACGAGGAAGGACCTCAGTGGCAAGGAGCTTGCGTTAACGGCAGTAACCACGTCAGTACCAAAAACCTACAATCTTATCCGGCAAAAGGTAAGACAAAGACAGTCACATTGGGAATATGATATATGTATATGACGGTGACCAATTGTTTGGTCTGCCTGCATCCAGGAGAGCCAATAGGTTAGTGATGAATTTAAATAGATTAGGTTAGGTTAGGAAGGGTGTGTGGTTGTTCGAGCAATCATTGCTAAGGTCCATTGTGAATCCCTTCATAGTTCGGGAGTAAATCCTCTTCTTACCAACTAGTTAACAAGTTCGTGCTTTTGGTGAATCTTAAAAGATCCGATATCTTTATATTTTCGAGCTCTGCTATATCTGTCAAAAATCTATAACCTAAAGTAACGGGGGGGCAGTAGCCGGAGTAGATGTTGGATCGATTCGCTTTTCCTCTAATCTCCGCAGGTTCTACAGATATCGTTGGACTCAGGTAGCCATTTGCTTGTCGTATGACCTATGGCACAGTGTCCTGTGATTATTCCGGTAATTAAGCGTAAGGAGGATTTGTCTAGATGTAACCTCGGCTTTGTTCTATTAAGATCAAGTTTCGGCCATAAAGAACAAGATGTGACATAGTCGGTTTTCGAAAGAGCTTATAGAAGGAACAGGGCTAGAAGATAGTACCAGAATAGTCCGACGTACTCTGGTGGAAGCTTAGCATCCGCTCAAGCTCCGATAAAAGTGCAGCTCTTAAAAAAAAGTACACCTGCAAAAGCGGATGGCTTTGGCCAAGCTGTATTACACAGGACCACAGGATCCATGGAGTGACGAAATAAAAATTACTTTGTTTGGGATGGACGGATAACAGTTTGTTCGTCGCCCCGAATGTCAGGCGTACAATCCAAAGTACACAAAACCAGCTGTGAAGTATGGTGAAGGTAGTCTGATGTTATGGAGTTCTTTTCCGTTGGTCGTTGGTCCGACACATCGAATAGATGTCATTATGACCAATAAAAGGTATGTAGAGAAACTTGAAGGTATTATGCATTTGGCAAAACTTACAGAGCTTTGGTTTTAGTACAACAAACTTGATATTTTGCAGTGTCCTTCTCAATCGCCGGATTTAAATCCCATTGGAAACATCTGAAAAAAACTTCTGTGAATCATAAGCAAGGGCAAAACTTTCAATAATACACAAAAACTCTCCAATTATCCTGGACACCACACATAGAGTTAGCTGAAACCTAATATATCTGAGTTTCGTATCATTACGCCGATCTGTCTATCTCTCGTTCTTGTTCAATATAAGGGTATTCATAACCCCTTTAGCGTGTGTAATTATAAAAAAAAACCTTAGTAGTCCATACCAATAGCAAAATCTTGAAATTCTATGAAAAAAAAACTGATGAAGTGACTTCTTAAAAATAGTTAAAAAAATATTATTAAAACTTTTTCTTTACTTTTACTACTTTTACTAGGTGTTGCTAGTATATTTTGTGCAACCTATTTTGCAAACTGTCTGATAAAAAATTCCTTCGATTAATCAAGTACTCACTTAAAAAATGCATTGAGTTTGAGAATACATTTGGATTTGCCAACAAATTCGCATATAAATAATAACTAGCAGTTGCGCCCGCCCGGCGTTGCCCGGGCTACTTAAAACCGGATCTTCCCGGATTTTTAATTTTTCTGGAAATTTAATAGGATTTTACTCCATAGTGTCCTTCCTCAAGCCAATACTAATCCATTAAGCCCAAAATGGTGAAAATCGAGTTCTCGAGTTATGAGTGCACACACACACGGCAGTCTCTTTTATATACATACAGTAGATTCCGCTTTATTGGGACAAATTGTCAAGAACAGAACAGAACAGATTGGTTTTTTACTTGATTGTCGCACTATTGGGACAGAATCGGTCTGGACCGAAAAGTCCCAAATAAGCGGAATCCACTGTATATACATAGATAGATTAAAATTCGAATAAAACTGGAGTTACAAATCCTTCCATTGAAAAGTGAAAGGTGTTGCTATTATTTTCGCCATAGCGGTGGCCTATACACTGAGGAGCAGTATGTAAGCATCAGGTCCGCAATACGAATCAAATGGCTTGACAAACGAAACGAGTACTTCGCAGTGACTCACATCAAAAGCATCATCATTTTGAACGAAATGTCACCTAAAGTTACTTGAGTCATAGATAGTATTTGTCTACTCCATCCATGTCCATCCATCCAATGAGATATGTACATATACAAACCTGCAAGTACTCGCAGAAAACCACAATCCAGACTGATGAGTAACGAACGTCTAAAAGGTTTTTGATCTTACAGTTAATTTCGATGAATGAAGCCGGCATTGGTTGCCGTTAAATTTTCTATTCGGTGTGAAAAGTAATCTCCAACAACACTTAATCTTAATTTGTTCTTATTCTCTTTCACCAAAATCGAGACAACAACAACAAAACAAAAACGCTCACAAACGCCAACATATTCTCACATAATTAATAAGACTCCAAATCTCATTTGATTATATTATTGTAATCAGATTAAAGACAGCGGAGACCCAGCGAACCTTTTTGCATAAATGAATTATTCATCAATGTGCGAGTATGTGGCGGTATGTATATCTGTAGGAAAGTTCGTTAAGATGTCTTTATTTAATCGACAAAAAAAATTACATAAAAAAATTAATAAATTATTACCACGAATATTAAATTTATTAATCTTAATTTTTGTCTACTATCGATGAGATAAGTATTTTGCATAAATCCTCGCTTTGATTATATCATTAAAAGTGACATGACATTTGATTTGAAAAAGAAAACATCATCATCAGGGTGATGTCATACATGACAGTTGCAATTGCGAATAACAGCGCATTTTGCGAAATTTGTGATTGTTTTTTTTTTTGTACACTATTCATAATGGTGTATGAGTATTTAGTTTTGGTTGCTAGTTCCTTGAACCGCCACAGCACATTCTATCTGTCAAACTGACATTGTGTATACCGCTAGCATAATTTTTCGCTCGCCAGTCGAGTTTTAACTTGTTCTCTCTCTCTCTCTGCGTGTGTCTCGTGTCTCATTCTATCTCAATTTATTGATTGATTAATGATCGTTTTTATGCCAAACACTCAAACATGGTCAAATGGTCGGTTAAAAACTCTGAAGACATGCACAGCAACAGTAAATTGGTGGGGATGAAGGTCTAAGAGTTTACGAATTCTTTTTAAACGTTAATGATTTATGAATTCGTTGATGGCCTCAGTGATCCAGGATTGAAGTTAAATGATTAACGGTTTGGATTTGATTTTTTTTTTTTTTCAAAACGGATGTTCTAACACATTTCAATTTCAGGAAACACTTATGGCTGCGCGGTGACATTGTAGTCGTGGCTCTTAACCTGTTTGCAGGAGTCTGTTTTATGTTCGAACAAAATTTTGTTCTTTGACCAACAATGTTGCGACTTGCGAATGATGTGTTGATAATGAATTTTAATTGGACTATAAAATCGTGGCTATAAAAAGGAGACATAGCAGGAGGAATGTAATAAAATAAAAGAAACAATTAAGATGTCTGCTTCTGGAACTTTGCAGAAAAATTTGTTTAATACTATTACATTGGGATTTGTTGTGATTGTCAAACACTTAATAATTGTTTTTCTTGTAGTTTACGGGAGATGGCGCTGTCTTTGAAGACTGTCTTTAAGCCTAAAAAAGCTATGTAAAGTGGAAAGTGTCTTCCAGGTTGTCATAAACATGCCCATCTGAACCTCTTAAGAACAAAAAAAAAACTCTTTCGGTAAATTTATAACCGACGCCCATACAATTGGTATTCGGTCTAAATCGGTTGATTTAGTTTATTGGCTCATTGGTAATAAATACATACATGCATGTGTCTTAATAATAGCTTAATACTGGACCGCTTTTGGTTTAACGTCAATATTAATAAATGTTGTTTCTATATTGAACACCGATGGAATAATATGAGCCACCAACGCACGCAACACACGCACTACCTTTGGTTAAGTTTGATTTGTGGTTAAAATAAAAATTTTATGTAGAAGATTATTCAAAAATCCTCCTCCCACTCCACTCTAAAGGAAAAGATCATAAACATTAGTTAATTAAATCAGTGCGGATTATGGGAAGGAATGTCTTGCGTCATTATTGAGTTAATAGCCAGTTAGTTAAATATGAAAGTTAAAAGTTATGGTACCGTATATAAAGCAGATACTTTGGATTTAAATCCCAAGTTAGCTGTTATTCCATAGATAAATTACGAAACAATAGATTTTATAAATGTCAAACTTCGTCATGCTTTGCTGCTGTTTTCATGCGTTATTGGAGTGGTGCCATGCTATTTGACGAGAATGATGATTGAGTAAAATCACAAGTAGCATCATTGTTGTCTTGACAGTTGACAAAAGCCGCTGTTTGATTTGGCAGCATTTTTTGTGTTTGATTCAAAGTTCTCTATTGCAAGTAAATTAGATTGAAAAATACCGCAGCATGCAAAGATGTAATAAATTGTGAAGATATTATCTACTTGTCACAATTAGTGGGGTTGCAAATTTTTCTTTATCCATTTGCTCAATTTTGATATAGCTGGAGCGGATTATTACATATTTAAAGAGGTTATATTTTTATCCCACTATCTGCAAAAAGGCGATCCTTTGTCTTGCTAGAACTATCGAGACATGAACGTGAACAAAAGATTGAATATATACCAAATTTGCTTATTAAGACTAACAAATTTGAAGTTTTATAAACTTAAAGGCCTATACATATGTATGATTGCATTCATTCATTGTTGTGAGCTCTACACGCCGATGACCGAAGTCAGGCTTTGCGGCAGAACTGTGATGCTGAAAAGTACACGAGCAATATGTAGTTCGGAACTTTGGCAACCATGACCTGGATTTCGGCCAACAGATGCGTTATCATGTGTTTTTATTCTGAAAAATTTGTGGGTAGCCGTGGCGTAGTGGTAGTCGTCGTCGCTTGTCATGCGAAAGGTTCACGGTTCGAATCCAGATGTCTTCGAAGCATTTATTTTTCACCAAATAAAAATAAGTTGATCAGTTTCAAAAGTTGATATCGAAACCTACTGCGAAGGCATAACACTGGCAGTAGGATGTTGGATATGGCTGAAGAAATTGATCGCACAAACTATAATAAGAAACATCTGGAAAAAAACTCCTGTGAATCATAAGCAAGTACAAAAATATTACACAACTCTCCAGTCATCCTGGACACAGTTAGTTGAAATTGAAACCTATCATCTGAGTTTCCTACCACTACGTCAATCTGTCTGTCTCTCGTTCTCGTCCTTCATGTGCTCACGCTGTGTGTAAACATTAAAAGGGTATTTATATCCCCTTTAGCGTGTGTAGATTATAAAAAAAAAAAAAAAAAAACACCTTATTCCCGGTGTATAAGCTAAAATAAGTCAAGTTACGGGGGAAAAAAAAACCATAAAAAAGATGTACATTTATAATATTCCATCGGAAGTTAAAGAAGGTATGTAGCGTGCTGGTGTCGGTAGAGCTGAAAAGGTTCCGAGCGAAATCATAACTCTTTGAAGGTTTTGAAACTTTCTCGTTAAACTCCGTCACGTATATGGAGACTCAGCAATCCGTAAACTATATATTTATCATCTTTTCCTCTTTTGTTATTAGGTCAGCAAGTTGAGAAAACAGTGCACGTTTAGTACATATAAAAGCATCCGTTGACCCTTTTGGCTTCTGTCTCTGTTCAAATATTTTCAAATATCATCTTCTTCCTCTTTGACACCTTGCCGCTAAGTAACTGCACGATCTTGCAAAAGTAGCGGGAAACTTTTTATTGCGTCACCATCGCTGATCCACTCGATGTCTTTATAAATGTTGATTGTTCCAGAACAACATGATCTCGTTCACCTCGAAAACGCTCTGTGCACTGGCTTAAGCTGCCTTTAACCCTGGAGTTAGTACCCATTGCGGATATGAGTTCACTCAACTGGTCAGTGGTAAGAGTCATTTCGTGTTCGGATTTATAAGCTGGGTTTCGAAGAGAAGCAATGCGATCGCTTCCTCTTAATTGAATTAATTATAATTAAAGAATTAATTAAGGAATCAATTCACAAAATACACCTATCTGAGCTGATTCGAGCCCCACGTTGGGCGCCAATATAACGTGCTAGTGTCGGTAGAGCTGAAAAGGTTCCGAGTGAAATCACAACTCAGATTGGTATTTTACAAAAAAATTAGTTCTTTATTAGGCTTCCTAATAATATTCTGAGACGGCTTTTGTTGAGCCTTTTCCTCCAAGAACTGCAGTACTCGCTGAATTTGCGATCAAGGTGGTCTTTTTAAACTACTCTGTGGGAAGCTTTTATAAAGCTTTTCCTTACCATAGTTGATAAAGCTTTTACAATGGTTTTACACTTGGTTTTCAGCTTGTTTATAGCTTGTTTTTTTACACTTGCTTTTTGGTACAGTACGATCAGATATTTTATTTTAATTACATTTTATAATGAAAGAAAAATTAATTCAATAATGAAATTAAATAAAAAGTAATTCAGTAATGAAATTAAATGAAATTAAAAAATAAACAAAATATTAAATAGTTTACGTTATTAAATTATTATTAAACCAAACGCAATGTCAGACAACAACTGCAGATTGTTGGCAGATTTTATACTTAGGTTAGGTTAGGGTGTGAGATGTTGAGAGGCTGAGCCAACCCAAAACAAAACAGAGTGGGCCCATCGCGATCCCCTTAGAATCCACCCAAAGATGACACGTAGACCGCCACAATTTCCTCAACGCATTTTATCACCTGGTAAAATTTTAGAACAAGTCTATGGTTGATTCGGCCTACCTCCTTCAGGTTACTAAAGAAGTAGGAGCCTTAAATGTTTTTGCGACCGCGGTATGCTCTGACATTTACACAGAATATGTGCGATATCTTCCCTGCCAACTCATCGGCAAACTCGGAGTGACCAGCTTTAATAGTGCACGATTTTAGCACCTTTACCGCAGCCTGGCTGTCGATATGAATAACAATATCCTTACCGGATATTCATTTTATGTTCTGACGCTCTGTAGGTCTAAGTACGGCTAGAACTTCTTCCTGAAAAACGCTGCCTTAGATCTGATTCCACACAGTAACCAGACACCGTGCCGTTTGCAGTTTTAGACCCGTCTGTGAAGACTGCAGTGTCAGCTGTGTTCTTTGTCCACTCTTCACGTACAGGGTACCAGATTCTGTACGGTGTGTTAAAATAAAGTGTGAAGAGGGTATCATCCGTTATAATTGGATTATCCATTTGCATTTCTGTAAGAATCGTCCTTTGCCACTATTCTTGAAAGGACCAAGGTTGGTGAGTCTTAGTGCACTATTACTCGACGTTTCCTCCAATGCAGATCGGAAGGCAGCAGGTATAATTCTAACGGATTTTATAGTTAACACACTATTTTCGGAGCTTATTAGAAATAATTGGCCACTGCAAAGATCACTTGGCTAAACTGAAATCTTCACAGGAATAGCATCATAAGAATTTCCACAAATGAAAAAAAAAATGTTCAGGAACTCTACAAATTAAGATACACTCCCACGACTGGATGTCTATGATTTCTTTTGTTTTTAACAGCGCAGTATATTTTTTAAAATATTCTTCAAGGAATAGTGGGCACATTCGGAGGTTTTCAAATCCAAAATTGGTCAGCGATTGTTCGGCCTCAGTTTTCCCGCAGTATGTGTCTATATATATCTTAGAGATATAAAAACGAGTACAATAGTGGTTAGAGTTCGTACACAAAGCCTTCTACAGAAGCTATATTTATACATATGTAAAATGAAACCATAGTCAAGTAGAATATCTGTTTAACGATATCTCCAGCCTATAACAGTTTCATCGTTAACTGCTCTTTTATTAACGAAACAATGGCATTTGATTGTTCTATCATAAATAGGTCTACCTCATCGAGCACAAACTAACCACGGTGAGAAAGTCAACACTATAAAACCCACCAAATTAACTCATAAAATGGTCAATTTGCATCAAAACGTGATTAAGTCTCCACGAGTATGTTCGAAGGGTAATAATATTTTTGCACAAACGTCACTCATTACTTGGCCGATCGATGACTTCTTTAGCTATCAGTTATTATAGCAACCGAAGCCTTGAATCTTGAAGTCAATGGTTTGCTCTCCTCTGATTCATTCACTAATTTTTTTTCTTCATTTCTTTACTTGTGTTGATTATATTATTACATTCCCTACTATGGGGTCATTCTTTATTGTCATTCTGACATCTTAGACAGTAGGGTCCCCTCTGCTACTACTAATCTCCACCGATACCCACCTCAAGAGTGTTGTTCACTCGACCAGAAATTGTGTGCGGCTTCGTGGGAAATTAATTTTTTTTATCACTACTTCTGCTTTTGAGTTGCGTTCTTCTTTTACTTTGTTTTTTTCTTTCTTCTTCTTTGATTACGTTTTGTTTTCTAATGATAGTTGGCGTGGGGTCGTGTTGATGGACTAAGAATTAACACTTTTATGGCAACAAGGAATGAATTTATTTGTACGTATACTCGTATGTATATTCTGTGTTAGTGTTCAACGCCCACCTGGGAAATACCTATTTAGGGAAAACAGATATTAAAGAAGCTTCTTTTTGGACTGCTTTTAACTTTGCTTGTGATTATTTAAATTTGTTGATTCTCGGTTGAGAGATTATGTAGTAGTTCTGTGAACACGCCCATATCCGGGTGGTCATTGACATAAGTGAAATTTCATTTTTATTGTCATAATGGGATTTTTAAATGACAATGGCAACACTTCTGGTTGTGAAGGAGAGGAGAAAACGAAAATGAAAAAACAAAAAAAACCTCTTCAATTTGAGGTCTATTTATCGCGATATGACATAACTTATTGTTGTTGTTGTTATTTTGTGTTCATTTTCTCTTGCTTTTGAACAATCAATCAAATTATGAAAAGGTGCGATATTGGCTTCGGTTTTTGTTTTATTTGAGTCTGCGCCTGGTGAGAAGTGACTTTGGCTGTGCTTTTGGGTTTGAGTCATCGAGTTTCGACATTTTTAATGTCTGACCAGGGATTTGGGTACAAATTAGCAAGGCTTGTTGTCAAGAAATGGGGATTTTAAGGAAAATTTATTATGTCGATAATATCGGATTAAAAAAAGAAATCGGCTGGACGACAGAGGAGCAAAAGAGGACATATATATGTAGTTCATTCCGAAAATTTCATTGGTTCATGGATGGAAACAGAATGAGAGCATATACATTAGTAGGTACATAATTCACTACAGAGTGACCAAAAAATATTAACCCTCAACAATTAATACGTGGTACCGGGGTACTTTTTGGACATTCAAACCAAAATATTTTTTTTCCATTGTTTCGATTCTTTTGAGATTCAATGACATCTCTAGAAAATAATAAAAACTAAAAGTTGTTGAAAATAAGTGAAAAGAACATGTAATTTTTTTTTCGATTTTTCAAACCTATGGCGGAAGTGTCCATGGGTGGTACCCGGGTACCACCTAGTACATTTTGTATAGAAACTTTTTTTTTTTGGTAATATATTATAATAATTGGTGTACATATATTATAATTTAATTTGAGATATTGCTAGAACAATCCAGGCAAATAACTGAAGCAGGGTCGTAAACAGTACTACAACAACTTTGGCAACGTTTCCGACACTTTCGCTTGATTCGGACATCATTATAGCATTTCTTGCAAATACCTTGCACCTTCAATCGACCGGTGCTATCTCATTATTCGATTGGTTGAGGAAGCGAAATGGAAGTGCATACTTCTGATTTTCGAGCCGAGTACCTATGCTAACCATGGCTGATTGGATAAGACAGAATAGCATTGTCAGCGGATCTAGGCTCAGAACTTGAATCGATTGCAAGCATAGATCTCGGGTCAGTTATTTCAGGAAATGATTCCGACGATCTGTTCGGATATTTTCTGGATCATGTTCTAAATAAATAATATATACCGCTAAATAAGCGACATCAATTGTATTGTAGATAACACCAAAGACCACTGATCATTTTTAGGTTAAGTCGTACATCTCCATATAATCTACTCCATAATCCAATAATATAATCCAATATGATTTCTGGTTTTCTAGATGCAGCATTCGTTTCGATATCAGAATGTCCCGGGACCCAGACCAGTGTTATCTTATTACATCACCCAAGCTGGTTCATTTTATTGACAGTTTCCTCAACAATTTTGGAGTTGATTGACGCTGCTGAACAGGCTTTAATAGCTAGCTGCTTGGCTATCAGAGCAAATGTAGATGGATTTGCCTTTCCATCTCTTGTTAAGTGCAATGTGCGCTGTGCTAGCGATAGCATACACCTCTGCCCGGAAGACAGTTGTAAATCTGCCCAGTGCACAGTGGTTCCACCGTAGGCCAAAAGTCGAAAAATTCATTGGAAAAGTTTTCACCCAAACCACTTAAGCTGGCTGAGAACAACCCAAAGTTAATATTAATGAGAAAAAAAATGATCCGTCAAGTCAAAACCGTTTGATTTTTATTTCCAAACTGATCTCATTGCAAGCCAATCGCTTTTGAGTTTCAGTGCTCTGCAAGTAAGCGTCACAGGATTTTTTATTTTTCATCTAGGTACTTTCGTTAATGCAAACATTTTTTTTTTTTGGAATAGATCTATTAGTAGAAGGTAAGAATTCCGTTGTATATTTTATTTTAGGTATGATATGTGTAACTGTACAAGTGGTGGCACTATGAAAGTGAGGAGAAAAAATAATTTAAATAAAATTGCGTTCTGTGTTAAACTTTTAACTGTGTTCCTCCGGTATATTATGTTTTGCCAGAAAGGCTGATTTCTGTACTTTTTGATGCAAGTTGAATCAGCTGTGGAAATTTGCGGATTCAGATTAAATTAAGATATAAGTGACCATACCTCTTATTAAGTAGTTTATTTCAGGTGCTATCACTAAATGCTCTTTTACTAGAATGTTATGTTTACTTGATCATACAGTTAGCCGTCTACTTGACTATAAAAAATCTGATCTGCAAACTTTTTCACCTGATTTTTCTAATAGCCTGGCATTTAGTCTGATGGAGGACACGGCATGCAAGGTAATGTTCGTTTTCGAATGATTCTTGTGTTTCAATTAACTTTATACCAGGAATACTGTAAGTCCTAGGAAAAAACTTTGTATGGTGAATTTGTAGGTGACATTATGGCGCACGAAAATGGTACTAATAAAAAAAATTATAAGCATACTTTGCCGAGATAAATGCGATTTTCACAAAAATTGGTAAAAAAAAAAAGTAAAACAATTCTGTGTTTGAAGACCAATATCTCAAAAATTAAAGTACGCATGGTAATTTTTTTTCAACTGTGATAGGCACTAATCAATTGTATATGAAACGTGCCTACCTAATTGTTGCTACCTTTTTCCCTGAGGGAGATTTTTTTTAACACCCTGTAGCTCAGTGGGTGTTCAAGATAGACCACCACTCCCATACGATTTGTTTCATATCATTAACCAATGAATCAGATCCCAAAACATATGTATCCCAAACCAGACCACCCTGTATACCGTATCGTACCGTACCGCACCGTACCGTACCGTTATATCGAAAGCGTGACTTGATAGAACAAAACGGATTGCAGATTCTTAATTAGCTCCCCCAAATTACTCCAACACGAATTCATTTTGGTTATTTTTCAATGAGCAAATTATTATGCCCGCCTTTGTTCGAGAGTGGAACCACTGTGCAGTGGAATAGATTGCTGAACATGGCATTCTTCTGAGTAGTCACCTGCTCCGGAGAGCTTTTCCATTAAGGACCCGTCCGTATAGAAGACTATACTTTCTGAAGGGAAACCAGACCAAACTTCGCTGCTCCATTCAGAGCGATCTGGAAGAGCTTGGCATAGAATTTGCTTTGTAGAATTTTCGATGTTATTGACAGACGATGAGGTAAAGTACGAAGTACTGAGTTACAGTTTGATAGGTCAAATCCAAAACTTCGTCATTTTAATGCTTAAAATTCTTACTGTCCTTACACCCGGCAATAGAGTCGTAAATTTTGTTTCATTTTAGCGAACACTTGGCAGTAAAAAATTAATTCTTCTGCTGATTTGCTGCATAGAAATAAATACTTAGTTTAGTACATAACTGTTCTATTGTCTGATTACAGAAATAATTTATTTAAACACAGTCCGTGTTGTTGGCCCCATTCTATCGACAGTAAATCAAAATAACATTAAAAATGTTTTCCAATTCGAATGAATATTTTTATTTATTTTTTTTAAATAGAAACTACCGCGCGCTGCTGCATCTTCACTTCCTTATATCGCTAGCGGTGATTGTTCTCGTCCACCCAATGCCGCAACAACCGCAATGCCATTAGCCATGTTATATTACTCACCTAACATTCCAGCGAGACCACGGTGCCAGGGAACGATCACTTCTTTTTGTGTATCACCTACTAACGCGGATCACAGAAAAATCATTTTGTTCGCCACTAAAAGTGTACGAAGAAATTCACACACACACAGGGACGCAGTATCCCGATTCCCGGTTTTTTTCCGTTTATAGTTAACCAGTAAAGAAAACTCCCTGCCTTTGCATTCTAAATAGAAGAACATATGGTTTCATTGGTTATTTTCTCGCTTTTCTGGACCTTTGAATGTTGGTGATGGTGCTGCTGGTGGGGTAGCACCACGAAGGAGTCTGGCTGCTTTGTTTTTGGGGTTTTCGCGCACAAGCCTTACATATGGGAGGCATATCTGATCCATTGTTGGTCTAGTGGTACTGGTGGTGGTATGAAAAGCTTATACCAGGATTTATTGTCGCCAGAGTTCGTGGGCTTGCATAAGGTTAATATGGTTGTTATACTCGTACGTATTTTCATTTGTTTGCGGTACGGGGTCATAGACCTGAATCGAATAGAGTCTCTGTTGTTCAGATTGCTGTTTGAGGTTTTTATTTCTAGCTTCTCTTGGTGTGACTGGTGCTGTGGTTAATGGTGATTGTGTCAGCGGTGACTAGTCGTAGTATCGATATCATTGATGGTGACAATGATGACTATGATGATAGTGCGTATGTGTAGGTTATACATCGGCTGCATCGGCTCAGAGCGGTTACCTTGTTCTTTATTCTATTGTGAAGATGATTGCAATAACAAGTTAATGTAGGTATATTTCCCAGGTTCGAACCCAACAAACAGTATACATATACTGTGTACCTTATATCAATTTTCAAGCCACAAGCCACAATATAGATACTATAGTATAGACTAGGTAAGTAAAATGCACCATAAACTATTTCCATTGATTCAGAAAGGCCTGATCCACATTAGATCCACGTTAATTGCCTTATTGATGTCCTGCTTCAATGCGGAATACATCCCACAAGCCCAAACCTGGCAGACTTAGTGAGCTACATGAATCTTATCGTTATATTCGTTTGGCGTCATTATTTCTTAAAACCGTGGAAGTGCTTACACATTAGAGACTTTCTAAACAGAAACTCACCTCACCAATATGCCTACAAATAAGAAAGATCCATGAAAGGTGCTCTGTTAAATCTAGTAACACAGATTAAGGATGCCTATCATCTTAAGCAGATCGGATTATGTGCCTTTCTTGATATTGGATGTGCCGTCAACGGTACCGAAAGGTAAGTTGTGACCATCGTACTAACCGTGAAGGCTGTCTCTCACAATAGAGTGACATGTAACTATAAAAATCAAATTTCAGCCCTAAAAGGTAATATGTGGTACACGGATGGATCAACGATGTGTATGTGCCTTGAAGGCGACAAGATAGCTAGACACTTGATTAGTAAATGAATGGGCTTCGATCAGATCAGAAAGACGACCCTAGGCAGCTACATACATCCTTTGAGATGATGATTTACTTGAGCTTAATATTACCACGCTTTGCACAAGTGACCGGCTATTTAAGATCGTCGTACATACATATGTAATGTATAGCTTGGCAACACAACGTGAGTATGCCATTTTTACAGTTTGGTTATGATTGTTATGCCAGTTATCATAGTGCGAATTTAATTGTCGATCCGAGTATAAACTCAGGATCAACACTAATTTTGTTTTCAGAGTAAAGGGGTCGAATTACCACATCCATTAACGAGTTACTCGTTATCGAAATGTGACGATTTGGCATTACCGCTCACGTTACCGAGTATCATTTTACGTATCATTTACTCGATCAAAGCACTAAAAAGTAATGTGATAAAATCGAAAACAGTTCTAAACTGCTACGCTTCACTTCAGGAAATCAGCAAAAGCAACACAGTCTGCTGAAATTGGGTTCTTGGTCATCAAGGTATCATAGGCAATGAAAAAGCGGATGAATAGGCTAAACAGGGAGTTCAACTTAGTTCAGAACCCGAAATCATCGCAGCACCGATCCAGCACTACTTCTCGAAAATTGATGATAAGTTACAAAGCATAGCTGACAACAAGTGGAATCAATCCACTTCTTGCAGAATAACGAAAATATTCTGGCCGCACTGCAGTGGCCATAGAACTAAATACATTCTCTCGCTATCAACAGTGGAATGCAATTTACTACTAGGCGTCATTACAGGCCTTATAGGTTATCACGCTCGCAGGCTCAAACTAGTCTCATCTCATCGGACATAGGCAGACACTGCAATAAACCGGCTATTGTGGAAACATTAGAGCACCTCCTGTGCGCTTGTCTTGCACTGGCAAAAAAAAGGCACAGGCTAATGGGAAAATTCTATTTCAACTCACTCGTAGCAGTGGCAGACATAAAACTTCACCTTCTCATTAAATTTGCTCAACAGACAAACTCATTTTGTCTAAACAAAGCAACAGGAATTAACTGATTACTCTGAGGAGTTTGTGGTATCACTATGGACCACCAGTGTTGGTCAGGCTAAGCCACCACCCCATAACCTAACCTAACCTACTCGATCATTCGATAACGAGTCCTACTCACTCACTCGTTAACGGATGCGGTAATTCGGCCCCAGTTTTAACGATAAACTCCAAATTGATTGCAATGTTTTTTGGTAAATATTCTTGTTTTTTTTTTCATTATCGCTCGTGTAAACAAATAGTGCAGATGGTTTTCCGACTCGGGATCATGCAACGTAGAGCTGGTCATGCTAAAGAACTGGATTTTCCAAATTTACACCGCACATTTCTTAAGCTTGTCATTGCGACTTATTGATGGTAACGGCGAATGCAAGGCGAACAGGGAATTGAAAACGCTTAAATTCAAATGGCATATCAGATGGAACCATTGGGATGCAAAGAATCAAAACGTCTCCGCCTTCGAAATTTCCATTCAAAATTGTTCCTTCTACCACATTCCCCAATATTTTTTTTTTGACAGACTAGTGCCATTAAAAAGTTTTGGTTGGTTGATGTTGCGAAGCATAATAAATCGGCGCTCCAATTGTTAGCTGCAATATGTGGTGGTATTCCCGGCAGATCCAGTAAATCTAAAAATTCTGTAGGATAATTCACCACCTCATCGTGGTTCATGATGGTGTCCACTGATTTGAATGTGGATAGTCGACCTGGTATTTCTTCAAAATGGCCAAGCATGGTTTTGTACTCCCAAACATAGCATGTTTGGGAACACGCTATGAATCAGTTGTTCGTTTGATTGAGTAAAACGACAAAAATCGTTCGGTAGTGTTATCATTTCTGTATATTTGTCGACTGGCTTTATACCATCTCCCATTTTCAACAAATGCTTTGAAAGTTCAGCTGCTTATGGATTTTTTTTTATTATTATTTATTTAACAAAAACGTAATATAATGTTTGGTTTCCCGCAAAGTCGAAGACTTATCTGCAGGAGATTGATTTACAAAAATGATTTCAAATTTAAAGTGAGCTTAATTTTATCTATTACAAAAAAAAAAAAAATGTTTTAATAATTAAATCGCTTAAGTTTATTAAATAGGTATAGGTACTGTTAGAATTACTAATTTTCTTTAAGAAGAATAATCAAGGCTGAAGATATCTGATACAATACTCAAAACTTGGAAAACAAAAGAGCCCGGATTGATTAAAATCACTTCCTGAATATAATAAAAATTTGAAATATAGATTCATTATTAATTTGAGATCGATAGCGATAGCATCGAATAAAACATTGAAAAGAAAATTAACTTACTTATTTAATTATTACTACCTAATCTAACAGTACTAACATAAAAAGTGTTTTTTTAATTTAATTTTTCTCTGATTTATGCTACTAATACTTTTTAGATTTGATGGGATACTATTCATTATTTTTGGAACTGCATAATATGCTAGTTGTCTTTTCCCATATACATATGTTTTTGAAGGTTGGTGTTTCTAATTGGTTTTGGGCCCTCCTTCTCGTATTAACTTCGTGTGAAATTGGAATCTGAAATCTCATGTCATCATAATATTCCAGAGCCGTAGTTAGCTTGAAGATTTGCTCCACTCTTAACACTTGGAATTCAGGATCAACGTTTCGCCTTTTTCGAGATATTATGCGTAGTATAGTATTTTGAAGTCGGTTTAGTTTATCTAAATGCACCTTTGCTGCGTTTCCCCAAGCAAGGACACCATACCTAAGTCTAGATTCTACAAGTGCGTAATATACTTGTTTCATTACCTCAAACGTAGAACATCTGCTCAAATACACCATCCCAAAAATCGCCTTCTTTAAATCGGATCTTATTTTTAAAATTTGCGTGTCCCATCTAAAGTTTCTGTCAATTATCACTCCGAGGTATTTACATTCATCAACTACTTGCATATTCTGTAAACATTCTTTTGAACACAAACGATTTTCGTACCTGATTTGCACATTTCCGGCTCGGCATTTAGGTCCGCGTATGTGAAATTATTTCGTTTTGGATGCACTTAGAATCAATCCCATATCATGACACCAAATTACTGCCTTGTTAAACTCCTCCTGCATGATGACCGTTGCCGACTCAAGGGATACGTGATGGACAATAATCGCTGTATCGTCTGCAAAAGCAAAACCAATACTTTTGTCAAACACACGGAAAAGCTCGTTCGTATACAAGATGAAAAGTATCGGTCCCAACTTTGAACCTTGTGGTACTCCATATTGCACTGACATCTTATAGCTACATCTGTCTCCAATCTTCACTTTAAAACTTCTGTTTTTTAAGTAGTCCTGAAACAAGTAAATTGAATGCGTACGTTTGTTTTTAGTGTTAGTGTTCTAACATTTCTCCACAGAATTGTAGATTTGTAGCATGCGTTTATTTAATCGGCAGCAGTCGATTAACGAATGATTGGATGTTTGAGTGATATTACACACACAATGTCTAAGTTTTTTTTTCACTGTTTTTGAATCACATTTGGACCATAATTATCTAAATTGTAAAAAAAAAACCAACTAACTTAGTTGGAAATTACTGGCGATAGATGGAAACATACGCAATTTGAAATAATGGCATCGAACGTACTTTCACAGGAATAAAGAATTTCATTGATATCCAAAACCGTTTTTGTTTTATTTAAAAAAACTTTTGTAGCGCTCTTATTGAAAAACCCTTTACATACTTCATTCTTCATTCAAGAATTGTTCTATGGGTATAAGATAGCACAATCAGCCTTATTTTGAGATTTCAATCGAAAGTGAGAAATAGTCGAACAGTGAATATTTTCACATTCGAAGGAATACAGAGTTTATTTTACGAAACGAAAGTTCATTCATCATTTCCATTTTGAGATTCTATTCCTTCGAAATAACTGTCATTATTCATACGTCTGCAATTTTGAATTTATAAACTCCAGTTTGTACACAAATCAGTTAATTTTAGGGATCTATTGAAAAGGACGGCAGAAAAAAATTATATCTAGGAAGTGACAACATATAAAAAACCGTTACGATCATAGACCGCGCGCCCACTTAAGGGTGCTAAGCAATCACTGTGAAAACGGGCATCAGTATTTCTTCTTTTTGGTACAAGACATGTTCCTAGTTTATGGTAAATTTTCCCTTGATTGATCCACCCAGAACAGCAGAATAGAGCTACACTAGCTTGTCTAATCTAACTCCAAACACACACACCACTTTGTATTTGCCCTTCAAGTAATTAAACAGAAAAACTACACCACCATAAAAAAAATCGTAAACAAAATGCTTGCTACAGGACATCGTAAAAGTATAATCAACATACATATATCTAATTACTAGCCGTAAATTTTTATGATTAATTACTTCGATACCTTGAAAGATGCCTCGCTCGGGGTTCCCCGTATAACTCATTTTGTTGTCCTTCTGGAACTTGTACAATTATCCCACTATAAAATAGTCAGCTGCGTAAATAAAGAAAACTAACATCAGTCGCTGCTGTCACTTGTACTTGAAAGAGGAAGCTACTAAGCTTGACAGCAAGTTACATACATATTTTCCTATCATGTTTAGGTATGCGAATTAACTTTTTGTTGTTACGTAGCCGGAAGCCGTGTGATAGGTTTTTCTTTTTCTTTTGAGCCGATTTTCTCTGGGAAGTTAGGAATTTTACCAAATGTATGCACTTCTACCAGAGTGGGTCGTAAAAAAAGTGTTCGAGGCGCTTGAGAGCGTCTAAGCAATCTTAACTCCCAGCCAACGCCGCAACCATCAGTGTTTTGCGTTCATAACTCATTCACAATTCATCATCATCTTCATCATCTCTACAGCAATATGATCGACTGGAAGCTCTCCTGACGTCTGTTCATGAGAGGCTTAGAGGGCTTTGAAAACAAACGGGAAATATTAAATTTATTCCACTACCTTGCCTACCTACCTCGCTCTCTCTCTCTCTCTCTCTCTCTGTTTGAAAGGCTGACGAAAATCAATCGATGGAAGAACGCGCGAATTCAACTTCCTGACTTTATGGCTAGTTCTTGTTTAGTGTTTAGGCAGGTGCGGTACCACAGTTAATGACCCCGTTCGTTAGAGATACGAAACAACAGGAAAAGTAGGAATTTACTCATTTTTATTGGCAATTAACTGAGAAAGTTTGATTTTAGGGCCAGTTACAGGCACGCAGTTTGAGGAAGAGAAAAAGAGAGAGAATTGGATATCTTCTCTCATATACGAGTATTATACTGATGGAATACTATCTGTCAGTTAGCATTACCGTTTCTAAAGTGGAGAGTTTTTTATGAACATAAACGTCACTTGCGCGCAATGGACAAAAGAATCGACAAAAATTACCGCACAGCATTGAGCAGTCAAAAATTACAAGTAAGCACGATTACGAGTATGTAATTTATTATGAAGTTTATTTGAGACTGACTTAAGGGGTATTTGTTACAAGAAAATCTATTACATTGAACGTGGTAATGATCAGCGAATGGTGCATAATGAGACTGAGATAATTTTTGTACACATACGTATCTGATCGGTTTTTTTTTGGATTTTCACGATTATATTGCAAGCTAAAGTGCGTATCATAATGATAAGGTCTTTTTCAAATTTAATAATTAAATTGAAAGACTGCAAAAAGTTTCTAAACAGTGCTTACATTTTTAGTTTTTGTCAACTGACCTTATCATTTTGCAACGCACTGTATATTCGTTCTGTCATTGGACCTATTGAAGTAAGTCAACTGAAATAGTGAATAATATTTCAACTTGCAAAGAGTAACGGGATAAACTCTCATTATGGGGCAAACATTGCAATAAGTAAAGGAATGCATTGAAACGTCATGGGTGAGCAACTAAACTATGTATGTATCTTGTACAGTACCAGTCAACTGAAACTTAAGATCTAAATGAAAAATACTGAAGACGCAAAACAATTCTTTAAAACATTTTATCAGAATGAAAACTCAAGTAGATATATTTTTTCATTCTATAAAGCCCCTTATTCCCAGAACAGAAATCGTTGCGAGAAAAATAATCGTAGCGTAGACAGCGTTCCCTCCCTTGTCGCTAGGCAAAGCTCTCATTGCGGTAGAAAATGGTACTCAAATGAGTCTGAAGGTAGTACGCAATAATGTACCTTAATCGGCTTAATGGTATTTTTCAATTAAAATCGGAAATTATACATTTTCAAATATTTGTTTTATTTGAACACACATTTTTTATTTATTAAAAAAATATCACAAAGAAAAAGCTTATTTTAATTAAACATAAATTACTTCAGTTCTTCCACAAAAAATAAAGAAAAATGAAACCATTAAAGGTTTATTTCAAAATAAATTATAAGTTATGTAGTTTAATAGGTATGTATATTTAAATAAACGAAAAAGAAAAACTAGTATATTCCACAGTTATTTCAATATTTAACATTAAAAAATGTAATACAAATTATTTTTTATAAAAGAAAATAAAGTAGAGAATCAAATATTCATATCGGAAGTCAATATAGTTAGCGATTTTGTAGTTATAGATCAGAAATTTCATGTCCTGAAAAGATAAAGTCCCATATAATATGTCTTAGCCTCTCGTACGTTTTTGCACAGGCTTCGGATCGTCCCCATTTTTATCATATATCTCATTTTCTAAGTCTTTATAAAAATATGCTGAAGCTTTAATTTAAGGCTGCATTTTATTTTCTTTTGGTGCAATTGCATCTTCTTCTGCATCTACTACACTAAATGCAATTACACACAAATAATTAAATTGTACTAGAAAAACTACCAAATTACAAAACCAACTTACATTTTACGTTTAACCACAAATTTATCCGTTTTAAATGTTTCCCTATACAAAATAAACTTTATTTGTTGACAAACATCAACCAAGTAGAAGAGAATGATAATAAAAGTTAAGTATGCAACATCAAAGTACATATGTTCAGTTCAGATGCACTTCACAGTTGTTCAGGAAAGTAATTGAGAAAAAGAGGTGTATCCTGCGAGAGAATTTGAATTGGAACCTGTAGGTATCTTGCAGTTTAAGTCTGTTGTTACAAACAATTTTAGAAAAATAAGAAATGAGTTATTAATATGAATTTATAAAAAGTAGTACGCGGTAGATCCAAAGTAGTACCGTACTCAGTTAGCAAAAATGTACTCAAAAACTTCAAAACACTACAATTGTAGCACGGGAGGGAACGCTGAGCGTAAACTGTCAAAATTCTCGCACCTTCACTGCGAGAAACCATTCTTTTTCGCAACGAGAAAATTAATGGCCCATTCCATTCTTTCTCGCAAACGATTTATTTTTCGATGCGATTTTTTGACAATGAAAGAGGAAACAATTGTATTAATTTTGAGTAGCAAAAAGGGAAACTACATATTTTAGCGCCTTTAAACGTCATTTCCTCTTTTAAAAAATTTAATTTTGTTGTTCAAAATACTTTTAATTCAATATGAGTGATAAGAAGAGGAAAATAACACAAAAAAAAAGTTCTCAAATGACGAAGAAAAATATCGAAACACGTATGTACGTCAAAAATCTAGGAATTTACCCTCAAAATCTCGCACCACAAGCTAGGATTTTTGTTTCGCAACGATTTTTTTTTTCTCGCAACGATTTTTGTTCTGGGAATAAGGGGCTTAAAATAAATAACATGCATAGATATAGAATTACGAAAAAAACAATGCGTGAAAAATCATTGCATTCAAATGAAACTTGAATTAGGTCAGTGGTGCCCAACTGTATTTGCTCCAAGGGCTATTTTAAAAATCCCAACATGCTAGCGCAATTTTCAATTTTAATTTATTTCGCTACCTTTTAATTATGTTTTTAACAAAATAGCGCGGCAAGTCAGTCGATTTATGGCTCAAAAATACGGAGCTGGTGCAATAGCTGCACATGTTGAGCTGGATTGCACTGGATTCAAGATACATACAGCGTTATTTATGTCGTTTTCCATTGGTTTCACTCGGGGATTCACTCATTCTGAATCCAATGGAACAACAAAACCGCTTCTGCTCAATTTTGAAGTTTTTTCGTTGTATTTTCGCTTCTTGAGTGGATTCTTTTCTGACTTTAAATCGAGAAGCGAAATTCTCTTCTCAGAATCGTAAGAAGAGAAATTTATGTGCCAAAGGAACGATTTCAGAAGAATTCGTTTTGATTCTGGACGCTCCCGGACGTCCAATGTTGGGCACTACTGAATTAGGTTATGATTTAATTTTATTCGAAATTATCTGTCCCGCTTCGCCCGTGTACTTAAACAGTCGCTTTACTTATTAGGCAAAACGCTGCTCTAGTTATGTGGTTCTGGGAAGAAATAAGAGCCGCCAAAACCGACAAACCTTGTTGAATCACACCAAATGTTCAAAGTGTGAATAAACAACAGCATAATAATATCTCTACTATTATTTGGTTGTACCATATGAAATATTCGATTTAGTAGCAAATATTTAAAAGCTAATAATCCTTTTTTTTACATTTATCGTTTATCAAAATATAAGGCGTTGGCATCTACAACGCTCTTCCGACGTCAAACCAAGTATTAATTTTTTTAAGAATTTCTGAATTTTCAACACAATGACATCTTTAAACGATTTTTGGATGACAGCTCGTAATCGGCGTTGGATGCTGTGTGTCAAACTGTGAACAGCTTGGATGGGAATGACGTTCAACTGCCTTTGAAGCTCTGTCCAAAATATAAGCATATTTTGCCTACATTCCAGAGGTATTTCTGAATACAAGATATCGGATTCAAATTCAGAGATTGTGGTGGCCATTCTTATATTTCGAAATGCAGTGAGCTGAGAAAACCATTCGCTATTCGACATGTGTGCTTGGGGTCGTTGTCTTCCTGAAAGAGAATGAATGCCATTTTTTCTGCCAATTGGTGCAAATTACCCATCCATAGCTCTGTTTAGCTGACTTCGGTCATTATTCCATCTATTTTACAAGGTTGTAAACACCAGATAAGGAGAAGCAACTTCACACCATTATTGACCCACTTTCGTGTTTGACCGTTTGTTGAACACACTTTGATTTCAGTCGATTTAACTGGAGGCACCAAACTCGTTTACACCTTTTTGCATTTCTGAGCCTGGATTTAGATTCTTACTTACTTAGGTCGCGCTACAGCTCGGGGTGAATCTGGGCTTGCTTCTCGCAACCATTTGTGTGCGAGTGTTATATTTTTTGCACGAATGGAAGGGACCTACAGTTTTTTGCCGAGTAGTAAGCCGACCGTTTTAGTGACAAAAATTTATTGCTTGGTGCGGTTGATGGGTTCATAAAGTCAATGGACTGAACCTTTTTTGACGAGGCAGGTAACACTTTGGAAATCGTTTAGTTCTATCGTGTTTTAATGACATTTGTAAGCAATCCATCACAGACCACATCAAAGAGACATCTCTGTAACACTTTCAACAAGCAAGTAAATCTAATCATGAACCTCAAATTGGTACACTAGTTTTAAAAGAAAAAAAATATATTTTGCCTTAAAACTCCCCTTCTAGAGGTGATCTAGTTTTATCTGTCTTTTTATATTTATTGAATTTTGCTTCCTTTAAGATTATCGCTTTTGCTATATCAAAACATTTTCTATTTACAGTACTTTATGATCCACTTTCTCAAGAATGCTGTTTACGTCAAACCGGTCGTACATAAAACATCGTCTTGTCTGCTTCCAGTGACTAAACACGATTTTCATAACATAATCTGAAACTAATCATGAGCAACAAAAAGTATGTCCCTACTCACAATAATCCCTCAGCAACAGTATCCACACGCACCGCTGCCAATAGCTCACCATCAGTCCACTAAAGTGATGAACAAACCGATATCCAGTGATCTGGTGACATCGCATAAACTCAATGTACTCAGTGGTCAGCAACAATCCCATCTCCGGAATAGTATTAGATTTGGTGGCAAGGACCTTAACGAGAGCAATAACAGTAGCAGGAGTAGCAGCAGTTTAAGCACTCTTGCTAGTAATGGTAGTGTCGTTATAATGAACAGTAGTAGTGGTCAACCAAATACAAAACAGAAGCAACAATTATCAAGTGACCATCATCAGTTATCACAGCAACAGCAACAATCGTCAGCCGCATCAATGGTTGTTAAAAAGCAAACACCGCAACACCTCCAGCAACAACAACAACAACAACACATTACAACAGGAACAACAGCAGCAGTAGCGGCAGCAGCAACAGCAGCAGGAGCGACTTCAGCAACAGTGGCAACGGTGGCGGCAGTAACCGGCAATCATGCTGTCGTCCGGGGCAATGGTAAGATTCAAGCACCAATGCCACCGCCACCAACATCGGGCAACGTACAAACAAATGGTACAACAGTCGGGACGGCACCTGACGCTCGAGCCAAACAGGTGCTAAAGGAAGCTGTCGATGCGGTAGTAAATAGTTTCGCCAAACATACGCAGGGATATGGCAGAGGTGAGTCTTGTTTTACATTAAATTGGTTTCTCAAAGGGAATTGTTTAAGTGTTTCAACCTCATGAAACATTTTATTTCGGGGTTGAGAGGTCAAACGGTCATAACAATAAATTTCCGTAGCAACAGTCTTGGCAAAGCATATAAGTTGAACGGTAATTAAAGTAGCAGTACAAAACGAAAGTTAGTACGGGTATCTGACCTAAGTAAGGCTTGCAGTGGCACTCTCTGACGAAAGGACGAAGTTTTTTGATGTTGGTAACTTATACATACATATATAGGCATATGTCAAAGTTGACATTAATGACAGTAGAAGAAAAAAACTGGCCAAGTGCGAATCAGTCTCGCGCTAGAAGGGCTCTTATTTTTTGACAATATTGACGAAGAAGTAAATGCTGTTGAAAAACCATCAAGATAATAAATATTATAACTAGCTAATAATTTATAAGCGCTGCACTTAATTTTATCCAAATCCATTTGCGATAGCACATTTTATCGGGGAGTGTTTGTAAATATGTACATATCTATATATAGTATAAAAGGTCCCCAACATGTGTCTTTCTGTATGTACAGGATAAGCTCGAGAACCACTTAACGAATTTTGATTCACTATTATGATCTGCATTTCCTTGCGGAATTAATTTGTGTACTCAGACTACTCCATTAATTTTTAGGAGCTGAGAATTTAAGATCGAGGTAGCAGAAAATCAAATTTTCTGTCATTACACAGCCCTAACTCAACAATGGCTAATTAGATTTAAAACCAAAATAGTAAATACCTTTAAGATTCATTTGAGGTTCGTAGCGTATGCGTATATTGTTTTCAACCAATTTAGTTTTTAAATGTAGATAATTACGGTACAAAGGTGATAGGCAAAACAAAAAAATGATGCGACTGTATCCAACAGTCCCGAGCTATGTGTAAACATCACGCTCCATTTTATTGGAAAGAAAGAAAATTATAACTAGCCTATGTACGATAAAATGCAAGCAAATCGCATATGTATGTATGTATATACTCATCGAATCCACAACATTCGCAGCAGTCGACCGACGCCAGGAAACGAACCTGGGACCCCTAAACTCAGTAGGACTGCACCAAAAGTAGAAAACCCGACGCGCTACATACTCAACCGCCGCGGTTATGAAAACTTTTCATCCAACTTCTTACATAAATAATATCAGCTTGTAGGTATGATTGAAGGCTTCATCAGTATAAATAATTTTGAAAAAAAAAAACATATGAATGAAGTTATTATGGAAAAATATTATTTCAACCTACCTACAATCATACATTCGCAAATGAGGTGTCTAAAGAAAATAATGTCTCGGATCAATGACAAAATGCACTCTGATTTTATAAATATAAACAATTTGTTTACACTTAACATTTATCAGGATCTCTATCACTAAAAGTAGCTCTTATTTTTAGGAACAAGTTGCCACTAGGACAATAGAGGTAGCCATTTTATTCGTAAATAGGTTGTCGGTTTTCTACATGCAAGATTGTTAATAATATTTATAAACTAAAAATCCAAATCACTGCTCTAGAAAATCCTCTTTCTTTTGACACCTCATTTGTTAAGATTGGTTAAGTGGGAGAGACGCAAATGGTGATAATGATTGCAGAATATTGAAATGCAAAGCATTATGATCATGTAAGAGCGCGCACATATACTAGCACACACACTATTGCACTGCTGCCCGACTGCTGGCTTTGAACAATTCTTTTGAACATTGCTCAGCTTCAGGACAACGCAGGAGGTTGTTTTATATCTCAAATGAATCAGGGACAAATTTACTAGTTTCACCTATTTTTTTGTTTTTCAATCCGATAAGACATTATTGAGTTACGGCTGTATAACTATAATTTGCCCTCCCAATATGCAGTATTTTCACTATTTTCTGAAAACCATGCCATTTTCCGGGATAAAAAGCGTATATATAAAAGTTGACCAGGAACATAATCAATCAATATGTCAATATTTCATCGCGCTGCTATGAAATTTGAGTTAAAAATTTCGTAACCGTTCGGTATTCCGTCCCCGAAATCGAGGAATTTCTGCCAAAATCGCGGAATTACTCCACTAGAAATTTTGTTAACGCGCGCTTAGATGTTTACACATCAAAAATTACAAAAAGTTTTGTTTTAATGCCTGGCGAAGCGGTGGGGTTTAAGCTAGTTACATATGTATAAATTAACTAGCTGACCCGGCGAATTTCGTACCGCCTCAAAAATAATAGATCAACTGTCAACTTATAAGCTGAATTAAATTCAGGGTTTTTACTAAGGTAAAATAAATACATACTCAAAATGAATTAATTTCATATATGTACAAAAATCAAAATGAAATGTCTGTCTGTATGTCTGTTTGTCTATCTATCTATCTATACACATATCTGTCTATTTGTCTATCTATCTGTCTGTCTGTATGTTTGTCTGTCTGTCTATCTATCTGTCCATCTGTCTATCTGTCTATCTATCTACGTGTCTGTCTATCTGACTGTCTGTCTATCTGTTCGTTCACTAATCCAATCGAGATTTTTATAAATTTGTGCAATGCCGGGGAACACTTTGGTGATGAGTTCCTCCTTCGATGATGTGAAATCGCAAAAATTTGCCAGGAACGATATCAATCCAGTCTAAACATCAACAGGAATTTGGCCATTGCCAAGCGCCAGCAGTTGTCTCGAGAATTCAGCAGCCGATAGGTCGTTCTGCAATGCGATTCTCATATTCGTGGTCAATTTCAACTTCTTGACATGCCGCCACAAGGACGACGATTTCAGGCATGCAGTTCATCGGCAGCAGTAGATTTCGAGATGACGGGAAGCCTTTGATGAGAATCTCCGGAGAGTCCCCCAAATCATCTAGTGTACGTCGTCCAAGGTTTGATCGTCTTATAGGAGGCATTAGTCAAGCAAATAACTCTCCCTTAAAACAACAAAGTCGTTTTTGACTAATCCTATTCAAAAGAAAACTTATTTTATGAAAAAATGATCGAATTGATAAATATCGCATTGAATTTCAATTGATCGTAATGTTTGTACCGTTTGCGGATGTGATGCGCAATATACGACTATTCGGAATCAGTGTAATAATACGCAAAACTTGAATCAATTGCAGCAAGAAAAATAGCACATTTGCTCAATAGAAAATGACAATGCAAAAAGGATACCTGTCAAATTGCGCACAGCCTAAGTCAACGTATAATGCCATCTATCAGGTTGTGGCATTGATCGCAGCACAGTGCCTATTATCTATTATTTATCTCGTTTACTTCTCCACCCAAAATGCACGCAAAACTTTTACAAAAAAATTCAAATTTTTCGCGTTTCTCCGGGATTTTCCGAGTTTTCCACTAAGAATTTTATATTTTTCCATTCGAAAAGCCATTCCGGAAAAATTGCACAAAAAATTCCATACATTTCGATTTTTCCAATTTTCCGACTTTTCCGGAGGGTTTTCCCAAAATTTCCTTTCGTAAAAACCTTCTCCTGGCAATTATCTGCACAAAAATTTGATCCACATCGGCCCGGCCGTTCTCAATTGATGAATTACTATACATTTTTCACACCATTTTTTATATGTATATAGAAGATATAGATTTAAGAATCAGTCTATACTACACACTGGATGCTAAAGACAAGGTATATCAAGTTTAACTTAATTTTGTCAATTGATTTGGAGTTTATCTTCGTCGAAATTGGACAGGTAAAAGCATGACATTAAGGCTTATGCATTGTTATGATTATGGTAATGTACAGAACATACAACATACATAGCTCCTATAAGAAAAAATAAACGACTTTTACTTCTGTCAGAGCGAAGAAATGTCAAAGTATTGATCGGTGATGCCAATGTGCAAACTTTGTTTTCTTTTGAATGATTTACTCACTCATCCCTCAGGCGAATTTTTAGAGCAATTTGATTCTTGGCATTAAATGTCAAATGAGAGCAAAAATAAATCATCCAAATCCGCAAATGAATAATGACTTTTGGCATATCTATTATAACCATGGTAACGACCGCTGTTGGCTTTTATTTAAATTTTCTGGAACATATCATTTTTTTTTATCACGCGACACAAGCCAGGCAAATAAAACGACCTAGCGAGCACAACTTGAGCAAATAATAAAACTCTAGTTTCATGGCCTAATAAACAGCAATGAAGGTTTGACGACCAAGAGATAGACCAAGCGTTTGGATGTAATTTTCAAATGGCCTTTATGTTGCGGTCTACGAATGTGCCCACCACTATGCAATTGTTATGCCTTTTTCCGTTGTTAGCTCTGGTCGTTGTGGTAGTAAAGTGAGCCATTGCACGCTGGTGTAACTAATAAAAAGTCGTTAAAAACATAACAAAAAAATAAATAAAAATAAACCATAATTGAAGTCAGCGGGAGGCTATATTTACCTAATGTCTGGTGGCGGTCAAATGTCAAGAGGAATTTATATCATAAAATAGTTGTAAGTTGTAAGATTTTTAAGTTTCAAAAAGGTTCTTGTTAATTAGATTAGCGAACAGAGATCATGAAATCTAAATGCTAGCGCAGTCTTTTGACGGGTCTGCTTGAAGTCTTCTATTTGAAGTTTTCAACAGGACTTACGGCTGCGAAGTTAATAAGGTAAGTTAGGATATATTTGTAAGCTAAGCAGTCCCACAGTGGTAGGTACACAAGTTGCTGAATATCTTTAAAACTAAACATGTATTATAACATTATCGCATTATCGATGGAGGCTTGGTGATCATTATTATTATTATTGAAGACTAGCGGATCCGGCGAACTTCGTTCGACGCCACTCGAATTTAAATTATTGATTGAATGAAACACCTCGGATGCGATTCTATTCAATATCCTTTGTATATGTATGTTTGAGTTTCTGATCGGCGGCATAATGTCTCCCGAACATTGAAAGTAAAATGTCGAAGAGCTTGAATTATCATCCTCGAAGTAAAATTATCTGAATCGCAAATGCACGTAAAACATTAGAAACGTTGAATGTTTTGAATAAACTCACCGGTATCACTGACATTTCCACTTCAATCAGCGGAAAAATCACAAAATATGAGTTGATGACTAAACAATCATCAAAATCACGCTGAACCACTTGATTGAGATGAAGTAATCGTTCACGAATGAATTTGGTACATTTTGAGTATTGAAAAAATCTGATAATGCTCAAAAAGTAATATTCATACTGTAGCAACAACCCATCCACTGTGGGCCAGGAAAGTACTGAATTTGGGCAGAGTACAAATAAAACTGATGATTGGCTTATATACGGGACACATCAACCTTAACAAATATGCTAACCGACTGGGACTAGTGCAGCACAGCACCTGCCCGGGTTGCGAAGAAGAAGGTGAAAGTATCAAACACTTCCTCTGCGATTATACTGCTTTATGTTCAATAAGGCAAAAATACCTGGGAAGACACATCCGGGCTGACAACGCTCAGATCTATCGACTTCTCGAAAACACTGGAGTTTACGAGACACACAGAGCGAATCTGTCAATTGTATCGAAGTTTGCCGTCTAGTACGTTATAGTTAGTCTATGGTGAAATGACGAAGCAAAAAGGATACCTGTCAAATAGCGCAATGTCAAGTGAATAACAGCACCATCTCTTATTCATCTCGCAAACAAAATATCATTACATATGAATGTGTGGGCAATGTTGTCTAATGTAAATGTGTGGGAAAACGGTTTTTCCGATTACAAATTTTCCAAATTTGGAGCTCTCAAAATGAAAAAAAAATATTTTCCGGGAAACTTTTCCTAATTTTGAACTTTTGCAGAAATGTGAACTGTAATATTTATAACGATCAAAATAAAAAAAAAAAATTCCCCATACAAATTATATGGAAAATTGACTTCTCGGAATTTTCCAATTTTCCTTTAAAATTTTCCAAATTTTTCGCCGCAAAAAGTTTTCTTGGGCGTAGACGAATACAACAAAAAACGACAGCTCAAATCGGACGATCCGTTCCGTCGCTATTAAGCCTGTCAACTCCATCTTCTAACATACCCAGCTTGCAACTCAAACGTATCTGCACATCTTCAGCATAAAAATGTATTGATGAGTGTTGGACTACTTGCGGAAGATCATTTATGAACATGACAAACAGCAATGGCCCCAGAATTGATCCCTGTGGTACTCCTGACATTAGCTGTAAGTATCGGGAGCCGTTATCACCAACAGACACCGCTTGGCTTCTTTCACTCAAATACGAAAGTATTAATTTGGCTGCAGAGTTACTGAAACGGAAATTCCTCTTTAATTTTGAGAAGAGTATACCGTGATTAATAGTATCAAATGCCTTTGAGAAATCTAGGAGCCCGAGAAAGGATATTAAATCGAGGTCGATCGCACTACTTAGATCGTCTGTTATTTTTAAAATAGCAGAGACTCAACTATGATTTACCCTAAAACCTGACTGTTGAACATTCAAAAGATTAGTTTTAATAAATTCTGACATTTGCTTATGCAGTAATTTCTCGAAGACTTTGGAAAGAAACGGGAGAATAGAAATAGGTCGAAACTCAGGTGGTGCCAAACGGGTAGCAGGCTTTTTAACTATCGGTATAACCTTAGCAACCTTGCAGGCAGGGTGAAAAAAAGAAGTCGTGATAATTGTATTAAAAATGTCATTATTCCTATTGGAATCGGTTAGAGAGAGCTTTGCTCACACCAATTCCATAGGTCACAGCACCTCATCCAGACCAATTTCCCTGAGAAATCGCAGTAGGAGATTGGGTGCTATAAGTGGAAGATCCTATGCTGTAATTTGGGAGTCTTCATCTGATAGGCCTAGCCTCTTGAGATGTCCTTGAGTTTACAATGCCCCATAAGGAACGCAGTCAGGATTTCGGAGTTTGTTTTTGTCAAGAAAGATGCAAGGCTTAAATCTCATCAAGTTGTAATTACCCAGTAGTTTCTTCGTCTGTCCTAGACCCTGATGTTTTGTCCAGGACTTAGTCCTGTTTGTCTTGTCCAGTGATTGGAGCTCCTCTTTTATGGCGTGCCCATATAGTTAAGTTTCGGGTTCAAATAACCTCTCTAACCTCTTATATTTTCCATCACAGACGTCTGCCCAATTTAATTTATTATACAATTCTCTAACACGGTTGCCACTCGCAAAAAAAATTCCTACCAAACTTCTCAATAAAACCTACCAAAGGAAAACCAATGTTTAAAAATAACGTAAGACATTAACCAATAATATATAATAATCGAGGTTGTATGTAGGTACTTAAATGTGTACGATTTGATTCAATTAGTCTCTGTTTTCATGGGTTCTTTATTTGGCACAAATGTTTTTTAGTTGATTGGAAATTTTTCAGTTTTTTATGTTAATTGTTAAAAAATGTTTGTTTCATAGGCTTTAGACTGGTAAAAAACCTACCAAACCGAATGAAAGCCTACCAACCTACCAAAGCTGAAAAACCTACCAAGTTTGGTAGGAATCTACCAAAACGGCAACCGTGTTCTCTAAACCTAAAATACACAGCTAAAAGCAGATACAACCTATTTTATAAAGAAATCTAACGTCCCTTCTACAGGGTGGGTCAAATGTTTTATATGTATCTAAGCAAAAAAGGTTAATGGACGCTCTACACACTCAACCGCGTTCTTAATGTTTATCCAATTTCTCATAGTGAATAATATTACTATAAGTTTGTAAAGTGAATATAGAGGTGGGTCGTTCTCGTTTTTTGTGTTAACAAAACGAGACAGTTATTGAAACAATATATAACTACATAGTTTTAAAACTACGGAACCCTTTGAGCGCGAGTCTGACTCGCACTTGGCCGGTTTTTTTTCTGTAAGACTGGGAAAACAGTTTGGTAGTCTTAAGTCTTAGTTATGATAAAATGTAAAAAAAGGAAAATTTTTCAATTCTATTGGGAAATTAATGAAATAAAGTGTTAAAAAAATCCCATTGAATCGAATCGACACAGAAAAAAGCTAAAATTGTATCCCCCTCTGTACAAACGTCAAAAATTAGCCAGAGGATACAATTTTAACGCAATTCGGCACGCGGCCTAACTATCACATTTCATTTAACGTGTATTCCAGTAGATCTTTTAAAACCGCAGAAGATTCACATCGCAATTTCAGACTTTATAGCAGTATTACAACCTTTGGGTATATCAAAATTAAAACACGTCCACCTCTGCTTGGACCTACATTACCTACACCGCGATTGACATATTTGTGTTCCAAATAAAACTGCCAGCCACAATATCGTCCTCCATGCTCAGTTCAAAATCCTTTTATCTCCAACTCCAGATGTTATCTCGTGGTCGTGGTATTCACTTCGTCTGCTTCATTCGCGTTTCCTCTCGGCCCCTCTCTCTATCGCTCTCTCTCTCTCTCTCTTTCTCTTTTAATCAATGCATATGGCTGTCATGTCCAGCATTACAGATAAATAATACCAGCCGCCGCTGTCCGTCCCACCCAGAAAAGTAAAAGATTTCCGTTTTATATGAACCCATGTCCTTACGCGCACTGGTGCTCTTCCAACTAAGAAAAAGTACGAGTATTGATTTGTGTACGCGCGTTGCAAAAGCCAACACAACACGCGACCCATCTGTTGCTGTTCACTGCGATGATTTATGAACTACCACAGGGTTCCATTATTGGTACTAAAATGATCAATGATTGGCATACGCGATATGATGCAGCTGGCGACATTGCGATTGGGCACCCACCAAATGCTCCCAGCTCACACACACACACGCGTATGTGTGTCATTGCGTGAAAAGTGTTTCAAAAGGAAAGTATATCTTTTCGAAAATAAATAAATAAAATAAACGGTACCGCGATATCTATTTCACTCAAGCGTCCGGACAACGCGCGAGTGTCCACAAAGCTGTTCCACAACCAGATTAACCACGGATTTATCCGATTTTCCATAAGTAGACCGAGAGGCGGTTGTGTATTTGTTGCTGCCGTTGTGGACAAACTAGAATAGCTCTTCTTCTGGTAGTGGGTTGATAATATGAAACGGAGAAGGAACCACGTCGCGTGTGTGTATGCAAACGAACTGGACACAACTCGCGCCTTCATGACCGCACCACACGGCGAAAATCTCAACTTCAGTGCGGGTCGGTTCAAATCATTTGTTCGAGAAGTCTTTGACATTTTATTACACGATGCTCCTCTTTCAAAAGCATGAATCTTGTCTATGTAGTAGAAACCAGTACAGGGTGGTCAAAAAATATTAAGTGGATTTTAAAAATGTATAACTTCCCAACGAAGCAACATTTTTGAACAAAAAAAAAAAAAAAAAATGTCAGCAAAGGATTGATGTTAAAATGGCAGCCATCTGATGGATATTACATATTTCACTTTTTAACAGCATGAACAAATAGCAGTACTCTTGGAAGCATTTTTTTATCAATATCCGTTTAGGAAATATATTGAAGGTCTATAAAGAAGTATTGTCCCAGAACATTTTTTCTTAAGGAGGAGAGTGCTGGGTGGCTACATAAGAGATGATAGGGGGATTCCTCCTTCTCCTCATCCATGCAGTTAAGACAGAAGTCATTGGCGAGGATTTCGTGTCTGGCGTGTCTGCCTATTGCATAATAACCTGCCAATATGCCAATAAGGACGCCGATATATGCTTTGCTAATTTTTAGGAGGCTTTAAGTTGTACGTCGCCAAGTCTGCCTGGCGTGGCTACACGTATCAAGGTTGAGTCATCTTTTATTAGCCTGTTGCAGTGCTTGCATAGAGATTTCGTGGGTTCACTTTCTGTGATAAAATTCCCTGGTTTTGTACCTTTTCTGGCTACTTCGTCTGCTTCACGGTTACAGGGTATATCCAGGAACCCAGCACAGCGTGAGCATGCATCTACCCGATATCTCGTTTAGAGATGCGCGGCAGTACCTAACCAATTTTGATCTTATAATTATTGGTGATTCGAGTGTTTTGATAGCTGCTTGGCTATCGGTGTAAATGAAAATGTTCCTATTGTACAATTACATCGACTTCATCGACAGCCAATCAGCGGCTTTATGAATAGCCATCACCTCCACCTGGAAGACACTACAGTGATCTGGAAGTTTAAAGGACAAGTTCAGGCTGAGCTCGCCCAAAAAGATACCCGCTCCTATACCATCACCTGTCTTGGATCCCTCCGTGTAGATCTCCAATGCAGGTTTGTCACTAAGTTCAATATTTCCTACTCATTTCTGTCGACTGGGAATATTAGTCCTTTATTTTATATTGAAGTATAGGAGCGGAGTTATATAGCCCGTACTTCCTGTATTTAGATTATTCATTGAGAGTATTCTGGCTTGCCCTAAGTTAGAAGATTCCCGCTGTGAGAATGTCCAACGGAAGCATGTTTAACATTGTTTCAAGAGCAGCGGTGGGGGTGGTTCGCATAGCTCCAGTGGCCGTAACAATTAATAGAGTAGCCCTTGTATACATTTATTAATTTGACTCTCACCTGCCACTTTTGTACTTAGTTTAACAATTAAACTCGCGCAATTCGTGGCAATAAAATCAACACATTACGAGTTTACGCAATACAGTTGCCGTATACAAATGTTACCGTCATTATCTTTTACTGCGTTAAATCTTAAGTCTCGAGATGGGTTTGTTGGGTTCCTTTGTTTCAATTTTAAATACTACTTCACGGTAGCACTAATGTAGCATTATAAATTAGACATTATTTTCGATTCCATAATTAAATGGTGACCAGAATATATGTATCTGTCAAAGAATTGTCATTCATTATCGTAATTGCTATCAAACTGCTGTCACAAACCCCACTAGAAAAAACTAGTTCTCAAAGTATCTATCTGTCTATTTAAGATGCATATAATAGTGCGACTAAGTGTCATAATACAAGTCTTTTGGGAACCCTAAAGCAATAGAAAATCTGCAAAAGATGCCATCGGCTATGACTAACATTTAAATGATTACCCTCATTATGTATCCACGTAATTTGCGGAACTTAAGTGAAAAATTGTTGCTTGTTTATTACAGACATTATCTACTTCCATTATTTTAACATAAAAATCAGAAGAAAAAACGTAATTTGTTAATCTACCATCAAACATTTCGCAATAGTCGCGGTGCGGTTATAATAGCCGAAAAGATACATGTATCCATGAAGAGGTTTTCCTCTTTTTTCCACTATAAATGATGGTAATTGACTGGTTTTATAATGTTTAGAAATTTGCCAATCTTTAATTCACATAATTTGCGGCAACATGCATAATGTAGAGAGACGACCAGTAGCTCAGTCAGAAAACATAAATTCTTTCGCCTGCCATGATCAGATTCACTTATCGTATTACAAGGCTTTCTTTCCAAAAAAGAGCACAGTTGAAAACCGCGTGTGCACGTTCGAGCTAAAAGCTACGCTCGAATGAAAGACTTTAATGATTTATTTTGGATTTTTTCCCCACTTGTTGTCAATTTATCAAATCAATGTGTGAATACACCCAAACCATGTTGACCGCTTTTTATCCATCTCTTCCACCCCACGCATACAAAACAATTCTTCTTCTGCTGCTTCTTCTTCTTCTTATTTTTCTTCTTCTTGATGTAGGTCGTCACAGTCATCGTATCTTAAAGAAACAAGCTAACCCGCTGATTAGCACCAACAATCACTACCAAGCGAAACTAAATATAATTCCTCCAAACTGGACATGGCAGCACAAGCAATTTCGCGCATTGTCATGGTGGCGTATATATCTACCTACTCCTCCAACGAAAAAGATATCCTTTGCCATGGTAACTTTCATCCTAATGAATATTTGAGTGCGCGTGTACACTCTCCACTTTCTTAATTATCAAATAAATCTTTGCTCTCTGGGCGCTACATACGGAAAATAATTACCAAAGATTACAGGCGCACACACAGATAGAGACAGAGACTGGCCGAATGTGGGATTGGCGTTTAAATTGATTAATCATGTTTTTTTCCCCCACGTCTGCCGACAGAAAAAGATTTAAATCATTACCACTAGTCCCATATCATATGGTATATCACTCTGTTGGCCATGGTTCAATGTGTCTTGTATATTTATTTGGTTTAAATTAGTTGAAAAAGAGGGAAGAGAAAACAATTTTTGCGAAAGTGGAACAAAATTCAAAAGAGTTGAGCAGCGAACTGATGTGCGTTTTCATTGTATACCATCGATAAAGCGCGAAATAACTGTAAAGGAAGACAGGCCAAACAAAACAGTATGGACACGTATGGACTTGCAGTGCTGAGTGGCTTTGACTTGAAACATTTTTTGGCTGATTGCCAAGTGAAAAATTGACTTTTTAATTGAATATCCTCATTATGTGCCGATGCATGCCAGTTGATTCTTTCCTTTGCTTTGCTGCAGATTCTTTTAGAGTGTATGTGTGTGTGTGTGTGTGTGTGGTTGGGAATCTAAAGAGGAGGAAGAAAAAATATCATTTTCAGTTTTTATTATTTTTTTTCTTCTTATTTCCCGTTAATAATGCGCGGCAGATACATTTAAGTACATGTATATGATGCTTGTTGCTGTTGCATCCATATCCATGTGTGGGTATTCAGATAAAATGAATTTTGGAATGCACTTTTAAAGTTGTTTTTCTTTTTTTTTTTTGCCGAAAAAACTGTTTTGCAATTTTGCAATGTCTGGACGCATGGTGACAACTGCGATATGCGTGGAATGTAGTGGCGCTTATGAACATTTTGGATTTAAGTGAATTTTAAACAGTACTTATTTTTATCGTTATCGTTGCAAGAGAAAAAGAATCGATTAAGCGAGGACATACTGTGTGGCTTTAAGAAAAACACAACGTAGACTCCCCATACGTCACTCATTGACCAATTTCGGAAAATTCAGCCGGATGCCAACATAAGGTAGGTAGGTAGAAGTCAGTGGCGATTTCTCTCAGTTGGCTAGTTTGGCGGGGCCAAACAAAGATTTTAGGTGACTAAATGCCATGAAATATATTTTATACGAAACGAATAACGAACTTGACTAATTATGAAGAGTAGTGCATGAATACTAGAATTACGTATTTTCAAATCAATTTTTCTTGCACGCAATACAAAACTCCCATGCAAAAAATATCCCTTAAAACATGGTTTGGCTTTTGCGCCAACCAATTTCATACAATCTACCTTTAGTTACTACAGTCAAAAGAAATCAGAAAGGACACTCTAGGCAGCTACATCCTACGGGACGTTGATCTACCTACTGGAGCTCAATCTTGCACTATTGCTTCGCTTTGCGAAAGCGACGGGCAGATCTAGATCGATGTATAGCTCGGCAGCAAATCGCTAACTCAGAGAATGGGGTGGTACTTCACCAAAGTACAATGGGCATACAGGTCTACGTGTTTGTTGTCTCTATGGAATAACCTCCCTCTAAATACAATACAATACAAAATACAGTCAAAAGAAAACAGTAAGAATTGCATAGCATACATCTTTTGACTGTCGTCCTTCCACTTCCCTCACTTTATCAACATCCGCGCAATCTATGAATATTTTTCGAATTAATTTGGAAATTATTTATGTATTTAAAGAAGGCTATACAAAGTAAGATCGTTAGATGACACTATCACCAGTTGCGATAAATATATCGAAAGCTCAAGTTGAGCGAGCTGCATGATGGACAAATAATAAAATCATGCGCTTCATTTCTAGGTACATATGCATGTTTCGTATTATGCACTTTTATCAATTAAGGATACAAATTATGTAAATTTTAATAAGGAATTGATTATCTACCTGCCTGAGCCATCACAAAACACTGGGCACCAGAGTGGACTTTTCTCGTTCTCCTAAAAATCCATTTCAGGATACCACCTTAACCACTACAATGTCATTAAAGCATTTTATTACCCTGCAAAATTTTGGAACGTGTCTATGGTTGAATTGGCCTACTTCCTCCAGGTAAGGTCAGGAAGGATGTGTTATTGTTCGAGCAATAATTTCCACTTGGAGACCCGAAGCTGCATTTCAAATCCTCTCATAGTTTGGGAGTAAATTCTCTTCTTGTCAACTCGTAAACCAGTTCGTGCTCTTGGTGAGCCTAAGAAGATCTGATATCTTTACATTTCCGAGCTCTGCTATGTCTGCCAAGAATCTATGACCTTATGTATGGAGGCGTCGCGTCGTCCTTAGAGGGCGGGGCAGTAGCAGAGTAGATGTTGGATCGATTCGCTCTCTTCCTCACCTCGGCAGCTTCTACAGATATCGTTGGACAAAGGTAGCCATTTGCTTGTCATATGACCTATGGCACAGTGTTCTGTGATTAATCCGGTAATCAAGTGTATGGAGGATTTATCCAGATGTTACGTTGTTACGTTATGTTGAACAGTTATTAATCGATGGCAGTATGGAGGTGCGTCAGCATCAATGTCGCTCATGGCCGATCCATCTCTAGTTATTTTGTCTGCAATCTAACTTCGATATTGCCATGTCCGGGTACCCAGCAGAGCCTAACCTTGGACTGCCTTTGATTTTATTATGTTTGATCCTATTGATTTAAGAGCTGGCTGACAATCCACTAGAATGGCTATCACCGACGGAGGGAGGTCACTTCCTTTTATGAATATTGCAGCTTTTTCTATCGCAGGTAGTTCTGCCTGGAAGACACTGCATGTATCCGGTAGTCTAAAAGATTCCCGTTTATTTAGTGTGTCAGAGTCAGTGTGACCATAGTGGAATATAATATTCCACTAGTGGAATATTTTAGACCTGCAAAGAATATAAATTTTTTTCAGAAAATATGCGCACATAAAAGTGGAATATTTTTTTCTCCAAAAGGAATATTTAGATAAAAAAATATTCTCCATAAATTAGAATTAAATTCTTTATTGAAGTTAATTTTATTACTTCTAAGTCACAAAATTCACGGAGTTTTGAGCTCTAGCAACACTATTTTATGTTTATTTGCTTCTGAAGTAACCGTAGTGCAGTAACAGGCTTCTTTTCTGTGCGGGTGTTCGTTTTGCACTATACTCGTACATAGTAGTAGTCCGTTTCAAATCACGGTGGACTTTTGTCCCGCATGTTTTTTCTTTTCTGTATATAAGAAAGGTTAACTCGAAAAAAAAAAAAAAAAAATGCACGTGGCATCCAAAAAGTCTGAGATTAGTTTAAAAAAAACAATTAAAACTCAACAGATAAACTCTTTTTTTTTAAATGAATAACATAATCAGTTGTACTTTGTTAGACAATGTAAGAAATGTTTTTCTTAAATATTTTGAGGTTTTCAATTTTTTGTCCCACATTTGATACCGACATTTTTTTGACTCGATTATAAAAACAACTGTCCGAATTTCTACTTTGTAGTTGATTTTGTTGAGGTCGTACTGTACCAAGTGGAATATAAAAATATTGAAGTGGAATATAAATATTCCACTTTTCGTAGTAAGTGGAATATTTTTAAGAGAAGCTAATGGTCACACTGGTCTGAGTAAAACCCTGCTCCAGTGCCTAAGTCCATTTTTGACCCGTCGGTGAGTACTACTATTTTCTTGTCTCTGATTACCTTGTCTGCCAGCCAGTCTTCTCTACTGGGAATCTGATTTCATACAATTTCAACTCAAATGTTAGATTTCAACTAAGTCTATGGGTGGTGTCTGGGATAACTGGAGAGTTGTGTATTTGAAATTTTGATCGTTGCTTAGAATTCACAGTACATATTTATTTTTTTTTCCAGATGTCTCTTACTTGCTTGCACGATCAATTTCTTCAGTCGTACCACCATCCTACTGCCGGTGTTATATGTAGGTTGTTGACATTATCTTCTAAAATTGAATGACATATTTTGTGTCGTAAGAAACTAAAAAATCTGAATTCAAACCGTGCACCCTAACATGACAATCGATGATGGCTACAACTATGGCACAGCTATCTTCTCCTCTTTCTTCTGGCATCTGGATTTCTACAACTTTTCACTTGTGGCACTCATGAATCCACAAATAGTCTTTTGTCGGTCCTTCGACAAGCCACTTTCAAATCAAAATTAAGAGATTAACTCCATTCCAAGGCATCAGTCATCTCCTCATTCATCACCCAGAAATCGATTATAACACTTTGGCTTTAGAATTAAACAAAGCATTCGCCAGATCTCATGGTGAAGTCATAAAGGAATTTTCTAAGCCTATCATTAAACTGGTCCTTCTCTACGCCAGCCCTCAACTGAAGGCGGGCGCTTAATCATACGAGAAAAAAAAATAGAAAAGAAAACTTACTGCCAACCAACTCAACTCCGGCCAAGAGATATTAATAAATAAATCCCCGCAGCTAAATCAATCAATTTATTGTACACAGAGTGCATCCCATCGCGCGCATACAGTTTATCGTTGTGATATCCTTTCACATACACATTTACACAAAGGCAATCCAACCAGCCCATCTACCACTCACTCTCGTACGTCGTACATATCTCCTCCATCCATCTGATAAATGTGTCCTTTGAACCTTTCAATTTATCATTGAGTGGTCGATGTGTGTCAGATGAAGATGGCGCGCGCGCGCAGCAAAACGAAGCCGACCGACAGCCGCCCAATGGACAGAGGTAGATTACTGCGCGAATTCAATGTGAATGCGCGCCCGATTCACAGATTTGTAATGCTTGAAACCAGTTTAGGATTACTGGCAGCTTTTTTTTTTTTGTCTGCCAGTCCCAGTGCCAAGTGTGCATTTACATCCTGTCAAACTGAGAGTGCACACGCGCGTGGATTACTCATCGTTCCAGGTGTATTAACCTCAAAAATTGGTCTAAACCGTTAAATAGTAAGGATCACACCACATTCCGCAACTTTTACCGATGATGACTAAGTCCTTTTATTTCTTGCCTTCTGGACTTGAACTTCCTCTTTTCTTGGTGTTTTTTTTTTTCGTTCATCCCTCATCCAGTGTTTTGCGCAACAGTGTATCAAAAAAAAAATAACCGAAGGAAAAAAACATTACAGAATCCTTAAGGTGCGTATGTATGCAACCAAATTATGGAGCTGCTGAAGATGCACTGGGGATGTGTTACTTATGAAGACTGCTGCCGTATTCAGACAATTTTTGCCCGAAGGTTGATTGGTTATATATTGCACCAAGTACGGGGTTAAAGCGTTTATTTTTTATTATATCCTTTTTTTTCATTTAAATCGGGTTGAGCTTGTGCCGTAGTTTTTCGAGGTTCACATGGCATGGCATGTCCGTGCGTATAATTTGATGGTAGGCTTCTTTTGTGAACTGTTGAAAATCTGTTTGACAACTTTCTGTTATTTTTTTTTTTTGGTTTTGAAAAGGAAGTGGTTTCGTTAATTTACTTCTTTGTATCTGTTAATGATGGGTCTGGTGAAATTTGACACTTGTTCTGATGTAAACTGACAGGTAGCAAAACAATTTAAAAGAATCGTTAGCGAGAGTATGGATTCATGAAAATGGCAATCTGAGAAAGATTTAATGTTTTGGGCTTTGGCCCCTTTTAACTGGGAGTAAGTAGGCGACAGTGATATTGCTGTCAAAATGAAATGTCAAAAATAAATTCAAGTGTAGCCTACTTTTTGTTAATTGCCTGACATGCATTTTTCTTTTCACTTTTCGATTATTGGAATTTCAATGAAATGGTAAAAAAAATAAAGTTGAATAAATCGAATAAAATTGTTTTGGAAGTTTTGTTAATAACTTGAAACAAAATCTACACCCAAAAAATATGTTGTAGAAATGTTGAAACACGCAGTTGATTCCACTGCATTAACTGTCATAATCGACCTGACTGAATGCTGTCGGTGACATGAAATAAGGCCCAACGAAATAAGGCCAAATTTGGGATTTCGCTTTTGCGAAATAAGGCCGAATTCAAGTTGGAAATAAAACTAAATTATTTTGTTCGATTAATTTGCCATCAGCATCGGTTGCAAAGCTGTGTGCATACCTAAACAGTGAAACATGCTGCCCCCTGCAACCCCCCTGCTTGGTCGCTGTTGGAATGGGAGTAGATGCGAGGTTGCATTTGGATATATGCAAAGTTTTCTTATTTCGAATACTATTACTCTATCTTATAATTGGATATAAAGGAACTTTGCATATATTCGTCCTCTCATCTACTCTCATTCCAACAGCGAACAAGCAGGGGGGTTGCAGGGGGGCAGCATGCCCTCCCATACATATTTCACTATTTATGTACAAAACCTTGCAACTGATGTTACCTGATGAATATCTAATTTTTAAATGGAACCTTTAGTTTTTGATCATAAGATATAGTAATAGTATAAAATTCGACAAAACAAAGGAACAAAAAGACCGTGAAAACGAAATAAGGCCAAATTGGCCTTATTTCACGTCACCAATGCTGTCAATTTAACAGAGACATGGTTGTACATTCCAAACCCGAATTGTGAAAATTACAGCAATTGTTACAGATTTTACAACTAGAAAAATTGTGAATACAACAGCATTTATTTTTTAGCACAATATTGTAAAATATACAATACCTACCTATGTGTAGAAACTATAGATTTTTGTTGTTATTCACAACACTTAGCTGTCAAAAAGCAAATTTCTGTTGTCAAATCCACAATTCGAATTATTGTAGATCTTCGCTCTCCAAAATAAAAACAAATATGTAAAGGTTGGGCCATCTAGTGGTTTCTTTCATAGTTTATTTTGACACTTTGAGCTGTTTCCCGCTCGAAATCTGGACAAAAAGTCAGTATCATACCACCGCGGAACGAAATGAGTCGCTTTACGCTTGAACAACGTTGGGAAATTATTAAAAACTTATTTCCAAAGTAAGTGCTGTGTAGCCCAAACAGTGCATTTTTTGAAAAGAAGTTTTAGCCGAAATGAAGCACCCACTGCGCCTGCTGTACTCAAGTTTGTGCAAAAAGTTCGTGAGACTGTTATTCTAGTGGACAACACTCATGGTCTCCGTCGTCGTACGGTGCGGTGCGCACAGGCGAGAATGTGGCTGCTGTAGCCGAGAGTGTGAGACTCAATTCACGAACATCAACTCCTCATTGATCTCAACAGCTCAACATTTCACGCACTAGCCTGAGGAGAATTCTGCACAAAGATCTTGGATAATTCGCTTACAAGGTCCAATTGACTTAGCAATTGAAGGCGCACGACCATCCGCTTCGTTATCGCTTCGCAGTTTGGGCTTTAGAGTAGCTTGAATTGGACAACGATTTCGCGCGAAAAATTACCTTTTCTGATGAGGCGCATTTTCACCTCGGTGGCTCGGAAAACCCGCACATTATTGTCGACAAGCGAATGCATCCACAGAGAGTGACAGTTGGGTGCGGGTCGTGGAGTGGTGGCACCATTGGACCATTTTTCTTCGAAAATGAGGCTGGGAAAAACGTTTCGGTCAACGGTGGGGGTAACAGAGCCATGTTAATCGACTTTTTTTTTTACTGACATTGAAGACTTGGATTGAATTTGGACGGCCTCTGGTTCATACAAGATGGTGCGTCATGCTACACAGCCCATGCCGTTATCGATTTTTTGCGCACCAAATCGTGTTATTAGCCATCTTGGCGATGTCAATTGGCTGCCTCGGAGCTGCGATTTGACCCCTTTGGAATTTTTTTTGTGGGGAACCGTGGAGGACCGATGTTATGCCAACAATCCGGAAACAGTTCAAGCACTTAAGGCCAATATCATCCAAGTAATCCGTGAGCTATAGCCCAAAACCATCAAAACTTACTTATTGACTTACTTAGGTGGCGCTACAGTCCGGGGTGGACCAAGGCCTCAACCAACAACCTCTTCCAGTTAGCCCGGTCTTGCGCACTTCAAGTTGGTTGAGGTCTTGTTCTTCTTGTGCACGCCACTTCAGGCGAGGTCGTCCTCTGCAGCGCTGACCTTCCGCGTAAGAATCGAATATTCTTCGAGCCGGAGGTTGATGTCCATACGGATCTTAAACGCCCAATGTGCAGTTGTTTGGCCAGGTCAATGTCGCTGTACAGCTCGTACAGTTCGTGGTTGAATCTTCTCCTCCAGAATCCGTCAGGGCAAACGGGACCGAATATTTAACGAAGGATTTTTCTCTCGAAGCGACCAAGGATATCTTCATTCGCTTTCGATAAAGGGATGATAAGGGATATAGAGTCGCCTTAGTCGATCGAGAAAGGACTTTACTATTCAATTGTCTTATAAGCTCAAAGAAACAGCGGTTGGCAAGAGTAATCCTTCGTTTGATTTCCGACGAGATGTAATTTTTTGATGTTATGGCAGAGCCGAGGTAGACAAAGTCCTTTACTACCTCGAAGTTGTAGCTGTCTATTGTGACGTTCTGTCCAATTCGTTGATGTTGGGTGTCCCTTTTTGTTGACAGCATATATTTTGTTTTGCCCTCGTTTACCGCCAAACCAATTTTAGCCGTTTCCATTTCTATACTCGCAAATGCACCGGTAACAGCAAGCTGTGGTCTTCATGGCTCTATACAGTTCATCCGTCCAGATGCTGTCATAGGGGGCCTTGAAATCGATGAACAGGTGGAGGTGGGTATCGATTTGGACTTCTTGGGTTTTTTCCAGGATCTGGCTAAGTGTGAAAATTTGGTCTATGGTGGACTTCCCTGGCCTGAAACCGCACTGATAGGGGCCAATCAGGTTGTTGACGAAAGGCTTCAGGCGTTCACAAAGTATGACAGATATGATCTTGTAGGCAATGTTGAGGAGACTGATGCCTCTGTAATTGGAGGGAGTCTCCTTTGTTGTGGACCGGGCAGACGATGCTGAGATTTCATTCATCTCGCATACTTTCTTCTTAGAGATGAGTTGGTGTATTCTCATTACCAAGTCGATGTACAAATCGCACAAAAGCGCCACGAACGGCTCCGAACTTGGATCCGTTCTTTCCTTGAATCCATTATTGTAGTTTAAAAATTTGTTCTATAATCTTTAAGAAAACAAACAATCCCAAAACCAGTTGAAACACCCTGTATAAGGGTGGATTATTTATAACGAGAATAACTAAGAAGGAAACAGTTCTAAAACCCAGTGGTTCCTTTTTTTTTGCATAAAAACAGCTCCATTTATTGACAGCTGTCAGGTAAATGTAAAAAAGTGTACAGTTTGACAAGAAAGGTAAACTCTGCAGATTAGTATTGAAACTAAATATTTTGAAGTTTTGAATCTGCCTTGTGACATTTGTTCTGCTCTCTTTGACATCATCTGTCAAATTCGAAATTCGCCATTGTTAAAATAGCAACCTGTCAAATGGCGGTTTATTTTTGCATTAATTTTGGTTTGGCCGTGAAATGTGACTTATTGTTTTGCCTCACCTTCATTCGAATGAAAATGATCTTATTGCACCAAGTGTCAAAATTAAGTAATGATACTCAAGCTGATAACATTTCTCTGTATTGATTCGCACAAAAGAAGACGTTGTCTCTTTTCCAACGAAGTGTTTATTCACTTTCAAGGATAGGTCTAGTTAGTGTGTGCCATTCTGAGAATTCTTCTGATTGGTATAGTACTAGCGAGGAACCTAATGAACAGCACAAATGTGAAATTCCTTCGCGTTGACCCACGTATAGCTGTGATGCTCTAATTAACACATTTAGACTCGTAACTTTGGAATCCCAAATACACATAAAAGAATAGAAAAAAGGAAGAAGAACAACGAAACCAAACCAAATCCCTCTAATAAATTAAACAAGCGCATGCGCAACCTCTTCGCCTATCACACACATACACAAGCATACAAACGGGCCGCTTCCTGGATTTCTTCGTTGGTATCTAAATGCGTAGACAAATATTTACAAGCATCAGTGTCTGAAGTAGCATCCATGGCTAGCAACTAGCAACCGCTTGTCCAACTATACACGCTTCGGTGCCAGCCACAATGAAGTGAGCGCTAACTGGCATGCACGTCATGTTGCATCATTCATCATGAGTGTACCACCAGAAGGATCAAAATATGTCTTCTGCCGATCATATTCCTCGCACGCCGCCGGAGAGAGGACCGACAGAAACCGTTGGCGATACACGCGAAGTGGTGTCGCCATCACCGCTGTTGTATGCGCCTACCACCCATAAGGAAGGCCTCCTCCATTCCCACAAAGTGTTTCTCTCACTGCCATACAGATACATAGATGGAGTCTGGCTGTGCTGTACTGCTTCACGCGCATCACGTTGTTGTATAATTTAATCCCGTGGAATTTAGTTTAAACATTTGTACGTCCGACGGACAACGTCGACGGCACATGGCGAGTTCCAGGAAGAGTTGTAGGTATACCCGACGAAGTACCAGTAGCAGTAGCAGAACCCAAGTGCGCTTATTTGCGGCTTTCATATTTTGTTTTTTTATTTTTTCGTCATTCTCCGCTTAAGTATTCTATCAGTTGTATCATCATTTGTCCAGTCGGTCAGGTAGTAGTAATATACGAGGAGCATTTAACAAACATGGGGTGCACCTGATTAACATGATGGTTTCATTGTTGTGCGTTGGATGTGTGCTCCTCGGTGTGTATTGGTACTTGGGTGGTGTGGTCATTTATTATGCAACAAAAAGTCAGATGCTGAAACAACATGGACTGTGGAATGCCAAGTGGTATTTGTGGAGTAAATGTTTGCTATGCAATTTTAACCCTTACATGGGTGGCTGCCACTATCTGCGAACGATGCGGAGGAGATACCTATGGATGCAAGTTTGCTCCTTTGCAGTTCATCGGCACGGAGATGATTTATGTACAATATATGCTTTGACAAGTGTCGTTTATTTTCTTTGGACCTTGGAAAGCAACGACGCTCTGTCTTATGGGTTTCCTCTTAGCGAGATTGTCGACACAAGAAATACAAAGTGGCCCAAAAATATTACTTACTTACTTACTTAACGGGCTGCCGACCCGTGAAGAGTCTCTGCCTGAGACACGGCAGCCTTCCACTCTCTTCGATCAATGCAATCTTCACAAAAATTGGTTAAACAAAATCAAAAAAATAAATCGGTATTTGAAGATCAATATCTTGAAAATGAAAGCACGGATGGTTATAGTTTTTAACTGTTATAAACACTATTCGATTGTCTATGAAACGAGCCTACTATGGTTGATCTGAGTTTCATACACTAGGAATTATAATTGAATAACTGTTGGGACTAACTTTTCTAAAGGATCTTTTTTAAACACCCTGTAGCTTAGTGGGTGTTGAAAATAGACCTACTCCCTCGCATACGATCTTTTTTCATAACATGAACCAATGAATCAGTTCCCAAAATATCTGTAACTCAAACCGGACCACCCTGTATAAACGTGTTGTTTTATTTATACAAATAATTTTGTCCAGCTAATTTTTCAAAATCGCACACTGTGGTCGCGCTGGGAGCGACCGATGACTTATGTATATTCGTTATATATTATTTTTTCATAAAATCTGTTAAAAAATTGGAATATGGATATCCTGCATAAAAATAAATTTCGATGTGCTATAAAAAAATCATCGCAATATTTTAATTCAACAAACCCAAATTCATAGAAAAAAATATAATTATTCAAATGGGAAATTAAAAGTTATATTTCGCGGGCCTGTGTAATAGAGCGCAAGCTGAAACCACACTGGCTTGTATTCTGTACTAATCAATACACGTGTTTTGAAAAAAAAGTTAACGGTTCTATTCATAGAAACAGTTTAAGGCAATGAGCGCTGGAAGAATTAGAAGAAAATAGTTTGTTTTCTCTTAAAACTTGCAGGTGGGCGCAGCGTTGCCAGGTTGCGGGATTTTTCCCGTTTCCGGGGATTTTTAACCCAAAAGGGGAAACGGGGAAAAAGATTTCAAAACGGGGAAAATGAAAAATGTTTCCATTCTTTGACTTTTTTTAAAAAATAAATACTATTTAGATTGAAATATCACAGGAATACATAGTGCGTCAATGCAAACAATTTTATACACGCGATCTCAAATTTGCATTTGACTGAAGGTTGCAACAGCGCATGCGGCACTGACTACAGCCCTTTTTATATATCTGACAAATGATATCTTGTTTCATTTGAGAATGTGTTTTAGCTCCCTTAAAGTATATTAATACTAGGTCTGTTGATTGAGGCTATCCTGGACGAAAAGTTCAGAAAAGTACATGGATTTGTGTTCAGTGAGAAAAATGTCTGTCCGAAACTGATCTGCTTAGTGTTCGGTGAGGTTATCCAGAACAGAAAAATACAGAAAATCTTGCGCCTACTCTTGAGGTAGAATAGACTGGTGTACAGATGTCAAAATCAGCTGTGATTGTATATTTGATTTTTTTTGACACGAAGTGAAAAGTGGATCGACAAAATAAGTTTACCAAATGAAAGAAATCGAAATCAGAACATATACTCTGATCGAAATTCAATCGGTGAAAGGGCAATCAGTTATTTTAAAATGCTATAAATAATTTGGAAAACATAAGTACAAAAATCGACCATGAAATTGTCATTTTTGTCAACTAAGATAATGGGCTGTACTTTCCTGTGCTAACTTTGATCTGATATTTTTCACGAATCTGTGATTTTCTATTCTAGTTTTTCCTCGCTGAACAAAGCTACTACTGAAGTGATAAATGAATTTCCTCTTAAGTTGTGATTTTTAATTTTTTGTTTTTTATTTTAAGTTTTATCTTTTGTTATCTTTATACCCACCCATAGATTGTTGAATGAAGTATGTAGATTATGTTTTATGTACGACTTAAATGGTTTTTTTTCAGTTTACTCTTTTATGTTGTTATTAAAAATAATAAGACTGTATGAAAAGTAGTATTTTATTTATTTAATCGGGAAAAAAAATTATTTTTCATGCAAAAAAAGGGAATTTTTTCCACCAAAACCTGGCAACACTGGGTGGGCGAAGAAAGGCGAGTATGCTTCAGCTATTTTTCAATACAAGTTTTCTAACCACCCTTACAATTTGCCCTCATCACAGTAGTTTTTAATATTTTAGGGATCTTTCCCTGTGTTGAGGTTAAATTTATTAATTTGGAGACTATTGGTGCAAAAATATCTGCATAAATTTTATTAGGATTTCCCTTAGGCACAAAAACCTCAGCAAAAACAACACACCACCAACGTCACAAATTAAAGCCAACAACTTCGGACATAATTTCCCGTCCAAATCCAAAGGTAAAAATAAGAAAAAACAAAAACACAAACAAATGTTCTACTCCTGAGAATGAAGTAACTAGCTCTGAGCGAAAAATTATATTCCACAAGACCAGTAAAAAAAAAGTTAAAATCCTTTCTGATAGTATATGTAGTTTCTTCCCAGGGAATCATTAAAAAATTACTTCTCAGTCTCAGCACGGTATACAAAAAAAAAAAATCGTACCTCACCACATATGCAACACCAATGTTGTACTTAAAACACGAAAATGGAAACCACTTTGACTAGTGTTTTCTTAACTGGCTACCGCTGTCGCTGTCGCTGCCTCGCTGGTGCCTGATCCCTTTTCCATGCTCCATGGTCCATGGCTTCTGGTTCAGCTACTGCGCTAGAGTTTTTCACAGACGATGACGACGACGACGACCTCGTTTGTCATCCGCATCGTTCTATGTCCTTGAAATAATTCTTTACCCTTTTAATTCATCATAATTCCATCTGCGTGATGAGTTGAACAAAAAGATGAGAAAGACGACAAAACAAAAAAAACAAAACGAACAGAATTTTGCACAAGTGTCCACAAGTCCACAAAGGACGACACAAAATTCAACGACATGCATGCATACGTAATAAGTATCTTAAGAACATTATTCTCGGTCGTTTGGTCTCTATCTTTATTCTCTGTGCATTAAGAATTGACGCAAGACGAAAAGGCTGTGCTGTAAGGAAAGAACAGTGAGTCACACGGTTTGTTCTAGGAAAAGGGGGAATGTTTTCGGTATGTATAATTTGAGTTGACCTAGATTTCTGAGATGGCCCTTAAGTTTACAATGCCCACAGAGGAACGCAGTCAGGATGCGGAGCTTGCTATTGTCCAGGCCAATGCAAGCGTTGAATCTTTTCAGGTTGTTAGTACCCAACAGTTTCTTCGCTTGCCTTAGACCCTGAATTTTTGTACAGGAGTTGGTCCTGTTTGTTTTCTCCAGTGATCGGAATTCCTCTTTTATGGTGAGCTGCTCTATCCCGCAGCCCCCTTCTATCCCCTGGTAGATGTCCTGGTAGATGGTGACATTGTTTCCTTCGCCCAGTCTATTAAGTTTATCTAGGCATTCCCGGACAATCCCAGATTCGTGCTTCGAGCGGCTTGGCTGTCTAACATTATCGCTATGTCACGTCTGTTGTAGCATTTTTCAAGATTGAGTTGGACACATCTGTCATTAGAGTAGATTTCGGCTTGAAAGATGCTGTGTAGTTGCCCATGGGTTCGAATAGTTTGGTGCCGGGCCCAGACACTCCTGCGCCCGTTCCTTCCTCAGTTCTTGAACCATATGTGTTCCATTTAATGGTATTAGAACCCAACGTATAGATTCTATATTCGTTGTTCCAGTCTTTCTTGTTGAGTTTGATGTGCAAGTTTTTCCTAATACCATCGTCTCTTTGAAAGGTTGGAAGGGGAAACTTATTTGGTATTGCATCATGGTGTTTATGGCTGATACATTTTGGTTTTCCTTTTCGTTCTTTAGCCATTCTTATAAGAGTCCTGTTTGCAACTTCTTCCACTACAAGGTGCAGTGGAGTAAGCTCCAATAGAACCTCAAGTGCTGCAGTCGGACAGGATCTCATTGCACCTGTTATGCATAGTACACATGTCCAGTGTGTTTCTCATTGTAATTAGACTGTATTCTTTTAGCCCATACTATTTCGCCGTGGGTGATTATAGGTCTTACCATGGCGATATACATCCATCGATGGGTTTCTAAAAATTTGAATGTAGAGCAAAAAGAGGCTCGTGTTCGTTTTGCTCAATATTTCCTGGATAAGATTAAAAATTGAGAGCTGCTTCAATAAGATCGTTAGAGGTGATGAATCTTGTTTTTACAAGTACGACCCGGAAACCAAACAGCAGTCCATGATATGGAGCCCAGAATATGCAAATCATCCAGCAAAGGCCAAACAACAAAAGTCAGCGATAAAAGTTACGATGTCGATGTACTTAATCACGGCAAAAATGGTCGCCATCATCCCGCTTAAAACTGGTCAGACAGTCACCGCTAATTAGTATACTTAAACTTGCTTACCACAAGTTTTCAAAAATTTACTAGAACACCGAAAAAAGAAGAGCTGCGCGGCTACTTTTTGCACCACGACAATGCGCCTGCGCACACTGCTGAAAAAACCGACAACTTTCTTGCGTTCTATGACTTTTGGCTGTTTCCGCAAATAAAAAAGAAATATCGTAGGCATCGCTTCAAGACTTCAGTGGATATCCAAAATCATCTGATTCGAGCTACACGAAAAATAATTTCAGCGGGCTCAGTGAGAAAAAGTCTTGTAGAAGATGGACTTAGAGCACTCAAGCAAGTAAGAGCACTCAAGCAAGTTAGAGCACTCAAGCAAGTTAGAGCACTCAAGCAAGTACTGAAGCAGAATTTTCCAATATTTTCCAATAATAAAAATGATTAATTTGAGCTGAGAAACATCTTAATTTGATTCAAGACATGTGTAGCAATGTTATCTTTTCCTTATCCAATGAATCTCAGTTTAAGCTGCATGTTGAAGATGGGAGGATTCTCACGCGAAGAGAACCAATGGAAATACTGAGCTCTGAATACTTCTTACGGATGCCTGTAAAACTGAAAATGTGATGGTCTGGGGATGCTTTTCTGGAGATGGAAAAGGTAGAATGGCCTCTTTTGAATCGAAAGACACTACAGCAGTTTATAACCGAGTCCTAGAATATGAATTAGAGCCCTCCGTGTCACAAAGCTTTTTGGTGACACTTGCAGATTAAATTTTCAACTGGACAATGCTCCTTTGACTACAAGAAAAAAATTCTAACACTCTAAAAGCATCATGAAACGTTTGAAAATACATAAGAAAACAAAACCTTATTACAGAATAATGTAGCTCTCGCAACCAATTCGCTAAACTTCGAAAAAAATAGTTTGAGCAACATTTTTCGAACGGCACTGTAAATTCCAAAATAACATTTGTTGACAGATGTTTTTTTTTTTGTAGACAATTTTTCATTTGCTATACAGTCAATGGCACAATTATTTGCACAATGTAATACTTATACCATATCACTTCAAGAAAGCTCTATAACTTTTCAAAAATTGAATATATCACTTATGTTGTGATTTATTATTAATCTTTTAGATTATCTTAAAACGGTGAATAAAAAAAGCAAAATTTAATTTCAAACAGTAACGGTTTAATCCATGAAAAAGAAAGTGGCACAATTATTGTGACATCACTAAACACCGGCAAAATTATTTGCACAAGTGCAATTTACTTCTGGTTACACTTCTAAAAGCTGAAAATTAGAAATATTTTTAAATTGAATGCAATGGTTTCTTGTGAGACTGCATTTCCTAATAAGTTGTGTTGCCTCCATTGCTCCTATAACTTCTGCGAGGCGCCTTGGCATTCAGTCAATTAAATCTTTAATTTGCTGTTCCGGAATATCACACCAAGCTATTATGTTTCATCTGAAGATCTTCCAATGTTTTTGAATTTTGAATTTAGCAAGATGCCAAACATTTTCAATGACATTTAGGTTAGGTTAGGTTGAGGGGGGTGTGTGATTGAGCGAGCAATCATTTCCACTCGGAGACCCGAAGGTCCATTGTGAATCCCCTCATAGTTTGGGAGTAAATCCTCTTTTGTACCAATTCGTAAACCGTTGTGCTCTTGATGAATCGTAAAAGATCCGATATCTTAGAATTTCCGAGTTCTGTTATGTCTTCCAGGAATCTATGACCTAAGGTACGAAGGCGTCGTTCTTGGAGGGCGGGACAGTGGCAGAGCAGATGTTGGATCGATTCGCTTTCTTCCTCGTCTCCGCAGCTTCTACAGATATCGTTGGACTCAGGTTGCCATTTGCTTGTCATGTGACCTATGGCACATTATGACATTTAATTTAGTCCTTTGTGGAGGCCATTTAAAAGCTTCTTGTCCTACTTCAGATAAAAACTTTTTCATGTTCCAAGCCATGTGCATGGGCGCATTATCATGGTGAAGGATGAAATCGCTCCCGATGAATGTTGATCCTGCCACCAGTGAAACATAATTAAGAATCTTTAAATAATATGACAGTGTCATATGATTGGAGCACCGGACAAGTGGCTCACACTAAAATATGATAAAATGCATCCCCATATCATAATTTTACTTCCTTTGGAATGCATTTTGAGTTGCGTAACAGGTTGTTTGGCTCTTGTTTTTGATTCACAATAATACAATTTTCGACCATAGCTACCATCCAAAGAACAAGTAGCCTCGTCAGTCCAAAGTACACCTCTCAAAAAAGCTGCTGGTTTGTTAGTATTCTCCCTAGCAAATTGCAACCGAAGCTGCTTGTTGTTTAATGTTTTATGGGGCTTGTTTTGTATGGCCATGGCTCGAATTTTATTTTCTTTCAACCTTCTTCGTAACGTTCTTTCACTAACATTTACCTCACGATCCTTGTTCATATCATGTAACACATTCTGAACCTTTTCACACGGGTTACTTTTAAAAGAGCGAATGATTCGGCTGTCTTCCTTTTTCTAAGTAGCCCTTTTTCTACCTCTACCGATTCGGTTTTTAACACTTCCACGGGTTTTTGTTTTTGGATTTGATAGTAAATTTTTCCTCGACTGCAGCGATATTTTGCCCGAAGATCTTCTGCCTAAGAACCGGTTTCAAATTCTGCAACAATAGCCGCTCGATTCTCTGCGGTTAATTCCCTAGTTGGGGCTGCACCAAGGAAAAATGACGCTAAACATTAAGAAGTTGAAGAATTTAACTCCCGTTTAATATCCAGAATAGTAAATTTGCACTTGTACTTGCACCGTTACTGTTTGAAATTAAATTTTGTTTTTTTTTACTCACCGTTTTAAGATAATCTAAAAAAGATTAATAATAAATCACAACATAAGTGATATATACAATTTTTGAAAAGTTATACAGCTTTCTTGAAGTGATATGGTGTAAGTATTACGTTGTGCAAATACTTTTGCCATTGACTGTATGTAGTTCGATTTGATAAATTGTAATATAATTTGCCTAGCATTTCAATGGAATTTCGAGAAAAATGAGAGCGGAAATTCCAAAATATGGCCTGAATGACTGAGCTTATCTATTTATTTTGGTTCGGTGGAAATGTACTTTTAAACAAAAATAAATGTTTAAAATTATACATATGTACATACATAATGTTTTTTTTTGTTTCTAATTTGCCAAATGCACAATGTATGCACATATCCATTCCCTCTAAAATTAACTGTGACCCACTGTACCTTGCACTATACATAATTTCGCTGGAGGCACCGCGCACTTTTCTGTATGTGTAAGAATAACTCGCCTGGAAATGACAGGCAGAGGGTTCCTCTCCTTCTACACAACTAAAAAAAAAGCCCATCTCACATATTTGGGGTTTCTGGCATGTACGAGTATATGACTAGGTACAACACACGCCCGATGGCACCGAAGCTGAATCCGAAGAGGGCGGCGGATGAATTACGCACAAGTTCCTTGAATCTTAATTACAAAATAATCGTCGGACATGACATATAAGTTATGATCATACCTGTAAGCCTCTCTCTTACCGAAATATCGCCCCGCAAGACCCTATGGTAAAATTGCAATCAAGCAGGATGGAGCCAAAAACGAAAATAGAAGATGACGAAGAAAACCTTTCTGCTGGTTCATTCAATTTCCGTGGGAAATTTTCACGTTTAATTGTTTCACGGGCCGCACTGCATCACGGAGCCGCTCCTGTCGGACTTAGAGATGCGGGGCCGCGCTTACACGTTTTTGTTCTTCCTTTCTTTTGAAAAGAAAAGAAAAAAATGATAATTTCACTTCCAATGAAGAGTTCTTCTCTGTTTGCGAGTTTTAATATGTACGTGTGAGTGCATTTGCAGAACTCTCTCTATACATATACTGAAGAAGGATGGAAGTATGAGGAACAACTCAGTCGAGAGAAATTTAATCTCCCAACTGGTTGGGTGTTGAAAAATCCAATTGCGCGTGTATTTGTGCTTTGAGTCATAAATATCTTGGGCTTTAATTAGTTCCCATCAGAGGATGCCCTCTAGAAATTTGTCTTCCACCCGAAAACCATCGAAGAAAGGAACTTACCCAGGCGTGTGGCAGCATTCCACACTTGGTATTCCATTAAAGGTAATTGCATGCCAACATGTTTATTAACATGTGCGTTGCGCAATAAATAAACGCGAGGGTTGGACCGAAAGCAGATGAAGAAAGCACACGAAAAACTGCTGAAAATCAGGTCAATTGGATTGAGATTGATTTTTTTTTTTTGTTCTTAAGGAACTAGACTTTCCTTTATATGTACGTGACAGATTCTTGGAATTTCACATTTATGATCCTGATATTCGCACTGATAATCTTTTGTTCTATGTCGACTTAAGCTTATATGGCTAATTAAGTCTCTCGAGATGTGAAATCTTTTAGCGGTACGAGAAAGTCAAGCGTTAATCACTTTTTCTAAGGACATTTTTGACTGTAACTCAGCGTAGGCTGTCTTAAGACAATATATCTAGAATTCATAATCATAACAAGATTTATGAACGCCATTTTTACACCTTCCAAGGAATAATAGTTTCGATTCACGAAGAGAGACATTGCCTAACTAGAGTGACATAACAGACAAAACACATGAAGAACTTACTCCAGTTCGATTCTTCTAATCAGCAGTTCTGTTTAAAACACATTAACTGCCCACATACTCATTTAATTGCATCCATTTGGACCACACACACAATTGTGTAAACAAAAAAGCGTTCTTTCGCTTTTGCTAACTAAGCATTAACTTCACTTTCTGTGAGGCCCAAATCTGGGAATCGATTTCACAGAACACCCACTTCTAGATATCTGATCATCCTGAAATTTCGCACACTCGTATACAGCCGGAGACAATACAATATGGGTTAATTGATGACGTTGTAAATCCAATATGGCGGACACTTTTTTATATTTTCGATTTCTGTGAGGGCCAAATCTGCAAATCGATTTTACACCCTCTTTCAGATATCCCAACATGCTAAAATTTTGCACACGTGTATAAGTGACAATACAATATAGTAATATGGCGGACGCCCTAAGATGGTGGATCACCGTTATACATCGCATTGGGGAAAGTGTAAAGTTATAATAGGCGTGTTTTTTTTCAAAACTATATAGGCTTAGAATTTTTTTTCCATGTTAATTACACTCACAACTAAGCTTATAAGGCTTACGAAACCTGGATAATTATCCAGTCTTAGGTGCTTAGCCTGGATAGAAAAATGTGCTACCAAACTGTTTTTCGTCGATAGTTATCGAAAATTTTATCGAAATGTCAAATGTGACATGAAAGTGAAGGAGAAATATGAAGGCCGGTAGCTATCAACCGAACTCTGCTGTAATTTCAAGTTTAAATTATATCTGTTTATTTTAAAATGGGTAGAAAAGAAAGAAATACGAATTTACCCGACAAGGAAAAGAAAATTATAATGAATCACGTGAATATGTTCCTTATTTTACTATTTAATTGAATTAAATTTGACGAAAAAAAATTGTATCCACCAACTTATTAATGAGCGCCTGAGATAACTACCAGCCTTACTTTCAATGAGAACAATGCCGATGTGAAACTGTCAAACGTCAACTAGAATAGTCCTGCCAAGTCACTGTTAAGCGTTTTTTTCTCATTTTCCGCTAAGCCTATATAGATTTGAAAAAACACGCCTAATATTCCCATAGTTTCTAGACCATTAGCTCGTGAGGCTTTGTTCTTCTCAATCTCCGAATAGTGTGTCTTACATTTAAGACAGTCTCCATCTCGCAGTAAATGTGATTTTCAAGACGCTGGTTATGTGAAAGAGTGTGCTTTTTAACTACTTCTCAAATCATGTCTATTTGTAGGTTACGATGCAAGTCGCTATTTCTTATGTACCAGCATTTATTTTTCCACAAAGGACTTTTGTATTTGTATTTGTGTTTGTTTCCTTTGCTGACTTCAAAACCAGAATTGAGTTGCGCAATTTAAAAATAGCGAAGTTTGAGAAACATTCTGAAACAGAAACAGATCCAGAATAATTAAGATCCAGAAAAATAAGAAAAGTTTTTCAAGCTTTTATTATTTTTTTTTTTCACAGAGTACGAAAGTAATTGAGTAAGAGATCACGCGCAGTATTTTGATCATTTGGTTCAGTTGTGTTTGATTTGGGCTATCAGTTGCAACTATCATTTCGTCAAATCCTTCCAATTCTGTTGGTGGCACATTTTCCTTTTCATGGATTGCAATATTATGCAGCATAGCGCACGCAATGATGACTAATTTGATTGTTGTCAATTTAAGTCGCATACCCATAGATAACACTGGGAATCTTCGCGTTACTTCTCGCAATAAAATGCATACAGAAGCAATGCTTACCTCAGCGAAATCAGCAACAGAGATTTGCATTGAACCGAGTGCATAAAAACGCAGTGCAATCAGCAATTGGTCGAATAACACGTGATATAGGAACATGGACAATTCGGTTGAAATTATTTTATCTATAATATACATTGGAATCCGTTTAGTACGACTTCGTTTATATCGACTAACCGCTTTTAGCGGTTTGAGTGACCAACCGCTTTGAACGACGTAATTTACCGATAAATCGTTCCATTACAACGACTAGCGGTTGTTATAACAAAAATAAAAAAGAGTCATATGCCGGTCTTTGTTTCTTTTCTATTCAGTACTGACTGGCGCGACTTTTGCTCAAGAAATTATAGAGTGTCCGTTTTGATCTGGACGACGAAGATGTCGTTCCCCTTTTTATTTGGATAAAACAGACTTTTTAAGCTAGATACATAAATATGTATTTAAATACATATTATATTTGTGTATACAGTGGACGTCCAGTATAACGAATACCCGATATAGCGAATTTTCGATATAACGAACGCTTTTCAGATTTACATTAGCATCCCTATATAGCGAACGGTGGCCAAGATTTGCTATCCGATATAGCGAACGTACACTGAGAGAAATTTACAATAAAAAAATCAAATAGAAGCATGTTTAACTTTTCCGTGTTTAAAGATGTCGCTTTAACGAAAAATGTAAACTAAATTCTGGTTTAATCAAATAAATACATGTTTGGTGTTGCATTAACAAATATTTTAAATACATATTTACTAACTTAAATTAGTTCATGTTTGATATAATCCATAAAATATGAATGAGGTTACTTTAAATACAATTCTATTAAAATCAGTTTATATTGAAATATTCAAACAGATTTCTTTTTGATATAACCATAAGCAAGTTAAGCAAAATTCTGTTTCAAAAACGAATACATGATCATTTAAAATAGGACTATGTTTGACTCTAAAAAGTTCATGTTTGAGAAAATATAATTGAGCTTATTTTAAACAGAATTATATTGAAAACGTTTGAAAATGAATTATTCGAACAGATGTTTATTTAATTTGACTATAAACGTCTTTGAATGTAACATGCCTTGTAAATGCACCATAATTTGTTATTGCTTCATTCAGTTTCAAATATACACTATACAACTAATAAGTGCAACTAACAAAAGTTTTGAATACCACGGCCAGAACATAAAAGACTCGAAATCGAGGGAACGATTTGCATCTTGTAAGAATAACTCAAACAAAGGTATGTAGCTCCGTGTGCAATTAAACGTATAAGTTTTGTCTTTTGATATTTAGGTATTATTTGCAGATAGTGTTGAATACATGGTTAGGTTAGGTTAGGTTAAAGAGGGTGAGGATTACTCCTCTTCACGTAGGATGTTGAATACATAGCTTCCAGCTTGCTTAATAGTGTGATTACTCCAACAGCTCGTTTCGGAGATGCTGAAGGAAGAAAAAATTTAGCATACTCGATGCTTCATATTTTACAAATCATAACGTACATTTGTATCAAATTAATAACGGAAGATGTTACTTAAGAAATAAGTTTTTGTAAAAAATTAATAAAATCAGTTAAACTAAAAGAAAATCTGTTTTTTTATGTCGCATATAAGAACCTCTTTTCCAGGATCCAGTTTTTTCTTCAGTTCAAAAAATGGGCACGAAATTTATATAAGATGGAAACCAAATAAATCAACAAAATTAAAAAAATATATATTACATGTATACATATACATATGTATGTATGTATATATTTAAAGCATTACAGATTTTAATTTAAAGTGATTTCTATTGATTTTTCCCAAATAGAATTCCCTTAGAATTAAAAAGATACCTATTTAAGAAATTTAAATATTTAAATATCAAGTTAAATAGATTTCTATTTAATTTTCTTAATTTTGATTCTGCTAGTCTGAAATAGAAATAATTTTGATTCAAATAAGCATCTGTTTATAAAATTTACGTTGAATATGTTTATTTCAAATAGAAAACAAGTTGATTCTATCGAAAACTATCTAAAATTATGATTAAAAATAACAAAGTTATTCATGTTTAAATTAAACAAAAACCATTTTGGCGCCAAATCATATTTATTTGTCTTTAGTTTAAACACGAATGGGTTTAGTTCTTTTCTCAGTGTACATACTAATTGCGCATCTGTTCTTGTTGCCATATGATAGTGTTTTTCCATTTTTTTTTCTGCGTTTGCATGTCCACATACCCAATGAGTAAAAAATGATACCATGTTTTTTGTCTTCTTCTTCCACGCATCCATCGCCTACTTGGCAATTCCAAAAGTTTTGAATTTTATGCTCACACTCAAATGTCTAGTCTCGTGCTCTTATGCCTCCCAACGTTACGCCGTTAATACAACCGATGGACCAAAACGCCAACCGCCTAACAAAGCTCCATTACCGCAATAGCTTACTGAGTGACATTATGCGTTCATGCTCCATAGGTCCAGACATCACTACTGTGCTAAAAGAATTTAAACTCTTTGATGCAATTGTCCTTCTGGACCGAGAATGGAATAAACTCTCGAGTCTAATGCTTCAAAAATGTTGGAGAAATATTTTGATTACAGACTCAGGAGGATGAAATTCCACTTTCATTATTACGGCAAGATGACGAAGTTTTGGCAATGCAGAGAACTTTAAGTCTTGTTAACCGTGTTTTCCCGAAGGTAACATACTTCATTTATTTAAATCAGTTTCGAAATTTAATTCGTATCTTTTTCGCTCAGCAACGTGCTACCAACACAGACCTAGAAACTTGGAACAATACTGAAACTAATTTACAAGAACAACCATACGATGAAACCGTTGAACTGAAATCTTAAAGCGAAGATGAGGTAGGTGACGGTATCAGTATATTTGGACCTCCAATAAAGCAAGCTTAAGCAGCCAGTTGCTTAGCGGGTGTGTTACGATGGGGACAACAAGTCAATGTTTATATGGCTAACAGGTTCACGTTGAGACGGTTTCAAGAAAAAATTTGCAGTAAAATAAAGTTTTATCGGTGATTTCTTTTTCAAAGTAATTTACAAAATTTGTAAACTTAAATGGCAGCACCAATCTATTCAATTTAACATTAAATAAAAACTCCTAAATAAACATATTTTTTAATGACTTCTTTTAAAAAAAGTATAAAAAATCGTTCGATATAACGAACGCGCTCGATATAGTGAATGACCTCAAATATTATTTCGTTATACTGGACGTCCACTGTATATGTATATACATTCACATGTACTAATATAGCTACCTATACTGAGTAAAATTTAAACAAAAAGTGTTTGATTTAAAAGTTTATTTGGTTTTCATTGACGTTAATTCTTTACCTACAGTTTCATATGTACAAACACTGGTCCCTCGCTTTGCGCGACTTTCTTTTGCGCGGTTTCACGTTTGGGCAAAATGTATTTGCCTACCAAAATTCGATTTGCGCGGCTTAAATAAATGCTTACATTTCATTTTTCAGGAACGCAACACCCTAAGGCCTAAATTACATGTAATTCATAATTTGCTTTGCGCGGTTTCACTTTGCGCGATTTCGCATTGCACGAGACATTTCATTTCCTTAACCCCCGCGCAAAGCGAGGGACCAGTGTTTGTACATACTCATCACTCAAATTCAACAAATATTCAAAATGATTGTCCACAACACCCTTTTACATTCCAATAACAAGACCAAATATAAAAACTGACTGTCAACTCTAATGGAGAGCGAACAAATAGAAACGATACAGTTGAATTTAATGCCCGATTATTTAATGGGGGCAGCCTCCATTAAAATCTCTAATGGAGGCTGAGTAAATCAATTTTTTTTAAAATCTCCATTAAATTAAAATTTTCCATTTTTGATGGCGATTTTAAATTTAATGGAAAGTGAATAAATCGGGCCTAAATGATTATCGTGTAGATAACATAGGACACTATGTACGAATTAAAGGGTTGAGTGGCTTTAATCGATTCCAACCAAGTCGAGTATCGAATTCAGCGTCGCAGAAATCCAGTTCTACTCCTTAAAACCTGAAGTCTGATATGATATATCAGATTGCCTTGCCACTCTCGATGATAGATAGAACTGTACGCTACTTGATATCCTTTAGCGATCAATCGAGATATTAGATTCCTTTATCAAGTTTCATGATATGCCACCAACTTGTCTATCATTTCCCAACTGGGCACTGAAATTTAATCCAAATTGTGTTAACCTAAACGATTAGTCTGGGCCCCAAAGGCATGAAAACCTGATTTCAAATAAAACAAAAAACCAATAATTTGCACAGAAGGTTCCGTAACACGATCTAATTTGCGTCATATCGAGTTACCCTCACGAATGGACATTTATCGATTCGGTGCATGTTGTTGTTTGCATGAAAAGTTTACATCAAAAGTCTAAAGACTGACCTGCATTTGTAAATGTCATCTCGCTGTCGTCTCAGTGTGCTGCATCCGAAAAGGCCAAAGTCAGTCAGTGCTTTGCCCACTTGCGCAACATCATCTGCAATATATTCCAGAGCTCCAATGACGATCATTGGCTCCATGCTTCGTCGTTAGATCGTCATGACATCTTCACAAACAATTACATTAGATACATTTTGACATTGCAGCCGCGAGAGAGTGTTGAAACGTTTGCGCCATGCATTTCAGGCCATCATGAAGCGCAGCATAACATTCGTTCGAGAACCATCATCATTCACCGATGGCATTATAATTCCTGCACCTGTTTGTGCCTTTTTTTTATTACTTCTTTTTTGTTCGCAAAACATTTACGCTACGACTTGGTATGAACCACAAATTGCTGCCAATTCGTGTCACATGGAATCTCTACTCTGGGTCTTTGAATAGATTCGAGCGCGAGCATCGTCTTCCTCTGGCCATGTTAAGTCAGCTGCGCGTAATTGAATAAGTATCTGGAAGACGACGAAGTTGGCCGAAGTGCAGTGAAGCACGATGATGAACGCTCATCTGTTAGCTAGCTTCTACGAGTAACGAGTACGAATATGTCCATATAGCCTAGAGAATGAGGATGAGGATGTATCCGTCTGGATGTGTGCCCGGTAGAGATGAATTTGATTTTAATTGCGTGCAAATGAATTAAATTATACTTAGGTGTCGTAGTAGTAGTTGCTGCGGGTCTTGGTAGTTGTGCGCTAGCGCAGCCGATGGGAATACCTACATCGGAATGGAATTGTAATTGATTGTGACATGGAATCATAGTGGCGCTATATGCTTGAAGCTTGACAGTAGAATACTATTTGAGGTTTCTTTGCGGTTGGCAATTGGTCAGTTGAGATGAATTGCCGCCAATGAAGCAGGAAGATAACTCGCCGTAATTAGACTTTTGATATTGAAGCCAATAAGTTGATGGCTGGGGATCCAGGAGCATTGAGTGTCATGTTAATGCAGCAGTAGCAATAGAAGCCTGTCGAATAGTTTTCGATAACTCTAGGCACTGATGTCTAGCTTGCAGTAGGTAAACCAACACGTGACCATCTGTTGCGACCTTTTTATATGTCTTGTTCCGTTGGAGTCTGTTAATCTGGCTTCTTCTCTGATTTGTTTCTTCCTTTTTCAACTGATGAATGTCAGCTAATAGCTGGAGGTATTTCAAGGACTCCCATACCTATTTACATACTGATTGGGCTGCCGTACAATGAAGACCCGTGTCTTTGCCCAGGATACCGCAACCTTTAGACTTCTTCGATCCGAGGCACACGCGTCAGATAGATTCTTCCTCTGGCTAGAACATTGTGTTAGGCGAGTTTTAGCTTTCAAGGTAATTCAAGTATCTTTTTCTTAAGTCATTATCTGACTGCTTATCGGTTGTAGTTAGTGTCCTGTAGCTGTTGTAGTTAGATAACTGGGAGCAATCCTAGTTATTTTAGTGTCGAAAGGTTTTGCGAAGAGTTAGAGGGAGCGATTGTAAGACCATACTTTGCGGTATGGTGTCCTACAATCTGCGTGCTCAAATTTTAGATGACTACAAAGACAGGACTTTTTTGGATGTTGTAATCTTCTAAAGATACTAGTAACTCGGGCAATCAGCATGCACGGTTCGTACACCCAAATACTCGATGTCAGGAGTACGCCTATATACTAACTCACACTTCTACCACTCTCTTCGCGGAACTGCCGTTAGGTAAGCACCACTGAGGGTATAACAGCCCCTTTGTTTGTTTGTTTGTCCACCGCTTCATTACCTTCTATCCCCAGGTGTCCTGGTACCCAGTAGATGGTGACATTGTTACCTTCGCCTAGTCTATTAACTTTATCTAGGCATTGCCTTGATAGCGGCTGGTTACCACCTTATGATATGTGCTCTGTGTCTTAATCTTTCAAGTATTCTTAGCTCGTTCTGTACGCTTGTTATAAAATAAAGGATCTGTAACCAGTGGTCCGTTGAGCTTATAAGAAGCTCCGAAGTTGGTAGGTCCGTTCTTGTTTCTGCGAAGCGTCTACAGTGGAATATTGCATTCTCCTCGTCTTCCTCTTCCTCTAGATATTCTGGGCGAGTTTGACATAAAAAAACTTGGCTCTCGTCATGGCGCTATATATCGAAAGATTTCTGAACAACATCCTTTGTTCTTGATGCCCACTGACAAGATGAAGCAATTTGTCATGTTCGGCAGGAGATATACAGTGAAATGGGAAGACCCAGATGACCTCCTTAGTCCATACAATATGGATGGCTCTAGTACCTTAAGTGAGATGGGAGCTGGTTGCTATTTGGACAATGTAACCAAATATTAATCTACTTTAATTTGCTACGGTCTTCTTAACAGAAACCTTGGCAATACTTGAAGCTGCTTACTGCTTTTTGGATGAGAAATAGCATTGTAAAAGTATTGGCATTTGTAGAAACATTTGTAGTCCATCGCAATTTCCTAAGAATCCAATCCACATAAACCGCCACAATTTCCTCAAAGCATCTTATTACCGAGAACGAGTCTATATGGTTGATTCTGTCTACCTCCTCCAGGTTACTTAATAAAAAGGAGCCTAAAAGGTACCTGCGACTGCGTGCTAAGCCCTGACATTCACACAGAATATGTGCGATATCCTCTGCTACAGTATCTGCTAATATCCGTGCCTCTGAGTCCGAGCCTGTTGGCGTATTTGCTTAAAACACAATGCCCGGATAATGTTCCTATAGTTATTCTCATTTGTGCCCTGCTAAGTCTAAGGATTTCACTAGTCCCTTTACGGTCCAACGCCGGCCAAAGTGCCCTGAAAACCGTCTTACATTGTTAGACCATCTATGGTCAGCCCTTCTCGTAACTTCTACTTTTGATTTAATCCAGCATAGCCGGGATGCAACTTCCACTACCTCGGGTAGTGTCAGCTCCCCCCTTTCGTTGTCAACTCATCGGCAAACCCGTTGCCTTATATACCGGAGTGAACAGGCTCTCAACATAGTGCATAATGCCTTGAGCATTGTTCGGCAGGTCCTGACTAGTACCGATTTAATAGTACACGATTCTAGCGTCTTGCTTACAGAGTGGAGCATAGAGTGAGCAACGAGTAAAAAACAAAAATTGCTCGAGCAAAGAGCAAAGAGCAACGATGCAGGCTAGCATAGAAGCATACATCAAAGAGCAAAGAGCAAAAGTTCATTCTTTCTATTGAATATTTGAATAGAGGAACAATTAAAGTGATGATAGCTGAGAAATCAAACATGTTTTAAATCGCTGCTTTGCTCTCTTATCTACGCTTTGATCCATCTACGAAAAACGTCGCACTCTGTGCACTACGCTTTAATTAAATGTGTTTGATTTCATCGCTTTGCTCTTTTCTCTTTGCTCGTTGCTCACACTACACTCCACTCTGTAAGCACCCTAAGTGTGCTTCAACTAAAGCGTAGCGCACAGAGAGAAGATAGAGCAAAGCGTCGATAAGAGAGCAAAGCAGCGATTTCAAACATGTTTGATTTCTCAGCTATCATCGTTTTGATTTTTCTTCTATTCAAATATTCAATAGAAAAAATGTACTTTTGCTTCTCACTTTGCTCTTTGCTCGTTGCTCCTATGCTCGAGCGATTTTTGCTCTTTGCTCGTTGCTCACTCTACACTCAACTCTGTAAGCATGCTTAAGCGCAGCCTGCTGTTGATGTAAATATCGATATCCTTACTGGATATTAATTTCATGTTCAGAATCTCTGCAGGTCTAAGTACGGGTAGAACTTCTGCTTGAAAAACGCTACAGGTATCCGGTAGTCTTAAGGACACATTTAGATCTGGTTCCATACAGTAGATACCAGACCCCGTGCCGCTTACAGTTTTAGACCAATCCGTGAGGTCTGCAGTGTCTGTATGCCGAGTTACTATGTTGTTTGTCCGCTTTCCACGCAGAGGGTACAAATTACAAAAAGGGGGTAGTGGGTTTTCTACTTCGAAGCATTCAAGTATACATCTCCATCTCCTCGTCGTTATCTGTTAGAATTTTTTTCGCTTATTTGAGGGATAACGGATAAGTGATGACAGGTAATAATTTCCTTTTCCATTGGAAATTAAATCCTTATGAGCCCCACTGGCTATTTTATAGTGAAACCCCATCGTTAAAACGTCTTTTATAAATCGCTCGAGATCACTGCCCAAATACATTCTTAAGTCTAAACTTAAAAAGTTGCTAATCACATCGCCAGTTGCCAGTTGCCAGTTGCCAGTAGTCACACACAAGATACAGGCGACAACCTGTCCTCTCTTTCAGATCAAATACGCATATAAATATACCCAGCCCTCCTTGTCATCCACTAAAATGAAAGAAAACCCCAACCAGTGCTGCAAGAATGAAACGCATCCACTAAATGAAGACATTAACATATTTTCTGGTGGTTGTGTGCGTTCCCAACCTAACACAGATACACCAAATCCAACATATGCCAATAACATATATTAAAATATCTATGCAAGTGACATGTACGAATATCTACTGTGTTTTTGCAAGACGGCAGCCGTCGCGTCGCGTCGCGTCGTATACAGGGAATACACTGTGACTTTATTGGTGGCACTCAATTTGTATATTGGCCAAGAGAAATGCCACATTAAATGTGGTCAAACGTTGTTCCTGGTGTGTTGGTAGAACGACATCTGTGTGTTTGTGGCTGGAAAATTGAATTCAAAAGTGCCAGCAACATACATACACAGATACTCGTAGATACTCCTCGTATTTCGATGATGAAAATTGCCCCGTACACCGCCACCTGTGAGGTGGACACCCTTCAACTGTTGGCAATATCTTGGCGGTTATATCTGCATCCATAATGGCAATAATATAAACATTCAATATAAACATTGTTTTTAATTGCCCCATTAACATTGAAAACTAAGAATGCATTTCAAAGGAAGTGAGATGAGGTTACCACGATGGGGCCAGCGGGGAGGAGTAACCGGCAGGTAAGCAACCAACTTCCTGCTGGTTGGGATTATTTTTTCTTCTTTGTTTTTTCTCCTGCGTTGCGGTCGTCCTGGCGAATGTTGTTTAAAGCCAATGCGCCGTCGATTGAGCTGTTTAATTATTTAAGGCTGCTTGTTGGTGTGGTGGCGTGAGATTCCTTGGTTCTGCTTTTTTTTTTCTCTTATCCCAGTCTTGTTAGGAAATTATTCCGTTTGGTATTTTTATGATAATTTGTTAGAAAAAAAAAAACAACACCAACAGGAGCAACTACAAAACCACCCTGTGACGTAACGTTCTGGTGTAAACTATTTTTTAATGTACCTGATCGCGAGGTTCTGTTATTCGCCTTCCAATAAAATATTGTTAAATAGTGCGAATTGGTTTTTTGCACTTAATTAATGATGATGTTGATGATTGCTCCATTCGTGTTGTTTTTTTTTTTTTGGTGCGCGGTGGTATGCGACGAGTATCGTGTATGGATTTGTATCTATGTAGGCGTTGGTTGGTATGGTGAAACTGGATTTCGTAGGTGGAGAAGATGCCCAACAAATCTGGTCTGGTGGTGGTCTCAGTTATGTGGTCTTGAGTTAGCTAATGAAATATCGAATTGATTGGTTTTTTCTGAAATGGAATTCAATCGTTGAAAGGATTGATTAAGCGAAAACGGTTGCGAAAGGGATTAGAGTGTTGGAATTTGGATATTAGATGAAAGGAAGACCACCTGAAATGGAGATGAATCCATTTATATATGTTGCTGGTAATAGAAGGAGACAAGGAAGCATTGTGACCTTTTTGGTATTGACAGTAGCTGGGTTTCAAACCAGTTTTGGATTATCATGTAACACAAAAAAATTATTTCGCCAAAAATATTCCGGTTTTAAGGGGCAAATGAGTTCAGCTCTACTTGAAGTGATTCGAAATCGAATACGTAGCATTTTTTCTTAAAATAAAGGAATTTTAATATTACCTTTGAACATGGTGACTGAAAAAAGAATCCTATGCGCGATTGAGCCATTTCAGCTCTTCAAATCACCAGGCACTGATGGGATTTACCCAATCATGCTGCAAAAAACGAAGTACCTATTGGCAACAACTCTACAAAGAATTTTTGAAAACAGCCTTAGCTGTGCTTTGCATGTTGAAAGGTAAAAGTGCTTCTCATTCCTAAAGCCGGAAAACCCACCCATACTACTGCAAAAGACTACAGACCCTTAAATCCTTTAAGCTGAAGATATTCGAGAAGCTAATTGACGTGCGCATACGTGCCAAGCCTAACCACACATATATGTGTACGGCATAGCATGCCTACACCATAGGCAAAGGTGTGGAAACAGCCCTGCATGATATAGTCAGCATCATTGAAAGATGGCTGCAGTTTAAAGAATACACTCTTGCAGTGTTTCTCGATATTGAAGGAGCGTTCAACATGCCATTGAAAAACGCTGGAAGACAAACATGTTGAACGTACCGTCACTAGACTTATAGTTAACCTTTTTAGCAGGAGACACATAGTTGCTGAACGCGGGGAACCGCAAGGAGAAGTTATATCGCCCCTTTATGGTCATGGTCATTAATGAACTATTACGGGTCAACCCTCAGAAAACCGAACTAGTGCTGTTCACCAACAAGAGAACGATACCAGCCCTCAGGCTGCCGACCATTGAGGCTCAGGCCTAGACAGAGAGCAAGCAGATGACACGGTTAAACCTCCACTCTGTAACCTCAAGGCCAAAACTTCTACAAAAAGATAGGAAATCGCTGTCAATATTGATAGGAGTGCTAATTGGCCACAACATGCTTAAATATCACACGAAAAAACTACGACTTAACGATGATGACATATGCAGGGGATGCGGTGACGAAAAGGCTCATGAGGACACAGCCCATTTCCTCTGTCACTGCCCTAACCTCTGCCAACTGAGAAACATAACCCTGGGAAAATTTTTCTTCTAAGATATCGACGAACTATCTGACCGATCACCTTCAGGAACCAAAACACTGATACCACGGTTGGGAACACATAATGGGCACCAAAATGAGTTCACATGAACCTAAGTGTGATGAGGGTCTGATCATTATCGTCAGTCCGCTCATCTAACCTTACCTAACAACACCCCTAGACTATGGCTTCATTTTCTGCACACAAAAAAAAAAATGGAGGAGTTGGAAATGAGAGGAACCTAAAACCAGAAGTTTTCCTTGCAGTTTCTCTTTTGAGAAGATTGAGACCGCACATTCCATGTAATCGCCGACCATTGCATTGTGACCGCAAGTCATTCAATCGCACATCGCATTGTGCATAAAATAACCCAGGATAGCTATAACCTTGAGGTAGTTCAGAGGTTTATCTACTTCAGAACAAATGTAAACTTCACAAACGACACCCCGATGGAAATATGACGAACAGTAACGCTAGGTAACCGCTGTGACTTCTGTCCAAACAGACCCTAGCTCCGAACCCAATGCGGTCTAAAATCAAACTTTATAAAAAAAAAACTGATATTTCTGGTCTTGCTTTATGGAGTCGAGTTCTGGCAAAAAAAGCTTGACAGCCTGAGCAGGGTCTAAGCTTTTTTTGATTTCTACATCTGCGATCAGGAGAAGTTATAACCGAAGATGTGTATGTAGTGCACAATATACAAATTCGTTCAATAGACTGGCTCGGCTTCATCCAGCGAACTGGCGGCTATGATCCATATGAAAGGATTTTCGAGTTCCGGCCCCTGTTTTAAGGCAAACAGGAAACAAAAATCTCCGGTTTAAGAACGGATTGATCTCGGAAGTCAGAGAGTTTTGTCTTGCCGACTTGAAGCACTAATTTTTGAATAAATGGGAGTTCATGTAACACTTGTGGGTTGTTCTTGCACCAATAATGGTAACTTTGCGACCATTTTTGGGCTAAGCTCCCATGATCTATTGAACATTCTACGGCATTGCCAGAGTATGTTGGTGGCCTTAGTTGTTCTTGCAACCAAGTGGTCTAGGAAGGTTAGTTTTGGGTCCAACAGGATACCCAAGTATTTCACCGTACTAGAAGGTTTAAGCTGGGTGCCTAGGAACATAGGCCATCTTATAGGAGGCAACTTCGTTTTGTTTGTGAACAGCATCATCTCAGTCTAAGAGGATTGACCGATAACGACTGCTCACGATACCATGCTCCAACAATGCTAAGAGCGGATTGTTTCCACAATGTCGTTGACAGGACGCCACCTTGCGCAAAGCCTTTTACAGCTTGCACTGTCTTGGAGTAACTACCTAATGAAGCTGTTGTTGATCTGCTCTTAAGCATCGCTAGGATTCAACCGATGAGTGTCGAGTCAATTCAATCATTTCAAAGGTGGGATTATCGAAAGCCCACTCAATATCGAGGAGGCTATAGTGCTTCCGGCCGAGAGCGCGTTGCACCCTGCCGGTCAGCTCTGCCAGCGCTGTCTCCGTCGACTTGCCTCTGGCTCTGGCATGCTGGCTATCTTAAGCTGCACGTCAATAAATTTTTCAAGGCCCTTCCAAGGAAGGAAGAAAGGCTGATAGTCCTGAAACTTTTTGGAAGATCATAGGCTGGTTTACCCGGCTTGGGGATGAAGACAGCCTTGGCCCTCCTCCAAGATAGAGGGACATAGCCTAGAGCAATACTTGCTCGATAGATCCTAGTGAGCAACAGTAGTATTGTATCGATTCCCCTTTGAAGGAGTATTAGATCCTTCGATTTGTAAGGTGAGAAAGATAGAATGATGGTTCTTACCTTACGGTTTACCCGCAGAGCTAATTAAAGCAGCTGGAGATGACTTGTGCATACATCATCCACTCTAAGATTTGGTCAGATGAAAGCATGCCAGATAGATGGATACTCAGCATTGTCTGCACGGTCCTCTAGAAAGGAGACTTTATTTACTATAGAGTTATCAGTCTCCTTAACATCGTCTACAATATCTTATCTGCCGTATTGTATATATCGAAAGCGGTTGAAGATATCCTCGGTCGCTTCGAGAAAAATCCTTCATAGCGATCTGGTCAAAAAACTGTGCATTAGGCGTTTAAAATGGCTTGGACATGTACAGCCAAAGGACAATAACGCTCCGGCCCGCAGACCATTCGACTCCAACCCGGATGGTCGGAGGACGACCTCGCGTAAGGTGGGGCGCACAAGAAGAAAAGGACCTCAACCAACTTGAGGTGCGCACCTGGAGGCAGTTAGGTATGGACCGGGCTAACTGTAATCGGTTGTAACTTTTTAACTTTTTCGGAAAAAGTCCTAGCACTGGGAAAACCGATTACCTCAAAGGTTTCATATAGACACAGGTTTAATGAACTCTGCAATCTGTCAGCTCAATAATTGTCTTTGGGATGACTGTGCTGCCAAGTTTTACACACAACCGAAAAAAAGTGATGCCAAACGTTGATTTCAAATTGTTTCTAGCTAAACAAATGCAAGTCCCATCTAATTGGTCCTATCTCCCAGCATAAGCAATTCGATCTGCATTCGGATCGATCTCACGCTAACATATCCATACTCCGCGATTGGTATCCGCCCACAATCATTGCCTGCCTGCCTACCACCAGCCAGCACGTACTCGTATCTCACAAAGTTAACAAATATTTTTCACTCAATCTAATTACTATTCATTACCGTACAATTGCCGCAGTCAGTTGATTGCCGCCGTCACAGTGCAGATACTTTAGCTAGATACTCGTATCTATTTGTGCTTCCATATGGTAATCGGTTTTCTGCGAGCTCTAAATCAAACGTAATTTACTTTCATTCAAATTGACCGGAGCGGAGCGGAGCGGCAACAGCAGCGCCGGATTCTGTTTAGCTTCATCACCTCCTACTAATGCTGTGCGCGGCTCTGTAATCCGTTTGTGCCTTGCAGGAGGATCGTTCGTAACTGAAGCTGGCCGAAACACTGAAAGACCGAAAGGAGAATTAGATTCCTCGGGCTTATTGATCATTGATTGCTTGTGGTAACTGTTGTTGTAGACTGCAGCCGTTTTGCCGCCGCCTTCTGGTATTTTTTCGGTTTTTCTTTTTTTTTTTTTTGCAAATGGTGGTGGCGTATGACTGAACAATGATGATGATGACGGTGTGGTGTGTTGGTCTTTTTTTTTCTTCTAGAAATTCAAAAAAAAAAAAAGTAATCTCGATTGCTCACGGAGGCATGGCTGCTGCGGCTGCTGCCGTTGTTGCTCCCACGGGCCCTGAGCTGCAGCCGCAGAATTTCCATGATTAAGTGATCATTTGACGCCCACTTCTTATGGTGGGCGTTACATTGCGTTTGAAATCGATTGCCATACACGCTGTTCATTTGTTTACAATCATCGGGGTTTCAATTGGTTTCACATGCGCTAGATAATGAAGACTTTAATATTATGGCACACGAAATCTTTTCGCATGATGATGAGGAATGAACTTGGATGCGACTATTGCGGCATTCCACTTATGTGCTAAAGGAAAAATGCTAATCCCATAAGAGTGGAGGTTATGGTAAGTGAAAAGCTGATGGGAAAGTAACGAGTTTTTTTTTCTATTGCGGATTTGGCATTTGTCTGTGTTTGGCTAAAACTGGATCGGAGCAAATCTAGTTTGAAGGTGAATTTCATTTGAAAAGAGTACGCGACTTTCGTAAGCGAAACGCGCCTGAAATGAAAAATGTCTTTGCATTGGCTGAAAGGAAAATTCTATTTTTCTATCCCGTAGTTCATTTTGGAACTTTCTGTTATGTGATCTGCCATAGCGACGCGCTACCGTAACGTAATGTCAATTATGACATTGACAGCTGTCAGATGAAACTTGGGCGAATTGTTTTTATTTAAATACTGAACACGTGTATTGTTATAGTACAAAACCCATCCATTACCATAACAAGAACTGGACGGACCCAAATATTGACATTTGGAATTGAAATATGTACCGTTATGTTACTCATCTGTTCAAAAATGTTCAATTTGAAGTTTATTCACTCCATGGGACCGATAAAACAAATCGTATAGCGGTAGTAGCTTTACATAAATGTGAAGTCGAGAAAAGTGGTATTTTTAAAACGCTCCAGTCGCTCGGTATCAGCCGAATGTTCGTTTATCGCTGCATTAAGTTATTTGAAGAGATATAAAAGACTGCCAACGTTCTGGGCGACCTCGATCGGCCATCACATCAATGCTGTAAAAGCAAAAATAAGAAGAAATCCACGTAGAAAGCAGAAAATCATGGCTCGCGAGATGGGGATTAATCAAAAATCAATAAGTCGTTTTAGTATTAGAGGCCGTAAAGATCCCTATTTCCCTAGTTCTTTCTCGATCTTCTAATAAAATTCCTTAGGTCTGTAAGCGGTATCTTAGCCAGGTCATCCAGGCAGTCGAAGAACCGTGTTCCCATTCAAAATAGGTGCCGTTCTTGAAGAGCCGGGCAGTGGCAGAGAAGGTGTGCTACAGATTCTATTTCAACCTCACCCATGTAGTTATCTCCTGGCAGTGTTCGGTCATAACACTAATGGGTAGCTATGGTCATAGAGGGCTTTCCTGATGGAACTTAAAATTGGCAACCTCAACAGAACGAATGGCATGCTCCCAGTTCTGTACTTCGCTATACCGTACGAAACGCTGTACCCGGAGAGAGACGTTTGGGAGAACAATTGCGGTCTATAGCTATACGGTTGGTCGAAAACTGAAATGGCACGGGCTCTGGTGTATACATACTCAATACAACTGGAGCTAATTACGTGTCTTAGTGCGCCTACAGAGTGGAGCGTAGAGTGAGAAACGATCAAAGAGCAAAGAGCAAGGCGATGAAATCAAACACATTCAATTAAAGCGTAGCGCACAGAGTGCGTTGTTTTTCGAAGATAGAGCAAAGCGTCAATAAGAGAACAAAGCAGCGATTTCAAACATATTTGATTTCTCAGCTTAACTTAACAACACAATCATAAGTATTGCGGACCACAGATGGCCAAGCATAGAGTTGTGATTGTCAGGCTTTTGCTCGTTCCCGAAAGACATTGTATAGTTAGAATGTAAGCATTTAAGATATAAAACGCATTCAAAACGTTCTTTAAAGAAGCATCTACTGTCAGGTAACAATGTATTTGAAAATTTCAACTTTTTGACGAGATGTTATGTTAAGTTGGTCACTCGTAAAATGCTGTGACAGCTTTTTTTATGGTTTCTTTTGCTTGACCTACTACGAGTATAAACACCGACATATGTTTGTAATTACAGTACGCCCTCGGTAAAAGCAACCCTCGATAAACGCAATACCTCGATTAAAGCAAGACCCAAATTTCTACCATTAGTGAATCAGTAATTGCAACGTTTCAAAAAAATGTGACTCTGTAAACGCAACTTTCCATCCATGATCTCTTATTTCGCTTTATCTTTGTTTCTATTTTTTTGGTGTTTGGTTTTACTGTAACTGGGCAGTATAGATCGTAGGTGCATTGTATTTGCGTTTTAATTTACCAGTGTTCATCTAATTTTCTCGCGGTCGGTACATTTTTGCTTAGTTTTGTTTTAGAAATCATGGCTACTTAAAAAAAAAGTTCCCAAGCTATCTATAAAGCAGAAGGCTGACATGTTAAATAAATTGAGTAACGCTGCATCAGTTAAATCTGGTTTTCACGTTAAATACTAATCCAAAGCTCAACTTTTTTTGTGAGTCGGTTATTGCAACAACCTCAATTAATGCAACTGCTCGAATTTTCATCGGTTGCTTTTACCGAGGGCGTACTGTAATTACTTTCATCTTTTTTTGACAATTTCACTTTGATTTTATGTGCTATACCTAATCTACCACTTATTCAGATTATGCCTATCTATGGAACTTAAACGATATTGAAGTGGAACTGCCATTCATCGGTTTTTTCTATTACCCTTTTAAAGAAAATCTTTTCCAGTGAATATTTGAAAATACCATCTCATACACTCTTAGTCGGTGAGCAGTGTCACAACAACTTGCATTTTAAAATATTCCGCAATTAAAATGAAATCAAAGTCGCATCATAAAGGCACACAATACAAAATAAATCTCACATCCAGCCAAACGACATTGTCCGGCACGGCAACAAACGACAAACGCGCAATTCGTAGAATCCTCGATCTGACATATCGTCCGCGCTCGCCAACCTATGTGAGCTATGCCTATTTCGCACGAAACTTCATATAGCCATACCAATGCACGGAATTCCAGCATTGTCATATCGTTTATGCGACAAATATCCGTTCGATATGTCTACCGATAAAATTGTATCTTCCCGTGTCGCATCGCTGTCGATCGGCGAAAGACTTGATTGCAACAACAAATGCTTAGATAGCAATAGATATGGCCGGCGCGATGGGACGAATGTGTGTGTAGTAAGAAGATGAAAAAGGGAAGAAGTAGAACATACAAAGAGCCTAAGATGATGGCAATTATAAAACCAGATCCTGCAGGTTGATCGTTCAATAGAAGAGCACACTTTGAGGTGGCTTAGGTAGACTTGCTCTAGATACTTTTTTTTTGTGTTGTCCAAGTACCAAGCCGCTTTGGTTTTCATAATTTTCCTTGTGTTTTTCCCTCCCCATCTGCTTTAGATGTTAAGAAAGTAGGCAATGGAACTGTCGTCGCCAAGGATGATAAACTGCAAAGGATGACGGAGGAGGGCAGCGTGCAATGTCAGCTACTGAAATATGTTGAACGTTTTATCTCACCTCAGCTAATAAGGATGAAGTGTGGTAAACTCTTGCTGCAACAAATGCGTATACATTGCTCATGATTTATCTAGAAAAAGAGTCGGTGGAGAGATTTTCTTGGTAATCTCTCTGATTTGTGCAATGTATGTGGATTGTATTTGTCATTCAAAAGGTACCTATGCGATGTTATACCCAATTTATCCATTTTCACATAACCGACATGCCATGGCAAATTCTTATTTAAGAAACGTTGAAGAAATGTAAAATCTGACATTTAGCTGTAAACCGAGTAGAAAATCCGTTTAGAGCTCTATCCACCCCCACCTTCTGTCCCACAACTGTGCTTTCCACTTTACTAGAATCTAGAAATTTCATAAAACCTTGTTAGACAGCTTAACAAACCACCGTTTGAAGTTTTTATCAAATGTCAAATTTGATAGACATTGTGCATAGCAATGATCGTAGCTAAAGTATGAACTTCGTCTGCGTTTGGAAGTCCTTACCTACACACATTCTAGTCAGTTCTAGTTTTTACTGACTAAATATTTCATTAATAGATCTATTACAAAAATTATCCTTATTTAGCCTCAGTTGATTGGCGTAATGCCATCTACCAGATTGATAATTATAATTACAGTGGTGGTCCAATATAACGAATGATATAATGTCCAGTTGCATTCGCAATATCGAAAAATTCGTAATATCGAACACATTTTCCTTGTACGAAACATTAAATAAATGTACAAATACTTTATTTAATTTATTCATAAAGTCAACAAACAAGTAAAAAAGTAGAAAAATAAGTAAAAGAAACTAAAACAAAATTAATTTATTTCCTTTTCTTTTCCAAAAAGCAATCGCCAATAAGGACATGCTTTTGCAAACGTTCAACGCAGAAATTTATAGCTATTTCCCGTAGACTTATTAGAACAACGTTGGAAGTTATGAAAAACAGTGAACAAGTTTTGCAGAACTTCCAATGTTGTTCTATTTGGCTCAGTTAATACACTCTAAACTGCCTCCAATGGGCTCATACGCTTATCTTCTTGAAGAAACATTTCAGTATTGTTCCAAGATTCCAAAGCCTCCGCTAAGCTTAACTAAGCGAATGGTTGGATCAAGGAGCTTACCTTCGATTGCATGTAAAACACCCAAATGTTTCCATCGACCGTTTCCTAAACATTATTGTATTTCTTAGGCAAATTTGTCTCGTTCTATTTTTTAAAGCATGTACACAGATGTTGCAGCAACATTCGTTATATCGAATATCATTTTTTTGTTCGTTTGCTATATAGAGCCGATAATGCACTTGAAAAAAGTGTACGTTATATCGATCATTCGTTATATCGGCATTCGTTATACTGGACCACCACTGTATTTATGAACAGAAGAGAGAGTATTGTTAAAATGAAGTAAATTCGCAGCATATTTATACAGAACGTTAACCGTTCAGTATGCGAATTGTATCCTCTAGTCCTAGTATCTTTGATCCAAAGAACGTCTTATGGCGATGAAGTCAAACACATCTTATCTTTCTCTTATATTGCAAAGGCCACATAAAATTGGAAGTTCAGGCCGGTACGGTGTGGTATAAAATTTAAGTTCGCTTGTTCACCTCTCATTTCTCACTTATCACAGTTGAGTTACTATTTTTAAAATACTAGCCATAACCCGGTGGGCTTCGCTCCGCCTATCTTTTCGAAATTTGCCCGCGCACATAGTTATTCGGGTATGATAGAAAGGAAGTACATAGTAGGAAGCAATCACTGCTGTCCTATTCCTCATCTGTCCTATCTTTCCGTCTGTCTGTCTGTCTGTCTGTCTGTGTATCTGTCTGTCTATCTGTCTATCTGTCTGTCTGTTTGTCTGTTTGTCTGTTTGTCTGTCTGTCTGTCTGTCTATATATCTATATGTCTGTCTGTCTGTCTGTCTGTCTGTTTGTCTGCCTGTCTGTCTGTCTGCCTGTCTGTCTGCCTGTCTGTCTGTATGTCTGTCTGCTTGTCTGTCTGTCTGTCTGTCTATATTAATTGACCAAAATGATTCATATTCACATTTCACTTGAGATTACGTCATTTTGTATGACAGGTATCAAAACCATCAGTTGTTGCGTAACCGCACTGATGCTATGTTGTATTCCATATTAAGAGAAACGTACTCTTTTACCAAAATTGGTTGGGTAGTTTCCGAATCTATAAAAGACAAACATACATACATATGCACATTAATTTTTATATACATATGTACATATAGAGATCCAATAACTTGACTCCAGCGCCACCTATCGGGTCCACAGTAGTAGTTCATTATGTCATGTTACTTCTGACAGCTGACAAACTGTTTTCTATGTTAGACAACCTAGATGCCAGACACAAATTGGAAAAGAAGACAAATAATTTGACAGTTGACCAATTCGGCAGAAGCCATTGTGCGTGTTTCTAAATATTTTCTTTGACATAAGCTTTCGTTCTGTTATTGTTAAAGAACAAATAAGTAGGATGGCCAAGCAGAAGCATGACATGTTCTCGTAAATGATAGATTTAAATTATGATCAGTCTACGTGTTTGAAACGTAACAAGTCCCACTGATACCTCAGAATCTGTAACTTGGAGTTGACTTGCGTTTGTGATGTTGCACATGCCAACCTTCTCTTTTTTAACCCTAACTTGATAATAATTTGCGTTTTTTTTTATCGAGGTCATCTCGAAAAGAACGTGTTAAGTGATTTTTGTTTCTTTTTTTTGTCATTTTTATCTTTCCGTTACTCTTTGTGGGTATCCCCATATATTCAATCTTTTTTTCCAAATGAAGTAGGTAACACAACAAAAGATAATATCTTACAAGTGCCTAGTACCTGTACCGAAGGCTTATGGGGTCTCTTCTCTCTTGCACTCCTCCGTCTGTTAACTGACAGTAGCGCATGATATGTACCACCACCAGACCAGCTGATAGGTCACACGTATCTCAAAATGCAACCGAGGTTTTTTTTCCAAATCAGAACACATTATCCATTGGAGCTCTGATATCGAAGCCACTCGGGGTAAGCCAGCAAACAGAGATCGACAGATGGACATACGTACAGACATATGGAGCAACTAAACCAACCGATCGACCAACAATCCGACAGACATCTCAAAGCGATCGTGGTGTCGAGGTAAACGCAATCTGTGTAAGAATCTGTTAAAATCAATTGCAAGCGGTCTACAAGAGCGTGAACGGTGGACTTAAATTATCGATCACGATCTTGCGGACGGGGATTTTGATTTTTTTTTACTGGTTTCGTTTTTTTTTTTTTATAGGTACAATCACGCGCGCCAATATAATTCGGTCACTTCTTTGGTCGAACATAAGATATGACTGACTGTCCGGACGTCTCAGAGAATACCTCTGTCAGTCTGTCTGGCCGATATCTGGTGAATTGAGTTGAAAGTGCGTACCATATTGTTTGAAGACCAACCTTCTCGATGTGGATGGTGGTGGATGTTTCATTGATAAAACGAAACACAATCACGAATTTGTTCCAACTTAAAGTGTAATTACTTCATCATACTCGTACTTGTACAGGCGCACCGCACGCGCTCGCACAGCGCACCGCAGCAGTGATTTCAATTTAAGAATACCCATGGATCCATGGAGCTCGCCCAGGTGAGAAATGGATAATGGGTGGCGTTCTGATGGAATAAGCGCAACCGAAACGAAATAAGAATCTGGATTATGAATGAAAGTGAAACGAAAGTGACTGCAACGCAATGCGACGCGATATTGTAAAAGAAAAGAGGGAGACGGATGGTAGTGGAGGATATCTCATCATCGACGGTTAATAGTGCAGTTGAGTTTCTGCGTTTTTGAAATGTTTCTATATACGTAAATAGATCTGATCTGATCAATATTCTAAACATTCCAGATCAGTTGACTGATTAGTCCAACAGAAGTAGCCTTGCGATCAGTGCTCTAAAGATTGGCAGGTTTTATCTCAGTGAGATCAGTGATCAAGTGACCAGCAGTTAGCGATGAGTGATCCTAATCTGCAAAAAATCTAGATCTCAAAGACTGTTTGATGAGAGTAGTTAGACTGTGAATAGTCTAAAGATCAATTCCCCTTAATATTAGTTGTCTTAAGTCCAGTAGCTGCAATTTTAGATATTTTGATGGGTGATCAGTGGTCGAGTACCCAATAATCGAGTGACGAGTAATAGGTATGTACGAGTACCAAAAATCGCCATCAAAAGATCAACAGTATTAGGAACAAAAAGAAACACAGATCAGTAATCTATTTGTGCCGAATATCGATGATCAGTTGACGAAATGATCAAGCAGAAGATCAGTTATTTAAAAGTCTGTCATTTCAAGATCAACAGATTTCATTTCGATGATCAGTTGACGAAATGATCAACAGGAGATCAGTTGTTTAAAAGTCTGTCATTTCAAGATCAACATATTCGATTTCTTAGGACTAGAAGATCAGTGATCAAGTAACCAATTCTCAACAGATCAGTAAACGATCAGTGATTAATGATCATTGTTTAGATCTAGACTTTAGAGACTTACTTACTTCCTTAGGTGGCGCTACAGCTCGGGGTGAACCTCGGCCTGCTTCTCGCACCCATTTTGTGTGTGCGTGTTATATTTTTGCACGAATGGAAGGGACCTACAGTTTTTTGCCGACTCCGAACGGCGAGTTGAGAAGCTCAATGATACTTTTTAATTGCATGTCAGACATTCGCAAGAGGTGGCACCATGAAAAACTGTTTTAGGTGTTGGACCCGGGCTGGGATTCAACCCATGCATAGTAGTCCAACGCACTAACCACTACACCACAGTGCTCAGACTTTAGAGACTGTTCGATTATTAGTTTGGGAAGTCAATAGGCTAGAGATAAGTCGTCTATAGATCATTTAAGATAATGTGAAGAGAGATCAGTGAACAAACGATCAGTAATAAGCGATCAATAATGGGAATGTGCGAAAACTCTTGAAATAGAGAAAACTGATGTCTTAAGATCAATGAACTAAAAAAATATCTTCTGATACGAGTACAGCAACCTGTGATCTATTTACCTATTACAGTGTACTATCGGACACACGTTGCTACTAAAATCTATAATTTTAAATTTTCAGTGATCGAGTAAGGTGGTATCTCAGTGATCAATGGATCAATGATTTAGGTTCAAACTTTTGAACAATCAATAATTGGAGGATAGGTGATTACAATAATAAGATGATTAAAAGTTGCAGGATACAGATCAGTAGATCAGTGGTTGACGATTAATGATTTGAATTAACTCGGTTACCGAAACAAGGTACAACTTGTAGAATATGTATATTCGAATCTAAGCATTTGACTGCAGTTCCAGGGTTTATATGGTAACACAGATCCATTGTTGTGAAAAGCAGGAACTACTGCTTCACCCCGAACTGTAGCGACACCCAAGTTATTAGTGTTAGTTTGCATCGCACCAGCGTTCGATAATGCGTTTCATGTTGACCCACAATTTTTGAAGTGAAACTTCTTTAGCCGCGATACGGCGTATTTGCCTGAATCAGACGAAAAGTGAAACGTTTCCCCTTCTCCAACTTCAACAGGCAGTAAAATCTATACATAGTATAAAAGGAAGTCCACAAAAAGTGGCTTATCTCGAGAACCGCTAAACGCATTTAGATGCGGTTTCCTTCATTATGATCTGCATTTCCTGGCGGAATTTATGGGTGTATTCGGACTGCTCCATTACTTATAGGAGCTGAGAATTTGAGATCGAAGTGGCAGAAAAACAAATTTTCTGTCATTACACAGCCCTAACTCAACTATGGCTTATTGGATTAAAAACCAAAAAAAAAATGGTTATAGTAAATTCCTTTAAGATTCATTTGAGATATACATCATCCTTCTGCGTTATGCTCAAAACAATTCATGAAATCATTGTCAAAAATTTTCCATCAGTGGAGACCGAAGCCAACAGCCATGCAGCAGTTGGTTACGTCATAGTGTGTGTATGTGGCACATTTGCCACTGCGCACGAGATGATATTTTCTGCCGGCAAAAAACCGGTTTTGTTGGCGAAAGGACTGAGGCATGCGGTAAGCGAGTGAGTTTGAGCGGTTGAACGAGGTAGGAAACTAATACATACACAACTTTCAAAATATTTTGGTACGAAAAATACTACGTCAGTGAAAAGGGGCTTATGTACCCTTTTTTTCTGCCGGCAGAAGTATGTGCGCTTGATGTATGGAATGAAACCGGTATAATTGATCTCGTGTGCGCTGGCCCATGAGATCAAAGCGAGGTACATACACACCATCACACAAGAGTGTCACTCAAAACTCATATCATTTTTGCATTAGATAGATAGATAGATGTTTATTGTAGCGGAAAAATAATACATTGTTCTTAAAACTATATTGCACAATTTACAGAGATATGGTATACGTATAATCTACCTTACTACTGAAAAATTTATAATAATTATGGAAGAGAAAATATTACTAATTATTTGTGAAGGAAAAGCTACTAAAAACCTTCAATTAAATTTCAAAGCTAGCCTAGATATCTAGGGAAGAGAGAAGAGGAGATCAAACTTGATTTCAAACTTTTACATGTACATACATATATAATTACAATATTTAGGTAGCTAATAAATAACAGATAATAAATAAATAAATTGACAAATAATAAATAACATATAAATAAATAATAAATAATAAATTATAAATAATAAATAATAAATAATAAATAATAAATAATAAATAATAAATAATAAATAAATAAATAAATAAATAATAAATAAATAAATAATAAATAATAAATAATAAATAATAAATAATAAATAATAAATAATAAATAAATAAATAATAAATAATAAATAATAAATAATAAATAATAAATAATAAATAATAAATAATAAATAATAAATAATAAATAATAAATAATAAATAATAAATAATAAATAATAAATAATAAATAATAAATAATAAATAATAAATAATAAATAATAAATAATAAATAATAAATAATAAATAATAAATAATAAATAATAAATAATAAATAACAAATAATAAATAATATATACTATATAATAAAAAACAAATAATAAATAATATATGCTATATAATAAATAACAAATATGTATAACTAACAACTAATAATATATAATAAATAGTAAAATAAATAAAATAAAATAAAATATGTGTTATTGCACATTTACCCCAAACAGGAGAACCATAGAAAAGAATTGCTTGGAATATAGCTTTAAATATGAGTAACTTATTCTCTATGCTTAATTGCGACTTGCGGTTGATGAACGGATAAAGCGACCTTATTGTTGCATTAACCTTATTAATAGATTGCTGTATGTGCAGGCTAAAAGTCAGTGTTTTATCCAGGTGCACCCCTAAATACTTAGCGCTGTGTCTCCACTCTGCTTGGATACTGTTAATTTGGAGTCTGTTGCTTGGTAGAAAACAGGCTTTTCTTTTTCTAGTAAAAAAGACAGCCTGAGTCTTTGAAGCATTAATTTTTATCTTCCAATCATTGAAATATGTTTGGATTGTATTCAGTGCAGATTGCAAATTGGTTTCAATATTAAGACCAATTGTATCTGATGAAAGAATACAGGTATCATCGGCAAACAAGGCAGATTCACAGTGTCTAAGTTGTGGAAAATCTGAAGTGTAAATAATAAATAAGATTGGGCCGAGCACCGAACCCTGGGGTACACCTGCAGCAATAGAAAAGTTATCTGAAAACCAGTTATTTATGGATACCTTGAAAGTTCGACCAGATAGGAACGATTCAATCATTTTAATCAGGTGGGTTGGAAAGTTGAGTGTTATTAATTTGTGTAGCAAACCGTCATGCCACACAGTGTCGAACGCTTTTTCAACATCTAGTAGTACCATACCTGTGCTTCTTCCTAGGACAAGGTTACTTCTTATGATATTGGTAATACGATGTACTTGGTGAATAGTGTTGTGATGAGCCCTAAACCCAAACTGTTCTGGTGGAAGTATATTGTGAGCACTTAAATGAGCTACCAATTTATTTTTAATTATTTTTTCAAAGCATTTGCTTAAACAACTCAACAAACTAATAGGCCTATAGCTACAAGCCAAGGCAGCATTTTTACCCGGTTTCAAAATCGGGATAACTTTTGCGGATTTCCATTGATGAGGAAAATATCCTAACTTAAGACACCCATTAAACAAACGTTGGAGGAACTTTATCCCTTGATTTGGAAGATGTTTAATAAATAAGTTCTTTAACTGATCAAAACCTCCAGCTTTGTTTGGTTTCAAGCTTGATAATATAACTTTCAACTCCTTGAAGGATACAATATTGTCACCTATATTTAAAGCGAGCGAATGCAAGAGATTCTTAGAATGTTCAACTGCAGAATTTGTGCTATTGCTGCCAACGATGCTATTTGAAATGTGATGATTAGCAAAAAACTCACGAGCTAGAGTATTTGCCTTTTCTGTGTTTGACAATATTACAGAATTACCTTCTTTTAATGCTGGAATAAGACAGTGTTTTTTCTTAATTATCTTCACGATATTCCAGAAAGGTTTGCTACCCTTCTCTAATCGCTGGAGCTTGTTATTCCAAGAATTATTTCTAATATTAGAGATCAACATTTTTATGTGGGCATTAAGAACTTTCATTTCGGAAAGGTAACTATAGATTCTAGTCCTTATCCAATACGATCTGTACATGTTCCTCACTTTTATGAGCGTGAGTATATATGATGGTAGTATACTCCCACTGTCCCGAGTCATTTCTTTTTTAGGAACTGATTGGTCAATACTATCAAGTATTGCAACCGTGAAGTTATCAATAGCCTGATTGATTTGTGATACGCTAATTCGGTCAATAGTAACTACATCAAAGTCGTTTAGTTTCCGTATCATATTTCTTTTAATTAACTCCCACTTGGCATTTCTAAAATCGAAAACTAAATTATTAGTTTGTACAGGTGATAACAGGACACTACATAACACTGGTAAGTGGTCAGAACTAAGTTCATTTATAACCATGGGTTGGCTGAAGAGTTCTGGGAAATTTGTCAAAAAGAGGTCAAGCGTTGATGGATTGGATCGTCTGCTTGTAGGGATATAGGTGGGATGAGGAGGATAAAGGATATGAAATGGGTGCCTAGCATTTAGATCAGCAAGCAAGTTACCCCATGAATTTGCTCTAAGGCATCCCCAATTTCTGTGCCTACAATTCAAATCCCCACCCAAAAGAAAGTTTTCACTTAAGTTTACAAGTTTTCGCAAATCATTTTTTAAAATACATCGTTTACTCGCTGATGCAGAGCCACCAGGAAAATAGACCGAATATATTTTTAATGATCGACCATTTGCAAATGGAATTTCTATACCGATGTTTTCGATTAGCTTGGCTTTTATTACTGGAAGGACTTTATGTTTTATATTTCGCTTGACAACTACGGCAACCCCACCTCCTCTTCTCTCTTCTCTATCTAAGCGATAACATTTATAATCTTTATTTGAAAGATTTACATTAGAACTTAACCAAGTCTCAGTAACTAAACATATATCAATATTAAACTTGCTTAGGAAAGCAAAAAATTCTAAAGCTTTATTTCGAATGCCTCTAGCATTCCAACAAATTATATTTAGATTTGTATTCATTATTTACCTTGATAGAGATACTTAATAGCTAATTGTGCAATTGTATTGAATTGTTCTGCTTTTGTAGTGCAGTTGCCCAGAAGTGTGATCATCTCAGCTGTGAGCGCATTAATCTCTTCCAGAGAAAATAGTGCATTGACTTCTTTCGGTCCGGTGTTGATGTTATTGTTGTTGTTAGTCCATTGATTTGGAATATTTGTGCAGACAGTTGCTGTGGGTAACACGGTGCTGCTCATGCTTCTACGTTGCGGTTTGAGAGCGGGGAAATCATGCATGTTCGTTGTGAACGCATGTTGGTGCTGCACAACTCTCTGTCTCTGCGGAGGTTGTGTCTTGTTTCTCGCTGATAGCCTCTCTCTTAATTCGTAAAATGTTTGACGACTAACGCAAGATGGATCGGTTGATTTATGAGTTCCCTTGCAGTTTGCACACTTGATGTTCTTAGAGTCACATGTTTTAGTTTCATGGTTCTCAGAACAAATAGCGCAGTGTGTTTTGATGTGACAATTGCTTTCTCCGTGGCCATACATCTGACAATTGTAACACTGTGTTAATTTATTTTTTTGTCTTCGAGCGAAGTCCCATTTTACTTGGGTTTTAAATATGGACCGCACATTTTTCTTAAGTTCGCTTAATCGTATTGATCCGATCTCGAGACTAACAAGATAGAAAACTTCGGTTATTTTGTCATACTTCTTTTTGATAGTTTTAATGTTTTGACATTTAAGTCCACGTGTAATTAGTTCGTTTTTAAGAGTTTCAGTAGGATGTTCATCAAGTCCGTACAGCATGACTTTGAATGACCTTGCTGATGGCAAGTCGTCGGTGAAAAATTGCCAGTTTTTAGATTTCAACACTGAACAAACACCATTGAATGTGTTAACCTCTTCACAATTAATTTTAATGCCAATAGACATTTTCTTAATACAATAGTTTTCCAATTTTGCTTCACGAAACAAACAGTGCACATTTTCACTAGTTTTTTGTAGTACACATATAGATGGAATTTTTGATTTTTTATTTGATACCAGTGGGGTAATAATTTCATCATCACATTCGATCTCGTTATCTGAATCCGGCAGACATTGCAAAGGTGCAAAATAGATTGCCCTGGAGACTTTATCTTTATCTTTCGAAGTCATTTTCAAATTGTTTGTATTTGAAGACAATAAATTGTCTTCAATACTGGGGGAACGATTTCTCTTCGGAATTATGAATTGTTTATTAGTACTTTACAGAATAGAACAACGTCAAACGGGTTCAAAGCGCCAATTAGTACATTTTTGCATTATGAAACGAGCGTACACACTATAAGTTTTGTATGACACCCAAATCATCGTTGTTGTTAGTGTTTGTCGACCCTCTCTACTTGTGTTTGCTTTTTGGATGACGAAATTTGTATACACACAATCGAAGAAAAAGAAAGATGGCCGCTGAGTGTCACTTAATAGCAAAAAATTTCGTGAGCATCATTTTTGAGTGTCAACCCGAATATCGAGCGTACACACTATCAGTTTTGCGTGTTATCATTCAAAGCTGACATTCTTGTATGATGGTGTGTACCTCGCTTAACATGTGTAAAGGAGCATATGGAAAGGGGAATAGGGACTATACCGTGGCTGTGTGATTTTCACAGTACTGCGGCAGATGTTGAAACTTTCATGAATGGGAATTTCGTTACCGCGTATTCGTATGTGCATACATCTATCTATCTATCTATCTAAACTTCTATAGGTACATAGTAAAAAGGAAGTCCCAAAAATGTGCCTTTCTGTATGAACACGTTAATCTCGAGAACCACTGAACGGTTTTGAATGCGATTTTTACAATTATTATCTGCATGTCCTGGCAGCCTTTATAGGTATATTCTGAATACTCTATTACTTATAGGAGCTGAGAATTCGAGATCGAAATGGCAGAAAATCACTAGTGTTTAAAAAAAGTTCTCCCATAAGGCCTGTACCAGTGGCGGACTAACCACTAGGCTCATGAGGCTCGAACCTAGGGCGGCAACTTGTAGGGGGGCGGCAAATTTTGTATGTTATTTTATTTTTATTCTCAAAGAAAATTAACCAAAAAAAAAAAAATTATTTTTATTCTAAAAAAATGAGCAAATGAGTACGAAAAGATACGTTAAATTAACGTTTAAAAGTGCATACAACAGATATCTAGCACTAGCTAGACGTTATATAATCTTTGAGTAAAATTCGAGACCATATGATGGAGAAAGCTGCGACTCGGAGTGAAGTGAGTTTTTATGATAATTTTTTGGAACACGTTAAACGTTTTAATGCGACAAGTAAATCGTAACAACCGATTACAAGAGATTTTAAAACCGTTGTCTATTTTTATAGATCCTTGACAGATTTTGTAACCCAATTACGAATTCAAGTGATGTTTGAAGGGGAAAGGCACAAAATCCCGAAATTCAAAATCCCAAAAATACAAAATCCCGAAGAAAAAATTACGCATTTATAAAATACCCGAATCACAAAATCCCGAAAATGAACTAAAGTGAAAAATCCCGAATTTTTCGGGATTTTCGATTCGCGGTGGATTTTTGCTAAAAAATAATTTTTAATCATTCATTAGTCACCAAGACAAAAAACCAAAAATCTTACCAAGACACTTTGAATTTGTTAGCAAAATCGTTTGGCTAAGTGCATCTGATGAGAATCGAAAAGAGCTGTTCTTCTTGATTCTCATTCGGTGTACTTATTCGGGATTTTGTGTTTCGATATTTTGTGTCCGGGATTTTGTTTTCGAGATTTTGTAATTCGGGATTTCGTACCCAACCCGTTTGAAGAATTCATAAATAAAGTCATAAAAACAATCATGGAAGAGTATAAATTTGATATGAAGCGGGCCAAAACTAAATCACTTTTACCGGAATATGAAAAAATGAAACGAAACCGCAAAACGGAAAAGATAACTTACGTATAAATGTATATTGTCCAATAATGGATTGCATTCACGTTGAACTGAAGAAAATGCAACTGGGTTATACTGAAGTGGCGGAAAGATTAGATTTTTTATTACATTTGAAAAATTTTGGAGCGGGCTGATAATGATGATTTGGATGACAATTTTCCAACTAAGGTACTGCACTACAAAGAGTATGATGTTTCCAACTTCGAGCAGTTCATTAATCAAAAACTGGAGCAAATATTTCCGAATGTCTTCACAGCTCTTGAATTTTTCTTTACATTTGTCTGCACCGCTGAAAGGTCATTTTCCGCGCTTAAAAGAATAAAAATGTATTTACGAGCCAACTTACTCGAAGAAAATCTCAACGCTTTGTCCATACAGTGTATTGAGAATTGCGGCACAAACGAATTAGACTTTGACGACTTGATAAATGATTTTTCCCGATTAAGAGCTCGAAAAGAACTGCATTAAATCATTCGTACTCTTTATTAAATTTATGGATTGTAACTTGTTAGATTTTATGTAATACAATATTTCAATTCAAGTGTAAATTATACCCCATTACTCATCTTCAAACTACGATCCTTGGATAGTATAAAAAAAAAGGGGGCGGTAAAATTAATTCAAACCTTAAAATTCAGCTCAAAATATCTCTGGAAATAGTAAAGTTTTGAAGCTTTCAAATGCAGTCAAAGAATGATTTAAGCTAAATTAGTTCAAATTCACCACTTACTCAGTTTGAAATACACTTTTGAATATTTGGGTAGGTATAATACTTGACGCCAAGCATACCAACGGTAATCCAGTGAATGTTTATAAGAGGGACAGATTTATGCAACCTATTGCAACAAGACTGAAAAGCAAATGTCCTATCTTCGCTGTAATGACAACTTTTATGGACCAGAGTATAGAACATTAGAAGTTTGACTTCTAACGCGCGAGAGTCTCACGCACTTATTTGTGTTTTATTTTTTAAATTATTGCCCCTATTCCATAACACAACTCCATTTAGTTGGGTTATCTCTTACGCAACTCCACTATCACACAACTGAACGAATTTTTCATATTACATAAAACAACCTTTTTCAGTTGTGATTGTAAAAAAAATTGCATACTTTTAGATGCGAATAACAACCACAAATTGACTATTTAACGTAAATCTGACCTCTGGTGGTCGAAGTAGAAAATAATTTTGCCAACAGAAAGTCAATATTCAATAAAAACAGAATGAAAATAAGTTTTGATTTTGTTTTTTTAATGATAATAATTATGAAGATAATATTGTTATTGTTGTGCGCATATTAAAATCTATCTATCTAGAACTAGAAAAAATGCAAAGTAAAGAATATGCATTTACAATGTGTAAATTACTAATGTTATTTTTAAATATTTACAATTGTTTTTGTACTTTAAAAAGAAGCATTTTGCTACGTTCAAATCAAAACTAAAGATTTCTTAAAATTTCATGGACGCTCGACTGCAATACCACTACCACTTTTGAGTGCTGAAGATATATGCCCCTATTCCATAACACAACTCAATTTATTCGAGTTGGCTGTCATTCAACTCCACTTTCGCGCAACTCAACGAATTTTTCATATTACATAAAACAACAACAGCTCTAGCAACCAAAACATAGCTGCGTTGTCTACCATAATACCAGAAAAATTCCCACACAACTCTAGAGAGGATTCGCCATCTTGGTTTTATGTTGACAGGCAACTCTTTTTCTCAGAGTTGTGGTCAGTAATACCGAATTTCAAATTTCAACCAAATTTCAACTCAACTTAACAAAAGTTGTCTTACGGAATAGGGGCATAAGTTACATGGTCGTTCGAGTCAACCATCCTCCAGTGTGTTGTGACCTCGGTATACACACATTTTTTTTATATTTCATATTGTTGCAACCGTTTATTTTGTCTACTCATCTCAATCGATCTTGCGAACGAACATATACGAACGACTGACTGGCTGGTCGGTGTTTCTGGATTTTAAACTGTGGTGTGTTTGTGTGTGTACATGGTGGTCATATTTTGATCTGTGGTTGTTGTTTTTGTTTGGTTTTATTTGTTGGTTTTATTTGGTTTTATTTTCACATTTCTTTGAAATTTCGATGTTCTTTGATTTATGGTTGAGCGATTTTTTTTTTGATTTGTAAGAAATCAATAAGAAAATTTCTCCGACAATTTTTGAGTAGTTTGTGGAGGCATACGTAAATATATACATACATACATAAATGTATGTAGTTTTAAATTCGAGGGCAAATATTTTGTTGGGCTCCTGTAAAGGCTTACAAACTGGAAATCAAAACAATGCCTACCTACTGTTTTCTGTATTATGTACATATCATATTGGACTAGCTGACCCGTGCTCGCCCTGCTTCGCCCCCGCTGCCACTGTTAAGGCAAAACAAGTTGGATGAGTTCCGAATTTTTTTTCCGAATTTAGGTACCCACTTAGAGATGGAATTTCAAAAAATCCTCTCTAAGCGGATCTCTATGCCATTAAAGAAATGTAGGTACTCTGTAAATGAAATTAACGTTTTCAAAGAAATTACATACATATTTTATTGCAATCACAAAAACCAACGAAATGATCTACTTTTCCGGCCCTTCTGTTGGGCCATCGCATATACATACATACATATATGTTCATACGAATACGCGGCAGCAAAATTCCCATTCAAGAAAATTTAAACACTGGCGGCACTATGAAAATCACACATCCATGGTATAGTCGCTTATCCCCTTCCATATGCCCCATTAAACTGTCATTACTTACAATAAGAAATTAATGCCCCTATTCCATAACACAACTCAATTTATTCGAGTTGGCTGTCATTCAACTCCACTTTCGCGCAACTCAACGAATTTTTCATATTACATAAAACAACCTTTTTCAGTTGTGATTGTAAAAAAAATTGCATACTTTTAGATGCGAATAACAACTACAAATTGACTATTTAACGTAAATCTGACCTCTGGTGGTCGAAGTAGAAAATAATTTTGCTAACAGAAACTCAATATTCAATAAAAACAGAATGAAAAGAAGTTTTGATTTGGTATTTTTAATGATAATAATGATGAAGATAATATTGTTATTGTTGTGCGCATATGAAAATCTTTCCGTGACATATCCCAATTCCAACGAGAAAAAATGCTAAGTAAAGAATATGCATTTGCAATGTGTAAATTACTTATGTTATTTTTAAATATTTACAAATGTTTTTGTACTGAACAGTGAACACAGAAGCATTTTGCTTCGTTCGAATCGAAACCGAAGATTTGTTAAAATTGCATGGACGCTCGACTGCAATTGCAATACCACTACCACTTCCGAGTGCTGAAGATGTAAAACTATTTTCTCCAACTGATGTGGACTATATGCTTTTAAACTGCACACATTTTTTTAATGACGTTATTAATAATATTGCATTATTTCATTTGTCCGATATACGTCTTTTTGTTAATTTTCCACCTTTCGTATCTCAACATTTACTCTCAAACAACTGCTTAAACCCAGTTGTTAGTTTTTGACAGCTCTAGCAACCAAAACATAACTGCGTTGTCTACCATAATACCAGAAAAATTCCCACACAACTCTAGAGAGGATTCGCCCTCTTGGTTTTATGTTGACAGGCAACTCTTTTTCTCAGAGTTGTGTTCAGTAATACCGAATTTCAAATTTCAACCAAATTTCAACTCAACTTAACAAACATTGTCTTACGGAATAGGGGCATATATCACTGAAAATAAAAATCCATAAAATTTAAGGTAGGAAATTCCTTTTGTGGGTTTTTTTTTTGTTTAACAAAATTATAATTTAATAAAATTGCTAAAAACTCGTCTTCCCGTCGCGTCGTCTTGGGATCAAATGCTAATGCTCGTAAAAGGCTTTAAATCCGGTAAATTATCACATTCCATTCCTATATTCAAAAACACACACAAACATACCCATACGAGTATGATAACGCATTGTTTTACGAGATTTTCTAATTTAAAAATGTAGTATCGTTCAGGCGAAGAGAATAGTGGTGTCGGCTATGCGTACGGTATGTCATGGTATGGAAAATGTCCACGCCTATGTTGGAGATCGGAGCCCATGTCTATTGTTGTATTACTAATCGATTTTATTTCCTAGTTTTATTGGTTTTTAAGTTTATTTGCTGGGTATTTTTTGTTAATTTCTTTTCCCTTTTCCTTGGGCTGGTTTTTGGTTGTTTTTTTTTTTTTTTTGTGGAGAGCCGAAGAGATCCAGTTTTTTTTAATTTTGTTTATCACGCCCTAAATATTTTATTACTTGATTTTTTTTCGATTAATTGTTCATTAAATTATAATTCATTGTAATACTATAAGTTTGTGGTAAAAAAAAATCTATATTATGTGAATGAAAATGGTGACATCTTAATTTTTTTTTTGGTTTCATGCTAAGATGGATACTTTAACTCGGGTTTAAACTCAACTTCATAATATTGACTGGTTTTGATGAACTCATTTTCGACATATTTTCGATGAAATGTTGATGTCTTCAGAAGACAAATTTTTAGAAGAGCCACTGCAGCCATTATTAGGGCAAGGGTTGGCAATATAGAAGGCATCACCTCATCACATAATTTAGACGTCCGACTTGTTTTTGGCATTGATGTCGTCTCATTCATCGAGTGATGAAACCCTATCGCTGTCAACTGGTGAGGGTCCTGCAAGCTTCACTTGATATTACGTACTTACTTAACGGGCTCCCGACTCGTGAAGAGTCCACCCCACTCTCTTCGACCTCGGGCACGTTGCTTCCAGTTGCCTAGACCAAGCGCACTGGCATCCGCGGTAGCTTGGTTCTTAAACCGAAGGTTCGGTCTTCCTTGTCGTCTCGAACCTGGGGGCTGTGATTCGTAGATCCTCTTTGCTGGAGCATCGTTGTCCATTCGCTCTACCTATGTGGCCGAGCCAGTGTAGTTGACGTGTTTTGGCTTTTCGGACTACATCCACATCTTGGTATAGCTGATAGAGTTCGCGGTTGTATCATCTCCTCCATTCGCCCTCCTCGCATACGGGACGGAATATCCGACAAAGAATTTTTCTCTCGAAAGTGTTCAAAATCTGCTCTACTTTCCTGCTTATCGTGCAACACTCGGCTCCATAAAGCAGAACTGGCAGTATCAATGTTTTGTAGAGCATGCATTTCGTCTTCCGATTTCGGAGTTTTTGACCCATCTGCTTTGCCAAACCGAAGTAGCAGCGGTTTCCTAGCGTAAGTCTTCGTCGAATCTTCACTAAGGTGTCATTCGTTGAGTTGATATTTACTCCGAGGCAGGTAAACTCCTTAACCACTTCGAAGTTACTGTTGCCAACAGTGACGTTTTGTCCTAGGCGGTGGACAGATGTTTCTTTGTTTGTTGACAACATGTACTTGGTTTTGTCCTCATTCACTTCAAGGCCAACTCGTTTCGCCTGTTCTTCAATTGCCGTAAAAGCCTCTAACACTGCACGCTGGGAGCGACCGATGATGTCGATGTCGTCTGCGTATCCCAGTAGCTGGACAGATTTGTGAAAGATAGTGCCTTCCGTGCTTACACCTGCCCTGCGCTCTATCTGTTCCAGCATAAGATTGAAGAAGTCACATGACAGTGCATCTCCTTGCCGAAATCCGGTGCATGTTTGGAATAGTTCGGAGGAACTGTTTCCAAATTGCACGTTGCACCGCGTATTTTTCAGCGTCATGCGGCATAGCTGGATCAGTTTAGCCTGGATCCCGAATTCGGCCATCGCCTTGTAGAGCTCAAGACCATGAATGCTTTCATATTTGAAGTCGATGTACAGATGGTGAGTCTCGACTTGAAATTCGTTGGTCTTTTCCAGGATCTGCCTTAATGTGAACATTTTGTCGATCATCAATTTGCCTTGATTTTGAGAAAAGGAAAAATGTGTTTGGATGAGGGGTGTGTACGCTCGCAACTATACATATATTTTTTTTAAAGATACCCTTTGCCAACGGCTGTTTTTTAAGTTAATTTTTTTATTTCTTTATATTTTTTTGTGCATATTATTCAATTAAAATTTAATCTAACATGCAATTTTTCTTTTTTTTTCCGTTTCAGGTATGTAAAATAAAACACTTATTCAAGATACATACAAACACTAGAATCGTAAGTCATTCATTACATTTTCTATTGAAACGACATTAGTTCCGTCTATTTTGCAAGATCACAATTTGTAAGCTCAGTGTCTGTAAATAGAACAAACAAAAAAAGTATCTCAAAATCTCTCAACAAACAGAAGTTCATAATCCTATTAACAACCTAATACCCAATTTCTTATCTCTTATTCTTCTATTCATTTTGATTCTGATACGCCTACAAAGAAGGAGAGAAAAAAAAAATATAACTAATCCCCAGCATCCGTCAGTGAAACATCAACAGCGCGGATAGCGACAAGGTAGACAAAGTGTGATACGATGAAAAAAAAAGGTTTTTCCTTTTTAATTTTGAATGAACGAACGCACTCGTACTCATGACAGCCTCCCACAATCCGTGTGTGTCTCGAACTAAGTAGGTATGAGATACATTCCAATGGATTGCTATAGAAAAATATAACTCTGAGTGAGTTTTTTTGTTACTTCGGACAATACTCTTTCCTGTGGACAATAGAAAATCCATGAACTTGTTAAGATGTAACATCTCAAAGGCGGAAGCCTACGTAACCCCAAAGCGGAGAAAGTGAGTGCTAGCTGCAGGCGATAATGATCTTGGATTTGGAATCCTCATGTGAAGGGTACCCGCTGTGCTTTGACGTATAGTTTGAATAAGAGATACTTTTGGGCAGGTACGATTGCAGTTCGAAAAGTAATGAGCCAAACCAAAAGATTGCAACACTGATTGAGTATATAACTGAAGTGACATCTTTCACTTCGAGTGATTGTGGTGGGGTGTGGGGAGCACTCAGACTCGTGGTACTGTGGTACCCTAGAAGCTCACAGTCTAAGTTCTTCGTAATTTTAATGAGACGAAAAATCTCAGCTAGGAGAACAGAATAAATTGCACTCTTTCCCGTAAGATCAGATCCTTAAATGTGAAGTCTTAGTCCAGCAAAAGCAGTACACTAATAGAGGAAATGTTCTCTAGTATCCTAATAATTAGCATGTTGTGTTCTCGATAATACCCATGGTTGACATAATGGCCATAGGCGTTGTGCCTCATAACTAGCTCACTGAAGTCACAGCAGTCGCTACTTCTCAGACGATCTTTTGAAAAGCGCTTTTAGTCTGTACTTACATTCAAGGACAATTTAAAAGTGAACCTTAACCCTTAAATGCATATATTGCACAAACCGTTTTTTGCCGATATATGCATGTAAGCAAAATATTGATGTTAATGTATCGAGTTCCACATTTCCCTGAGTTTTCCATCTTTATAATTTTATAATTCAAAATAATTTTTTTTTTCAATTTTGTCAACAGCTGAGAGATCAAGTGTCATTTACCACGTTTACATGCAGGTTGAGAAAAAGAAACTGAGCTGAGATTTTGACCTTAGTATTTCTACGCACGAGTTGAATGGTTGAAATTCTAAAAACGTTGTTAAACTGACAGATAATTTAACACACTTTAAGCGCAAATAGCCATAAACGCAATCAAAACTAATGATTTCCTGCTCCAAACAAAGGAAAAGAAAGAAAAACACAAACAGAAATCACACATCCACAGAGACTACATGTCAGTTCAACCACTCAACCCAGGTATACATTAGAGGGGGGTCAATTTCGCTTTTTGTGTCAACGAAACAAAGCAGTTATTTAAAAATTAGTTAAAAAAAAACGTTTTATTTTAAAATGCATACGCAAGCATACCTACCTACGTGTTTGCTTCTAAAAATGATAAAAGGAAAAAACAGAAGCTTCTTTAAAATTCATAAAAAAAATACTGGCGCAAATTCATAGTGAGTGCCTATAGCCAACTATAGTTACAGCCGGCACTAAATAAAAAAGCGAGCTATAGCTTCTCGTTATTCATTAACACATTTTTGCCTGTGTATTAGTTAGTATTGACTTTGGTATGTTTTTGCAAAGTGATTTGAACGAACAAACCCAAATGTCAAAATATTATATGAGAAATTTAGAGCCGACTATAATTATTTAAAGTGACGTTTGGGTCATTTTAAATTTCAAGCCGGCTATGTGTTTAGAGTCGACTATAAGGTGACTATGAATAGCAAAAAGTATATTTAAGGTTATGTAGGTGAAAACATTCTTTTATTGTCGGCTTTATCTGACTATGAGTTTGTGCCACTATTTTTAGGTACTACCTACATATTTATTACTAAAAACAAAAGCGTCAACAATTCATAAACAACAACAAACAAAAAGTAAATACATTGAAAAGAAATTACTTGTGTTAGTATTTAATAAAATAACATATACCCAATAATTTAATAACCAAAACAATGTAAGTTCAACTCTGCATGTAAACGTTGTAATTATCTGTCATAAATATGTCTGTGCTGCCAATCGTTTGTGATGAATTCGTTAAGCGGCGATAGCCGTTTTTTGTGCACTTTTATATACGCGTGCAAAAAAACACGGCTATTATACAATCTGATAAAATTCAAAAATTTTGATGACAATGTGTTTTTAGAGTGTCAGTACACAATCAGGATATTTTTTTTTTCAAGTTTGGAAAAATCATGCATTTAAGGGTTTTAATGCGCTTTAAGTGCAGCTTGGCTGGCACCACAAATGCTAATGCTTCTACAACGACATCTCTTATCAAAAATCTAGTTAGCAGCTACAACTTCTGTTTGGAAGACCATACCATTATGATTTTGGAAAGTTTCTTCTCATCGAGTAAATCGTGAGTACGAATCTCAATGAAGACATCTTGGAAACATAAATGGCATCCGAAATAACCAAAATTGTACGGAAGTGTTTTAGACCTTTAGTCAAGTGAATGAATACTATGTATATTGTGAATGAAATATATGTATATATTCCGAATCTTGTGGTTTCTCTTAACAGAAAAGGTATGAGACTACAATTTCTTTGTTGAAAAGACAACAAATCGGGAGTCGGACAGAATCCCGAAAACCAAAATCCCGAAAGTCCAAAATCCCGAAAATCCCGAAAATTCAAAATCCCGAAAGGCCAAAATCCATAAAACGAAAACAAAATTTTGTTTGTAGGAAAAAAAAAATTAGAAGAAAACATATTAAATAAAACTAGTATAGCCTATGGTCGAAATTCGACCGAATGCGAGGGAATATTTAATATTATTTTTTTTAATTTTGTTTTCCTCAACGTTTTCGTATTCTTTGGTTTTCTGTTTTCATCTAAAAGAGCGATCAGTATTACGCCAATGTTTGAAACTAAAATCTAATCTATCAGCTATCAAACTGAATGAGATCAACACAACTGAATGCACATTGAGAATTGTAAAATATTACAACACTTGCCGCCCATTTGGAAGAAACATTTAAACCGAACGATGGTCAAGTGGTTCATGACAACATCAACCTCACAAGGATGGTAGTTCCACCATCTGACGATTTAACGCGCAGATCTGCAACGCTTAGAGAACTCGAACGTGAGATCGCGAAACTAAAACCTAAGAAAGCTCCTGGTTATGATTTGATTACCGGAGAAATTCTCAAAGCCTTACCTAGAAGAGCATTTATTAAGCTTCTCCATATTATAAATGCTGCACTCAGATTAAAACACGTGCCGAGCCAATGGAAAGTTGCGGAAGTCATTATGGTTTTAAAACCAGGAAAACCGTCATATGAAGTAAAATCATACAGACCAATCTCGCTTCTTCCAGTCGTATCAAAAATTTTCGAGAGGATATTACTAAGGCGTCTCCAACCGGTTATAGAAGAAAATAATCTAATCACTGACCACCAGTTTGGGTTCAGAAGTAAGCATTCGACAATTGACCAGGTGCATAGAATTACTAACGTAATCGAAAAAGCACTAGAAGAAAAAAAGATATGCTCAGCCGTATTTCTTGACGTCTCGCAAGCCTTTGATAAGGTGTGGCACGATGGCTTGAAATGCAAATTACGACAAGTACTCCGCGTGTACCTATACGAGATTTTGGATTCATATCTCGGAAATAGACTCTTCCGTGTTAGAAATGGAAACGAATACTCAGAGCTCAAAAAAATTTCGGCCGGCATACCGCAAGGAAGCGTTCTGGGGCCGCTTCTTTATCTGTTATATACTCGTGATATACCGAAAGAATATGGCACTATGCTTGCTACGTTTGCCGACGACACCGCTATCCTAGCAGTAGGTAAAACAATCGAGGAAACGACTGCCAAACTGCAAAACGCATTGAATAAAGTAAATGAATGGACGAGGGACTGGCGGATCGCCCTTAACGGAACTAAATCTGTTCATGTGAATTTCACTTATAGAAAAATTAATGACTTGCCAATTTTTATAAATTTGGCCCGAATTCCTATTGCAAATGAAGCCAAATACCTGGGAATGACACTTGACGCAAAGCTGAAGTGGAATTCGCACGTGAAAATGAAACGTAAAGAATTCGAAATCAAATATAGAGAAATGTACTGGCTGATCGGGAAACATTCCCACCTCAGTACCGAGAACAAACTGCTTTTATACAAGCAAGTGCTAAAGCCGGTGTGGTCCTACGGTATACAACTTTGGGGTTGTACCAAGAAAACAAATGCCAATATTTTACAGACCTTTCAAAATAAAGTGCTTAGAGAAATTGTCCAAGCACCGTGGTATGCTAGAAACGACGATATCCACAGGGATCTCGGAATTCCGACAATCGAAGCTGAAACTAGAAGCTTCGCGCGAAAACATAGAAACCGACTAATCGGACATGTTAATAATACAGTCCTACTTATTTTGGATGAGAGCAATTTATTGCGCCGACTACAAAGGACAAAACCTTTCGACTTGGCGAGATAAGGATTAACCGCATCTAAATTGCGGAATATGCAGGATCTTTCATTGAAAAGTAACCTGCCAAACGTTTATATTTCGTGATAGAAAAATTGCTTGATAAGTAGTATAACTTAGTTGCAGTATCAAACAAATTTATATCGAAGGGAGGTGTTTTTGGTCAGTAAGAATCTGACACTACTATGAGCACGCGCTTGCTATTCACATAGTGTCTATGGAAGATTTTCACCTACCCTCGGGGAAAAAAAAAAAAAAAAAAAAAAAAAAAACTTTCCTTTTAAAAAAAAGTCCCGAAAAATTACATAAAATGAAAAATTTGCGCAAATTTTGCATTTTATATAATTTTTCGGGATTCCGTTTTCGGGATTTTGGATTTTCGGGATTGTGGATTTTCGGGATTTTGGTTTTTCGGGATTTTGGATTTGCGGGATTTTGGATTTTCGGGATTGTGGATTTTCGGGATTTTGGATTTTCGGGATTGTGACCCCAACCCCAACAAACCACCTACATATGCACGTCAATGCAAACCTCACCTGTAAGCTATGATTTGTTCCCACGAAATTCTAAAATAGAAAGGTCGCGCACCTGCTTTCTACAAATTCGTTTTTCATCAAAATCTAATCAGATTCATTTTTATTTTTTTTTTTGATTTTTCAAAAGTTCACGTGCCGAATCTACACATCGCACAGTGGGGCAAGATACCTCAAAAACTCGAACTTATTCAGGTGATGAACTAGCTATATTGAAAACAACTTTTTTATTTAATAAAATGACCATATTTGACTTTTAAAAGTTTTTTTTTTCTTTTAAACTAATGATTTTATAAAATTACGGCCATATTATTCACTCCGGGTTTAAATCAAATTTAAATTAATTTTAAACCCGATCTTTAACCCGCATTTTTTAAACCCGAAAATTTAAACGTATGTTCATAATATTCACTCAAAAACGTTTATTAAACCCGATGGGTTAAAAATTCATAAAATGACAAATGTCAGTTGAAATTAAATTAAAAACTGAGAATTCTCTCTCTATGCTTCCACCAATCGAAATGCACACTCTTAATTTGTGAATGCGTGAACTTCATTATGTGAATGTGTGAACTTAAATGCGTGAATGTGTGAACTGACAACGGAAAAGAGTCAATATTATGAAATTGAGTTTTAACCCGGGTTAAAGTATTTAAAATGTTGCCGGAGGCAGTTTAAATTTATTCGGATTTAAAATTTTATTTGAAAATTTTTCGGGTTAATGTGCGGATTGAACGAGTGAATGTTATGGAGTTGGGTTTAATTTTCGGTTTAAATTTACTTTAACCCGGGTGTATGTTTTAACCCGGGTTAAAGTGAGTGAATAATATGGCCGTAAAATAATAAAAAAAAAATCAAAAACAAAAAAAAAAAGTTCCGCATTTCTTCGTAATGGATATTTTGAAACTTTGAAACTATGGGTGTATTATAAAAAATATAAATTGTTTAAATTTATTTAGATACATATATGTACAGTTGTGTTCATAATTATAATAGTGCACCACTCGAAACATCAAAAAAGCAAGAAATTAAATTTTTTTATATGCGATATACAAATTTTTTGATGCAATTTTAAGCAAAAGCATTTAACTAACAAATGCAACTCCTAAAACAGTTGTTATCAAATAAAGGTAAGAAAATATTACCAAAAGTTAGGATTTGAATGTGAAATCAATCGTTCAAATAAATAGTAGTGCGATAGTAGTCCTTTGGTAAATTGATGCAGAATTGTAAAATTGTGTTTAAAAAGCTTACAAACATGAAGAAAATAGCATGTACATTTGTTATTTAAAGAAATAAAAACAATAGAAACTAACTTTAACAATTAAGTGGGCCGCGTAAAGCATTGCACAATTGAAAAACGATGTCTCATTTTAATGCTGCGGGGGCAGCGAAAAACGTGTCGAATTTCAAAATATTTTTGGATGAGCCCCTACTATGATTGATGGTGTAATAAAATTTTTAAAGAATAACCTGGAACTCGGCGACGCAAGCGAAAAACTTACAGAATTGATAACAGGCGTAGACGGCGGCGGTGTAACAAAACCGACCCTTTTGACTCGGCGAAATTAGTCAAAAAGGATGTAAAACTTACTGTAAGTAAACCAAATATTCGTAGGCATTTCATAGAAGATCAAATACTTGCACGGAGTCATTGAATGCGCCACTTCTGACTTAAAAACATATAAGGTCAGAAGAGAACTGTTTTGCAAAAGAACACCTTGAATGGCATATCGACAAATGGCATAAAATATTGTGGACGGACAGAAAAAAATTATCTTTTACAATGGTATTGGCTCTAAGTGATATCATCATCAAATCATCATCAAATGTGTGTTGATCTATTAGAAAATGTGATGTTACATTCCGCCGAGTACGAAATGCCATTAAAACGGGCCTGTCAACAGTGTAAGGACCTGAAATATGCTTGTCGGAGACTTAAAGAGTAATTTCCGGTAAAAGGGATTGAGGTTATGGCATGGTCATCACGGTCATCCGACGATATAAAAGAGGTTTCAGATACCAAACCATCCAATTATCAGGAGCTTTGGTAAGTGATGCAAGATGCGAGGAGGAAAATTCCTCCAAAACGGTGTCATGGTCTAGTGGACTCCTTGCAATGCCGGTGCACGGCAGAGTTGGACATTGGACAATAATGAAACTTCGTTAAAATATTGATGTTAACTTAAGTTGCCTGTGATAGTTTTGATAGTAATTTCGGTGTTACTGACTTGACTGACACACTACTATTATTTTGAACAGCACATATTTGTATTAATATTATAAAATATTTTTTTCTTTCTAAACCATTTATGTATGTAATCTTTTTTATTGACTTTGAAAGTATGAAAACAATATGGTGTTTTTACAATAAATATGTTTGAATAAATCTTAACTTTGTTTAAAATCCACTTCAAAGAAAAGTATATGAAGCACTAATATTATTTTGAACACAACTGTACTTAAAGCTATCGATTCCATATTAATGCTAAGTTTTCACGTGAGTTTAGAAAGCACTCTTCAATTGAACTACTTATTAAAACAAACGTTGTAAGAAGAACTGAAGAGCGTTAGGCAATAACGCCCAAATCGATTTGGAAATAGCGCCCAAAAAATTCCGAATGCCCAAAAATAAACAACAAGATGAAAACAAAGCCCAAAAAGACTCTGCCTAACGCCCAAAACTCAATATCACCCAATTTATAAAAAGGCAATATCGCCCAAAAAATTTCAATGGGAGTTGTTTTTGTAAAAATTGACCGATATATTTTTGGGCATTATTTCCTTTTCAAATATTTCCACTTGTTATTTTGGGCTTTATTGTCTATTATAAAATGAACCCTGACTAGGAAATAACACCCAAAATGACAAAAAAAAATACAACAACAAAGTTTTCGAGATTTTTTTGGGCGTTATTTCCAAATCGATTTGGGCGTTATTGCCTAACGTCGAACTGAAGTGTTATTTTCAATGAGATCGTACGGAGTGGTTGGGCCTGGGATCCAGACAGATACCCTGGTTAACCTCGGAATCTCTGATATTGGAAGTACCCTTAGACTGGTTCCTCCCCATGTTTCTCCTAGACTTTTTGTTAACGCCTCCAAGATTTTATTAGAGGGCTGATCACCACACGCCACGTGGTACCGATCATTTTTAAAACCCGCCCATATGAAGTTGGGGATGACTGGAGGGACTGCGCACAGACTTTGGTCGAGAGCGTCTCGGATTTCGCACTGAAATCTTTCTTGCAGATTCGACGGCATCTTGCCTTCGTCATATCCGTCACAGTACACTACCACCTCGAGCTGGTTGGCGTCTGCATCTCTGTAGGTACCCATATGGCGGGGCCCTCTGTTAGATGTTGTTGGTCTCGAAGTATCCCTATGACCCACTACAGGCCTGCCTGGTGCAACGTGAGTCGCCCCTGGTGAGTTTCTGCTGGTTCCGGGATCAGTAGCTCTCTTTTTATAGGTGTCCCTTACGTGTTTCGAGTGTCTCATCTTCCTTTTGCTACCTATGGCGGGGGTCTCCTCTGGAGATGTAAGGGTGAGATTAGCGTGTAGTTTCGCAGCCTCTACGGTCTTCGAGGGGTCTGGTTTGGAACCTACTCCTCTAACCTTCGGTATTTGCGGCAGAGTTCTGGGTGGAGGTACTTGCGCCTTCTGGGTTGTCCCCCGTCATGCCTTTTCCCTCCTCCTCTTTCCTCCTTCTCTCTTTCGCTCTCTTGCGTTTTTGGGCACCAGATAGTCTTATTTTCGGTCAATCATTTTTACCGCGCTTTTCGTCGGTGACCGCTTTTACGACTTCTTCGTCTTTATTTGTAACGCTGTCCATCTGGACCTGTGGGAAAGTGACCACTGGCGACTTAGCCCCTGTCGGAGCCAAGCCCTCGCCGGCAGCCGTGGTATCTGCCGACACTTGAGTTGATATCCCAACTCGATTTTTATTTTGTTCTTCTGTACTTTCCATGTTTTTTTTTTTTTTTTTGTTTTTAAGGCTAGTGTCATTCTAATTGGGTTTACTTAGTTTTCCGACGAAGCCGTACATGGGTACGGAGTGACAAAGCAAGTAAAAAATAAAACTGTTTTTGAAAATAATGCATTGGAATGTATATTGACGGAAAATCATCTCTCTCAATCAATTTTTGGAGTTTATTCCGACTCCATCATATAAGCTGCGGCCCCACTGTGCATCGTCAGACCTAGAAAAAAATAACTTGATATAATCTGATTTATTTCTTCCTCAATTTGTTTTCTTTTTCCTCCGCAAACATCATCATTTTATTACCTTTGCTAATTTTACCTGTGTTGATGTCTAAATTCGTGGTTTTATGTTTCACTCACGTGCAGCCTAATATCGATGGGAATACTAACTTTAAATATAGGATCACATCTCACTCTTGTTCTCAATCCCTGCCTCTGAAGCCTTTTTAATGGCGAAAGCATGCAAGGAAACAGAATGTAATTAGCATACTAATTTAAAGATTTGTTATCGAAACTATTCCTAATGTTCCTTAATGTATCCATAAGTCTCTGTGATTCTTTTTGCTTTTTCTTACTACATTTTATAAGGCCATATTCCACCCAAAAAAAAAAAAATAACAACACGATTCTTAAGTATAAAAATCAATGTAAAATTGATAGAAAAATAAAAAACAGTAATAGAAGCATAAAATAAATAAATTTAAATAAATGCTAAATAACAGGCCAATAATATCACTTTTCAAGTGTGATATAAAATTCTCCTTTATCACCAAATTGAATCTTCAAATAAAGAATGAAAACTCAAAAGAAAATCAACGAAAGCCAATAATAATAAAAACAAAAAAAAAACAAAGATGTGCAGGAAGAGATCGCGCGGGAAGAAGAGATGACATCAAAAATTCACCGCAAGAAAAATAAAATACACCAAAATGAATTTGTTACACTATTTTATTACACACACAATGGGATGAGAACGATGCGATGCTCGATGGAGGTATTATGTTGTTAGATGGCAACTCTGGACCACCCAAAATCAACGGAGCTTAAACACAACAACCGTTTGTTTGTTTGCTGAATTTATTTAGCGTATATATTTTGAACTTAATTCATTGTTAAATATTTATTAAAAGATTTAAGAAAAAAATTAATTAAATATCTTTTTTTGCTTAGCGGATGCTATAGATGCCGCGTGTCGCACAAATAAATAAACCAGAATTCAATGGAGGTTTGTTGCATAAAACATGTTCTTGGCTTCTTCTTTACTTTGCGTTCGTCGTGTGAATAATTTTTGCTCAGAGAAATAACGTGGTTGAGCAGAGAGGACAGAACCTGCACTTGTTCAGTGTTCCCACTGTGCTGTGAAAAATGGAAAATGCTAAAACTTGAAATGGGAAGAAATCATTTCGATTATTTTTGGTTTCAACAAGTCACTTAGAAATGGCATCATTGCTTTTATTAAACCCATAACGTACACCCAACCGTTAAAAAAATTAAGAAAAAAAGAAGCATTTCTTTAACCTTTTACCCTGAATAAGTTGTATTCATAATTTCATTGAAAATTGAGTTGTAGCGCCATCTTAAGTAAAAGTGTTCATTTGGAAGAAAATTCGAGGTTCATATTGAAGAACGTATCACATGGTCAAACGGCGCACTCATCTTAGACCCAAAAAGTCAAGTATGGTACATTTATGGAACAAAAATGGCCTGTGGTGCTGGTGCTGGTATCTTTGGGCCCAATGCTAGAACCTCCGTTCCATTTCCCAGCGTGTTTCAAGCTGAGGTTCATGCTAATGAGATCTGCGCCTTGATTAATCTACAGAAAGGAATCAACGGCGCTAACATAACTGTCTTCTCAGATAGCCAAGCCGCATTCAAAGTTCAGATCTCTACTCTTTGGATTCGAGACTGGTAAAGTGCTGCCCTAGCCACTCATAATAAAGTCAAACTTTGGTGGGCGCCTGGTCATTAAAAGAAATGAGATTCCAGATGAGCTGGCCCGTTTAGGTTCAACAGCCAAATTCTCAGGCCCGGAACACTTTTGTGGCAAAAACTGGACAACAATCTCAGCCTTCATTAACAAATGGTATCATAACCCTCATCACTCTGATTGGAGAACTGTCGCACGGCTCAGACAAGCCAAACTGTTAATTTAGCCTTACACCTTACATCACATGAACTTCTGAACAACAATAAGAAGGATATTAGGTATCTAACAAGCTTCATCTCCGGTCACAGCCATTTACGATTACGATATTACATAAACAAGTTGGGACTGTCTTGCGAGACCGATTGCCGACTCTGTTTAGAGGAGGTCGAGTCGGCCGAGCATGTCCTCTGCGAATGCCCGGCACTTTTCGGTGTCAGACGGCGTACCCTACATACAGAACCCCTCAGAACTTACGACTTAAAAAATGCGTCAACCAAGGACATAGCCCTTATTAGAAATATATTCTGCCTCTTGGACAAGTTGGTTTCCTACGATACAATAGATCTGTTAGGTTGCAGTATCAGTCTTGGGGCAGGATCACTTATTACAAAAAACCTTTGAAGTTTTTAGATTTCGCTTTTATTACTTTATAAATGACAAAAACGCTAGCTATTTAAAAATGGATTCATTGGCTTTTATCAGCTAGCTCTGATTAAGCTCATTCTAATAGCTACGTGACGCTAGTCTTTGGAAATTCACATTCGGACTCACTCTGCTGACATATCATAGCTCGCTTTGATCGAAACGTAATCGATCATATCCAAGATTACATATTACGCTCCGTTACGTTAGTTTTCGAAATATCAGATTTTAGTTTAGAATCTAAAACTTTTCTACTCATTGTGTGGAATCCAATTCCAATTTTGACTCATTTTTAGCACAAATGGTCGAAGGGGGTACATTAAAAATGGCCACAAGCCTCGTTTGCTAGTCAAGTTCTTATTGCACGACTTACGTCTACATATGTACTGATCATATGTAGGAAATTCGCTGAGCAGATTTATGCAAGCTATTGTACCAATACCTACTGAGTGCAAATCTCCTATCTTCGCAGCACTGATAACTTTTGTGGACCAGAGTATAGAACCTAAGAAGTTTCACTTCTAACGCGCGAGAGTTTCACGCACTCGTTTTTTATTTGGTGCGAAACTTTTAAATTTAACATTAAAAGTTCGCTGCACAACTCTTTTGATTTATTTTTCTTTTCTTCTGAGGCACTTAAAGTGTGTTTTAATTTGATGCACCATATACACTTATGTATGCAAGTTGTTTTTTTAATTAATAAACAATGTTCTTCGCAAAAAAAAAAAACAATTTCACCCTCTCTTGTACCGCTACCTCCTTGAATTGAATATCAAAAGCACATTCACCTTTTCGAATTCGACTAATATACATACCCTGTATATATGTATCACGAGCCCCTATTGCTCTAAATATACAACACGAAACGAGGAAGAGCCACCACCTTTTACCTCACTCAATGCGCCGTTATCAGAATTTTTCGATTACTTTTAATTTCGTTTAGTTGTTCCTCCTCCCAAAAAAAAAACGACATATCAACTCTTATCTGAAGACCGATAACTTTTTTTCTTCTTCTTCATACACAAATTAATAAAAAAAAAAAATGCCGAAAAAGGTTATAATCAACGAGAGCAACAAAATCAAACAAAAAAATCGAGAAGAGAAGAAAAAAAAAAAGAAAACAAACACACAACAGGTACCTTCCTCTCTCTGTGGATACCTTGAGGTTACCACCACCAGGAGAACACGATCAGAAAGAAGAAAATAAAAAAATAAAACAAAACAAAAAAAAGAGATTTTCCTTCTCTGTTTTTCTAGTGAGATTTTGATTGCAGACGCCTGGGCAAGTTTTTTTTCGGTTGCATTTTTTTTTTTGTTTTACTTTCATTGTACCTGTAGGATTTTAAAAAAAAACATTCAAACACCCTGGCAACCCATTACATCTGGTTTAATGTGAAGTGTGTACCTGGAATAAGGTAAAACTCTCTCCTTTTAGTCTTACATATGTGTCGAGCGTGTGTTGACGTGAATTGAATTCTGTTACCTGAATGTGTGATTTTTTTTTTTTGTTTAATAAAAAAAAAATTTAAATTTATTTAATTAATTCTCTGTTTTGATCTGGTGGTGATTTGTTATCGAAAATAGAACAATTTTAATTGAATTGCAAATTTCTTGTTGCGGTATTAAAAAAATACAACAAAATCAAAAATTGGAGTAAACGAAGAACTTTGGATTTCAAGTGTAAGAGAGTAAAACAATTTTTTTTTTTTTAAATTTTGTTATCGGCTACCATTTGTGGGTTTTCCTTTGTGTGGCTATTTTTAGTTGTTTTCTTCCAACTTGTTTTGGTTTGTTTTGTTATTTTACTAGCTAGGCACTTTGGGAAATTGGTTTTAATTGTTATTTTATTTAAAAAAAAAACGAGATGCTTTTTCCGTGTATTTCGAAGTGTTTTGACGACATGAGGTGATTTGGAGCGGTATCTGTAAGATATTTACGCATAAATATATTTTCATTTTCATGAGAATGATTTTCGCATCAACGTCTGCGGGTTAGCATGTCTATTTGGTATTTGAAACAGAAAATACACAACGATGTTGCTAGGAAATTATTTATTTCTGCAATTTGTTGCAAAGCAAAAGTAATCAAAGCAACTTTCACACTTGTTTTTGAAATTGTTTGTTCACATCGTCAGAGCCGCAACATAATGACACAAACTCCACTTTTCATTTTTATTTTGGGCGTACATTTTAGATTTGAAACATTTAAAATATGTTGGCAACATGTTGCGAGTGTATTTGCTTTTGATGGTATTTTACAATTTTACAAATATATAATTCAAAAAATTGCTACTCAGCAAATGCATACTTTTATAAAATACGTACATTTTTACCCATACAAATTTCTGTAGCTTTTTTTTTGTATATTTGTTGTCTCTTGATTATTTAAACATGTTGCTAATGTCTGAGCAACATTTTAAATTGTTAACTCTTCTGCTACAAGTAATTTGGAAGAATTCTTACAATAGGCGTGTTTTTTTTCTTCAAATCTATACAGACTTAAAAAAAAGCTTTCAAAAGCTTTCAAAGTAAAATACAACAAAACGTTGTATTTTGTTGTACATATTTCACTTTTTCGCTTTGTTTGTACACATATTTGTTGTCTCTTGATTACTTTAAAAAGTTGCTAATGTCTTAGCAACATTTTAAATTTTTAACTCATCTCCTATAAGTAATTTGGTAGAATTTTTACAAAATTTTTCAAAAAAGCTTTCAAAAGCTTTCAAAAGCTTTCAAAGTAAAATACAAAAAAACCATCGAATCTAAGGTTTTGCGGTATTTCACATTGAAAACATGTTGCTGTAACATGTTTAGTATTCATATATGATATGAAAATGTTTAGGAACATGTTGCTAGCGTTTATATTTTACTTATACCAAAACATTCTCACCATTCTCACATTTTGCACAACTTCAAAATAAGCAAAACCACAAATCATAGCAACATGCTGCTAGTGCAACGTTTTCATATATTCCGTAGCAGAGGTAATCTCTTCTTGCAATACGTAGCTACATATATTGATGTACATACATAAATATATAAATATAGCTTATAAAGCCAAACATCTACACAAGTAAAAAAATAAAGCATGCAAGATCTTCTTGCTTTGTTCGCCGACTTATTTTCAGTTTATTAAAAAGACACACAAAATGAATAAAACGAAAACGTGCAAACAAATATAACTAAGAAAATTTTAAACACAAAAATATTCGCGCATCCAAAACCAACTACAAAAAAAAAGAAGATCTGACCAACAAACCACCTCCTCGTACAGAGTTCCACCACAGATTCTTCATCTTTTCGAGTTCATTTGTTGTGTTGGGTCTGTGGATTCTATTTTTTTTTTGTCTTCACTGGTGCTGCGCTTCGATTTATTTCTGCGAAAAGTTGAGTTATTTTTGCAATTTTTGTTTTGTTTTATTTTTATTATTTATATGCTCCCCATATATCTATGGTTGAATAACGAGACAACTGCAGGACGACTTTTGTTCCATGCTGTAAAAAAAAAAAATAAATAAAAAAATCCTATACGTATCTTTATCTGTATATCTATATCTCTTCTCTTATGTGGAGAGCATTGAGAGACCGTGTGTGCATAGTACGCCTTTAAGGCCAACTATTTATACTGCATGTTGTGTGTGCTATGCTGTGCTGCCTCCTGTTGCTGCTGCATCTCTCCGGTCTCTTTGTGTTCACTGGGATACAAATCGCTGAAAAGTTAGTTGTGGTGATTTTTCCTAACTGAAACGACACTCAACTTTGTGGGTAATAAAACACATACTCATCGGTTGGTTGGTGTAGTTTTATGTAACCAGCCGAGTTTGTAGCTTGTTTTTTTGTTTCTATTTAACCAAAGAATAAAAATAGAAACAGAATTTTGTAAGGCATCTTTGAGGAGAGCAAACGTACAGCGCACAACGCAAATCAAGTTGGTCCCCTAAACACAGTAAAATCAACTACCAAGTCATGGTGGAGGAATGCGCAGGAGGAAGGAAAATCTTTGTGTTCTAACTGAGAGTGCAAAATTAAAAAGGAGGAAGTACAGAGTGCAGCTAAATTAGGTTTTTTTTTTTTGTTATTTAAAGGCCAAGAGTGGGTGGTAGTGGACAGTTTTAATGATCGATAGTAAAAACCAAAAATAAAAATTAAGAGGAGGGTATTTGTGCTCCCCTGAGCTATGTTTTCTGTACGTGTGTAGTTAATTTAAAAGAAAGTTTATAGAATGGCTTTTACGTCTTGTTTCAGAAAATTGAACAAGACCGACACGCACGACCACAGAAATTCCCCAAACAATGTCCCTCCTGAGATGAAGTTTAAAGGAGGCGTTTTGTTTATTGTTTTTTAACATCAAGTATATAATAGAACAGAGCTATTTTGCGACAAAAGGCCGTTCAATTTATTTGAAAAACAAGACATACTTCGAAAATACAAGAAACAACCCTCAAAAATTGATTGATACATTTGATGACATTCAAACAAACCTTTGACTTTTATCAAAATCTATGTTGCTGGCTTTACCCGTCTACTAAAACAGTCGCATTAGTTACTTGTTGTATGTTAGAAAGTAAGTAGTAGGATGTAATCTACCAATCTTTCTAATTTTCCTGGAAATTTTCCGGGATTTTCCTCCATATTGTTCTTCCTTGGGCCAATACGAATCCATCAAGCCCAAAATCATGAAAATCGAACAATCTGCTCTCGAGTTATGAGTGCACACACGGACTGCAATCTATTTTATATATACACTCGGTGGAAAAAGTCTGCGTTCATATGCCAATTAGTTTAAAAATGCATTTATAAATCATAAACAAACGAATATTTTAATTTTTTTATTAATGTATTTAATAAGTAGTATATTCCCAAGGGACTTTTATTTTAAAAAATCCTAGATTTTGCTTTGGTAGTATTTCTAATAACGGACGTTTTGCAACATAACATAAAATAAATGAGTAGAAAAAGTCTGCGTTCACTTCGAAAAAAAACTTAATTCTTTTCCAATTCTGTTAACATTAAAAGTAACTTAGTAACTGGTTGGATAACCTCTTCTCTTCAGAATTTCTTGAATCCTTTTTGGCATCGAATTAATGAGCTTCAGCACTTACATATTTTCACCCATTCTTCTGAGAGTACAGCTTTCAATGTCTCACTAGGTCTGTTTGGTATCTTTACTGTGTAATGCCCAACATCGCTGTCAAATCATAAATAATTTGAAAAGTGGGGGAAAATCCTCCCAGCAGTGGAAAATTCGTAAGCAAAGTAACACCGCGTCTCCACGTGCTATTTCAGATAGCAGGATTTCATAGCAAGCTATAAAAAAGAGAACTGTCAAAATTTGTGTGTGAGCAAATTATAGCTTGATATCTAATTTTTTTTACATCCAGCCGCTTGTATTAAGCACTTCTATAACCCCACAAACATGAAAACTGCCGAAAATTGTTTGTTAGATTAATTATCTCTTCTTGTGACATCTGCCAGTCGGCCATAATTATTTTTTTCTTATTCAAACGCAACGAACGCTAGCAATTTTCACTCAGATATCAAAAATTAGCAAGATATCTTTAGCTTGCTAAATATACTGCTATGGATAGCTTGCTATCTCAATTATCTGGCTATTTACCGTCTCCATAAACTATTTTCATAGCATGCTAACTATCTTGCTATAGATTTTAGCTCGTGGGGACGGCCTGTAACCAGACACGTTCTGCGTAAAACCTGTAAATTTGTTTTTGTTTTCCACTAACAATGAAGATTATGACATTTCACAATTGTCAGATGGCCGGTTTAACAGAGTTGTACAAACTTACGCGAAGAAAAAGACTGTGTAAGATTGTGTACGCTCTTAGTGGAGTAGAATTTTTTTGAACTGTCATTTGGCTCTTTCTTTTACGAAGAATCTTACGAATGTGTACGAATTCGTACGTTACCAAACAGACCTCTTGATTGTAATCGTCTGTTGTCGATTTTTTTTCTCTCCAGTAAATCCCAAAGGTGATCAATGACCTCAACCTCACGGTATGTCACACGACGAACATGCAACATCAGTTCACGCACAGCATGGATTTTTGCTGGCACCGCAACTGAATTTGGACGACCTTCACGAAATTCATCCTGTACTGTAGCGAAGTGCGACCACGATTGAATTCGGAAAACCAACAAAACACGGTGACTCAAGACGGTACTTCATATCATTACTAAAAGTCGAAGAAAGTTGATCGGCACACTGTTGTTGGTTTAATTTCGACATGGATTATAGAAAATCATAGAAAATCATCGCACGGAAGTGGTCACAATTTGATTCCATATTTTGACCAAGATGAATATTCGAAGTTTTTCTAAAATTAGTAGAAATGTATTATTAACATGTCCGATTAGTCAGTTTCTATGTTTTCGCGCGAAGCTTCTAGTTCCAGCTTCGATTGTCGGAATTCCGAGATCCCTGTGGATATCGTCGTTTCTAGCATACCATGGTGCTTGGACAATTTCTCTAAGCACTTTATTTTGTAAGGTCTGTAAAATATTGGCATTTATTTTCTTGGTACAACCCCAAAATTGTATACCGTAGGTCTACACCGGCTTTAGAACTTGCTTGTATAAAAGCAGTTTGTTCTCGGTACTGAGGTGGGAATGCTTCCCGAGCAACCAGTACAGTTCTCTATATTTGATATCTAGTTCTTTACGTTTCATTTTCACGTGCGAATTCCACTTCAGCCTTGCGTCGAGTGTCATTCCCAGGTATTTGGCTTCATTTGCAAAGGATATTCGGGCCAAATTTATAAAAATTGGCAAGTCATTAATTTTCCTATAAGTGAAATTCACGTGAACAGATTTAGTTCCGTTAAGGGCGATCCGCCAGTCACTCGTCCATTCATTTACTTTATTTAATGCGTTTTGCAGTTTGGCGGTGTCATCGGCAAACATAGCAAGGATAGTGCCATCTTCTTTCGGTATATCACGAGTATATAACAGATAAAGAAGCGGCCCCAGAACGCTTCCTTGCGGCACGCCGGCCAAAATTTCTTTGAGCTCTGAGTATTCGTTTCCATTTCTAACACGGAAGAGTATATTCCCGAGATATGAATCCAGAATCTCGTATAGGTACACGGGGAGTACTTGTCGTAGTTTGCATTTCAAACCATCGTGCCACACCTTGTCAAAGGCTTGCGAGACGTCAAGAAATACGGTTGAGCATATCTTTTTTTCTTCTAGTGCTTTTTCAATTACGTTAGTAATTCTATGCACCTGGTCAATCGTCGAATGCTTACCTCTGAACCTAAACTGGTGGTCAGGGATGAGATTATTTTCTTCTATAACCAGTTGAAGACGCCTTAGTAATATCCTCTCGAAAATTTTGGATATGACTGGAAGAAGCGAGATTGGTCTGTACGATTTTACTTCATATGACGGTTTTCCTGGTTTTAAAACCATTATGACTTCCGCAACTTTCCATTGGCTCGATACGTGTTTTAATCTAAGCGCAGTATTTATAATATGGAGAAGCTTAATTAATGATTTTCTAGGTAAGGCTTTGAGAACTTCTCCGGTACTTCTATTCGAAGTACCTGTAAGCAACACAAATAGCACTCGTATGACAAAACGTTCTGATTAGCATTAAAAATGTCAAACTTTACAATGGCATTGTCAGATTTGACACATTCACACTGGTGTTGCCATATCCTCAAAACTTAAGTAGCAACGTATGTATTAGGCAGGTCGTTGTTGTGACTGCCAAATATCAGATGGTTTCATTTCGTAGATTGCGACATACACAATCTCTCTCTTCGACAGAATCAATCACTTTTTATTGATACGAAAGTAAGCGAAACTTGTGTTTCATTCAAACATCTTGAATTGGCTTTCTTCTTACCTTCTCAATAGGAAACTTACTGTCAAAGTGGATGGTTTTTTCTCAAATGTAATAACAGCTACTTCAGGGGTTCCTCAAGGAAGCCATTTAGGGCCGTTGCTATTTTTACTATATGTAAATGAAATCCCCCAGCTTTTCAAAAAGTGTGAATGTCTGTTATTTGCAGATGATTTTAAAATGTTTGTTAAAGTGTCTAACTTTTCGGATTGCTTAATGTTCCAACACGAAATTGACCTATTCTTGCGATGGTGTTCCGTAAGCGATTTGGAGCTTAGTTTGTCGAAATTCAAAGTTTGCTCGATTTCTCGATGGGAATGTTGCTTTTGCTAGAGTTTCTGAAGTTAAAAATCTTGGAGTTAATTTCGACAGCAAGCTAAGCTTCAATTTGCATATCGATTACATGGTCTCTAACTCGTTTTCCCTACTTGCTTTTATAAAAAGAAACTATGAAGATTTTCGGGACCCATTCGTTCTTAAAACTCTTTATTGTTCTTTAATTAGATCCAGATTACAGTACTGTTGTGTTATTTGGGATCCTTTTTATGGTGTCCAGTCTTCTCGAGTTGAACGGGTTCAGAAGCGCTTCACTCGCATTGCACTCAGGAGATTCAATAGGGATTCTGAACTGCCTTCTTATAGCACTCACTGTTTATTGGTAGGCCTAAATACTTTCTCTTGTAAGGAGAAAAGTGCAGTCCTTGATGTTCCTAAAGGATATTATCACCAATAGAATTCATTGCAGTGAACTACTTTTTAGTATACCATTTTACGCTCCAAGCAGAATTCTGAGAGAAATACATTTATTTTTACCTCCAGCACATAGAACTAACTATGGATTGTCCGAATCCATAACTCGGTGCATCTTTTTATTCAACTCGGTAGATAATAACCTGGATTTAACCTCAAATCGGGATTGCTTTAAACGCATTGCTCTTGATGTTTATGTAATTATGCCTATTTATTTCTTAATAATTTAAGTTTTCAATGTGATTTTGGATTATTATACTTATTTACTATATGTATACAATTTTTATTGCGGAATCTGTTAAGGTGTTCTACCGAGTAGATGAAATAAATAAATAATACACTTTGTCAATTTTTTATTCACTCGCAATTACATATATCGTCATTTTGTCTTTGAACTTTCAAAATATTTAACAAAAAATCGTTTCAACTTTAAAATTAACTTGACTAAAGGAAAAAAAAAATGGAAAATATTCGCACACATTCCCGAAAATCCACTTTCAAATTCGATTTTAAAGCGAACAAACTTGTTCTCCCTTTTTTTTTCTCTGCCAAAAAGGTTTCTTATCGAACGTGTTTTTATTTATTTTCTTCTTACGGCAGAACAAGCATAAGCAAAAAAAAAACAGAAAACGACACAATCTGTCCCAAACATCTGAACCACTTTATATTGCAGCGCATCCCCCAAATTACTTAAAGTATACGTACGTAGTAGTTCCTCGTTTCCTGCTTCAATAACACTCGTATAACTTGAAATACATTTTTAACCTACTTTCTGGGATAAAAGACATCATGATGCTGTCGTTGGATAAATTTGTGGACATTATTTAACAGACTGCCAACATAAAATAATTAATAAACAACAATACTTACAGTTGTAACAAAATGTGTGAAACAATATATTTTAAGATAAAGTTTAATGTGTTCTTTATTAAGTTTAATGTTCTTACACTCGTGTCTCATTAGCAACTGACTATTCACCGTTCATCACACATTCTATCCACGTTGGTGTACCATGAATAGACAGGGCTGTACAGTTTCTCTTAACTCCTAAAAGTATACACCTATTCTTAAATTACTCTTACAACAGTAGAGTAACAATTTGATATTTTAAAGAGGTTGACGCTGTGTGTGAAGCCTAATTGATTTTTTCTTGCTTCAGACAAATAAATTACATCGAAGATGCGCTGCGGGGTAAGCGCGGGCATGTTCTGGGAAAAACTATCGCCCTCCGAGTTTCGCTATCGTCTTCCAGGCTGAGCTACTAGCGATCATCGAGGCCTGTCACAACTTAATAAATGACCCAAGTGCGTTGGACTACTACGCAATGCTGCCCGGATTCAATTCCAGCAAAAAAACCTTAAAGTTTTTCTCACGGTGCCACCTCTTTCGAATATCTGACAAGCATTCAAAGAGTGTTAGGGTACGTTAAACATCGATAGTTTAGTATTTCGATACTATCGATATTTTTCTTTAAACTATCGATAAACTATCGATAGTATCGATAGTTGAAACAAATTTAATGAAACAATGAACTACTTCAAAATTATTATTTAAAAACAAGAACATTACATATTGGTTTTTTCAAATAATTTCACATTTTGATTTAGGAAAAGTAACTTAAGGCGTTAAGCGTCTTGCCTTTAAAATCTGTTTCTTGAATCGCTATGTATCATGCCGGCTTTAGAAAAAAAAAGTTGCGGGTATGCACAAATATAACTGTGCAAAATTTCTTCAGTAACTGTGAGCTGGATTTTATCCAATAACCAATGAGACACTTATCACTATCAATTGGCGGTTTTTCCAAACAATTGTCGTATGTCAATTATTGCGTTTCTGCAATTGCAAGCAGCTTTTCCTTTTGAATCTTCACCCGACAAGAAGTACACAGTACCTACACAACACAGAACATATAGAGAAGTAAAAAAAATCAATCGGATTGCACGTGCACAAAACAGACAAAGAATATTTTCCGGGAATTCCCCGCTTATGAGCATGGAAAAGAAAATGTGATGCAAAAGAAAATGCGCTCAACAGTTCACAGTTTCGGCACGTTTTTTATTTGAAAAACTATCGATATTAAAAAAAAAAAAACATCGATGTTTTCAATAGCATGTAAACATCGATACTATCGATAGTACTATCGATGTTTAACGTACCCTAAAGAGTGTCACTTGTCACGAGGCCAAGTTACTAGAGATGAAGAACTATCGATTATAATCGATAGTTTCCACTATCGAAAACAATCGATACTTTTTTTGCACTATCGATTGTTTTCGATAGCCATTTAAATATAGAATTTCAAAAATTTCTTTTAATGGTTGATACCTAACGAACGGAGTACATTTAAAGTTTCACAGAGGAACCCGATCTAATAAACCAACTGTCAAAATGACTTTAACTTACAAAGGGGATTCCCCGTTTTATGAATCAGCAACGTAGAAATAGGAGTTGGTCTCTCGATTCTCTCTGTTTATACGTAAGTAGGCATGCATTTTATGATGTCTGAACCTAAAAAAGCTGGACCGGGTTTCATTAAAACGTGGAATCTAATCTCTCTCGATGAGAAAAGTTTATTTAATATGGTGCATTTACCTTTTTTTATTGTTACCCTTAAGAGGAAAAAACTATCGATGTGTGTATATCGATAACTATCGATAGTCAAAAGCCACCTATCGATAGTTCTCCACCTCTACAAGTTACAAGAGGTCAAAAACAAACGAACTGCTACAAAGAACCCGCATATACATCGCTAGAGTAGTGGCAGTTAATACAGGGTACTTGTCAATAGGACGCCATGCAGCCAAACTAGCGACATATCACAACAGTTTCTGCCGTAGCCGCAAATATGAAAATGAAAAAGAATCGCTTATTCACTTTCTGTGCAAATGTCCAGCTCTATCGAAAGCTAGGCAACGCAATACTAGGCAAACCAGTATGTGTTTGAGAAAAGGATCAAAGAGCTGAACCTCTTCCTAAACTCCACAGAGTGGATATAAATATCTCAAAATTACATCCGAATAAACGGGTCACCTGAGTTTATGGAAACCTGCGAAATCTGAATAATGGAACATTTTTCAAAGGATTTTCTTTTTTTTTCCATGCAAATTTACTTTTCAATAGCAAAATTGAGAAATGAATGCGCTTAAAGTCATTTACATAAGGTTTGTTTGATGTCCGCCTTGGGGCGCACTGGACTCGCACTGATGCGTTCGATGTCCGCCATCGCGACACTGGTTCTGCACTGGATTCGCCCTGGGTATTTCTTCAGTGCAAGAAAAAAGGGCTGTCAAATCATTTACACAGCTGTGCTTGTGTTTTTTTTATATTCGGATAGGTTACTTACTAAAACAATAAGTTAAACAATTGCAAAAATATACGAAAATTAACAAAATCTGATTTATGTTATATTTCCAAGTTTCCAATGCATGACAGTTGTCAGGGTAAGTTATTTATATTCGATGAAACGGGGGTTGCACTGGGGTTTTTGACAACCACGAAAATAACTGACACTAGTCAGTGCGCTCCAGGTCTGGGAATATCAAACGAGGCTATTTTGACGGCTTTGTTACCATTTCCGAGTTTTCACATTGCGATAGTTTCTTTCCATGTGCTTTTCATTATGCGAGCAGCTGTTCAATATATTAGACTCGTAATTAAAGCTTGTTTCAAAAAAAAAAAAAATCTCGATTGTAAAACGTTCAAAAGTATGCAGTATTTTTTTCGTCACGTATTCGATGGTGAATTTTGCACTTTACTGGGTTTTTTACAAGACCTTGATGTCTGCCAAACACTATCATCTTATCCTTAAATGAAAGCAAAGCAAAGCTGAATGCACTATTAACTCACTTAATTGAAAGTGGAATTGCATAGTAGGAGTAAAAGAACGTCATGAGTCCTTGGGGCACTTAAGCCGAACTACAGGCAAGATTAAACACGCTTTTCAATTAAACTGTCATTACGATCGATCAAAGTGATGGCCGATTATAGTGCAACGCAACCACCATCAGCATAAAGTAAGATGCAGCTGTCAATGCATTACTGGTGATTTCCATGCCCGATATGATTGGCATGCGGTATTGAGCCATGAACTGAACTTCAGAAAGCGTATATTGCACACCTTAAAGGGGGGAATTGGTTTTATTTATTCTTTTTTTTTAAAGAAGACACAATCTGTCAGTAGGGTTTGTTTGGTAAAGTATCCGAGTAGTTATGGAATTGCCAAATCTAAATTATTTTGTCGCGGGAGCGTTCCGAAACATAGATTATTGCATTTGCAAGTATCTAAGTTTCGGAATGCGCCCATTGTTTTCATTGAAAGTAATTCCGGGAGTTATCAACCGCTCATAAATCGCTTTTAACGCTGATCACACGACTCTTTTTTTCATTGGTTTCGTCTTTCGTCTTTTTCATAGATAGGGTGAGGGGCATAGAAACGAGAAGGGAATGAAGTAACGAAAGCAGGAATAAAAATTCTGACATTTTTTCCGGTTGACCTTTGACATTTCTTGTTTGACAACCAAAACAAAGCAAGAAATTTAAATAGTGAATTTTAAAGTTGATTTCGGAGCTAAATTTAGAGACATTGTACATTTGCTAAAGTAAATTTAGATTGATTTCACCTGAAATTTTACTATTCCCTTCCTAATTATAATGTGAATTTCAATAAACGCCAGAATCACGTATGCACGTATCCACCAATTGTTAGGAAACGTGTAATCACTATATGTCAAAACGACGAAAGACGAAACGAACGAATCTTTCGTACTCGTGTGAGTCGCGACTCATGAGTCAACGTGTGAATTGGGACTTAGGCCCGTTTGCTGATTCGGAACATAAATACTTATGTTTCACATAAACCCTTAAGTGAAACTTATTGCTTTGCACCAAAAGTAAACTCAAACATAAAAATCCTTAAGTTGAACATAACTTAGGTTGAAGAAAAAGTGCTACATAAGATATTTAAGTCAGACATTTATTTTCGTTTACTATTGTTTTTGACTTATTTTTCATGAATTGTGAAGATACTGGTACGATAATTTAATTAAAAAGTAAATATAAATGGATTTTGAATTACCGGACTTGATCGAAGATGATGTGGAAGTTCTTGAAATTCTAGAAGCAGGAGTTCCACGTCAAATTTACGAGAGGAATGAATATTTTTATTCTTTTGACGAGCTTTCCTTTTACAAAAGATTTCGATTAAGAAAGGAAATAACCATAACTATTTTAAACCAAATAGAACACTAGTTACGCTTGAACTATATATATTAAAGTTAGTTTGTATATATAAAAGTATTTGCCTTCCTAAAGGAATAATTCAACCAACTATTGGTTGCGCTACGCTTTTTCGCTACGGGAAGCCATCTCCTAAGTATAGCAGATTTTGGTGGAATGCATGTCTCAACAGTTTCAAGAATAGTTTTGAGAGTTTCAAGAGCAATAGCTAAACTGGGAAATGATTATATTAAATTTCCTGAAACTGCCACCGACATTTCAAAAACCAAGCGTGATTTGTTTGATATAGCGTCGTTTCCAAATGTAGTTGGAGCTATTGACGGCACTCACGTCAAAATTCAGTCGCCCGGTATATTATTACATAAGATTGACTCCAAAAATAATATCTATTGGTACGTTTAGGTCAGACTCAAGGAATCTGAGTGTTGGACTGCTAAGCCGTATGGTCACAGTAAAATTCTGGATACACTACCAAATGGTTTGGTCGTGTCTCCAACAGATTACATCATCCCCAACGCTAACTACAAGAAAACCTTCGCCGCAATTCTCCCAAGTAGAGATGAATGGAAGCGAGGGAGAGTGGTGACAGCCTTTGATACAACGGTATTCACCGACGGCTCAAAGATGGACTGCGGGGTGGGTGCAGGAATTTTCTCGGAAAAACTCGGCATATCAAAGTCCTATCGCCTTCCAAATTTTGCTAGCGTCTTCCAAGCGGAAGTACTGGCGATCCTCGAAGCATGTCGCAACTTAATAAACGACCCAACACCCAAATATAATATCGCTATTATTACGGATAGCCAAGCCGCAATAAAAGCTATAAATTCGGCAACCACCTCTTCGAAACTTGTAGATCGTTGCCAGGAAGAACTCAATCGCCTGTGCAACCAGGCCAGAGTCACGCTTATCTGGGTTCCAGGGCATAGTGCCATTGAAGGAAACGAGAGAGCCGACGAACTTGCCAGGCGAGGGTCAGCCCTTAACAGCTCACTAGCGGAAAACGTTCAGATTCCTATAGGTGCTGTTAAGGGCAACATAATCTCACACTTCTTAAAATTAGCCGGTCTCAGGTGGACCAGTCTGACAAACTGCGTCATATCCAGAAAATTATGGCCAAGTTACAACAGGCCCAAAACAAACGAACTGCTGCTAAGAACTCGTGTAGACATCGCTAGAGTAGTGGCAGTCAGTATAGGACACTGGCCAATAGGAGATCATGCAGCCAAACTAGGAATCCCTCACAACAGTTTCTGTCGTAGCTGCAAAGATGAAAATGAAAAAGAGTCGCTTATTCACTTTCTGTGCAAATGTCCAGCCCTAGCGAGAGCCAGGCAGCGCGTACTGGGCAAGCTATTCTTCGACGACCTTAAAGAGATATCTAGGAAAAGCATTGGAGAACTGATCCTCTTCCTAAATTCCACAGGATTACCAACATTACCTTCTAACAAACAGGTCACCTGAGGTTGTGGTATCAAAACGGCGCCCCACGCGCTATTTGGGTTTTCTTCCATTGAAGCCACCACTTCTACCTACCTACCCTACGTTTAGGTGGGCCTGATGGAGAAGTTTTTCGAAACAGGAAAAGTTATTTTTCTATCAACGTTCAAGCGATTTGCAACGCTCAAATGATTTTTACTAATGTGGTAGCTAGATGTCCCGGATCTACTCATGACGCAACAATTTTCAATAACTGTGCAATAAAAAGTGCTTTGGAGAGACAGTCAAATGCAAATGTGGAATGCTTTCTCTTGGGTAGGTTTCATATAAATTTGTTTATTTGTAGGTTTTATTTTTTCACTCACAATAATTTGACATTTGCAGAAACCGACTTGAAGATAGTTATAATTCAAAAGTGGTCGCTTACTATGTTGAACATAAATTTGTTCGTGCAACTCACATACATACATTTAAGTATCGCATAGAATTTATGTGGAACTTAGCTATGCATAAGATTTATGTTCCGAATCAGCAAACGGGCCTTAGATACTTGCAAATACAATAATCTAAGTTTCGGAACGCTCCCGCGACAAAATAATTTAGTCAACAGTTCAAATGTCAAAAATGTGATTTACTTTTTATTTCGCTCTGAAATTGTTTGGAGAATTGTGATTGCAGTACAAGAAATTAATTTTTTAAAGAAAATAAGAACAAAAACAAACTTCCAAATATTAATGGACGACTTATTGCATTTGCAAGTATCTAAGTTTTGGAATGTGTCAAATGTCGATGTGAAACTGTCAAATGTCAATTAGCATAGTCCTGCAAAGTCACTGACGAGCGTTTTTATTTTCTCACTTTTAAGTTAAGCCTATGCACCTATACAGATTTGAAAAAAAACACGCCTATTATTTGCGACTATCGGAAAAAGTTTTTTTTTTAATTTTTCCGACAGCGAAATGGTTTTTTTTTTTTGGAATTTTTTGCATTCAAAAAGAATGACTGTCATACTCTGGCCTTTTGGGTGCTTAAAACAAAAACTCGTACTGTCAGTTTACCAATCGAACTTTGTAGAAGGTTGGGCTAACATGTTCCTGCGACTGCGTGCTATCGCTTGACATTCACACAGAATTTGTGCGATATCCTCTGCTAAACCTATATTATTACACTATCTGCAAATATCAGTGCTTCTGAGTGCGAGCCTCTTGACGTGTGTTCGCCTAGAAGGTACATAATGCCCGGATAATATCACTACAATTATTCTCATTTGTGCTCTGCTAAGTACATACGGTCCAGCGCCGGCCAAAGTGCATTGAAAACCCTATGTTCTACAATGTTAGACCATTTATGGTCAATGTTAGACCATTTATGGTTTGGTCAGTCCTTCTCGTAATCGTGTCTTTTACCTTAACACGGCATAGCGGTGGAGCAACTTCCACCACCTCGGGTAGTTCCCCCCTTTCCTTGTCCATTCATCGGCAAACCCGTTGTCTTCTATCCCGAAGATCTGACCAGGCACCCAACATAGTTTTACACGGTTTTACGTGCATAATGCCCTTAGCATTGTCCGTGAAGACGGCAGTGTCTATATACCGAGTTACTGTGTTGTTTGTCCACTCTTCAAGCACAGGGTACAAGGTTCCGATTCAGGGTGCGCTAAATTCAAGTATGAAGAGGGTATCATCCATTTTTATTTGATTACTTATTTAGATTCCTTTAAGAATAGTACAGTATCCCTTGCCGCTATTCTTTAAAAGACCTAGCTTGGTGAGTTTTAGTGCACTATTTCTGGCCAGTTGCTTCAAATGCAGATCGAGAGCCAGACATGTTCCCATATCATGTTCAGTGCTGCCGTGGGTGCCGTACCACCGGCCGCTCATCTTACCAGTATCGTTTTCTTGTTTGCTGCCTTCCACCAGACTAGTGCCCCGTACGTGATTATGGGCCTGACTATCATGTTCATGACATATAACCAGTGCATCATAGCCGGTTTGAAGCCACATGTTTGACCAGCAGCTCTTTTGAAATAAACAGTGCTTTCAAAGCTTTCCCAATTCTTTCTTGTGTACTCAAGTTCCAGACTAATGCCAAGATATTTTGTCTTGCTCTGAGAGCAAGGTTCACTTTCTTCTTTTCTCATTGAAACTGATTTATCGTTGTAGCTCGAAGTACATTGAAAAACCGTAAAATAGTGCTGCCAAATCTAGCTGCTAGCTCTAACAAATAATAAGAAAATATCCACATTATAAGTTTACCCACTTTTTGAAGCCTAAATACCTAGAGAATAAAAGATAATAATTTTTCACATAAAGCAAACAAATATTTAAAACTCGAAAGCAAACACATTCTTCGTGCAATACAAAGTGTGGTGTAATATTTCAATGATGATGGTTTATCCGGAAGAGCCCTTTTGGGCATTACCAAGCGTTCCAGGATTGTATGACGAGACTGACTATCGCGGTAAGTTTTTTTTTTACATAATAATAAATTATTTGTATTGCTATCTGTTTTTTTGTATTTGTTACTGACATTGGCTGTCACTGTTAGTGATACAGTTGTCATTAAATGTGTTGATTTTGAAACAACTTGGTACTTGAGATTTACAAAATGAAATGCATATGTTCGCTATGAGAACAAAACAAAATATCCTTGGAATCCCTTTGATGGTCTTTAACGGCTTCTCGGAATATATGAAACTAATGTGCCGATGCAAGAACTCTCGCAAGAAAAAATCCAACCCCCAAAATCCAAAATTCCCATCCAACATCCAAACTTCCGATATGATTACCATACGTTAATTCATGGAGATCTCATGTTTGTTTGGGAGTTGACAGATGAGATTTCCAACATACGGGGGAAGTGTTTATTCTTTTGGGAGTTCATTTTGGGTACAATATTTGTTTTTATTTGTTATTTAATTTGTTAAAATTTATAAAGTGAAAGTGCAATTCGTCACTACTCCACGAAAAGCTCTTTTTTTTGACACCTCATTTGTTAAGATTGGTTAAGTGTGAGTGCCGTAAATCGTACCTATACTACAGAAACAATGTTAACTAATGTGCCCATGCGAGAACTCTCGCAGGAGAGAATCCAACCCCCTGAATCCAAAATTATAAAGTGAAAGTGCAATTCGTCACTGCTTCAGAAAATTCTCTTTCTTTCGACATCTCACTTGTTAGGATTGGTTAAGCGTGAGAGCCGCAAATGGTACCTATACTACAGAAATAATATATATGGTCTGTTTGAAAATCTTGTTTTTATTTTACTAAGTTTTATTTAGTCATTTACTACTCATCAGCATCGCCATAATTTGGTCCCATGTCCTGCTCCGCAATCCATTTAGGAAAGTTGGTTATGTCAGGGTAGGGTACGCATGCCCACGAAACAGCAAATATATAAACAATCAGCCACGTTATTAGCGTGGGTAGAATCCCAGCAAATAACTATAAAAAAATGTATGTACATTTATATTTTATTTATTGTGCAGTCTCACCATTTGTTTGATTTTAATATTTGCAAATGCCGCCATTATCGCATTTGGTCCTGTAGCTGTTGGCATAAGAAATGCGCAACTGCACAAAACACCATTGGGTAGTAGAAAATACAGCGGATGGATTTTGGATTTAACACCCTAACAAAATATAGAAATTAAATTACAAAAAAATCCCATTACAGTGAAATCTCTCTTAAGTGGACAGGCATGGGACCAGCTATTTTTTATCCGGTAATGAGAGCTGTCCGTTTATAAGAACTTATATTGTATGGGAAATATGAAATTGTCCGTTAAACAAGATGTTCACTAATGCGAGATTCGACTGTATGTACTAATATTGTTACCATTTCCAAAATACCAGGTCCAATAACTCTCATTACAGCTGAGTTAACCGTGAAATTTGTGCAAATAAGCGTTATAAACGTTGAAAAGAGTAGACTAACTCCTGCTGGAAGGTCCCGAAAGGTGGTAAAAAAATCGCCCAGTTTTCTTGCCAATCCACTTTTTCTGCTGCCTTCTGCTATTGTACCTCCGCAGCCTTCAACAAAATCAATTTATTAGAAGTAGATCAAATTTCAATCCAATCGAAACCTTACCAATGATAAAAATTAGTTGCCACGGAACATATGTGTTTACAAATTTCCAAGTTATAAGGCCCATACTTTTTCCAGCTGATTGTACTATTTTTTTTTTTTTTTGAAAATTGAGTTATAAATTATTTAAATAAAATAAGAATGAATATATTATTTATTATACCATCCCAGCACTTGAGAAATATGCATGTCGCTGGCAGAGAGAATAATATTACCATAACTGTACTGAGAACTGTTGAACTGTTCATTGTTCTGTTAAATAATAATAAAAGAAAACATACTTTTAACATCTTTTGATAGCCAGTACTGTTAGTTTAAAAAATTAGCACATACAGTGGTGGTCCAATATAACGAATGATATAATGTTCATTTGCATTCGCTATATCGCAAAATTCATAATATCGAACACATTTTTCTTGTACGAAACATTAAAGAAATGTACAAATTCATAACACTTTATTTAATTTATTCACAAAGTCAAAGGAAACTAAAATAAAATTAATAACTTTCCTTTCCTTTTCCAAAAAGCAATCGCCAATAAGGACATGCTTTTGCAAACGTTCAACGCAGAAATTTGTAGCTATTTTCCGTATAGGGACGTTCCGATACCGCCATGGTATCGATACTTTTACTCATTACTCGTATCGAATCAAAGGATCGAAACTACTTATTTACTTGTATAAAAGTATCGAGTATGTACTCGTATCGAATCAATTGTTATTATTTATATTGTTCCTGACTTATGGATTATAGGAAAGTTGGTGGTCGATACATGGAACTAGAAGCTTTTGTGGCAGTGAAATGACACATGAAACGGCAAAAGAGTAGGCAAACGTTTGCACTGACGCGACGCAATGAAGACATTCGGTGCCCGTTTCTTATTTCTTTGTTGCCTTGTTTTTTATATGGTTTGAGTATGTACATATGTTGGAAAGAGAAGTTTATAAAAACTTAAAACTATACAGATTGTAACATAACGGAATTCAAGTGCTTCCTGTCCCTTTTAAATGAAAATATTTATACTTGGAATTGGAAATACTTGTTACTTGGAATCTGGCTCCGATAACTACTCAAATCAAAGTATCGAGTACAAAAAGTGCTTGGATCGAGACAAAAGTATCGAGTATATACTCATATTTACTTGTATCGAAACGTCCCTATTTCCGTAGATTTATCAGAACAAATTTTTCCCAACTTCCAACGTTGTTCTATTTGGCTGTAATACGCTCTCAACGGCCTCGAGTGGACCGATACGCGTATCTTCATGAAGAAACATTTCAGTATTGTTCCAATATTCCAAATCCTCCGCTTAGTTTAACTAATCAAATAGTTGGATCAAGGAGCTTACCTTCGGTTGCATGTAGTACAACACCAAATTTTTTCATCGACCGTTTCCTAAACATTATTGTATTTCTTAGGTAAATTTGTCCCTTTCTATTTTCTAAAGCATGTACACAGATATTGTAGCAATATTCGTTATATCGAATATAATTTTGTTTGTTTATTCGCTATATAGAGCCGATAATGCATTTGAAAAAAGTGTACGTTATATCGATCATTAGTTATATCGGCATTCGTTATACTGGACCACCACTGTATTTTGGTTTCTATGAACCAGTAAGATTATTACAAGAAAACATAGCAGTCACTACTTATAAAAATGCATAATACTAATTTACTCGAAGTTCCGCAGGGTTGAGTTCTAGGCCCTCATCTCTTTACGATATACAGAAATTTACTCAAAACCAATGTGAAGATAATTATTTTTCTTTGAAATTCGTATGAATTCTAAAGCAACACCATTAGGCTAAGTCCACGCACTGGGCGGCAAGCGAAAGAGCAGCAAAAAATGAAATTGTATTGTTGCGGCCACGTTTCTGAGCGGCAGAGCGGCTACGATCAGCTTTCAATTCTCTTCTATATTATCAATATGGACATCCGATGAAATCGGGTTGGACTATTTCCTCAATTTTTATTTAGAAATTCAAAAGAAGATGTGGTAGAACCGGCGTCTCCACGAGACATTTTTCATGTCTGCGCTCATGTCGGGTTTGGAAAATGTCTAGTGGAGACCGCAAGCGGTTAGATATATCTTCTATATTGCCATCTTTGTCTGGATTTTCGGCCCGATATCTAATGAACTGTCACTTTCGATTGAAGATTTTGGTAGATGCGCTTGTTTTCAAGATATAGTTTTGCAAAACAATTTTTCTAATTGTGAAAGTTGATGACTAAGAAATAACCCAGTTTAACTCAGAATTGATGTGTCCTTCTTTCTCAATGTGTTTTGACTCTTTTAGCATTTTAAGTGCTGCAATGCACTGAATGTATTTATTTTGCGGCATCGACATCTCTTCGCTGTGAACTGAACTCAAATGAAATGGCGAGACATGAAATGCCCACCACACAAAATTTGACGTTCGTTCCGCCATCTTGCTTTCGTGCTTACCAGATATGTCCGACATGAATAATGTCTTGTGGAGACGCCGCACCGCCCTGTTATGGAATCGAATCACGGTGGACATGAAAAAGTGCGCAGAAAGCAACGAAATATTTTATCTCATTTGTTGCTTTCCCAAATGGCAACAGAAACTGCTTGCATTTTCACTAGAAACCACCCCATATCGACCAATCACGTTCAAGTAGTCGTTGACGATCGTCGGTTTTTGTGTACACAAGAGAGGATCACTTACATACTTCAGGTGGCGCTACAGCTTGGGGTGAACCTGGGCCTGCTTCTCGCAACCATTTGTGTGTACGTGTTATAATTTTGTACGAATGGAAGGGACCTACAGTTTTTTGTCGACTCTGAACGGTGAATTGAGAAGCTCATTGACAAATGATACTCTTTGATTGCTTGTCAGACATTCGAAAAAGTTGGCAACCATGAAAAACTTTTTTAGGTGTTGGACCCGGGTTGGGATTGAACCCGAGCAGCATGCGTAGTGGTCCAAAGCACTAACCACCACGGCCACGGCGACCAGTAAAAGAGAAATACTTAAGAGAGGATCACTAGAAAAGAGAAAACATGCGCGGAAAAGTCCACCGTGATTTGGAACAGACGTTCTAAAATGGAGACAAGGAAATCTATATATCTATACTCTATACCAACCGAATTGTCAGTACAGGCTTTATGACGAGCTGTTTTTAAACACTGGTGCTTGTACATTTCTTCACAGCACTCAATTAGAATTATTGCCACTGAAATAAAAATCAAACCACTGACTTTTTAAACAGGTTCTGCTTTTATAATTTTCATTTTGCATTTGCATTTGCACTGTTTTGATATCGAAGTGTTAATTTTCATTATTTAGAGTACTCTTATTCTTTGATGTATACGTAATATGTACTTAAATCACATTTTAAATAATTATCTGGTTAGTCTAGTACTCAGCCCAATGCGGCCGACATGGCTCCAGCAGTCAGCCATACATTACTTATGGTCTTAGTGTTGATATTGGAAACGTGCTCTTTCGATGTATTTTTGGTGAAATCAACCCTCACTTAAAATCAACCTGTCTCACTGGACACAACCGGTATGGAAACGATCGTGTAGGCAGCCACATGGAACTACACATATACATACATATAAAGGGTATTCCAATAGGGACTTCCGAACTTTGACAGTTAATAGCGGCCATATTGTTCAAGCTACATCTGTCAAATTGGCTGTCATTTATCCAGTCCGTTTTGCCAAATCACCATGGACGGATATAGCGTTCAACAACACGTGCAAATAATAAAATTGTTTTATCAAAATGGGTGTTCTGTTCGGGTAACGTTCCGCGTGCTTCGCCCATTTTACGGTCGCTATAATCGTCCTTCCGAGAGGACTATTCGCAGTGTGGTAGATAAATTTGAGTCCACTGATTCAGTAAACGATCAACCAACACCCGCACGTCGACGAAACGCACGATCTGCCAAAAACATCGCCGCTGTTCGCGAGAGTATGCAGGAGAATCCGAGGCAGTCGAGTTCGCGTCGCTCACAAGAACTCGGCCTTTCGCAGACCGCAACTTTGCGAATTTTGCATCGTGACTTGGGCCTGCACCTGTCAATTCAACTGACCCAGGACCTGAAGGTCAACGACCATAGACAATGACGTATGTTCGCTGAACGGGCTCTAGAGCAGTTGGAAACTAACCCTAATTTTCATCGAATAATCATATTCAGCGATGAGGTCCATTTCTGGATAAATGAGTACGTCAAGAAACAAAATTGTCGAATTTGGGACGATACCAATCCACATGAGATCCAAGAGCGTCTAATGCATCCCGAAAAAGTCACTGTTTGGTGTGGATTTTGGGCTGGCGGCGTCATCGGGTCCATATTTCTTTGAGAACGACGCTGGCAAGGCCATCACAGTCAACGACGAGCGCTATAGGTCGATGATTACCAACTTCTTTTGGCCCGAATTGGATCATACGATATGTGGTTTCAACAGGATGGCGCTACTTGCCACACGGCTCATGCTACATTGGAAATTCTGCATTGGAGGGCAAGGTCATCTCACGTGGAGGTGATGTGAACTGGCCACCGAGATCGTACGATTTGATCCCGTTAGACTTGTTCTTGTGGGGTTTTCTAAAGTCGCAGGTCTATGCGAATAAGCCACAAACTACAGCGGTCATCAAAGCCAACATAACCCACGTCATCGGTCAAAATCAATTTGATTTATGCGCTAGAGTCATTCATCATTGGACATTTCGGATGCGCGCCACCCGGAGAAGCCGCGGCCGACATTTCAACGATGTTATATTGCATACATAATGGCATCGATAGGCCTTTCAAACGAATTTCGCTGATATCTCACACACACTTCGTTTTATCTCAATTTAAAGATAGGAAGCGCCTAATGAAAGACCATTTACATATGTATGTAGTTTCACGGACATGTTTTCGGGAACTACATAGTTCCATTCGAAAAAACAAAATGTTCCATGTTCGTTCCATCATTGAAACAAAAATTATTTTGCGCAAATCTACTACTAATCGCCCAAGAATTATCGCTCAGTGCGTGGTCTTAGCCTTAGACCACTTAATGTTCAAAAACAAAAAAAAAAAACAAAATAGCCCAGTCGAATTAGAATTTGACACGGAAAATATTTCGCGCAGCGATTTTCCTTCGGAAATCGTTGGAGGGGCTTACTGAAAGTCTACATCACCAAAAAATTCAAGTCTACCGAAATGTAAACTGCCAGTGAGCCCCTCCAACGATTTCCGAAGGAAAATCGCTGCGCGGAATTTTTTCCATGTCAGCCCCTTTTTTGATCTTATTCGACTGGGCTAAAAATACAGAGAAAAAAATATTGAACAGCGAACTACCGAATCACACGCGTCAAAAGAAAGCGTTTTTTAGTTTTAAAAAAAAAAATGTAAACTTTACGTACTTTCCATATAAATCCCAAATATGAGTACTTGGATCCGTTACGAATACCAGGATAACCGAGACGACAGTAATTATAGCAACCGTAGCCTGAGCCATTGTTGGTGCTCCCAGTGCTCTGAAATTTTCTCGAGCAATTTTCCGACCAGCAATTTCCGCCTCGTAACTTACTTCCAATGCTTGTGCATCAGGGCTATTTGGTCTATTTATATAATCCAGCAATTGACAGTTAAAGAGATACAAAATAAAACATTCAAACTTACCTAAAAAGCCCCAAATATGTGAACTGCATGCATAAACCCATGCATATTAAAGATAAGGCCATTGGTAACACTGCAAAATACGCTAGTTTTATCTTGTCTGGACTTTCCGGAAACCGCCTGCAAAATCAAAATTCTTAGAATACTATGTTCGATTGCTAAATTAATCTCATTTTAACTCTTTGTACATATCCGCTAATACCGCATTAGTTGAGCTTCGTACATTAAAACCGCCTATTGAACTGGCATACGCAACAGATAGGTAACAGCAAATTGCTACCCTTGAAGGCTGCTTCCTAGAAACGAAACCGTGGGTAATTCAAAATTAAAACTAAAAAATTAAAATTAAAATAGATACTCGTTCTTGGGAATAGCTGGATCATCATTTTCATATAATGTACAATATCCGCTCTAAAAGAAAATCCATAAACTTAATTATTGCACACAAATACAGTCCTGTGTAAAAAAAATTAGCACCAGTAGGATAATTGTTCACTTTTGTTCTTATTTTTTTCAGATAAAGGTTTTGTACTTAAGTTCAATAAAAAATTAAGTTTAAAAAACTAAAACCCGACTACCGGAAAAACCAACTAAAAAGTACGAAACAGGATGAAACGAAACAATGATTTTTAGAGAATAGCTGTGGTCGCATGCCGCTTTGTCCAATGAATGCGCAGTTATATAAATACGTTATTATAATGGCATGCAACCACGGCTATACTCTGAAAATCATTGTTTCGTTTCATCTTGTTTCGTACTTTTTAGTTGGTTTTTCCCGAAGTTGGGTTTTAGTTTTTTAAACTTAATTTTTTATTTACAACTTTTTAGTTTAAAAAAATATGTAGTGTATGTATAAGTAAGCAATGTCGTGTTCTACTTGTTAAACCCTTTCATTTGATACCCATGTTCAGGAGGTAGTAAAGATAACGGAAATCCACCATCTTGGGGGGCGTCCGCCATATTGAATTTAGAATGACGTCATATCGTATTGTATTCTATTTATTTATTTATTTGCTTATTACAAGCATTCTTAATACTAAAAAAACTTAAACAATCTAAAACTTAAACCTAAATTAAGAAGTTAAGGCTAAACTTAATATTCTAGGAATGGGGCGTATTGGAGATGGAGTGGTAGTGTAGGGTATTTCTGAGAGATGATCTGCTTAAATGGAAATCAAATGCGTTTTGGAAGGAATTGGTGACGCGAAGCATTCGAGAAATCGGTTCATTATAACCATAATTGGTACGGTGATAATTCAGTCGGAAGAGGGGAATAGATCTAAGGTTACGTGGGTTAGTGCTAAGGCTGATCTTGTCGAGCAGCGCGGGACAGTCGATATTTCCAGCTAATAACTGCTGAACAAAGAGTATATCGGCAATTTGACGGCGTTTTTCGAGAGACTGAACATTAATTAATTTAAGACGATCTGTATAAGGTGGTAAATTATACCTGTCGGGCCATGGAAGACCGCGTAAGGCGAACCGGATGAATCTGCGTTGTACCGCTTCAATTCGTAGAGAGTGAATATCGTAGTAGGGTGACCAAACTTGACTAGCAAATTCAAGAATCGGTCTTACGAAGGTAAAATAAAGCGATCTCGTGACATAAGGATTAGAAAATTCTTTGGACCAGCGTTTAACAAAGCCAAGCGTAGAGTTGGCTCTGTTAATTATGTTATCTATATGGGAGCGAAAATTAAGTTCTCTGTCGCAGATAACACCCAGATCACGCAAAGAAGTGACAGAGGGGACGAGTTCATTACATATATAGTAAGTCCTAGAAGGGGGTGGGGGACGTTTACGGGAGTAGGTTATAGCTTGGCACTTGCTGATATTAAGCTCCAAAAAGTTGTGTTTGCACCAAGTTGAAAACCTGTTGAGGTCGTCTTGGAGTGGGTGAGAGTCAGCGGGTGATTTGATGAACCTATAAATTTTCATATCATCGGCGTAGATAGACACATAAGAATTCAAAATAATGCACTCCACATCATTAATTGTTAACAAAAATAATAAAGGACCAAGGTGGCTACCTTGTGGGACTCCAGAGGTGGCTGTGAAGCAGTTTGATACAGAGGACCTAAAGAGCACAAGATATGTGCGCTCATTCAAGTAAGATTTTATCCACATAATAAACCTTGGGTGAAAGCCGAGTGCTTTGAGTTTGAAAAGGATAATGCCATGGGAGATTTTGTCAAAGGCCTTACTAAAGTCGGTAGATATTACATCAACTTCGTTGCCATCCTCCAGAGCGCACAGAGAGTTCGATACAAATTCAGTAAGGTTTGTAGTTGTAGATCTACCCTTGAGGAATCCATGCTGGTTAGGGGAAAAAATAGACTTACAGTGAAAAGACATTGTGTCATAGATAATGCTTTCGAAAAGTTTGGGTATGCAGGAGAGTTTTGCGATGGGGCGATAGTTGGAAATATCATTCTTACGACCTTTTTTATGAAGGGGAATTATGTAAGAGCACTTCCAGAGTTTAGGGAAAGCTCCCTGTGAGATAGAATGATGAAAAAGAGTCGTGAGGGATTGGAACAGATGATTCGCACATTCTTTTAAGACGATGGCAGGTACACCATCGGGTCCAGGGCAGAAATCGGGTTTGAGATTATTCATCTTTTCTAGGACAATTGCCGAAGTGATATGAGGCGAAACAAGTGAAGTTTGGGGACAGTTGTTCATGAACGAAAAGTAGTCAATATCGGGTTCAACGATGTGGTTCGTGAACGACTGGCTGAAGAAATTAGCAAACAAGTTTGCTATTATGGTTGGGTTGTCAGACAATGTATCATTGAGTTTCAAAGAAGACGGATAGCTATCAGATTTCTTTTTGGCATTGATGAAGTGAAAGAAGCGATTGGGGTCAGAAATGAGATTTGATTCCATTCGGTCTAAATAGTCGTGGTAAAGAGATTCACAGAGATCGGAAAAAAGGGAGTATGCGAGATGGTAGTTAGCAAAATCAGAAACAGAACGAGAGTTAAGGTACGTGCGCCACAGTTTGTTTCGTTTATTGCGAAGCGAGCGCAACTCTGTATTGTACCAAGGTGGGGAAGATGATAAGTTTTTCTGCTGCATATAAGGGACGGAAAGGGTAAAACATTCAAATATTTTGGAGTAGAACAACGTAAGAGCGTTATCAACAGTAATGGGAGCATTATCGAATATAAGGCTGAGGTTGGCGTTATTGAGCAGATCGTTTAATTTAACAAAGTCTGCTTTGCGAAAGTTGAAACTGTACGCATGTTCGGATTGGAGAGTTTGATTGTGATTGTTATATGAAAAAGTAAGGGATAGAGGTGGGTGGTAGCGGTCTAATTTTGAAAGAAGATGATTGCTTGCAGACACTACACAATTTTCAACGTCTGATGAAAATATAAGATCCAGCTGTCTACCTAAGTTGTTAGTGATGCCACTTAATTGGTGTAGGCCAGAGTCGGAAAGACAGTCAGTGAAAAGGATTTCCTTGTCTGTAGACAGATTCAGGGCCACAAAATGGGACTCGTCATCAGACTGAATCCATTTGAGGTCGGGTAGGTTGAAATCACCAAGGAATACGATAACATCGCAGGGGTCTACAACATCAAACAGGTCGTCGATTGCGTCTACAGCAAGCTGGTAACCATGGATGGGTTGAGAAGGGCGAATGTAGCAGCAAAAAAGGTAAAGGTTACGCTTTGAGACAGTTATTTTGACGCAAATGAACTCAAAGATACCGGTATGTGAAGCTTTATAGAGCGTAGAGTCAAAACGATTATGTATTGCAAGGAGAACACCACGACCAGTGGAGTCGTCTTCTTTCTCAAGACCATCATTTCTAAAGACATTAAATTCTGACGTGAATAGCTCGTTACTATTATAGTCGGAAGATAGATTTGTTTCAGACAGTGCAAAGATGTCATACGGGAGAGTTTGGGAGTTAAGGTATACTGTGGAGGTCTTTGTACGTAAGCCCCTAACATTCTGGTAATAAAGAGATAAGCAGTCGGGAGCGGGGTGAGACAAAACAGAAGAGGGAAGGTTAGGAACTATAATAATTTTTGAAATTGGAACGCATTCTTTGTAGGTGTGACAAACGTTTGGAGTTAACATGTGAGGCATATGAGGAAAGATCATTTGCTACATCAGTAGGAGAAATACTGAAGCTCTCATGGAAACGGACAAATATGCGCTTTAGGTCGTCGAGGTTTGTTGGAAGGCCCTCTTGGTGAATTGAGACCATGACGTTAGTCTTAGTTACTCCATTAATGCAAATGGAGTCCGGTTTGTCATGAAGGTAGGCAAGATATAGACGGACGTTCTCGTAAATTCTATGATCTCTCAAACGCGACAGTACATAGCGGCTGTCGTCATTACCATCTACAAGCTGCTTGGTGAGTTTGACTGTAGGAGAAAGCAAAGGGTCTAAAAAACTAGATGGGGTGTTGACTGTGGTAGAATTAGATGACTTGACAGACATAGAGGATGGGGAGGGATTAATAATGTGGGAGCGAAAAAAGTTCGGATATTGAGAAGCAGAGGGAGTAGAGATGGTTGATGCGGTGCGGCTAGTTGAATGAGATGGGTCAGGCTGTAAGTTAAAAGACACACGGTTTTGGCGGGTGTTATTTACGGATGGCGGCTTTGCTAATATTGGAGTTGAGGGAACGGAGGTTGGTGGTTGGCGAATTTGCGGGGAGAAGATAGGAAATGTTCCCTGCTTAAAACTCCAGTTTGAGTTGGTACTATTAGAGCTAGGTTTATTTTTATGGGTTGTGATACTTACATTAGGCTTAGGGCTAGGGTTATTATAAGATTTTAGATTTTTATAAGAACTAGGACTAGGTTTTTTAGTCTTACGTTTTTTCTTGGGTTCTACTTTTTTTATAACTAAATTATCCAGATGAAAATCGTCACTAGCTGGGTTGAGGAAAAGCCATTCATATTTGGAGGGAATGGTTATTTTAAAGCACGGGGACTTCTTGGAGCTGAGTGGCGAAGTCTTCTGACAGTCGTTTACGGTAATGGAATACTTTTTGTGGAAAAGATTCACTATCCAGGTGGTATCAGCATGATGGGGGGCACCAGAAATGATGAGCGAAGTGAACGCATTAGTTTTTGTTTCCGCTATGTTACCACCACCGAGTTTACTAAGCCTCTTATTCCAGTCAGAAAGGGTCCATATCGTTCCAAAACGCTCGACAGTCGGTACAACTTCTGGGGCAGCTGCGGTTTCTTGGGGGAGTCTTGGTGGCAATAGAATTGATGGTTGAAGAGGAGGAGATTTTGTCGCTGGAGGATCGGATTCAAGCATTTCCGTTAGTAATGATCTATTGTTGAGAGAACTCTGTTGCGGCTGAAAAAGATCTGGGATGTCATCAATTTTGTTGATAGTCAGTCTGATGTCCTCAGCTATATCGCCTATGGTTACCCGGGAAGCCTCGACATTGTTGCTCACATCATTAATTCTGCTCATCATGTGAAGAAGTAATGGATCGCTGGGTAGGGTAGAGGCAGCAACAGTCTTTGATGAGCTTTGACAGTGTATGTCAAAATCGGAGCGAAGAGAGTTGAGGGAGCCATTGATAGTAGAAAGCTCGGAGGCGAAAAGGGTTTTAAAGTTTAAAAGGATATCACATTTTAGTTTCACAAGCTTTGAGTTTAAGTCAGCTGGAGACTTGGTAAATGAGTCATTAAGGCCTACCAACTGCTTGTCAATACTTTTAAACTTGGACCGGCAGAGGTTAACCGAGAGTTCGATGCTGTTAGATAAATCATCAACACTTTTTAACAGGTCATCAAACTTATTAAACTCGTTCAGTATTTTATTGTTTAGTAGTTTATTTTCGGAGGAGACGGTTTTTATAGAGTCACTACAGCACTTTATCGCGATCATTATATGTGAGAGTGATAATTCTCTGCACTCATCACAGTAGAATACGAAATTCTTGCTAAAGTCACTAATATAGGGCACAGATCGCTTGCTTAAACCGATACACAGGGCATGAAAAGAATTACCGCACAGCCCATTGCAGACTACCCAGTCAGCATTAAAGTCACTCGTCGCTAGTTTACATGATGTATTACCGCAAATGTTAGGCATGATTGGTGTGAGGTGGGTCAGTTTATTCACGGAAGTAGGTCAAACAAAAAGTGCAAGCGAGTATAGGTTCGCGAATAAAAGGCAATGACCAAGAAGTAGGTTGGAATTGCGGAAATTGCAGTAGTATAATTTCGCGATGTGGAGTATTGCGAAATTTACAATAAATTAATTAAATTTGTTTAAACTCGCGAACTGGGAGGGAAAGAAAAACACGTCCGAAAGGTTGAAGGTATTGCTATCAAGATTACTCTAAGTTGCTGTCGAACTCAAATGAAAGGCGATAGGTGAACGAACTATTCGCCAAGCCCTTTCATTTGATACCCATATTAAAGTGGTAGTAAAGATAACAGAAATCCGCCATCTTGAGGGCGCCCGCCATATTGAATTTAGAATGACGTCATATCGTATTGTATTCTATTCGCCAAGCCCTTTTATTTGATACCCATATTAAAGAGGTAGTAAAGATAACAGAAATCCGCCATCTTGAAGGCGCCCGCCATATTGAATTTATAACTACGTTACATCGTATTGTATTCTACTCGCCAAGCCCTTTCATATGGTACCACTATCAATGCGGTTGTAAAGACTAGTCGGGTAAAAAAAGAAAAAAAAGAAGAGGTAGTCCGCCATTTTGCTTGGTGCGCCCGCCATATTGAAACACCTCATTTGTTGAAATCGGTTTTTTTAGTTTAGGCTGTACGAGGTGACATCCTTACATACATACAAACAAATAAACAAACAAACCCAGCCTGTTAAAATCATAACCCTTCCTCTGCGTAGTCGGGTATAAAAGGGGTCTTTAAATTATTGCAGCCGAATATATGTAAGTCTACAATCTAATTACTTTTTTAAGTTTGAAAATATAAATTAATTATAAAATTATCCTACTGGTCTTAATTTTTTTTTACACAGAACTGTAGGTTGGTTTACTCGTTTCTCACATTAGACATTTGCTCCAAAACAGCATGTGTAAGAGGATACATAAAAGCAACGCAAACAGTATTTGGCAGTAATGTTGTTAGAACCAAAGTTGTGAGAATCAATGTCACATGTGTCCTAAGGTGTTCGAAATGCACAGATTTTAAATACATATTTTAAATTGAAATTCGATAATAAAGCAATACCTCCAGATATTCATTTCACACAATATGCAAACCAGTGCTGCCAAACGATTATGAAGGTTGGTGTATTCTATAGTGGCACCAACCATCAAGCTTAACAGTAACGTTACCAATGTATCTTTAAAATATAAAGAACATACTAAATCGGAAACCTAAAATCAATGTCAATTTGCCGTCAATTGCCTGAAAATATAAATTAAGTCTTACCAAAATGTTCATTAAAGGAAACGCTAATATGGGCAACATAGCAGTGATTGGAAGAGGAAATAGTTCCGCCACCCAGCAGATGCTCATTCCAATTATCATATACAAACATCGGTATGGCTAGAAACATAGATCGAATCCTAGAACAATGGTGGTTAACATTAAAATTGACTTACCGGATCGCAATTTATAAACATTGCAATTAAAAAAACAAGTGGAAGAATAGCGGTGAGTGTACCTCGCCAATGCACTAAACAGCATTTTTTTATTTTGATTTCTGAGTCCGACTTTTTGGGAACATTGGTTTCTGGATTTCTAGAAAAAAATATGCGGTTTTTTGTCTGTATTTAAATTTCTTTTCCTTTTTGCAACTTACTCCATTTTTCGGCGATTGAAATTGTATTTCTAATTAATTAAGGGGTTGACAAAAATCACAGTGAGTGTTTAAAAGAAATAAATAGAAATTACAGGTATAGTTTTAAATTAAAACATCAAAGGGGAGTAGTTGAAGTTCAAAACAACTTTTGATAACATGGTTCCTTTTAGTGTGCTGCTCCAGGAGAATATAGAATACCCTTCGAATTCTACAAAAATGCTCCCACTGCTTTTGTTTAGTAATTGGTCAAAGACGGGACGGTTCCAGCAAGCTTCCAAAAAAGTATAATTTTTCCATTGTTTAATAAGGGAGACGTAAATGACACAGGAATCTATAGGGGCATATCATTCCTAAACACCCTTCTTAAACTATTTACAAGCGTACTTATAGCCCGAATAACGGCTTGGGTGGATTACATACAATGGTCTTTTGAGTGAATTCCAGGCTGGATTCAGGTCGAACTACTCAACAGTGGATAACATCTTTGTCCTTACAAATATTGGTAGGATTTATCTCGACAAGGAAAAAAAGCTCTTTGCTTTCTTTGTCGATTTCCGAGCAGCGTTTGATTCGATAGATAGAAGAGCTCTTTTCCTTAAGCTGAGTAATATAGGAATCTCTTCCAAAATACTAAAGGTACTGGAAAGTATGTATACGAACAACCAATCTGCAGTTTGGGATGGAAATTCCTTGTCAGATTTGTTCAGAACCACCGCAGGCGTCAAGCAAGGTTGCCAGCTAAGCCCACTTTTTTTCAGCCTATTTTTGGATGATCTCCTCTCTTATTTACCCGGAGGCATTGTTGTTAACAACACGATGGTCAAGGGCCTATTGTTTGCAGATGACATTGTGCTGTTAGCAGATTAACCGAACATGCTTCAACTCATGATCAACAGACTGGAAGAGTACTGTCTCCAATGGAATCTCTTTGTCAATACAAGCAAGTCGAAAGTGATGATATTTCGCAATAACTCTGGCAGATATACAAGGGAAGAAAAATGGAACCTAGGTATGGTTCAATTAGAAGTGGTTAAAGAGTATCGCTACCTTGGTGTAACCCTTACACCTAAACTCTCGTACAATCTTCACCTCCAAAACAAATTGAAGGAATCCAAGAAAGCGTTAAGCTGCTCTTGGAAAAATGTTCTCAGTCGGAAAGATGTGCCAGTAAATTCAAAGTGCAAGCTATTCGAATCAACTGCAAGATCCGTAATGTGTTACGCAAATCAGGTATGGGGACACGAAGAGTACGAAGAAGTAGAAAAGCTGCAAAGATTCTTTCTCAAGCACTTGTTTAGACTACCAACAAACACACCAACGTACATGCTCCATGTCGAAACCGGTCTACCTCTCCTGCGACTATTCACCCTCAGGCTTCATTTCAAGTATGTCTTAAGAATCACCAAGCTTCCTGATCATAGGCTTCCAAAAGTGGTCCTCAGATATCTTATTACCAGGAAAGCGAACTTTTTCCGGAAGTGGCAGCAAATGAGCGAGGGACTAGGAGTTGAGTTGTCCTTTAGGTGGGAAGATAGATCCAGCTGGACTGTGGCCCTAGATGACATTTTGAGGAACTTAAATGAGAAGATTCACAAGGATTTATGGAGAAAGCAGCGTGTTCATCGAGTCGCTTAATCTACAAACAGCTAAGCCATAGCTTAATGGATTTGAACTACTTCCACGAATCTATTAGAATTAACCAAATAAGCCTTATCTTCAAGACTCGTGGAGAATTGTTACCTCTGAATTTCAGACCATACAGGGAAGATCTTCCAGCACTCTGCTCCTTGTGTAACTTACGCGAAAAAGAAGATACATACCACTTTCTAGGAAAATACCCAATTCTTCAGGAGACGAGGAGATACCATTACAACCAATCCGTTCTCTCAATGGAGGATGTAATTCAGATATTCAACGGATCTAACTGGAACGTTCTCTGCAACTCCGTTTCGGACGCCCTTGCGTATAGGAACCAGTTTATGGAGGAATAGATTCCCTAATCTTGATGTTGCAAATCAAGTAAATCGCTGTAAAATCCGTATTTTCTTCTTTATGTTAGCAAATCATTAAAATTGCCAAAGTATAAAAATGCTCCAAAATGTTTCTTAACTGTTGTATCTTGCGATTCGCTGTATATTACTTATTATCTTTTTTTATGTTAGCAAATCATTAAAATTGCCATTAAAGAGTTAAAAATATATTTCAACAATTGTAATTTAATAAAATTAATTTAACTGCAATAATGTATCCACGAATAAAATTGTCAATCTGGCTGACGGCTTTTGCCATTGCTAATTAGAATAAGTAAAAAAAAATTGTAATTGGATGAAAAAATTAATGATACAAATTCAATACTCGCGCGAACAGAGTGGTTCCGTTGTAAGCGAGTTTACTCAAGCGAAGTAAGCGAATTTATTTATCGAAATAGTCGTACGAAGTGGGAACGAAACATTTATCTGCAGGAAGTACTGCTAAGTAGTCGTGTTTTGAAGTTTTGTGATTTCGAAAAGATTTATCATGTCATTGTCGCTCTGTGAAGAACAATTTTTGTTAGAAAATAGCTTCTAGAAGTACAAATTCATTAACAAGCGTTGTGAAACTAAACTTTTTTTTTAAGAAAATACTGGAATGTGGAGAATTTCACAATCCACACAATTCGTTGATCAAAGACGAGCAATTTTTTTTGTTGAATATTTTGGAATGACTCCAGATACATTTCACTATATTTTGACAAGTATAGAGCCCACAATAGAGAAAACGTCAACAAATTTTGTTACGCCAATTTTACCTAAAGAGAAGCAAGCTGGCTCTTACTGGTATCGACAAACAAATTTTATTAGAAACTATGAATTCCATAGTAACCGGAACAGAAGCGCAGAGTGCTAAGCAAAATCGGTCTTCTTTAAATGCATCGGGAGTACGTGACTTATATAAATATTTTTTCATAACTTAAATAAATAAAACATACAAATACATGAATAAACTAATAAAAACTATTAAAAGTACTTACTTGGACATTTTATTACATCAGCTTTTTCATCCCACAGTTTCGCATTTTTACAAAAAATTGTCTGTTCATGTCCTATAACGGTGCTCGATTTCTAACTTCATAGATGAATTTTTCCGAATCCATTTTTGCACAAAAATTATTACACAACTAAGCAGTAAGCACAAGTCCTACTTAAAAATATATCTTGAATTCGCTTTGCTCGCGCGAGTAAAATAGAAATGAAACTATCGAACATTTTAGTCGCTTAGATTCGTTAAGTTCGCGCGAGTAAATTTTGTGTACTCGAACCACAACATAGGAAATGCGTACTTTTGAATGATTTAAGCGAACTTTATGAATTCGCACGAGTGATATTCGCTTACATTCGCTGGCACCGGAACCGCAGCCTAAAGCTGGAACTAAACTAAAGGAATACTTTAAGAGGTTTAGAACTTGACGACGTAAAGTCTATAAATCATCTCATTTAGTTACATACCTCCGTCATTATTTGCGATCGAAACCTGCTCTTCTGCTCCTCTCTTCATCTGAGCAATATGATGTCATTGTTTTCACTGAAACTTGATTTACTAAGGATCATCATAACGAGGAACTGTTCAACAACGACCAGAATGAAGTTTTCCATAAAGACCGTTCCTCCATTCTGACTAACTGTGAAAGAGGTGGCGGAGTATTAGTAGCGGTTCGAAAATCATTACGCAGTGACGAAATTAAACTACCTCGAACAGCTATCACTTTCGATGTTGAACAATTAGCAGTTAAAATTACATGCTTTAATGGTAAAGAAATTATAATTATTGTATTATACAATGCACATATTTATAACTGTTCCTTTATTTTAAATAATCTAAATGATCATCAGCATGTTATTCTACTTGGGGACTTTAAATTGCCTAATTTAATTTGGTCCTTTGATTATGATCAGTCTAGACTTATTCCGTTTAATGCTAACTTAGATTATGATCGTGCAGTTGTCGATACTCTTGCCCAGCTTGATCTTCGTCAGATCAATCATTTTGCAAATGGATTCAATAATATTCTTGATCTGGTTTTTGTAGATTCTGAGTTTAGTATTAGTCTCGGCAACTTCATGATTCCACTTTTTGCTAATTCTATTTTCCATGTATATAGCTTTATCTATACAAGTTGAATTTTTCGAATACATAAGATCAGGGCCCCTGTGCCGCTTATTTTAAGTATAACTATGCCAAAGCAAATTTCAACAATATTTGTAACTATTTAGACGATATTGATTGGTTAGCTGTTTTTAATGATGGTTTGATCTTAATAATTATTTTAATATATTTATTGAAACTGTCAAAGTGGCAATTGATAAGTTTATACCTAAATTAAGGTCTGTAACGGGCACGAAACCTATTTGATTTAATAATAGGCTCGTAAATATAAATAATAGGAAAAATTGAGTCAAATAATGATCCGGACCTTTTGTAAGTTTATAAAGTGCTTCAAAAGGAATTTAATATCTATATATATATACAGGGTGTCTCAATTAAGAGGTATAATCCGTTAACTGGAGATTCCTGAAGTTCTAGCGAACAAAGAATCGTGGGTCTAATTTCACCCCCCTCCAAGTTATAGCCCGTCAAAGTGGGGCACCTTCGATGTGGAGGTATAACCACTTTAAATGATATAACTTTTGAACTATTACAGCCACAAGAACAATTTTGTATTTCTTCAAGAGGCAATTTAGTAGTGCATAAGAAGTGTAAAAGATTTGTTTAATTTTATGCAGCCACAAAAAGCTATAGCTCCTTAAACTCAAAATTACGAAAACTTGTTACTCTACTTTTTTACTTAAAATGCATTTCTCTCAAAACTTTTGCTTAATAATTTTTTATTTTTTTTTTCAAAACTTTTATCTTTAACTAATTCTCTAAAAATTATGTTAAAGAACTTTTTCACGTACAATCAACAGAAGTTATAGTAAAAGCGATTTTTTGTCAGACAAAAATGATGAAAAACGCCATTGTTATGAGGCAGGATTAGGCCACAGAGGCAGCTTAGGTGTAGGTGTGGAGTGCGGTAGTTCCCCCCTTTCCTTGCCCACTCATCGGCAAACCCGTTGTCTTTCATCCCGGAGTTCTGACTAGGCACCCAACATATTTTTACACGGTTTTTTCGTGCATAATGCCCTTAGCATTGTCCGTGAAAACGGCAGTGTCTATATACCGAGTTACTGTGTTGTTTGTCCACTCTTCAAGCACAGGGTACAAGGTTGTGGTTCAGGATGGGCTTTTGTTTTATTTGATTACTTATTTGGATTCCTTTAAGAATAGTACAGTGTCTTTTGCCGCTATTCTTTAAAAGAACTAGCTCGGTGAGTCTTAGTGCACTATTACTGGCCAGTTGCTTCAAATGAAGATCCAGAGGCAGACATGTTCACATTGAAAAACCGTAAACTAGTGCTGCCAAATCTAGCTGCTAGCTCTAACAAATAATAAGAAAATATCCACAATATAAGTTTACCCACTTTTTGAAGCCTAAATACCTAGAGAATAAAAGAAAATAATTTTTCACATAAAGCAAACAAATATATAAAACTCGAAAGCAAACACATTCTTCGTGCAATACAAAGTGTGGTGTAATATTTCAATGATGATGGTTTATCCGGAAGAGCCCTTTTGGGCATTGCCAAGCGTTCCAGGATTGTATGACGAGACTGACTATCGCGGTAAGTTTTTTTCTACATAATAATAAATTATTTGTATTGCTATCTCTTTTTTTGTGTTTCTTACTGACACTGGCTGTCACTTTTAGTGGTACAGTTGTGGTTAAATGTGTTGATTTTGAAACCACTTGGTACAAAAAAGTATCCTTGGAGTCGATTTGATGGTCTTTAACGGCTTCTCGGAATATATGAAACTAATGTGCCCATGCGAGAACTCTCGCAAGAGAGAATCCAACCCCCTGAATCCAAATTTATAAAATGAAAGTGCAATTCGTCACTGCTTCAGGAAATTCTCTTTCTTTTGACACCTCACTTGTTAGGATTGGTTAAGCGTGAGAGTCGGAAATGGTACCTATACTACAGACATTATATATATCGCACATGTATTTCAAAAGTGACACAACTCAAAAATCCCAATTTCTGAGTTAACGCCAGCAAAAGGTCGTTAAACTTACACCCAACATATTTATAGGTCTGTTTGGTGTGTCTTTTTCGCGTAAGTGATTGATATCTGTCAAATAGTAGAATCCTCTCATTGAGAGATATCCTCTCCCACACCAAACGCTTTTGAAACAAAACCTGTCGATTTGTTTTTGTTTTCCACTACAATGAAGATTATGACATTTCTCAAATTGTCAGATGGCTTGGTTTGACAGAGTTCAACAGTCCACACCGAGGAAAAGGTCTTGCAGATACTTGCAGATAATTCATCGCAAAGAGCAAGCCAAATGAGAGTAAAAAAAAATTGAGAGCCGTGCAACTGTCATGATTCTATGATAGTTAACATAGTATTGCAAAAACTATCGACACACCAAACAGACCTTATATAAAGTGCATTAACTTAGATTCATTATTCGCCCTGCAAATGACACTTATGTCACTTTAAACTTTTCAAATGAGATCAAAGTACCTTCGAAAAAACTGACACATTTTCAATTGTGGTCCTACCTCCTAGCTAACGGGTGTGTACATTTTAAATTCAAAGTGCATTATTTGGTGTTGTGCCATTTTTCTGAACCCTAAGTAAAGAGTACGTGTGTTATATTTCGAATTGAAACAGTTTAGGTGGTTTAATGTGAAGAAACAATTTGTTTTATTTTGAGTTGAGTCACTTTAGTCATTCGATTTGAAATTGGCAAACGACGGATTTTTTAGGTCAATTAGAAAATTGGCAAGTGGAACTAATGAAAATCTACTTATTTATTATTAAGTCTGTTCGCGTACCCTCCCAAAACAACGAAAATCCACGAAAAATAACGAAAAACAACGAAAACCCGTTCGCGTACGCAAAAATTTCGTTGTTTTTCGTAGAAGAGAGTGCTCACGAGAGAGTAAGAAATTTCCCCATGCTACGAATTTTAGTCCAAGGAATTTCTTTGGGATGTACAAAGCCATTTAAAACTAACTAAGCTAACGGTCTGGCCCAATCTATAATACTTACCACAGCAGTATGCTACCTTGATTCAAAAACCAAAAAAGACTGGCAAACCCTATTCAAAATCTGGTTAAAAGGAATAATACAGCGCATCTAGTATTACTTAAACAAGAACTATCTAACCCGTTTCATGCAAAATGACATACAATTTTTTACTGTTTTCAATCGTTTACCGTTTAGTGAGTCAATCAACCAAAGCTTTCTAAAAAACATATTCTATAGTAATTTTTCCTGCCCTTTCCGAATCCAGATTGTAATGTCACATTTTTTCCGCTTTCAACTGCCATATTCCCGAAATGGCGGCAGATAGAATAATTCTGACCCCGGATTCGGAAAGGGCAGAACAAATTACTATAGAATATGTTCCTTAGAAAGCTTTGGTTGATTGACTCACTAAACAGTAAACAATTAAAAACAGTAAAATAATGTATGCCATTTGGCATGAAACGGGTTAAACAAATCTCCAATTGACAATTTTAACAAAACTGTCACAACTCAAAATAACTCAGTCCTACCTGCACGAAAGCATCATCAAAATTGTCATAACGCTAAAAGGATGGACTTTAAGGATTAAGAAATACAATCGATGCAAATATTATATGATCTGTGGTTGATAATCTATGTTCTTTTGTCAACATTGGTTAGTTTGTAGATAAACTGTCAGTACGCAACAAAAACAGTTGTTCACGTTTTCTAAAAAACTTAATTTTTTGAGTTGTCTCACTTTTGAAATATGTACATTTGATCATATTATGATCTGTTCAAAATAAGCAATCGACTATAATTACGGAATTACGCAAAATCTTGTTTTTATTTTATTAAGTTTTATTTAGTCATTTACTATTCATCAGCATCGCCATAATTTGGCCCCATGTCCTGCTCCGCAATCCATTTAGGAAAGTCAGTTATGTCAGGGTAGGGTACATATGCCCACGAAACAGCACATATATAAACAATCAGCCACGTTGTTAGCGTGGGTAGAATTCCAGCAAAAAACTACAAAAAAATGTATGCATACATTTATGCACATTTATATTTTATTTATTCTGCAGTCTCACCATTTGTTTGATTTTAATATTTGCAAATGCCGCCATTATCGCATTTGGTCCTGTAGCCGTTGGCATTAGAAATGCGCAACTGCACAAAACACCATTGGGTAGCAGAAAATACAGCGGATGGATTTTGGATTTAACACCCTAACAAAATATAGAAATTAAATTACAAAAAAATCCCATTACAGTGAAATCTCTCTTAAGTGGACAGGCATGGGACCAGCTATTTTTTATCCGGTAATGAGAGCTGTCCGTTTATAAGAACGTATATTGTATGGGAAATATGAAATTGTCCGTTAAACAGGATGTTCACTAATGAGAGATTCCACTGTATGTACTAATATCGTTACCATTTCCAAAATACCAGGTCCAATAACTCTCATTACAGCTGAGTTAACCGTGAAATTTGTGCAAATAAGCGTTATAAACGTTGAAAAGAGTAGACTAACTCCTGCTGGAAGGTCCCGAAAGGTGGTAAAAAAATCGCCCAGTTTTCTTGCCAATCCACTTTTTCTGCTGCCTTCTGCTATTGTACCTCCGCAGCCTTCAACAAAATCAATTTATTAGAAGTAGATCAAATTTCAATCTAATCGAAACCTTACCAATGATAAAAATTAGTTGCCACGGAACATATGTGTTTACAAATTTCCAAGTTATAAGGCCCATACTTTTTCCAGCTGATTGTACTATTGTTTTTTTTTTTTTTTGAAAATTGAATTATAAATTATTTAAATAAAATAAGAATGAATGTATTATTTATTATACCATCCCAGCACTTGAGAAATATGCATGTCGCTGGCAGAGAGAATAATATTACCATAACTGTACTGAGTACTGTTGAACTGTTCATTGTTCTGTTAAATAATAATAAAAAAAAAACATACTTTTAACATCTAAGTCCACGCAACGCACTGAGCGGCAAGCGAGAGAGCAGTAAAAAAATTAAATTGTATGGTTGTCGCCACGCTGAGCGACAAGCCACGTTTCTGAGTGGCTACGATCAGCTTTCAATTCTCTTCTATATTATTATCAATATGGACATCCGATGAAACCCGATAAAAAGGACAATTGGACAATTTTCCTCAATTTTTTTTTTTTTAGAAATTCAAATTGCCAAAAATTGGTTTGCAGCAAAATGGACAAAATCGCAAATTGTATGTGAATATCTCTCTCTTCAAACTCTCTTCGAACTCTCTCTTCGAACTCTTCTTCCTTTGTCTACGATCACAGCTAAGAAGTTTCACTTCTTTCACGCGTAAATTCTACACGTAATTCTTTTGTTTTAAACTTAAGATAACTGTATATGTAAGGCTGAAAACACACCGGAGCAGACAAAACGTTTTTTTGTGACTGATGAAACATCAGTACATTGATTCTTATGAGCCAACACACACCAAAGCAGGCAAAACAAAAGACATGTATTTGTTTCGATGCGCTACAATACTGGTTGTCGATAATACATGGCTTTGCATACGGCCAACACACACCGAATAAAACAAAAACGTTATAAACACGCGTCGTTGTCCATTTTTGCACACTTGCTTATGGCGCAACACATACCGCATGCGGCAAAACAAAAAAACAAGGCGAAAAAGAAAAACGTGTTTCGTTGTCGATAGCTGGACATTTGTTTTTCAGAAACAAAATTACATTGTTGTTGTTTTTTGCACTGGCGTTTTATTTATTTTAAAGTTTTCGGTGAATTGACGTAGATGCAGAGAAATTATTATTATTATTATTGAGCAAAGAAGCCCAATACATAATAAATAAGATAAAAGCCATGCTAATAAAATTACTATCGAAAAGTCTCAAAATCAGTTTTGATTTTTCTCAACACACATCAAACGAAACAGAAAAGTGAAATGATTTGTTTTGTTACAACGTGTTTCAGTTGGTGTGTGTTGAAATATAAAACGTTTTCTTGCGTTCCGAATCAAAAACGTTTTGTCTGCTCCGGTGTGTTTTCAGCCTTAAAACGACTTTCTTGTAAAACACTGCGGTGAGCAGTACTCAACAACGACATTTTCAAAACTAATTAGACTTAGATCGTTTCAGACCTACCTTACCATATATACTCGTATACATAGTTCCGACTTCAAAGAACGAACGAAATGAAAGAAGAGATTTGGTAAAACTCACGCGTTACACGGCGCGACGTCTCCACGAGAAATTATTCATGTCTGCGCTCATGTCGTGTGGAGACCGCAACCGGTTAGACATATCTTCTATATTGCCATCTCTATCTGGATTTTCGGCCCGATATCTAATGAACTGTCACTTTCGATTGAAGATTTTGGTAGATGCGCTTGTTTTCAAGATATAGTTTTGCAAAACAATTTTTCTAATTGTGAAAGTTGATGACTAAGAAATAACCCAGTTTAACTCAGAATTGATGTGTCATTCTTTTCTCAATGTGTTTTGACTCTTTTAACATTTCATGTTGAACTTTATGCTGTGAACTGAACTCAAATGAAATGGCGAGACATGAAATGCCCACCACACAAAATTTGACGTTCGTTCCGCCATCTTGTTTTCGTGCTTGCCAGATATGTCCGACATGAATAATGTCTTGTGGAGACGCCGCGCCGCCCTGTTATGGAATCGAAGCTATAGACTGTTTCAAATCACGGTGGACACGAAAAAGTGCGCACAAAGCAACGAAATATTTTATCTCATTTGTTGCTTTCACAAATGGCAACCCCATATCGACCAATCACATTCAAGTAGTCGCTGATGATCGTCAGTTTTTTGTGTACCTACTCAAGAGAGGATCACTTACATACCTCCGGTGGCGCTACAGCTCTGGGTGAACCTGGGCCTGCTTCTCACAACCATTTGTGTGTACGTGTTATAATTTTGCACGAATGGAAGGGACCTACAGTTTTTTGTCGACTCCGAACGGTGAATTGGGAAGCCCATTGACAAATGATACTCTTTGATTGCTTGTCAGACATTTGAAAAAGTTGGCAACCGTGAAAAACTTTTTTAGATGTTGGACCCGGGTTGGGATTGAACCCGAGCAGCATGCGTAGTAGTCCAAAGCACTAACCACCACGGCCACGCCGACCAGTAAAAGAGAAATACTTAAGAGAGGATCACTAGAAAAGAGAAAACATGCGCGAAAAAGTCCACCGTGATTTGGAACAGACGTTCTAAAATGGAGACAAGGAAATCTATATATCTATACTCTATCCCAACCGAATTGTCAGTACAGGATTTATGGCGAGCTGTTTTTAAACACTGGTGCTTGTACAATGTGCATGTCTTCACAGCACTCAATTAGAATGATTGCCACTGAAATATAAATCAAACCACTGACTTAAACAGGTTCTGTTTTTATAATTTTCATTTTGCATTTGCATTTGCACTGTTTTGATATCGAAGTGTTAATTTTCATTATTTAGAGTTTATTCTTTGATGTATACGTAATATGTACTAAAATCACATTTTAAATAACACTGGAATACGTTTTTATCTGGTTAGTCTAGTACTCAGCCCCATGCCACCGACTACTGGTATTTTTGTGATTTTGACCAATATCATCATTACTCCAGGAGTCAGCCATACGTTACTTATAGTCTTAGTATTGATAGATATATGAAAAAATTAACGAACTGACTTATCGACTTATTGAGAAAACCTCGCCATCAAAACTGACACACTGCCCTCATCTATTCTGTCTATCGGAGACATTAATGAGGTAGCCGATCAGTTAAATGACGCTATTATTTCTTCATTTAAATGCAGTTCCAAAGTGAAACACCAACTGGTTAAAAGGTGTGTACCATGGTGGAATACTCTAGCTAAAAAACCTGCGAAAAATGGTGAGAAAACTCTTTAACAAAGCAAAACGCACCGGTAATTGGGATCTTTACAAGTCCGCACTAACCAACTTCAATAAAGAATTGAGAAAATCAAAGAGAGTCAAATGGAGTAAGAATTGTGAAAACCTAGAAAAGCTACCATCCAAAAAGCTCTCTCTAAAGATTTATCAAACAGTCTAGGTCTCCTGCTTAAGGATGGAAGATGGTACCCATACGGCTGGCTAGTCGAGAGGAAACTTCAGAAACCTTACTCAAGGATAGTTTCCCAGGATCGACTCTAATAAATAACCAACCCTTTGTTAATTCTGAGGCCACAAGCTTCTCTTATATCAACTGAATTAACAGCCTATCTGGAAAAATGTTCAGTATAGACAAAGTTAAATGGGCCATAAACTCATTAAAACCCTACAAGGCACCTGGTACAGACGGAATCTTCTCAGCACTGATTCAAAAAGGTCTGATCCAGATTTAACAGCTTCTACTGCCTAATTTATATCTCCAGCTTCAATTGGGGACACATCCCACAAGCTTGGAGGGAGGTCAACGTAGTTTTTATCCCCAAACCAGACAAACCGAGTAAGCTACCTAAATCTTATCGACCCATTAGCCTCACATCGTTTTTTCTTAAAACCATGAAAAGACTAATCGATATACACATTAGAGACATTCTAGATAGAAATTCACCTCTGCACCAACAACAATACGCATACAGGAAAGAAAGATCCACGAAAGGTGCTCTTTTAAATCTAGTAACACAGATCAAAGAGGCTTTCCATCACAAAGAGATCGCAATATCGATAATACCGGATACGATTCTATATCAAAATCTTTGTCCAGCAAAGGTATTGACCATCCTGCTAACCGATGGTTTAAAACGATGCTCGAAAACCGAAAAATCTTCTGGGGAAGCCTCAGTCACAGTTTCAGCCGTTAAAGGCTATCCACAAAGAGGTGTACTCTCACCCGTACTGTGGTCTCTCGTCATTGATGACTTACTCGACGAGCTCAGGAACCTTGGCAACCAAACAATTGGTTATGACGATGACCTAGTCATCATCATAAAAGGAAAAAAACGCTAAAGACGTCTGCAACGCGACGCAAACAGCTCTCGAGATAGTTAATGACTGGTGCGTTAAAGAGAATCTCTCAATTAACCCCAGTAAAGCTACTCTTGTCACTTTTACCCGCAAAAGAAATCTGGTTCTGGACCAGATATCTCTTAACCATATCACAATTGAGTACTCCAATGAAGTAAAATATCTAGGTATGGTTCTTGATAAAAAAAACTAAATTGGAATTCACATGTTAAAAACAAGATTACCAAAGCCACAAAAGCCATGTGGGCCTGTCGTCGTTTGTACGGTAAGACCTTGGGAATAACTTCAAAGGTCACACATTGGATATATTCAATGATGATACGATATCATCACATGGTCAGTAGTATTGTGGAGCGAAACTAAAGAGAAATCCACCATCTCAAAGCTTGAAAACTACAAAGAACGGCTTGCTCGGCACTACGCCCGCTATAGAAGCACTTTTTGGCCTTACGCCACTCCACCTCTTCATAAAAAGGTTGGCAATTAGCAGCACTGTCAGACTGCAAACAGGGGAGATCAACAGCAAAGATCACACAGATCAGGTGGATCTTCTCTCCGAAATCCCAGAACTTGACATGATTTACGCGGTAAATGACCGCTTACCAAAAACTTTATGCTTCGGCAGGAAGTTCGATACAGGGATCCCAAGCCGTAAAGCATGGAACTATAAAAATCCTACTCCAGACCTTAAAGGTAACAAGTAGTGTACGGCTGGATCAAAGATGGACACCGGGGTGATGGTATATTTGGACCAAACACTAGAATATCAATACCAATGGGACAAATTTCCAGTGTATTTCAAGCGGAAATTCATGCCATTCAAGTGTGCGCCAACGTCAACCTCGCATCGGGAATAAAAGGTGTCCACATCCATATACTCACGGATAGTCAAGCAGCCATTAAAGCACTAGTCCTGGACTGCTTCAATACTCTGCAAGACCTCTCCCACAGAAACAAAGTCAAACATTGGTGGGTGCCCGGACATGAGGGTATTGATGGAAACGACAAAGCTGACGAACTGGCCCTGAGCCGTTTTGCGTCATTCCAAATTCAGTCATTAACTTCAAAATCAAAAGTTGGAAAAACAACATGTGTACCTATCTCTTATTGGGAAAATACCCAGAGTCTTTGTCAGGCTAAAAGAGCCATTTTACCCTTCCAAAATAAATGCAGAAACAACCTACTCCTCAGTAGAAACGATATCAGAAGATTAGTGGGATTTCTATCAGGGCATTGCCATCTTCGATGTCACCTAAACAAAATAGGTCTTATTCAGGAAATTCCTAACTCCCATGGAACTTCGTAAAGTCTCTACCGGTGAGATCCCCAACTTCATCAAAAGAATTGAGCCTCGCCTGGTTCCCTAAACTGACTCTGTGGTACAATATATCCTTTAGGTAGCGGTGCCCTCCGCAACTGGCGGGTAAGAACCCTTTTAAAAAAAAAAAAAAAAGTATTGATATTGCAACCGAATTTTGAATAAATTCAGCGGTTTTATTAGTAAAGGAACTACCTTAATTTATTATTTGTAATTCATGTAGATAAATATGTAAATATGTATGTCCGTAAGATATCATGTCGAAGCGGCAAATACACACACAAATACTCCGATGAAAACCTTACACAAGAGATGGTGGCAATAAGAAAAGTTCATACCTTTTACGAAGAACTAGTTCGGAATATGTCATGCCAAGGGGCAACTTTCACCGGTGGTCGCCGTGGCCGTGGTGGCTAGTGCATTGGACTACCACGCAATGCTGCCCAGGTTCAATCCCAGACCGGGTCTAACACCTAAAGAGTTTTTTCACGGTGCCACCTCTTTCGAATGTCTGACAAGCATCAAAGAGTATCGTTTGTCACGATTGAGCTTCTCAACTCGCCGTTCGGAGTCGGCAAAAAACTGTTGGTCCCTTCCATTCGTGCAAAAATATAACATGCACACACAAATGGTTGCGAGAAGCAGGCCCAGGTTCACCTCGAGCTGTAGCGCCAACTAAGTAAGTAAGGGACCACCTTCAAGATAGACTTCATTTAAACGTACCAGAAGTTCCCCCTAAAATGGGACCAGGCACCATCTCCATTGCTCCGTCCTGCACAGAGAATTATATTTTTGAGTTTTTCGTGATGTGAACCTTCGCACGGTCGGAAATAAAATTTAAAAATGCATAAGAAATGAAACGTGGTCTTTCGGTGTATTTTTGGTGAAATCAACCCTGACATAAAATCTACCTGTCTCACTGGACACAACCGGTATGGAAATGATCGTGTAGCCAGTCACATGGAACTACACATACACATATACATATGTATGTAGTTTCGCGGACATGTTTTCGGGAACTACATAGTTCCATTCGAAAAAACAAAGGGTTCCATGTTCGTTCTATCATTGAAACGAAATTATTTTGCGCAAATCTACTACTAATCGCCCAAGAATTACCGCTCAGTGCGTGGTCTTAGCCTTAGACCACTTAATCTTCAAAAACAACAAAAAAAAAAAAAACAAAAATACAGAGAAAAAAATATTGAAAAGCGAACTACCGAATCACACGCGTCAAAAGAAAGCGTTTTTTAGTTTTAAAAAAAAAAATGTAAACTTTACGTACTTTCCATATAAATCCCAAATATGAGTACTTGGATCCGTTACGAATATCAGGATAACCGAGACGACAGTAATTATAGCAACCGTGGCCTGAGCCATTGTTGGTGCTCCCAGCGCTCTGAAATTTTCTCGAGCAATTTTCCGACCAGCAAATTGCGCCTCATAACTTACTTCCAATGCTTGTGCATCAGGACTATTTGGTCTATTTATATAATCCAGCAATTGACAGTTAAAGGGATACAAAATAAAACATTTAAACTTACCGAAAAAGCCCCAAATGTGTAAACTGCATGCATAAAGCCATGAATAGTGTAGAAAGTAACATTGGTATCATTCCATAATACGGTATATCTATCTCGTCCGGACTTTTCGGAAACCGCCTGCAAAACCAAAATTCTTAGAATACTTAGTTCGATTGCTAGGTTAATCTCATTTTAACTCGTTGTACATATCCGTATATACCGCATAAGTTGAGCTTACTGCAGCAAAACCGCCTATTGAACTGGCATACGCAACAGATAGGTAATAGCAAATTGCTACCCTTGAAGGCTGCTTCCTAGAAACGAAACCGTGGGTAATTCAAAATTAAAACTAAAAAATTAAAATTAAAATAGATACTCGTTCTTGGGAATAGCTGGATCATCATTTTCATATAATGTACAATATCCGCTCTAAAAGAAAATCCATAAACTTAATTATTGCACACAAATACAGTCCTGTGTAAAAAAATTAGGACCAGTAGGATAATTGTTCACTTTTGTTCGTATTTTTTTTTTCAGATGAAGATTCTGTACTTAAGTTAAGAAAGGGTCTTTAAATTATTGCAGCCGAATATAAGTCTACAATCTAATTACTTTTTTTAGTTTGTAAAATATAAATCTATTATGTATATAAAAATTAATGTGTGTACGTTCGTACCATATACGAGGGCGCATCGCTCATCCGATTGTAATGAAACTTTGGCGAGGTGTTGTGCGCATATCAGAATAGATGATAGGCTTAAAATCCGCTCGCTAGGTGGCGCTGGAGTCAAGTTATTAACAACTTCTCTATTTATGGACCAAAAAGGCTCATATTCACAATATATGTTTGTTCAGTGCCAAAAGAGAAAATTATAAGACCGGGACCCAATAGATGGCGTTGAACTCAAGTTATTACTCACTTCTATGTTTATGGAGCAAAAATGTTGGCTCAGTGCCAAAAGAGAAAATTATTATTAATCTGGACTCGATAGGTGGCGCTGGAGTCAAACTATTAAATCTATAAAAAGTAATGTATGTGTATGTATGTATATGTTTGTCTTTTATAGACTCGGAAACTACCCAACCGATTTTGGTAAAATTTTCAGAATACGTTTTTCTTTATTTAGAATACAACATAGCAATAGTGCGGTTACTCAACAACTGGTGGTTTTGGTACCTGTCATACTAAAAGTCGTAATTTCAGGTGAAATGTGAATATGAATCATTTATGTCAATTAAAATAGACAGACAGACAGACAGACAGACAGACAGACATACAGAGAGACATACAGACGGACATACAGACAGACAGACGGAGAGAGAGAGAGACAGACGGACAGACAGACAGACAAACAGACAGACAAACAGGCAGACAGATTGACAGACAGACAGACAGACAGACAGATTGACATACAGACAGACAGATAGACAGACAAAGAGAGAGATAGATTGACAGACAGATTGACAGACAGACAGACAGATATTAAGACAGATAGATAGACAGACAGACAGACAGGCAGATAGAAAAATAACTATGTGCGCGGGCAAATTTGGAAAAGTTAGGTGGAGCGAAGCGCACCGGGTTACGGCTAGTTAATTATGAAATTATCCTACTGGTCTTAATTTTTTTTACACAGAATTGTAGGTTGGTTAACTCGTATCTCACATTTGACATTTGCTCCAAAATAGCATGTGTAAGAGGGTACATGAAAGCAGCGCAAACAGTATTTGGCACCCAAAATGTTAGGAGTAAAGTTAAGGGAACCAATGACCTATGTGTCCTAAGGTGTTCGAAATGCACAGATTTTAAAAACATATTTTAAATTGAAATTCGATAATAAAGCAATACCTCCAGACATCCATTCCACACAATATGCAAAACAGTGCTGCCAAGCGATTATGAAGGTTCGTGTATTCCATAGTGGCACCAACCATCAAACTTAACAGTAGCGTTACCAATGTATCTTTAAAATATAAAGAACATGCTAAATCGGAAACCTAAAATCAATGTCAATTTGCCGTCAATTGCCTGAAAATATAAATTAAGTCTTACCAAAATGTTCATTAAAGGAAACGCTAATATGGGCAACATAGCAGTGATTGGGAGAGGAAATAGTTCCGCCACCCAGCAGATGCTCATTCCAATTATCATATACAAACATCGGTATGGCTAAAAACATAGATCGAATCCTAGAACAATGGTGGTTAACATTAAAATTGACTTACCGGATCGCAATTTATAAACATTGCAATTAAAAAAACAAGTGGAAGAATAGCGGTGAGTGTACCTCGCCAATGCACTAAACAGCATTTTTTTATTTTGATTTCTGAGTCCGACTTTTTGGGAACATTGGTTTCTGGATTTCTAGAAAAAAATATGCGGTTTTTTGTCTGTATTTAAATTTCTTTTCCTTTTTGCAACTTACTCCATTTTTCGGCGATAGAAATTGTATTTCTAATTAATTAAGGGGTTGACAAAAATCACAGTGAGTGTTTAAAAGAAATAAATAGAAATTACAGGTATAGTTTTAAATTAAAACATCAAAGGGGAGTAGTTGAAGTTCAAAACAACTTTTGACAACATGGTTCCTTTTAGTGTGCTGCACCAAAATTTGAATGCCAGCAAACTTATTATACACTAGTTGAACCCGTGCTCGCGTTGCTTCGCATTCTAAGGGCATTCTCATTCATACAAATATGCAATTGCAGTGGGTGCGAAGAAACATCGAAGTATTTGTCTAAGTTCACAAAAGTGTTAAGTAAATTTTAATGACTAACTGCGTTTTATCAAAAACGTTTTAATGTGTAACTTTCAGCCCATAAATGCAGATTTCATAGTTCTCAAAATCCGCACCGCACCGTAGCCCGTCAACAATTCCGCCTCTACCAGATGTCCTTGCAGAATTGTAACTTTAGGTCAGGTGCCGTTACATTATTTAGGCGGGCTCAATCTTCTTAGAAGAATAGTAGGTACACCCACTTTTAGTTTTAATTTATGTGATGGAGCAGATAGAGAATTTTAAAATTCGACCAGATAGCTGGCTGTTACTTCTTGGTCTACAACCCGGTTGATTGAAATACTTACATTCTGCACTTTGACCATCAACACGTGAAAATATCTCGCTATCAATTGCTGGCTCACAAAGCTAAGAATTCTGACGGTTTGTTAGTTGTGATATATGTATAACCGTAAAAGGATAAATTTACTTTTCCATTTTCTTCCGGAAGCGTTCTTCCACCAATTTTAAGTAACAAATAAGAAAATTTTGTGCGTTTGGATTGCCGCCTGTTCGTGCCCGCATATTAACGGTCAATTGCATTTGAGTAACATTGGACCCCAGAGACTTGACTTTTTCAGACAGGCATTTACTTCATCAGCTTTTGTGCCTCATGGTACTACTGATAACGTGTGCCTAAAGTTTATCCTGTTAGGTTCTGTTAACGATTTCCACTGCCTTACGGTGCATTCGTCCCACAGAATTAGACAACAGTCACAGAAAACTCGAACATTATCACTATTCCGGGGAATAACGTAGCTACTAACCCTGACGATGCGACATCCAAGGGCAATATTACCTTGGCTTCGTGCTAATGAACAACCATTACTGACCAGATGATTTATTATATGTGATGATGATATGTATATGTATTTACATATGTATATGAACCAAAATTAGATCTTAAAGCAACAGGAGTTCATTTTGGGTAGAATATTTATTTTTGATATTTTTTTTTTAATTTGTGAATAACATTAATAAACTTAAAATGCAATTGACTGCTCTGGAAAATTCTCTTTCTTTTGACACCTCATTTGTTAATATTGCTTGAGTCTGAGAGCCGCAAATGGTTGTAGAGCCCATTGAAGTGCAAGCCATATGATCACGTAAGAGCGCGCACATATACTCACACGCACACTATTGCAACGATACCAACTGCTGCCCGGCTGCTGGCAATGGTCACCACTGAAGGAAAATTGTGGGCGATGCTTTGAATAATGGTTTTGAACATTGCTCAGCTTCAGGACAACGCAGAGGGATGTTTTATATCTCAAATGATTGAGGGACAGATCTACTAATTTGACCTATTTTTTTGTTTTTCAATCCGGGGCTGTATAATCATAATATTCCTCACCGATATACAGGATTTTTCTCAATATTAAACCGTTTAGCGCTTTGGTAAGTTAAAATAGCAACTTTATTGTTTTATTGTTGCAAAGAGGAATTCATACCGAAAAACAATGCATACTCAGAATAATGCAAAAAGTCATGTTAGATCGTTATTTTATGCATTTTTGCATTACTGTGAAGAAAATACTGTTTTTTTGCTCCACTTGAATAGAAACATTCGCTTAACGGTAGTCGCTGCATTTCCCAATGATACGGTACGATGAAAATAAAGGAAAAATAGTAATAAGCAGGGAACGGATTTTGTTGACTTTGCCTTTTTTGCCTTTTTTTGCCTTTTTTTACTCATATTGCCTTTTTTTGCCGTTTTTACTCATATTGCCTTTTTTTGCCTTTTTGGTATTATTTGCCAAAGTAGCTGTGCACTTTCTTCCTAACTATACGATTTATCCTTGCTAACACGAAAGAAATTTCAGTGTCCACACGTATGCGAGTAGGTTTTTCTCTTGTATGAACATGCACACAACTGCACGCGTTGTTTACACTAGCGCGCATAAAATAAATCCCTATACACCAATACAACCCTAAATACATTTGTACCAACTCAATATATATGCGCTTCTTCTTGTGCCGTAAGTGCAATCTCAGGCATTCGCAGCGGTTTCATCTGACAAAAACCGTTAGACATCTGGGAAGTATTTTTTCGTAACTGTGCGCCTTTTCATCTAGATTCTAGATTCATATTCTGTGACATTATACTGGTCACACTTAGTGCTGGTCTATTGAATATTGCGTGTGCCTAAATGCGTGCTGATCCCAAAATATTTTGTTGCTTGTCATTGAAAGTGAAAATGCCCCAAAACAGAGTTTGTGGTGAAATTGGAAAAAGATTTTTATTCGACCCGAAAGAGCGCATATTTAAGAGATTTTAATTTGAGCACTTGATCTTAGTGCACTGCATATTATTTAGAAGAAGAGGTGTTAAAGACTTTGAACGGACTCGAGAAAAAATTACAACAAGCTAAATGGCCAGTAGCTGAAGATGGGATGAAATTATTTTTTAGAATTTTCAGCAAATTAACGAAATGGCACTCTAAATTGGACTCAAATATTAAAGTCAAGGACGTGACATCTCTTATCTTGGCTCCACTAGGCTCTGTCCATGTTGTAAGGTCTTTTATTTCATTTAAGGCTTTCCTGAGAGATAATTACAGGCGAATGTTACATACCAGAGAACTTCAAAATGTTTTGGGTTACAACGTTAATAATAATGCATAAAAACCTTTATTATTAAATGCCTTTTTTTGCCTTTTTCTGGGGTATTATTTTGCCTTTTTTTGGCTTCTTTTGGTCAACAAAATCCGAACCCTGGGTATAAGTCTACAGACTCAAAATATCTTTTTTTCACAATAGTACTTAGGGCGAAGATGTAAGGTCTATTATAATAACGAAACTAATTTTTATATTTATCTGCGAAATAGCATCGATAACTAATAAAATAGAATTGTGAGACTTAATTATTCCTTCAAACCTCATTATCTCCAATTAGGTCTAAACGCACTTAGTGAATTTTACTTGTCAACGGACGATATAGTGCAAAAATGGGCCGAGCAAATGCGTGAACTTCTGCAGAAAAGGTAAAAATAGAAGTTTAAGCTAAAAATGGACTCCCTTACCCACAATCGCCGAAAAAATTGCAAGAAGTGCTGAAGTTGTGTGGTCATTTGTGTAGCAGAAAGAAAACTACGGAAAAAACACAAAAGAAAGGTAAACAGGAGCCACATCAGAAGCAGACAGAAGAATAATTCTTAGATCAGCTTCTAATTCCACCGTAGCGGGCACCGTAGCGCAAGTGGTTAGTGCGTCGGACTACTGAGCCAGCGGTCTTGGGTTCGAATCCCGCCGCAAACACCTAAAAGTTTTTCACAGTGCCCACCTCTTTCGAATGTCTGACAAGCATCAAAGAGTATCATTTGTCACGATTGAGCTTCTCAACTCGCCGTTCGGAGTCGGCAAAAAACTGTAGGTCCCTTCCATTCGTGCAAAAATATAGCACGCACACACAAATGGTTGCGAGAAGCAGGCCCAGGTTCACCTCGAGCTGTAGCGCCAACTAAGTAAGTAAGTAAGCTTCTAATTCCAGTGTCTCTGCAGCATAGATCAAAGCAAAGACTGGTGTTAGTGCTAGGCTCAATACCGTTAGGCATGAAATAAATAGTGGCAACATTTGAAACGCCTGAGATTGCAAAAAATAACACCGTTAAACCCATTACAAAATCAAAATCGCTTGGATTTTTGCAGGACGCATATAACGTGGGATAAAATGTGGACAAGAGTGGTTTTTCAGATGAGAAACAATTTAATATGGATCTTCCGGATGAATAAGGACTGAAACGAATAAAATTTGGAAACTTCATAGTGAAAAAACTAAATTTTGTGATAGTTCATGTTAATAATTTTTATTTGCTTCAAAAACTATATTTTTTAAAATTCGTTTACAGGTAATCAAAGCAGAAAATTATTTAGGCTCCCATTCTCTTGCAACTCTTTTCGAATGTCCTTCATAATGTTGATGACAGTGACATCCGAGACCTTTTTGCACGCTCTTTTCCGTTTAATAGCAAAATCTTTAGGGTCCTTAGCACACTGCTCATTTTTCCTGAATTTTTTCTTAACCAAGGCCCAATACCTTTCAATGGGACAAAATCTATGTTTTTGGCCACAAGCTAGTTTTTGGTCGCTTGAGCATAGTGAGCTGAAGCCAAATCTGACCAAAATAATGTTGAATCCTCGTGCTTGTTTATAAATGAAATTAACCGTTTTTTCAGGCACTCATTGATGTGCACTTTCGCGGTAATTGTGCCAGTTGTAACAAACGATGTGCTTCTGTGTCCACATTGGCAAAGAGCTTGACATACGAGATATTTCGATCCGAACTTTTCCATTCCAATCTATGTTTCTGATGGTGGGAGAATCTCTTATTCAAAAGAATTATAAAACTGCTAGTGGTACAATAGATCTTTTAGGTCGCAGTGCCCTCCGCAACTGGCGGGTCGGTATCCCTTTAAAAAATAAAAAATAAAAAATTATAAAACTGCTCACCTGGAAGAGTACTAAAGTCGGCTTTGACGTAGGTTTCATCGTCCAAAATCAAGCAGGCTTTCTTGTGCCCAATCAAGTCGTATAACCTTCGGGCTCGTGTTTTTATGGCCTTTTTTTTGCTTCTCGGAAACTTTTGGTATTTTTTGTTTATATCCGCGGTTTTTATACAAACCGTTAGGCGTGTTTTTTAGAAACGTAGCTAGCCAGTCGTTCATTAAAACGATTCCCAGCCAGCCGAACCCAGCTGACTTACCTCCAAGTTGGTGTGTGTGATTTCGGTCATATGTGTGTGATTTCGATCAGCTGTTAAGTGTGAACTGTCAAAGTATGCGGCATTCAACCAAATCGATTTTTTGTTATTTGTTGTGAAAACAATTAATTTCGGTAATTTATTCAATGGATAATTTACATAAAGTGATATGAAATCATAATATAGTGGATTATTTCTGTGAAACATCATTTAGTAATTGAAATTATAGCCGTGTTTTTTATTAAGTGAGTATAAACTCACTTTTCAATTTACCCGCACTACAAAAACAAATTCGCTTGCTATAACACTAGGTAAAATTCTCCAAGTAAACGCTTTACTTGGTACAGCAGTTTCAGACTCTGAATACCAATGGCGCTGAAATCGGTTAAAGGTTGGAGGAAAATTAGTTTTTGGCATTTGTAATTGGATGTATCCATAAGGTTTCCTTTTTTTAAAAAGAAGTTGATAAATGCAGTGTTTTTTTCTGATTGGTTAAAATACATTGATTTTATAAATATGAACTTATTTTGTCAGGAAATAATGGTCAGATTGATATCATTTGATAAAAAATATTTGTTCGTGCTGTATTGAATTGAAAAGCTTAAAAAAAAATTATAATAATACCTTTATACATGCAAAACTATAAGCCCTTTGTATGGTGAATTTGTAGGTAACATTATAGCGCACCAAAATAAGAAAAAAAAAGTTATTAACACACTTTCCCGAGATAAATGCGATTTTCACTTAAATTGATTTAAAAAAAATGTAAAAAAAAATTGTGTTTAAAGACCAATAACTCGAAGATGAAAGCTGGAATAGTAACAGCCATGGGAAGCTGTTATAAACATTGATCAACTATCTATCGCACGGACCCACTTTGGTTGCTCTGGGTTTATTACACCAGAATTTAAAATTGAATAATTATTATTGGTACCTACCTACTTCTCTGAATGAACTTTTTTAATCCCATAGCTCCGTGAGTGTTGAATATAGACCCACACTCTTATATGTTTTTTTATAACATGGACCAATGAATAGAGTAGTTCTCCGTAGTAGCTTTTTTAATCATAAATCCCTTTAACCAATTTATCGTGAGTGAATTATAAAACAAAAAACAACAAAAGGTGTGCTTATGAACGTAGCCTCCCTAGATATTAAGCAAAAAGTATGAAACAAAAGTCAAAAATGTAAATATTTGAAACTCATATTAAATACTTGAATATTTGATATTAATATATTAATTAAATACATATGCATCTATATTTTCAAACTATTGACCATCAAAACGTTGGAAAACATAGATAAACAATTTAATTTGACATGCGTATGTCAAGAATTTATAGAAATGTGACAATTTCAAAATCACAAAACAGCTGTACAAAAAGTGAGTATAGAAGTGAGTATACCCGTTTTTTTTGTGTTTCCAAAAGTGAGTATGTACTCACTTTAAAGAAAACACGGCTTATATAATTTTCGTACACGGCAGTCTGTCAAATGTTCTACAAATCGCTTTGAGCGCCACCTTGCCATGAGATATCACAACATTCTTAGCCAGCTGCTTTTGGCTGCGGATAAAATCAAGAGTTGTAGCCAGCTGGTTGTTGTATTTGTTCTACGTGTGAAATTTGACTTTGCTAGCAACTACTGGCTAGCTACGTTTCAAAAAAACACGGCTTTTGTACCATTGTTTGGTTGATACTACATTTTCGAGCAACATCTCTGGATGACATGGCCCGGTTCTTAACGATCGTACTCACTATTTTTCTTTCTATTTTTTTATTTTATTTTATTATTTATTTATTTTTATTATTTATTTTTTTTATCCAAATTTCTCTCACGTGCTCCGTTTTTTTCTCCACTTTTTTGTTTTCGCCTAATAGTCAACGTCTCCAAACATCTTTTTATAACAGAATCCACTGTATTACGTGCTACGTTAAAATTTTTTGCCATAAAATGGTTTGGTCGCGAAGGATTTTCGAGCCATTTGTCGATGCTCTTTTTACGGCGTTCCTCTTGACTCATCGTTTATAAATATTTACAACTGCATTTTACAAAAATCAAATGTAAACTGAAACTATAGAGTATGAAAGACAATTTGAGAACAAAATGGTATTTAATTATTTACACATGGGAGGTATAGCCGTTATTAAAATTTACAGATTTTATTCGGTTCAGTCCTTATAACCATTATTTCCATGATTTAAGATAGGAACCAAGTTTCTTAGAACGTTACCAGCTGCGAAGAAGGTGTTATGGTCTGGGGAGCGATTTCATGGTATGGAACTGTTGATCTGGAGTTTCCTACACAAAAAATTACCGCAAATTCCTACAAGAAGATATTGGAAGTTGCTTTCCCTAAACTTGGCAATGTCTTTAGACCAATATCTTGGACATTCCAACAAGATAATGCACCAATCTACTCTAAAAGGAGCATTAAAAGTTGGATATCCAAGCAAAATGTGAGCTTGCTACAATGGCCATTACACTCACCGAACCTTAGTATTTCGGAAAACGTGTGGGTATGGATGGTTCGCAGATCCTACGATAACGGACAACAATTTGACAATAGTGAACCACTCATTACTGCAATTAATGCAGCATGGAGTGACATTTCGTTAAACTATTTAAAGCAACGTCATGATTCACTTCCGCTGCGTCCTAATCTGCAACAGATGTGCAGATGTTTTCTGACAATTCTTCCATTGAGTTGGCTGTCGCAAACAAAGCAAAAAAATGTCAGATGAAAAAACAAATAGTGCCAAATGATCAAAATTGTACTAATTTCGCGATCTAGTACCGGCGCTGCACGGCAAATTTAGAAATAGAAACTTCATGCAGCGCTGTGCCGCGTGCAGAATACACATGTAGTCGCTCCCATATAAACGTGTGTATTCTAATTGCGCTGCATGCTAAATTCTGCACATCTGTTTCAGGCATAACAGGTCTGTAGTCTTTGGGAGAAGTATGAGAGGTTGCTGAGATGATACGAGTTCCGAATTTCTTGACCCTAATAGTGACAGCATCCGAGTAATTTATTAACAAATCTGAATTCCTTTTACAATACCAATTAAATCGTATATTTGAATTTCCATCCATTTAATCATTCCGCTACTGTGGGAATTTCACATGGCAGATCCATTAAGTTAGTTCCAATGCAATGGTTTAATTTAATGCCACATACGATTGCGAAATACTAACATTAATAATTGCATCATAAATAAGTGGAAAAATAAATACTAGAAAATGTAAAATAAAATAAAATAAAATAAAACGTAAGGAAACCAATTAAAATGCGCAAAGTTCTGCTCCAGTTTTGGAGCAAGTAAATTAGTTGCTTTTTATAATGTCGACTTGCAGCTATGCGGAGTTAATTTTGTTATTTATGGTGTGGTAGTGGCTAATTGAACGGGATTGCAATACACGTAACGTTAATTGCTATCGAAAGTATAACAGCAAATTTATGGGACGAATACTGCTTATTTGCTGAGACTTTCGTTCTATGGAAAAAAAAAATAATGATTTTATATCACAGAGGGAAGCAATTAAATTTCGGGAAAAATATTTTAATTGATTGGAAATACAATTGGTACCGAATTAATAGAAGGTGAAACAAATATCCTTAACTGATGACATTGGGCTTATTAATCGGGATATTTTGATTGTTTTTACGAACCGAGTAACGTTTGACGCCATATTTAGCACAATTTCTGGCCATAGTCAGATATATGTCTGGCTTGAAAAATAATCAGATCTTTGTTACTGATGATTTTTTAAACAGTGGCTTTAGCTCTAAAAAAATATGCATGTGTATACCTTTTACAAACCCATCGGAGACTAGAACGTTGACTATTTATCGTGCTTAACCCTTTACGGCGCAAGATCGTAAAAACATCAAAGTACTAGTTGATTTGATAGCTTTTCGAATTTAATGAAACACGTATTTCTTAGAATTACAAAATTTTATTTATTTTTTGAAAAAATACTTAAAAAAAGGTTTTTGACACCTTCAGTCAGAATGTATTACAACGTATCCCAATGAGGTATGGAATATTTTGAAGCAATTATTTTGCTTATTGTAGCATAATGCACCGAACTTACTGAAATTTTTACGCAAAAATATGCACTGGGTATCACTTTTGAGTATTTTTTCAATTACATACCCATATTCGCACATGTGTTTTTTCACAAGTTTCGCGACAAGTGAACTGAAACTCAGAGACGAGCACCTAACGCAATCTCTTTCAGCTGAAACTTACTAAAATATAATAGAACGGTATATGAAAATACTGTAACATTGAGTTATAATAGATTTAGAAACAATTTTTCGTTTTTGTGAGCTTTAACCGGTATGTAGCATTACTGCATCATGGCGCTGTAAAGGGTTAAGGCAAATGAAGAGATAGCTGTCCCGGCGAACTTCGTACCGCCTCAAAATTAATAAATGTCATGTCAACTTATAAGCTGAATTAAATTCAGTTTTTTATTAAGGTAAAATAAATACTCAAAATGAATTCATTTCATAAATGTACAAAAATCAAAATTAAATGTCTGTCTGTATGTCTGTCTCTCTGTTTTTCCATCTATCTATCTATATACATATTTGTCTGTATATCTGTCTGTATCTCTGTCTGCCTGTTCTATCTATCTATCTGTCTATCTATCTAACTGTCTGTCTATGTATCTGTCTGTTTGTCTATCTATTTGTCTATCCATCTATCTATCTACCTGTCTGTCTATCTGTCTATCTGTCTGTCTTTCTGTCTGTCTGTCTATCTGTGTATCCATCTATCTCTCTGTCTATCTGTTTATCTGTCCGTCTGTCCGTATGTCTGTCCATCTGTCTGTATCTCTCTCTGCCTGTCTATCTGTTCGTTCACTAATCCAATCGAGATTTTTATAATTTTGTGCAATGCCGGGGAACACTTTGGTGATGAGTTCCTCCATCGACGATGTAAACTCGCAAAAATTTTCCTGGGAACGATATCAATCCAGTCGAAATATCAACAGGAATTTGGCCATTGCCAATCGCCAGTAGTTGTCTCGAGAATTCAGCAGCCGATAGGTCGTTCTGCAATGCGACTCTCATGTTCGTGGTCAATTTCAACTTCTTCACATGCCGCCACAAAGACGACGATTTCAGGCATGCATTAAGTTCATCGGCAGCAATAGATTTTGGGATAACGGGAAGCGTTTGACGAAAATCTCCGGAGAGCAGTATCATAGCCCCACCAAATCGTCTCGTGTACGTCGTTCAAGGTTAGATCGTCTAATAGGAGGCATTAGTCAAGCAAAAAAAAAAAAAAAAACAACAAATTCGTTTTTGACTAATCCTATTCAAAAGAAAATCTATTTTCTGGAAAAAATTATCGAATTGATAAATGCTTGTACCGTTTGCGGATGTGATGCGCGATATACGACTATCCGGAATCAGTGTAATAATACGCAAGACTCGAACCAATTGCCGTAAGAAAAATAGCACATTTGCTCAATAGAAAATAACAATGCGAAAAGGACACCTGTCGAATTGCCCACAGCCTAACTTAACGTATAATGCCATCTATCGGGTTGTGGCATTGATCGCAGCACAGCGCCATCTATTATTTATCTCGTTTACTTCTCCACCCAAAATGCATGCAAAACGTCTTTTATCACAATGAATTTCACAATACATCCGAAAATTTCCAAGCTTCACAACGAATTGTCCACCTTTACATCAAATCATGCGATAAAATGCAAAATTTCGCATTTTTCCAGGATTTTCCGAGTTTTCCACCAAGAATTTTATATCTTTCCATTCGAAAAGCTATGCCGGAAAAATTGCACGCAAAATTCCATACATTTTGATTTTTCCAATTTTCCGACTTTTCCGGAGGGTTTTCCCAAAATTTTCTTTCGTATAAACCCTCTCCTGGCAATTACGAACAACTGAAAAAACCAATTCGGCCCAGCCGTTCTCAATTAATAAATTACTATACATTTTTCACACCATTTTTAAATAACAAGATTGTTATTATTATTATTGAAGGGTGAGATGCACCGCCTACAAGTCTTAGACGAAGAAACATTCCTCTCGTCATTATTCCTATTGGCACCTAGCCCATGTGAGAATTCCATAGGTAACAGCACCTCATTCAGACCAATTTCGCTGAGAAATCGCAGTAGGAGATTGGGTGCTATGAGTGGTAGATCCTCTACTGTATGTGTTCTGGAGTTTCACTGGACCTATTTTTTATAATCTAGACACGCTAAAGGGGATATGAATACCCTTTTAATGTTTACACATAGCGCGAGCACATTAAGGACGAGAACGAGAGACAGACAGATCGACGTAGTGGTAGGAAACTCAGATGATAGGTTTCAATTTCAACTAACTCTATGGGTGGTGTCCAGGATAACTGGAGAGTTGTGTACTATTTTTGTACATGTTTATGATTCACAGTAGTTTTTTCCAGATGTTTCTTATTATAGTTTGGGTGATCAATTTCTTCAGCCATATCCAACATCCCACTGCCAGTGTTATTCCTTCGCAGTAGGTTTCGATATTAACTTTTGAAACTGATCAATTTATTTTTATTTCGTGAGAAATAAATGCTTCGAAGACATCTGGATTCGAACCGTGAACCTTCCGCATGACAAGCGACGACGACTACCACTACGCCACGGCCACCCACACTTATTGCAAAATCTGCGTGTCTTAATCTGATAGACCTAGATGATTCTTGAGATGTTCTTGAGTGTACAATGTCCGATAAGGAACACAGTCAGGCTTGTTTTTGTCAAAGCTGATGCAAGCTCTGAATCTTTTCAAGTTGTAAGTTGTAGGAGTTTCTTCGCCTTTCTTAGACCCTGAGATTTTGTGTAGAACTAGGTTTGTCTTCTCTATTGATCGGAGTTCCTCTTTTATGGTATATTCTCCTATGCCGCAGAAGGACTTAGTGCCCACAAAGGGTGGGGCAGCCTCAGGTACATAGTTTGTTATGATAAGAATTATAAATAAAAAAAAATGTCAATTTTACCAAAGTGTTTGTGAGCACCTTCAAAGTGATATCCACCCCTCTCTCTCTTTCTCTTCAGTAAATTCTCCATTTGTATTCCCACTTAACAACCAAATAACACTAATTTTCGAAGAAATTTCTTAATAAATGTTCTCATTTTAAAATATTTCCAGAAGCTAATAACTGCGACACCCAACAAATTCATATGTAACATTATACAGTTGTCTGGGTTCTAGGAAAACATTCATAAAATGTTCTAATTTATGTTTATTTAGATTTGTTTCTGACACTTGACACTCTATGATGGTAAACGTTTTATCGTAATTAATTCCACCCACCTGGCGGCTGGCAACCAACCGTAACCGATACCACTTATATTTAGAATCATCATTCACTTGTTACAATGATACATCGTTATCTATACGGGTAGAACTAGAACTAGAAGTCTTCATTCATTTAAATAAAATACTCGTATATTAAGCCACAGAGAAAGGAATAAACAAAAAAAAAAAACATTTGTATCTGTATCTGGAGGAAAATGTTAATGTGTCCGTCCACTCTATCTATTCGGTTTGAGTTTGAATTACAAAAAAAGAAGATACTTACGAGTAGAACGAACTTTAACGAGAGTTCCACTGCACCATCAACATGTTACTCGTATTACAGTTAGAATGCATAGTAAAAATAAAAACAAATAAAAATCAAAACATCAATTAAAAGAGAGAAAAGTTGAAATGCGCCTAATACCTTAAAGTAGGTTAATTTGTGCGAATGAGTTGTTTGTAGTTTGTTTCTTCTTGTGTTTCCTGTGTTTGTATCTAGTATACATACACGTATGTTATGTATGCTCGTAGAACTGGTTCATTTGAAATTGGAAATCTGCATGGCTTAATAAATTTAATTCCTTTTCACATACGAGTACATATATACATATGTATACGACAGTTTGGGAGTGAAAATCTGGATGCCTCTCTTGGATAGGTGTCCGGCAACATTGTACTCTTTTTCATATCAATCTTCTAAAGCTTACAGCATAAGGAAGACATTTGTATCTATACTGTTTTCATACGTTAGTTTAGTAAAATCGCAGTTAATAAATTAGGCTGGCGGAAAAGCAAGGAAAAGCCAATGTACTTGCCATACACTGACAGTTACTGACATATTTATTGTTAAGGCAATTCGACAAACTCTTAAATTTATTATCGACGACGGTTATGGTAATAGATACACTAGCAGTTGTAACGATGTCGGTAAAAAATTAAAATTTATATACGATGACTAATGGGTATTTAACCTACTTTTTTTTTTTTTTTTGCTGAACAAGAAGTTCTGTTTGTTAGGGCAGTCAGTCGGGCCATGCTCATTTTTGTATTCACCATTGGTGCGGGTGATGAGCTAGTAAGTTGAGTTTTAATTTATGGAGAGACTGGAATTTGCAATTTTTATAGCTGTACTTAAAAAAAAGATACAGTTTTGAGTTAGCAACGTAATAGGTTGATGCATTCCAATAACTATGAAATGACTTACACGAAGGCCTTTTGGATTGCCTTAGGTTTAGGTGGTAGTTAAATTTGACAGGTTATATCGAATGTAAGTACATGTCTGTTTTATTTTTTAGCAGTCACATACATCCTACTAATATATGAACTGAACGCACCATAGACTGCTCCTTATGTATTCTAATATATTTCAGTTGAAATGTTTGTAATTTTACTATGCAATTTAGACTGGAGTCCATTTTTATCGTTTGAAATTGAAAAACTTTGCTCAGTGTTTTATCGCTTCATTAATAAGTTAATTTTCGATTTTGTTTCAATGGTTCAAATTAAAAACTTTCAAAACGGGATTTGTCCCTGGGACAATGACATTACACGGCGATTAAAAATTCTTAAAAATAGAGCCTATAAGAAGTGGCGCTCTAGTAAGTTGAATGAGGACTATACTTTAAATCAAGGGTGTCCAACCTTTTTGATTCACTAGGCCACATTGGAAGAATACATCGTGTTTGGGGCCACAAGTACAGGGTGAGGCAAAAATATTGTCATAATGTGAATGTGCCATAAGGTCCGTTCGCGTACTTTTTGCACCAAATATTTGTTTTCTGTCAAACTTTGAAGACTGTGGAAGAAATAATCTCAAAGAAGGGAAAACTACGAAAAAGTAAAAACTCGTTGACAAAAAATGAAAAATGAATGTGATATGACAGATTTAAACGATTTCATATATGTATTAGCCCAAAGAAATTTCTTCTGCTAAAATTCGTAGCATGGGGAAATTTCTTACTCGCTCGTGAGCACTCTCTTCTACGAAATTTTTACGTACGCGAACGGGTTTTCCTGACTCTTCGTAAGTTTTCGTAGATTTTCGTTGTTTTGGGAACGTACGCGAACGGATCTATAATTTTTGCAAATGGTGTCAAATGTCATTGTGCTTTGAGATTTATGTTTAAGGCTAATAGAGAATTAGTTGACAATAAGCAATGGAACGATGCACGCCTGAAGAACATGAAATTATTGTTATTGCTTATTTGGCGAATTTCCAGTCTGTTGTTTTAACGCAGCGTGAATTTCATAATTTTCCTCGTCGTCCTGCACCTTGTGTGCGAAAAATTAAGCATTTGGCTAAGCGTCTCGTGCAAACTGGGTCTACTAGAGATGTCGCAAGAAGTGATCGGCCCAGTATTGGTCGTTCGACCGAAAATATCACTACTGTGCCTGTGGCCGAGGACATCCGAGAGAGTCCACAAACATCGACGAGACATTGATGCACACAGTTTGGCGTCAGTTCATTGCGTTGAATTTTTATGAAAAACCTGAAAAATGTTTCTTATCAAGTGCAAACCATTTACCAATTGCTGCCTGCTGACTTACACCCATGCTCTGTTAAACCTGGTGCAAGAAGAGAATGATTTCGTATCCAAATCATAATGAGCGCCGAAGCCTAAGCTAAAATTGGGTTTCTGCGGCAGCGGAAATCCACATGAAATGCACGAAGATTCATTGCATCCAATCGAAGTGACTGCTTGGTGTGGCATTTGCGGTAAAAATGTGATTGGATCTTATTTTTTAAGGGCGCCGAGGGTACCACCAAATAGTGAGCGCTACAGACAGATGTTAAACGATTTTTTTGCCGCAAGTTGCTGAATCGGGTCTCAAGCATGGTTGGTTACAGTAGGATGGAGCAACAGCTCACACAGCTCGGGTAACGATGAAGATTTTGAATCACCAATTTCCGGGCCATGTGATCTCCCATTTTAGCGATTTGAAAAGCCGGAAAACGAGCACATATGTGCATCAACTCAGGAGGTGGTCATTTGACCGAACAGAGCCACATTTTTTTAATTTCAAACAAAATGGCAGCCAATTCTTATTATGACATTAGTTTTGCCCCACCCTGTCGTTTAGCTGTCGAGCGAAAAATTATGTATAAATTTATTAGAAACAGAACAGAAAACTAATTTAACATTGTTTTTTACAATTGATCTTACATATATAATTTTAAGAAAAATATCACTTAAACCGCCAAGTGACAAGGAACAGTGTGCCTGAGTAAGTAATGTACACAGAAAGAGAATTTACTACAGAACGAAAGACATTTCTGTTCTATTCCTATTTCTGTTGCTTGCCAAATGGGCATGCTTTAGTTACTTTTAAATATTTTTGGGCCGCATTGATACTTGTCTTGGGCCGCATGCGGCCCGCGGGCCGCGGGTTGGACAGCGTTGCTTTAAATCGTGAGCTTAGATCTGAGTTCAAAATTTCTCTCCACCATGCCTACTGAACTTATATTAATGATGTTGAAACTAAAATTAAGTCATCGCCTTTAAATGTTTTGAGATTCATAAATTCTTTAAATAATAGTTATGGTTTTCCGGCCTCTTTCCTTTACGAAGATGTGTCAATTGATAATCCCCACAATATCTGTAACAGTTTTGCTTCATTTTTCCAATCAGTCTATTCGGACACTGAGTCAATTAGATAGATGATGACTTTTTCACTTATTTGGATGCAAAATCCTCTGACACTGTTCTAAGGAAGCTCAATGAATTAAAATCAAACTCTAATCCTGGACCTGATGGTATTCCGTCGGGCTTCTTAAAAACGTGTGCCCTTCCATTACACACTATATTGTGCCACATATTTAACTTGTCATTAAGGACTGGTGTGTTTCCAAACGTATGGAAAAATTCATTTAAATCCCGGAAAAATAAAATTGAGAACAACAGAGGTATCAAGCAATCTTCCATCCCTAAACTGTTTGATTCGTTGGTTACAGACAAATTAAATTTCTGTAAAAATTTGATATGCAACAACCAACATGGTTTTATAAAAAACAGATCAACAGTTACAAATCTTCTTCTTTTTACAAACTTTGTTATTACTGAAATTTGTAAAGGCAATCAAGTTGATGCAATTTACACAGATTTCAGTAAAGCATTTGATCGTGTAGACCAGCGGTAAGCAACAGGCGGACCGCGGTGCGGTTCCGGACCGCGGAAGGTCGAACCTTGGACCGCCGAATATTTTTAAATATGCCTATCTACTTATTCAATTTAAAATGGATACATATATTTTTCAGAACTAGCCCTACATTTATACCTTCAACACCCATACTTACACTACAAAACAGTTAATTATAATTAACTATAATAAATAATTATTTATTACCGAATTTCACGAAAATAAATGTGTGAACTCGTCTAACACCGTCCGCATCCATGCGTAATTGCGGCTGGGGTTGGTTGTTAAACATAGATATATCGAAAATATCAAAGTTTACTATTCGATGTATTAAATCAATCCGATGCACCAATGTTTAACGAAGTATCGATGACACATGGAAAGAAATACACAACTATGTACTTTTTGAATGAAAATCCCTAACTACGGCGCACTTGTAACTGTTCTGCTCTATTTGTGTACCAAATTTGACCGTAATTGTACTCAGTCCAACAAAAACTGTCGGTACAGAGAGGATAGGACGTTTGCCTTTCAATCCGACTTCAATGACTTGCATAAATATAAAAGCTAACGATTATAAGTTTTTTTTTTTTGACCTCGATAACATTTTTCAACCGTATCTGGACCCCACTTTCAATTACTTGCCGACCCCTGGTGTAGACCATAAACTTCTTTTGTATAAACTTGAACGACTAGAGTTTCCTTTAGTTTTTTCTAAAATGGCTGTCATCCTATCTAAAAAACAGATACCAATTTATGACATTCCATAGGCATATATCCAATAAAATCATGGTAACATCTGGTGTCCCACAAGGAAGCCTCATTGGTCCTCTTTTGTTTATTCTTTTTGTTAATGATGTTGCGAATTTTTGACCCCCCTATTGTAATATTTTGATGTTTGCCGATGATTTCAAAATTTACTCGTCGTGCAAAGAACCTACCAGTTTTCATTATCTGAATGCACAGTTTGTTTTGTGGTGCTCTAAAAACTACTTGTCTCTTAATGTCAGTAAATGTTCGGTCATTACTTTTTCTTGTCGTACCTCGTCTTGCATTCATGCTTATTCCCTTGAGTGTAGTGTTATTCAGCGTGTCTCTGTAATTAAAGACTTGGGTGTTATGCTGGATAATAAACTATATTTCATTCAGCATGTCGAGTATGCCGCTAACAAAGCTAACAGAGCGTGCGGAATGGTAAAGCGTTATGCTGGAGTTTTCACTGACCCGTTTGCTCTAAAAACTTTTTATATATTGTTTGTTCGATCCTTGCTGGAATATGCATCTGTTGTTTGGTATCCTTACCCACATCATGAGAATCGAAGCAATTCAAAAAATTATTTTTAAGGTTTCCACTTAGACGACTTCCTTGGTCTGATTCGTATATCTTACCGCCATACTTATCTCGCTTACAACTAATTAGACTCAACTCTCTTGAGATTAGGAGAAAGGTGTCAAGAGTTGTTTTTCTCCATAGAGTATTGATTGGCGAGATTGACTGTCCTGAAATCTTAAGTCTTGTTAATTTCCCATCTGTCAATTTACATTATACGAAAACCCGTCCTTTTACGCAAAAATTTCGTAGTTTTTCGTAAAAGAGAGTGTAAGAAATTTCCCCAGGCTGCGAATTTTAGCACAAGGAATTTCTTTGGGCAGATTACATCAAAACTGTCAATGCTGTTGTGACTGTCAAATATTTTGCGTTTTTTGTTGTTTGTTTAATTTTTCGTAAATTTTCTATCTTTGAGAGAATTTCACCCCCATTATCGATCCTAGGGAAGAATTGATAAAGACCATTTTTCGTGTAAAACGTAAATAAACGAGGTATTCCGTAAAAATTCAATCTTAAGTTGAAGATGGCGCATGACGCAACAGGGTTAGAATCCCGAAAACCGAAATGTAGACTGCCAGTGAGCCCCCCAACGATTTTCGAAGGAAAATTGCTGCGCGTAATTATTTCTGTGTCAGCCCCTCTTTTGATCTAATTCGACTGGACTAATTTTACTAAAAAAATACTCGTATTTTAGGGGTTTTTGGACGAAATTTTAAATCTCCTGTTACTTTGGTAAGTCCAACAGGAGATCTCCTGTTTTTTTACATTTTTTCGATGGCAACACTGGCTTTTAAATCATGGTGAACTTTTGTCCGCATGTTGTCTCTTTTCCACGCGCATGCTCTCTGAATAAAAAATGTTTAGATTGAGCCTGATTCTAATCAGAAATCAGCAGGATGAACTTGTGTGCCTCACATACTGTTAAAAATTTAGTTATATTTTCTTTTCCCGATAAGAGCACAGCCCGCTTATGGTCACAAAGTTTGGCTGGCCGGTTGATGTGACTATATCCGGGTTCGACTGTACATATAACTCGCAGAATAATTCATCGCTTCGACTTGAGATAAGATGAACCGGGAATATACACAGTGGTGCGAAGAATTATAGACTCAAACGTAAATTTTCAGTTTCAGAATCTTTGAGTCTTCTTCTTAAAGTTTTGGAAGATACCCGAATATTTCGCACTTCCAGAAGTCTACTCCTTATCTCAGTTGATTTTGCGGTTCTGTTTCTGAGGGAATAACTTACCAGAAATCGGGCGTCTCTTTACGTCGTCGTGGCCCTTTTCCTCCCTTGTCCCCGATTTCTTTTTAAAGAACCGGCTTCTCTATATCTCTTTACTTTCCGAAAAATAACGGTCTTGAACACAGAGCAGAGCTCTCTTCTCTTTTTCTGATACATATTTAGATTCGTGCAAAAATATAGCATGTACATACAAATGGTTGCAAGAAGCAGGCCCTGTTTCACCCCGAACTGTAGCGCCAGCTAAAGAAAGAAGAGAAGATTTATAGGACTATAGATATTAGACAAACATGACATAAAATACATTGCAGCATATACATTCTTTCTACCATTAACTCTGAATAGTGAGGCACTACCAAAAGACCTAATACCCTCTTTAACTGATTGAGGACGAAATAAAGTTTCCCATCCACACTTACCAACTCGTATCACGTTTCGGTTGGACATCGCGCTTCACTGTGCCTCCTGCAACATTTGTATCTGCGGCAATTAATACTTTTAAATACATTTTCTTTTCGCGCATCTTCTTATCTTCAATGTTACCGAAAAAAGAACTGAAATTATTCATTCAGGAACTAAAGGAATACGAATACATGAATGCTCCATAAAAGCGTAAATACTTTGCACAGATTTACGTATTTCAATCCGCATCTTCGAGTATAAGACTCGCCGGCTCGGACAATTTCAACGATGGAGATAACCGAATGCTGATAGTGATTATATGCGATCGTAAATTAATTTGCGTGCCCGCATCCATTGCGGAAACTGTTTTAATTAAACACAAACAAAAAAGTACAAAAAATGCATTCGTTAGAGCAGAGCAGGATTCTCGTTCGTTGAATCCAATAAACTATATTTCTTCAGTGCCGTGCATCCGAATTGAACTGGACGTTTATGTTCTAATTAAGTGAATGCATCCATATCAAGGTGGTATCCACGGCACGGAGTACTCGAATAGTGTTAACTGGAAATTGCAATTTGATTGATAAAAAAGATAAGCAACGATGTGCTCAGTGTGTGTGTGTGTGTGTGTGTGAACTTTGTATCTATTAAGGAAAAGAAAGTCGCACCACTTGATTGAAGAGAAGATAAAGAATCTTTAATTTAATTGCTAATGATTTTTGTTTGTTGAAAATGGTGTTGAAGTGTGGTTAAGTGGAGACTCGCAGGTCGATTTTCTCCCGCTACCCGAAACTCTCTCTACGCGCGCTGTTTTGGCATTTCCTCCCGAACGACTGGCGCAATTTATTTAAATATTTTCACACGTACTTTTCATTTACACTTGAACAATCTTTGAAAATTTAAATTATCTATCATAACCGTATCAAAAGTTATCAGCGCCTGAATTTGGAGTTCAAAAACTATTTTTTTGCAATAAGGGTGCACTTTGCGAAAGCACTAAGCCAATTCATTTCAAATTTTCAGGCAATAGCTATTCATCTAGTCTGAATGAATGAAAATCATGTAGAACTTTCTTGAAGGTGAAACTAGCTTTTTTGGATACTTACCTAGCGGTCTATTCTATTCTTCCTCTGAAGTGTTGTCATGCTAAGGTACCTGTGACGCTTGATGCTCAGCGAGTAGTTACATACGTAGGTTCAAATTAATTTTAGTACACTTCTACTGCTCGGATTTTAAAAATTCTCGTGAATAGACGTATTTTTGAAAAACAAAAAAAAAAGTTTGTTGACCCTCCGACTCCAAAATCGATCTGCGGGTCCCCTTAAAAGGTTCTGTCTTGAAAGCCCAACTCCATGGACGGAGTTATTCCTTCAATCACGTCATCCAGGAAAACTACTGAACACTATCGCATAACGTTTTGCGACTTACCGACACAAATCTGCTAATAAAAGCAAGTCTTTTAACTTTTAAATAAAGCTAAATCGAAGTTATGTTTTTTATAACTTACACACGCTAAAGGGGTTATGAACATCCTTACAATGTTTACACACAGCGCGAGCACATAAGAGACAAGAACGGGAGACAGACAGATCGGTGTATTGATAAGACACTGAGATGGAAGGTTTCAACTTGCAATATGGGTGATGTCCGGGATAACTGGAGAGTTGTGTATTATTTTAAGTTTTGTTGTTGCTTATGATTCACAGTTGTTTTTCACAGTGACTTTTACCCGCAGAGGAAGGGTTATAATTTTAACAGGCTGGGTTTGTATGTACATATGAAAGGATGTCACCTCGTACAGCCTAAACTATGGAACCGATTTCAACAAATGAGGTGTCGTTGGATTCGTCCTTATCCAGAGAGTGGCTATGTGACGTCACAGAAAAGTTCAATATGGCGAGCGCACCAAGCAAAATGGCGGACTACCTATTTTTTTTCTTCTTCTTTTTTTTCTCTTGTACCGGACTAGTCTTTGCAACCGCATTGATAGTGGTATCAAATGAAAGGGCTTGGCAAGTAGAATACAATACGATATGACGTAATTCTGAATTCAAGATCGCGGATTTAATTATCTTTACTACCTCCTTAGTGTGGGTATCAAATGAAAGGGCTTAGCGAGTAGATTACAATACGATATGACGTCATTCTAAATTCAATATGGCGGACACCCCCAAGATGGTGGATTTCCGTTATCTTTACTACATCCCTAATATGGGTATCAAATGAAAGGGTTTGACAAGTTGAACACGACATTGCTTACTTATACAGACACTACATATTTTTTGAAACTAAAAAGTTGTAAATAAAAAATTAAGTTTAAAAAACTAAAACCCGACTACGGGAAAAACCAACTAAAAAGTACGAAACAAGATGAAACGAAACAATGATTTTTAGAGTATAGCCGCAGTCGCATGCATTATAATAACGTATTTAATAAAATTACGCATTCTTTGGATACAGCGGCATGCGAACACAGCTGTACTCTGAAAATCATTGATTCGTTTCATCTTGTTTCGTACATTTAGTTGGTTTTTCCGGTAGGCGGGTTTTAGTTTTTTTAACTTAATTTTTGTTCCCAGATGTTTCTCATTATATTGATTCACTAGTCTACAAAATTTAATTTTTTTTTTTTGTAACAAGAATGAGACACATCATTTCTGGTAGATTATTTGACACTGAATCTAAATCTGACAACAGAATTGCTCTAGGAGGTCAGAATTTTGAGATTTTACTGTACCAATCCCGAAGTGCTAAAAACACGGTTTTTGGCGATATTTGAAGTAATTTTTTGAGAACAGCAAATTTTTACAATCACGTTTAACTAAAGCATTCTGACCTCCTAGAGCAATTCTGTTGCCAGATTTGGATTCAGCGTCAAATAATCTACAAGAAATGATGTGTCTTATCCTTGTTACAAAATATTTTAGACTAGTGATTATTTGTGCCTAACAATTTCTTCAGCTATACCATGAATGAATGAATTATGAATAAATAAATAATTTACTTTTTATCTAAAAAAAAATATTATTCATTTCAGTTAACGTTGTGGAAGCTCTCCAAGAATTCTGGCAAATGAAACAGGCCCGTGGAGCTGATTTGAAAAATGGCGCCTTAGTTATCTATGAATCGGTCCCATCAAATAGTCAGCCATATGTTTGCTATGTGACGCTGCCGGGTGGAAGTTGTTTTGGAAGTTTTCAAGTAAGCAATAAATTCCACTACTTCAAGATAATTAATAAAAAAAAATAATTATTTTTCTCTAGAACTGCCCCACCAAGGCCGAAGCCCGTCGAAGTTCAGCGAAAATCGCTTTAATGAATTCCGTATTCAATGAACATCCATCGCGACGAATAAGCGATGAATTTATTGAGAAAGCTGTGCAAGAAGCTAGAGCATCATTCAAGGGTGATGCTCAGGAGGGTGACGGTCCTGACACCGGCATCGGAGCATTTAGGTAAGCATTTATTAAACCTAATCAGAGATGGTATCGAAGATTTTATTTGCATTTATCTAATAGATTCATGTTGGAGGCTAACAAAGGTCGAACTATGTTAGAATTTCAAGAACTGATGACAGTGTTCCAACTATTACATTGGAATGGCTCACTTAAAGCGATGCGTGAACGTCAATGCTCTCGGCAAGAAGTTGTCGCACATTATTCCAATCGCAGTTTAGACGATGATATGCGTGCCCAAATGGCATTGGATTGGATTGCTCGCGAACAAGAGAATCCCGGCGTATTGGGTAGGGAGTTGGCACAGGCCGAGAGAGAATTAGAGACTGCACGGTTGGCTGGACGTGAGCTGAGGTTTCCAAAGGAAAAAAAGGACATACTGATGTTGGCCCATACTCAACTTGGTGGCGGGAATGCTATGAATAGCTAAAGTTTTGCCCATAGGCATACCCTGGTATTTCTGAGAAATGAATTTATTACATTTTTAATTGACAGGGAGATGAGATGTAGATGTAGTACGTATTTTTTATTATTATTATTATTATTATGTATTTTAAAAGTGCCTAGAGAATTTTTTTATAAAAAGATGATCTCAACAACAGATTTTTCGGCACACATGAGATTTTAAATAATTTTTATTTTGTTTTTTTCATTTATTTTAAAATGTATGAAAGGTTGGCTTGTAGTTGATATGGAGTGAACATGAGGAAATCCAGCATTTACATTCATCTAAGTTGTCGATAGAATGAACTCAGTACCCGATTCTTTGCATTTTAACTGCATTGTAACCTTCAAAGCCACAAAACTCGTCCAACGTGGTTCTGCGTAAAATTAGCTGATGTGGTGGACATTTAGGTCTCATTGCAGTTCAGAAGCAATTTCGATCACGGTCGATGGTTAATTGGGATAGCTGGAAAACTTAAATATTCCGAAGCTGACGAATCACTGAAGCTTATGGGTTATAGTGGTCTTACAGATTCCGTGGAAAATGAACAATACATCGTATACATGTTTGTAGATACAAGCACACACTTCTGAAACTCTGCTGGAGAGTTTCACTTCGGGCTTTTAATCAGCGCCTTACAATAAGCAGGAGCGGATTTCGGTACAGTAGAGGTGCCAAATTCTAAGCTCAGACTATTTATGGTGTCCTTTTTGTCTGTAGTATAGTAATAATACAAATTTGTTAATTCAATTCGATAGCTACATACTAAACGTTTCGAAATTCAGTGGCGCCCCTTTAATATTCGACCGCTAAATACTAGGGCTTCAATTGTTAATTCAACGGTGACATGAATCCAGACGCATAGCATCTTGCGCACATATCGTGTAGGTTCACTTCACATTCGAACGATCTACAAACAGCATTGCTATTTGCCACAACCACAATACATTTAAATAATTAAATAAGAATTTCTCAGATTCCCGTTTAAACTTGTATAGGAAATTAATTAATTCATTATATTTAAAATTATATACTTAAAATAAAACTAATAGTAGATATGATATACCACGTGAACTAAGTTCACATCATATTCAATCATAAATATTTTTAAGCTAAAATAAATTAAATTAAATAAAAGACAAAACAAAAAAAAAGTTGAAAATAATTTCGATATATAGAAAATAATTACCTTTTAAGTAACACGAAGAGAATTTTAAGCTCAAGTGAATGTGATTTATTTTTTACAATTATATATTTTTTTTTTACATTAAATACAAAAATTTTAGTTAAAATATTTCTTAGTTAGATTTAAATAAACAAAAAAAAAAAAACATAAAGAGACATTTTATTTTAATATTATTTATCTAAAAACCAATTAAAAATTATAAAAATATTCTTCTAAAATAATATTTTGCAATTAAAACAAAACACAATAATTTTCTGGTGCAGGCAATTTGAAATAGGAAATTAAATAATAAAAAAATACCCTCCATAGTCCATAGATATTCAATATTAACATAAATAAATTTGTAAATTTGTTTTTCTTAAACATTTATTTTTTTTTTTTGCTTTGTTTTCTAATATTAAACAAAATATAGAGTTAAATTAATATTAAAATTTAAGAATTCTCCTTCAAACTATATATACATTATTATATGCATGCATATTTTAACTTATAACTTCTTTTTTTAAAAATTTCTCTAAAGCTAAACCAAAATTATAACAAAATTGTTTATCGTACATTTTTTTTTTTATAAAAAGTAAATTATGTAATACTTAAATAGAGGCATTTGAAATTAATTTTTTTTTTTTTGTATATTTGAAGAAGAGATATTTTTGTAGTTATTTAAGATCAAAATTTCGACCAATGCCATTGTTAATTTGTGATTCATCTGTTTCCTTATTATATAATTTTTTTTTTTTATTGTTTTGTTAATTTTATTTAGGAAAATTGAAAAAGAAAAAGAAAGAAAGAAATGAAAAATTTTGTAATGTGCTTTTTAGAACAATTTTTTTTTTTTAGGTCAGTTGATAAAAACAATGAAATATATATTCAAATAAATACGGAGCTTTTTTTAATACAGTTTATTTTATTTGCTTGTCCATATGATTAATTTTTATAACCTACTTTTTTATCATACTAATTTGTACCATGCATTTAACACAAAATCAAAAAAACTTTCAACTTATGTAAAATATGTGAAAAATAAATAAATACTTTTTTAATTTAATTTGGTTATTTTGTTTTATTTACTTCAACGAAGAAGGACGAGATTTTTTTCCAGATTCGTGACTGGCTTGGACAGAAGCCCTCAAATGTCTTACAAAGACTGTAAATGCTGAAAAGTGTTTTGATAATGTTTCTTTTTTAGGAAAAATAGCTAGTGCCGTTGTTGGCCGAGCGAGAGAGTAGGACTTCAGAGTAAAACATCAACATGTACGATATGTATATATACACTGCCACTCATCTGAATAGGTTCACAATATATGATCTTACTTCTCCTCGCATCTGTTAATGTTTATTAAAGGGACACAACTTTGTTTAGTACATATAGCAAGATTATTTATTTATACTTAATTTGACAGAGAAAAACCAAGTAAAAAGATAACCGTTATTGTGTTATGCTGCTTTGATCTTATACTTCGAAAAAAATATGCGAAATGTTTGGCTCATCAGAATAGGTTCAGTAGCAATAATTTCAGATAACGTTGAGATAAGCTAACAAATCGTAACGGTTTTTTTGGTATTCGATAGTAATAATTATTTTCCACCATTAGTTTTGAAAATGGGTCGCGATAACCCTTTAACGTAGGACGAAAAGGACCAAATCAAAGCGTTTAGTGAATCGGGCATAAAATACCGTAATTTCGCAAAATAAATACGACGAATTCAAAATTTTGTTAGCAATTATTTGTAAAACGTGTTGAGCAACGGGAAAAATATGAAGGGAGGCACAAATTACGCAACTACAGAAACAGATAGTAGAGCCATCATCAGAGATGCGTCCAATTCTCACGTCGCTAATTCGAAAATAAAGGAAACAACCGGTGTTAGCCCTAACTTGGCTAAGGTAAAGCATGTTATACCAACTGCTTAATATCTAAAGAGGCTGAAACTGAAAAAAAAAAAACAGCAACTTATTGCCACTCGTAAAAAAATACGCGTTCATTCCTGATGTGAGCAACTGAAGCGTGCAAGTTCCATAGTAGGACATGCTCCCCACACCACCACACTACCTTCACAGCTAAGGAGATGACTCAAATGATGTTCTCCTCTTCACAAGTCATGGAAATAATAGTTATATCCATTTGGCTCTACCAAATTGAACTAATTTTGATCAGAAAAAACGACACGTTGCTATTCAGTTTTCCAAGTCATATTCACGACAGAACTTAAGGCGTATTTTTTTACGAGTGGCAATAAGTTGCTGGTTTTTTTTTTAGCTTCAGCCTCTTTAGATTATTTAGCAGTTGGTATAACATGTTTTATCATAGCCAAGTTAGAGCTAACACCGGTTGTTTCCTTTATTTCCGAATTAGCGGCGTGATAATAGCACGCATCTCTGATGATGGCTCTCCTATCTGTTTCTGTAGTTGTGTTATTTGTGCCTCCCTTAATATTTTTCCCGTTGCTCAACACGTTTTACAAATAATTGCTAAGAAAACTTTGAATTAGTCCTCTTTATTTTGCGAAATTACGGTGTTTTAGGCCCGATTCACTAAACGCTTTGATTTGGTCCTTTTCGTCCTACGTTAAAGGGTTATCGCGACCCATTTTCAAAACACATAGTGGAAAATAATTATAACTATCGAATACCAAAAAACCGATACGATTTGTTAGCTTATCTCAACGTTATCTGAACTTATAGCTACTGAACCTATTCTGATGAGCCAAAATATTCGCATATTTTTTTCGAAGAATAAGATCAAAGCAGCATAATACAATAACGGTTATTTTTTTCGTTTGGTTTTTCTCGGTCAAAATAAGTACAAATAAATAATCTTGCTATATGTACTTAACAAAGTTGTGTACTTTTAATATACATTAAGAGAGGCAAGCAGAAGTAAGATCATATATTGTGAACCTATTCAGATGAGCGGCAGTGTATATACATATATATTACTGTGGGGTACTCGTGAATATATTTCGAATTCATGAAATTGAAGTTGATGTTTATTATTAGACCAATGACTACATAGTAGGAAGGAACGGATAGCAATATTTAAAAAAAAATGAATCAGTTAAAATCTAAAGGCTAGTACGGTGTTCGCGATAAAATAAATCTTTCATACAAAATTTTTCGTTGCTAAACGCAAAGATAAAATTGCGCTGGGAAATTTATCCGAGTGTACGGTGCTCATGCTGAAATTCTCGCTAAATAGCTAGTTGCATAGGATATGTCTCCACAAATTTTAGCCAGCCATTTAATGTCCGGGAAATGCAAGTCCATCTACATCTGCTCTGATAGAAAAGCAGCTATCAAAGCCTGTTCAGCAGCGTTGATCAACTCAAAAATTGTTGAGGAAGCTGTCAATAAACTGAATCAGCTTGGGCGATGTAATAAGATCACATGTAATAAGATCACACTGGTCCCGGGACATTCTGACATCCCGGGAAACGATAAAGCTGATGCTCTGGCTAGAGCTGGATCAGCGACCCCTTCAATCGGTCCTCAGCCTGTTATTGGCTACAGTTCAGCTTATGCTAAAAACAAGCTTCTTGAACTGCTGCGACTACAGCACTATAACCATTGGCACGAACTTAGATCATGCCGACAGGCCGAAATGTTAGTAGACGCGCTCAGGGTAAACAGAACTAAGTTTCTGTTACACCTTAGTAGAACTTACCTCAAAATCCTCACAGGACTGGTCACTGGGTTCACTCCCTTAAACGAGCACCTGAACAAAATTGGAATCAGAAGCTCGGGCCTTTGAGAGCGAGATGTGCCTGGAAGAAGATGAGACGGCTGAGCACTTCATTAGCGAGTGTCCGGCCTTTGCTCGAATCAGAAAGGTACCTCTAGGCAGCTACGTCCTACGGGACGTTGATCTATTGGAGCTCAATTTTGCCCTATTGCTACGCTTTGTGAAAGGGACGGGCAGATTTAGATCGATGTATAACTCAGCAACAAATCGCTAACTAAGCGAATAGGGTGGTACTTCACCAAAGTGCAATGGGCCTACAGGGCTACGTGCTTGTTGTCTCTATGAGGTAACCCCCTTCCAAATACAATACAATACAATAATGTCCGAAACAAAGCGGCGGAATTTCGACGTTTTAAATTCAAATAGAAATTTAAAACACAAATCGTGATTCGGTTTGAATTTTTCGAGGATTTTTGTGAAAAGAGGTAAATAAGTGCATGTATACTGCTGCTGTTGTTTGTTTATTCAAGCACGAGTATGAAAATGAAAAGGCAATGTCGGGGGAAGTCAAAGAAAAAATTAAAATAATCAGGAGCACAGAAAAAAAGGTTTATGACAAGGGTGGATTTATCAATTTCTATAACCATTTACCAAATTCTACAACCAGCTCTACAAACAAAATTTATCTGGCATTTATCTTCGATTTTCATTTGAATTTTTGGAGACCGGCGGAAATTTAGTTTAGCGCGAGCACCGTACTAGCTTTAAGATGAAACATATTTATGAGAAAATTAATCAGTGTCAACCGGGAAGCTTAAAAAACGTTGCATTGAAATTCTATTAACCGGAAAAGACTCTATTATCCGTGTTGCAAGGAAAAATTTGGACCAAAATAACTTATATCCACTATGCTCGTTTAGTACCAAGAAAGAAAATCACAAAATCTGGATTCGACAGTGGCTCAATATGTTTATTTGTACATGTATGTATGTATATGCCGAGATCATTTTCAGAAAATCTATATATTTACATATATAAAAATGAGTTTGATATAATATATTTGTCATCCTATATCTCGAGTTTGGCGTCACCGAATTTCATGATTTTTTTTTTGCTGGAAAAACAACGAAAAACTCATCGAAATCGGAGTTCCAAAACTGGAGATAAAAATGGATATTTTTGACAACAATCAAGAATATCATAGTAGGCAGTAAAAAAATGTTTTTAATTAAATTAAATCAAAAATTAATTAATATGAATCATTTCGGTCAATTAATATAGATAGACAGACAGTCAGACAGACAGACAGACAGATAAATAGACAGACAGATAGACAAACAGACAGACAGACAGACAGACAGATAGAAGGTATGGAATCATTTCCCTTTATAGCAACACATTTATCGTAACACGTTTTCGCTAAAGAAGCATTAACTTAAAAAAAATGGAAACTGAAATTGAAAAATATGTATAACAGTAGTGATTGCTTTCTTCCTTTCTATCATAACCGAATGACTACGTGCGCGGGCAACGCCGGGCGGGCAAATTTTGAAAAGATATGTGTAGCGAAGCTCACCGGGTTACCATAGCGTTGACACTGGCCTCTTCTGGAATTGCAGCCACGTTATTAATTGGCGGTCATACAGCACACTTTGCACTTAAATTGAATTTAAACATGCAGGTTAACGAAACGCATTCATGTAATATTTCTAAAACGTCAGCAATTGCCAAAGTCTTACAAGCGTGCAAGATTATCGTATGGGATGAGTGTACAATGGCACACAAAAAGTAATTTTTTGCATTTTTTTTTAGAGGGAACAGCCCCTTGAAAAAATGCTCAGCGAAGCGGGCATGTGTTTGCTAGTATACATACACTCCACGAAATTAATATAGAGGCACAGAGGGATCACTGGCAAGTGCAGTGATATTTCCCGTTACAATTCGGCTGAAAAATAAAGCTGTGTTTTTCCTATGTCTGTATATCGAAGCAAAAATGAGCATGTTATTCACTTTAATATTAGTGACTCTGTTTTCAAACTGGGTGGTTGTTTCTGGAGATCCGCAAAAAAAATATTGGTTTCGTAGCGAAATAAATATAGAGGCAGAGGTGATTTTGAAGAAAATTACATTTATAGTAAGAAGTTTTTTATTTTTTTTTTGAAATTTCGAATTGTAAGATGAATAATTTTTGCAGTTTCAAGCAAATTGGTTTAATTGGATATAATGGGACGTGGAAAGAGCCTAACAGAGGATGAAAAAAATAAAATTATATTTTATATAACGAAAATATAAGCTCTTTGCTTCGCAAATTAAAAAGAAGTTGGATCTCAACATCGGAGTACGTCGTGTCCAACAAATATTGCAATCGACTCCAACGATGGTTTTTACAAAGAAACTCAAAAACCTGCGCTGACTTCCGCCCATGTGGACAATCGACTTCAGTTTGCCAAGAACCACATGTCCTGGACCACCGAATGGAGAAAGGTTATCTTCAGTGATGAAAAAAAGTTTAATTTGGATGGACCGGATGGGTGCCACTATTATTGGCATGATTTACGAGATAAACCTGAAGTCAGAATGAGTCGCAATTTTGGAGGAGGAAGTGTTATGATTTGGGGTGCCTTTGGGTATGGTGGAAAGATGCCTATCTTCTACGTTCCACCAAAAATGAATTCGCAAACCTACTTGGAAATGCTTCAGTATGCTTTGGATGAATTTGCGGATGACGTCGGAGGTCCAGGATTTATTTTCCAGCAGGATTATGCCGCTGTTCATTCGGCCAAAGTGGTTACAGAGTACTTTCGTTCGACAAGTATGCCTGTTTTAGAGTGGCCGTCGAAATCGCCAGATCTGAACCCAGTCGAAAATTTATGGGGTCGAATGGCACAAAAAGTGTACGAAAATGGAAAGCAGTACAACACGGTTGACAACCTCAAACAATCCATCCAAGATGTTTGGAAGAGCTTGGAAATGAATTATCTTCAAAACCTCATAAATTCCATGCCCAGCAGGATATTTGAGGTGATACGTAATAAAGGAGGAAATACTCATTATTAAAATATTGAAATAAGTAAAATCATTTTTTTAAATAAAACTTTTTTGTAAGTTAAAATGCGTTGCCTCTAACTTAATTTCGCAGTGTTTTAGCAATACTTTGTCTTATAACTTGTCAGCCTGTGTTCTATACATTTTGCCTTTTCTTCTCGGGTTGACTTATTAGCGGTATATTAAGGATATGCGCCAAAATTTTTCATTCACCATTGCCTGGGTCTTTAATTTTGCAAAAACGTGGTGCCTCTATATTAATTTCGGTGAGTGTATATAATGAAAATGTCTATAATATCCCAGCGGGAAAAATAGTAAGCGCTTCCCAAGTATGCAGCGAATAAGCGCTTATTCTTCATAACTCTAGGAAGCATCGTGGAAGCACCTCGTACAAAATATACGTCGAATAAAGGACTGCTTTCAATAAGATCATTTAGAAGCTTATACGAAGCATTGTTATGCGGTGAGTATGCTTACTGTTTATACTGTGAGGAAGCTCCTGGGAAGCACTAAGTATAAATTGCGAATAATGAAGGACAAATGCTGTCTACACAGTAGCTGTAACATTATTTTTTGAAAAATTGCGCTAGTTGTGAAATTATATTTCAGTCTGAAGTGGTGTTCAGTGATTTTATTTTAACAAAATTTAACTATCGACAAATTTGTGTAAGGTAAGATAATTCTAATGAATATAATTACTTACTTACTTAGTTGGCGCTACAGCTCGAGGTGCACCTGGGCCTGCTTCTCGCAACCATTTGTGTGTGCGTGTTATATTTTTGCACGAATGGAAGGGACCTACAGTTTTTTGCCGACTCCGAACGGCGAGTTGAGAAGCTCAATCGTGACAAATGATACTCTTTGATGCTTGTCAGACATTCGAAAGAGGTGGGCACTGTGAAAAAACTTTTAGGTGTTTGCGGCGGGATTCGAACCCAAGACCGCTGGCACAGTAGGCCGACGCACTAACCACTTGCGCTACGGTGCCCACAATGAATATAATTACAATCCACTAATTTTTACTTTTTAGGAAAAGTCAAAAATGAAAAGTTTTGGCTTCCAAAATTTTGAAAGTGAACGTTTTTTAAGTTCAAGAGCATTTTGATTTTCGTTATTTCTTAGACTTAAGAATTTTTGTATGATGTAATTATAAATAATTAAATAATTATGGTACATGAATAAACGTACATAAAAGAGTTTTAATTTTATAAAATGCGTCAGTGCTTACAGCTTACATCTGGCTTCCCCTGCAGCGCTTTAAAAGCGCTTCATAGTAATCTTTGCGAAAGCGCTTACATCTGGCTTCCCCTGCAGCGCTTTAGAAGCGCTTCATAGTAATCTTTGCGTAAGCGCTTACTAAAGCTTGCCTTGCTTAAGGCTTTCTCATGCATACAAATATGGAGCAAAGAAACATCAAAGTATTTGTCTAAGTCCACAAAATTGTACAGTAAATTTTGTTGATTAATTGCACTTTTTTAATGTCGTTTCAATGTTGTAAATTTCAGCCCCTAAGTGCAGATTTCACAGTTCTTGAAAACCAACATGCTCTAAAATGCTACGTCATCTACTATAGATAATGACCCGTATCAAATCCCCCAAAATCATATCGCCCAAAATGAAATAAAATCCGAAAAATGTCAAATCGCCCAAAAATCGTTGTGGGCTATTTTGGGGCTATTCAGCATAATTTCAAATCCCCCAAAAATATCACTTATTTTGGCTGATCGTACATTTTTTTTAATGTGGGTTTAAAAGTGTGTTCAAAGCAAATGGTAGCAACTACAGAACTACAGTAACGGTCACAGCAAAAAGTTGTTTATTTTTTCTTCATATTAATAAATACATATATATAATGAGGTTGTGTTGCCTGGAGCATAAACAAATAAATTTTTACTTGCGCTAACACGGGAAAGCGACACGTATAGTTGACCGTGTGAGAGGAGCAGCCGGAGGTTAGGTCGACCCCCGCAGTATACAGTGTTTGTCCTTGCGCCTTATTTATCGTCATCGCGAAACTGGTGGGAAATTGCACACGCTTTTATTTTTAATTTATGTGATGGAAGCCCCGAAGCAGATAGAGATAGCACAGATTTTAGCTTGAAAGATGCTTGTGTAACTGCCCATACATGGATTCGAACAATTTCGTTACTACTTCACTCGTTCCTTCCTCAGTTCTTGAACCATCCGTGTACCATTTCATGGTATGAGGACTCAGCTTATAGATTCTAGATTCAAGGCTTCAGTCTTTCATGTTTCTGAATTTAATGTCAAAGTTTTTTGACTAGTTAAATGTCCTGATATCATCGTCCATAAACAAGCGTAGCTACTAACTGATGAAAAACCCGGATGCACACATAATTAAAGTAATAAAATAACTAGTTTTAATAATATTTATACAGGTTAACTTTCTTTGCCAATACTTTCGGTACTTACGATATGGATGGATTATTTCTGGAGACTAATAAAAAGCGACGATCATTAGAACCTCATAAATTGATTTCTTAAGTCATCAATAACCGGGCAGGGTATGTGGTTGCACTAAAAGATTATGGAATACAAATTTGCCAACTAACGGTGAGTATCTAATTATTTTTTTTTACCTCATTATATGTATATTGTAATCTTTTTATAATACTTTACTACAGACTGCAGTGCCAAAGCAGATTTAAATGAAAATACCTCATCAGATAATAATCACAACAAATTCTGACATTTTACAATGAAAATTCCTGCGCAAAACATTCAATTCGCGTCCTCTTCTTGTCTTTGCAAATGTGATCGATCTACTCGTACCTTTTGTAAAAAAAAGCTGATTTAACTTATGCAAACGCTTATAACGCAACGTATAAATGTATAATGAGGATTCAGATTCACATCGGTTTACACACATGACACCCTTACAAATAACAAATGTTGGATTTGTAAAAAAAAAAAAAGTTCGATCAATCCTTGTCCTATACTCATGTGCCTACATAGCTTTTGTAAACGAAAATGGGGATCTAGTTAGATAGATACACTATTTTTAATATACAGATATAGATAGAACTATTATTAACAAGATGATGTCGAATAAGTTTGATTGATGTATATACATACATACTTAATTAATTGTAACGAAATAGCGAGAGGCTAAATAAAGAATCTAATCTAATCTAAAAAAAGAACCTTGCTCCAGTATCTACATAAGTAAATTTTTGAGCCGTGCGTCGGTGAAGAGTGTTGTTTCCTCCTCCAGGTTATAGCCTAAAATGTTCCTGCGACTGTGTGCTATGCCCTGACAAACCACAGGTAAGTTGTTCTAGAAATATACTATAAATGTTCTTCTATCCGCCGAATAAGAAATAGAGTAGGAGAAAACAGAGAACCGTGAGGAATTAATACAGTCTAAGTATCGGAAGATACTCCTCCAGCGTCGTAGCTAACGGCTGGCCAGACGGGCGGCTACCAGGGGCGCAACCCTTAGGGGGCTGCACTTTACAGAGCCACAAGCACCCAAAGTTAAAACATTATGCTAGGCCTACTCACATAAATAAAAACTTGAACTTGATAACGATAGGCGCCTCCACAGATTATGAATGGCGCCCTACTTAACACATACAATTTATACCAAACACTTAATAAAACGTAAAAAAAAAAATTTACACACTTACCAAATTTGTGTGTTCTGCCGCAAAATTCTCAGATTCTATTCTAAAATTTCAACGAGTGGGCGTTAAAATCTCTCGTAACAAAAATGGAATAAATAAATTTCTTGGGCTAAAATTTGCAGCATGTAGATGTAGACATTTCGTGGGCACCGTGGCGCAAGTGGTTAGTGCGTCGGACTACTGAGCCAGCGGTCTTGGGTTCGAATCCCGCCGCAAACACCTAAAAGTTTTTCACAGTGCCCACCTCTTTCGAATGTCTGACAAGCATCAAAGAGTATCATTTGTCACGATTGAGCTTCTCAACTCGCCGTTCGGAGTCGGCAAAAAACTGTAGGTCCCTTCCATTCGTGCAAAAATATAACACGCACACACAAATGGTTGCGAGAAGCAGGCCCAGGTTCACCTCAAGCTGTAGCGCCAACTAAGTAAGTAAGTAAGATGTTGAAATTTCTTACTCTCTTGTTAGGTATGTCTCTCTTGTTGTTCTGTGATAAACTACGAAAAAACTTCGAACGGGAACAGGATTTGTGTGATTTTGGTAGAATTTCATAGTTTTAACAGTTTTGGACATGTATAAGAACAGAACTCATCATAACTTGCCTTGTGGATTTTTTGAATGATTTCAGAAAAAAACCAAATAGAGCTGTGTATTGATTCAGCAAAAAATCTAGTAAACGAGCCGTCGATAGAACCATAGTTTTCTGAAAAGCGTAAACGAAAGGTTAAAAAATTTTCGACGAAAGGTCCAAGGATGATGCAGCCATACTGACACTACTTCAAAAGTTTAAAATTCAGCTTTACTGTGCACTATACACACTTATTCTGCAAATGCGACGGAGATATCAAAGTATAGCTGTCGCGGCTTCTGATTTTGGTTTCATAAACCTCCACTGAAGACGCTGCTGGTCTAGCATTAAAATACAAAGATGATTTTAAAGTCAACTACATACATACATAGTTGTGTTTAGAGATTGAAAGACCATATTATTGACAATTTGGCCTCATAAAAAGCTTGCAAAGGAAGCTTTACGAGATTTTGTAATACCTAAATGAACGAACGAACGAACGTAATAAGTAGGAACTAATTTTATGCTTGAATGTATAATAATGTAAATTAGGCTTTCAAAGTTAAGGGGTATTCACGCTCTGGTGTATTTGGTCTTGTAAAAGTGCAAAATTGTAAAAGTGTAACATTTTCTCACAATTCAACAACAAAATACACTAGCTGTCATTTGATTATTATTTATTTATTGAAGTAATTTAAAAAATTAATTTATAAATTTTTTTTTGTATAGATAGATTTTATTTTCGTTATAAATATACATTGGAGTTGTCCGCACAATTTACACAGAGATTCGATATTGTTTTATCTTACTACTGAAGTATTATCTAATAACATAACAAGACTTATATAATTGAATTTAATTTAATTTTTAGAAGGAAACTACGAAAAAACCTTCCATTTGAGGAAATAAAAAAAAAAAAAAAAACAGTTTAAAAATTTGAATAAATCTTAATACATACGTACATGTGTGTATAAAAATAAATTATATACTGGTAATAAAATAAATAAATATATTAACAAATAAATATATAATATGGAAAACAATAAATAAATCATTTAATAATAAATAAGAAAAAATAAATAAATAAATAAATAAATAATATAAAAAAACAATAAATAAATTATATAATAATAAATATGAAAAAAATAAATAAATAAATATATACATATACATTAATAAATAAATAAATAATATGGAACAAATAAATAGATAAATAAATAAATAAAAAAATATATACAAATTAACTTTAACAGAAAATAAATAAATTACTATATAAATAAATAATAAGCAAACTAAATAACAAAATTAAATAAATAAGTAAATACATAAAACATTAAACAAAGATATATAAATAAAAATTGACGTTATTTTAGTAGAAAAATAGAGAAACATTAATTTACAAAAAAGGCATCTGGGCAGCGGGCCATGTGATGCCGTCTTTTAAGTTACAAAAAAAAAAATAAAGAATAATACATATTATTTACATTTTGTGCATATGTGCATTATTTATGTTATATCTCAAAAAGAATAAGAAAAAAGGAAAAGATTATATTTCATTAAATTTATGGTGAGCGACGTGGCATCTTTTATTCATTAGGAGTGACTTTTTGTCTGATGGGCTTAGGATTTCTGCAAGTTGCGTGGTGGTGTTGTCTGAATGTTCATCAATTTGGCGAGACAGAGGATATTCAACGAAAATATGCCAGACGGAGAGGACTGTTCGACAATTCATACACTCATCCGGAGATTCACCATTATAATAATGTTGGGAATTAAACAGAGCTTTCCCAACTCGGATTCGCAGGAGTTTTATGCACTCTTCTCTGGTAAGTGATGGATTGTACGGGGTCCGGGAGTATGCAGGATGATGCTTTCGGAGAAATGTAGCTGTCATTTTTTCTACACTTTTACACATTTGCAATACTCCAACCCTATTGTAACCTAGAGTGTAAATGTGTAAATTTTAAATTTAAATAAATTTTAAATTTAAATAAATTTTAAATAATTAAATTCTTTTAAATAAAAAGAAGTGTGTGATAAAAAAAACTTTTGGAAAAGGGATTCGGTGTCGAATTGCGAGAAAAAAAAACTAAATTTCGAAGAAGAATGGAGAAGGAATTTGAATTGGAATAGGATAAAAAATCTGAATTTGAAGAAGAAAGAAGAACAGAAATAAGAAGATTTTGAATTAAATCAGTTGATAGAAAAATTAAATATGATAAAAATTAAATATAAAAATAAATTCGAGGATTCATTTGGAATACAAATAAATGTTTTTTTATTTTGCTTTCATCGTTGGTTTAGCCATTGTACGTTTAAATATCTTCCCAAATTCTTATTTTGTAAACAAAAATCAGCTAATTTTAACATAAGTTTGAGGGTAACTATAAATACGAAACAGTGCGTTCACTCTTTGATGTAAAAAAATACATTTTTACACTTTTACATGACTAGATACACATAAGGGTGAACACCGCTATTGTGTTGTTTCTCTTCCTAAAAAAATTAGTCTTGGGGGCGCAAAATTCAAATCTTCCCAGGGGAGCTAATGACCCTAGCTACGACACTGCCCCTCCATCCACCATAATTTGAATTAATTTCTCCTGAACAAAATGAGTGGTTTCGCTTATTTCTATAGATTATAGATAAACCTAACCGTTTAATAGACTTCGAAAGAAAAGCACTTATAATAAAACTTAAAAGAACACATTTGCTCTAATAAATTTAAATTAAATATTAAAAATAGTCTCGGCAAGGATGTCAAGCTCCTCTACGGAATTTTCACCCAACATTGTTTCTCTTTTCTTTTTTTTTTTAAATTCCCACCTTCACAACTGTCGATGGCAACTTCTCGTATGTTCTCCTCTTAACATCCTGTCCTGTATTTAGATCTGTTCAACTTCAACATTACCGGCAGCTAGTAGAGAAATTAAAATTTCTTCTCACGTCTACTTTGCATCAAAAACCCACTATCTGACGACGAACCTGTCCCACACCACACGACATTCCAGTGTGTGTGTGTGTGTGCGCGTGTTATATAATATTAATATACATTTACCAACAACATGATAATAATAATTACTTTACTAGTACCATAGTACCGCGACTAACAACCAGCCGCTCTAATTATACAGATTGGAATTAGCATCCTGCCCCTATGGGTCGTTGGAAATAGATGGCCGGCGCGGCGCGCGCAGCGTTCTACTCGTATCTTCCGTCATCAGAGGCGATTGTCCTTACAATGAATTTGCCGAACAAAATCGAACTAAACTACTGTTGTGCAGGTTTAATCAAAACATGATCTCGGTATGTTCGCGCAGGCTATACGAGTACGCGTATGCAACTATTTTTATTCGGTCTTGGGGTCCGATGTAGAGAGAGTTTATTTATAGGAAAATTATGGCTCATCACAGTGATTGATCTTTATAACTACAACCTGACCGGTGGTGGATAGATCATGATTCAATGCATAATTAAATATAATTAAGTATATTGCCCGGTGTATGATGAAGCTTATGTATGGTGTACGCCCTTTACGCCAGAGACACTTGTATCTCGAATACGGGTATACTGATATTCGTTTTTAATATAAGGGACGATGTAAAATGGTTTTGATGCATAATGGGCATTGGGTTAGGGTATGGTTTGTAGGATTTGGAACTGTGGTGTACAATCATCTACTCGTGTAGTTAAATTATCACTTACTTAAGCTCAGTTCAAGTGCAATAAAGGCGATCTCGGAAGTAGACGGGCAGCTGTTAAATAACATCTTTCTCAGAGCAAGCATGAAGATATGCAAGGACTTACAGTTTTCCTGGTATAAAGTTAGTTTAGTCATAAGATTCATTCAAAAACGAGCATTACTCGTATCTTGTATGCCGCGTCCTCCATCAGACTAAATGCAGACTATTAGAAAAATCTGGCGAAAAAGTTTGCAGGCCGAATTACCGCATCCGTTAACGAGTGAGTGAGTAGGAATCGTTGTCGAATGATCAAGTTAATTATAAGTAAAATGATACTCGATAACGTGAGCGGTAATTCCAAATTGTCACATTTCGATGACTAGTAACTCGTAATTCGCACAGAACGAGTTCCACTTTAGACAATCGATTTCAGATGTTAGTTCAAGTTCGCCAGCTGCAGCTCTGAGATTGTGCACATCTTTTTGCATAAGACCCAATAGCTCAACAATTTAACGGTGCGTATTAATATTTGAAATATTACGGGTACTCGTATATTGAGTGATAAGTAGCAAATACACGATACAATCGTTGTACAATGGTTGTATGCAATTTGCTCTTGTATGCGACGATTGTATCGTGTTTTAGCTAGCTTACGACGGTTGTACCGATATCGCACGATCGTACGCCTAAATTGTCTAGTGTGTACCTATGCTACATACAACGGTTGTACCGACATCGGTACAACTCGCGGTTGTACAACGATTGTATCGTGTATTTGCTGCGGAGTGCTCGAATATATCCAGATGTTGATTGCTCAATTTGATCACTTTTCGATCTTCGTTCGGTCCGCACTAGACTAACCGCCAGAATGGGAATATGTTGAAGCTTCCACGAAGCTCATTGCATCGACGAATCGTTTTAACAACAAATCGATACTAAATAGTTCGACTAATTTACCTTTTTCACCAGGCTAAGTCAGCTGACTTTGGCCAAACTATAAATGGTTAAATTTTATTAAATAACAATGTTACCGGCGAAAATATGGCTATTGACCAACGATGGGTGAAATGCTTTCAATACTTTGCAGAAAATAACATTCCTTACAATCATTTACTGAAATGTTTTATTTTGTTTGAGAGAAAAACATTGTAGGTATGCGTGCAGTTAGCATTTCTGTGTCAACTGGCTTTGTGAATCGTTTATTATTTTAATAAATTACTATTTTAAGCTACAGTTCAAGAATTGTTGTCAGTCAAGCATGAACCGTCTTCAAAAGCACCGCAAGATTTTGTATTTTACTACTTAAAACCGCTTTACACTGCTTTTGTATCCGAAACATTGACTACGAAAAAAGTATCCAGTAATTTGAAAACCTCCGTGGTTCGAACTTGGGTAGGTCTCTTATAGTTCAAATTACCGGGGTAGACTGTATACAAAATTTTTTTTGAAGCGATTGATTTCAAAATGACGGCTATGCAGCGTTTTGCGATGACGTCTCCGTTTTTTAAGGGCCCACGGCCGGAAAAATAACTCAGACAATTTTCAACCGATTTACTTGAAATGTTGAATGTATATTGAAAAATACATTGTCTATAGAAGAACGTAAGATTTTTTCGATATATTAATTTTTGGCCTAATGGCGCACTTCCAAAGTGAAAAGTGATAAATTTGCCTAAAAAATCATCAGATAATTGTTAATAACAAATGAACTATTCAATATAAAAATAAATCCTACGTACTTCTATAGACGATATATTTTTCAAGATGTATTCAAAATTTCAAGTAAATCGGTTGAAAATTGTCTGAGTTATGTTTCCGGCCAACTTAAAAAATGCAGTTTTGAGATACACGCGTTTGAAGTTTTGATTAGTAGAAAATGATAAGGAAATTTTGCAATACCTTTAATTTGCGATGGCTGCACTGAGTACTTAGAGACTCTTCCCGACCATAATCTTTTGGGATATCATTTTTGAGGTCTTAAGGTACAATTAAAAAAAATAATCAATTATTCGAAAATTCTAGGGTGGCCTAAACTCTTAAACTTTGAGAGACCTTCTGTATCTACATATGTACGTCAGATTCAACATAAAAATGTTATGCGTTGAGTTCTTGAAATTCTCAAAAATATAGCCAAAAATGCTCAAAAAAATCGGGTCCGATGGATAGTATGTACGCATTTAACACTAGAAGAACGGCGGGGGTCATTTGAACCATTTTGAAGTTAAGCGCATGTTCTCTTGTGACTTTTATTAAAATAGTATAAATTTAAATTAAATAAACATATCATCTGCCGGTCATTTCACCCATATCGTGTAGTTTTTCAAATTTTTCTAATTTTTTTTAACTTTTTTTTTTAATTTTTAACACAACCACCAATACCGATGCAGCCTTCGGCTGTAGGTACAGATAAAAGACGTTATATGTTATATTTCCAGCTGTAATAATAAATCTAGTTATGTGTGCTATATTTGTAAAAATCCATTGCGTGGAAAATGTAATCAGTCAAAAGCAATTATTTGTCATGATTGTAGTTGAAATAAAAAACTTCTTGTTAGTAAAACACGTTAATAATGATTATATTTTAGTTTGTTTACTGATTGATTAGCACTTTTAAATGATTTACTAGATCAAAATCTAGATTTTTATTGTATGGGGTCAAATGACCCTTGCCGTCTTTCTTGGTAAGATGGTTTTCCCGTCTTTCTAGTATTTAAAACCGCGACAGTAAAAATTTAAACACGTAATAATTACATAATCTTTCGAAAATGTCGTCTGATATTGAAATAAAGTATTAAATTAATGAAACTATGATTTGTGAAATTTTATTTTTATATACCGTGTTCATTCTGGTGATTGAATTAGGGGTCATCATGACGTGGTTGATTGTACTTAAAATTCAACGAAGTTTCATGCATTCATCTCATAATTAAAGCCAATTATATCGCACTAAACCTAAAAATGTCATCAATTTATAATAAATCATTCCGAATGAGAAATTCGGAGCAAAGTTCTTACAAAGCCAAAAAAAAAAAACTTTCCGTATAATTTTTAACAACTTACATCAAATTCACTCGTCGTTCTTCATCGAAGAGGGAAACACCAAAAAAAACAAAAAGAAGTCACAAAAATTCATGCATCCATTAGTAACCAAACGTACAACAAGAAGTTACAAATGCATTCTGACCAAAATGGAGAGGAAAACTTTTATAAACAAAAACAATTACCACGCGCAACACACAGTCCGCACTTTCAAAGGACACCGAGAAATGCATCCCAAAAACGATATACATATATATATATTTTTTTTTGCAAAATAAACTTCTGATAAATTGAGAAATGTTCCTGCCCAAACTATTTCGTTGCGCGAGCGCGCGCATCATATAACCTCACCACGCCACTGGAAGATGCATGGAACTTTTTTTTTCAAAAAATAAACAAAGAAATCAAAAAAATAAAAAAAAAGTACAAAGAGGGTCAAAAAAAGGTCTAAGAAAAGGTTCAACAAATTCTATCATCCGCTGCAACAGCTCGGAGAGAATTTATGCTGCTGCACTTTTGGACGCGTTTCTAAAGCAATCAGAGACGAAGCAAAGGAAAAACAAATGAGGTCCAAGAAACCGCCTTGCAACTGAATAAATTTCATTTGCTGGTTATGTCCGCATGCCCAACCTGAGACAAATGAAGAAATAATTCTTATTCTCAAGGAGTCCACCTTTTCATACGAGCAAACGACCGGCGATGATTTGGAATGGATTTTCGGGAATCTTTTTCGGGTTTTTTTGTATTTTTTAAATTTTTATTTTTTGTTTTTATTAGCACATGCGGGATTCTTCATCATCGTCATTATTATTACAACTTAGGAATTAAGAATAAGGAACAATGACCCTTGAAGTCTCTCTTTCCGTCGCAGGGTTTCCCACCTAAAACCTGGCGATTCCATCTATAAATGTAGAACCAGCGAAATGACAACGACCAAGCAAATACGCGCATTCCCACAGGATACGCAAAAAAGTAAATAAATAAAAATATTTTTTTATTCTTTTTCATTTGTGTTTATTTTATTTTACTTCTTGAAGATAATTTGCGACAGTAAACAGTAAGGTGGAAAGGTTTAATGACAGTTGAACGTATGTATGCGGAAAGCCAAGTGTAAGATTGAGGGCGTTAATAGATGACAGACAGGTCTTACCGGCTTTCAACACAGCTAAAAATCACCACTAATTTAGCCGGGGACCGATGGCGCAACGGTAACGATTGTATTATAACCCGCAACGTGTGGCCCGCAGTCGACCAGAAAAGAACAATATCCTTACTTCCTATGAAAAGAAGCCAAATCCATGTACTCGTCGGTGTACTAACCGGACACTATATAATAGGAAACATGGCCAGAAGATACGGCATCGTTACAAATGACTTTTGTAGAAGTTGTATGGATGAGGATGAAATAGGATCTGTAGCACACCTTGTCCGGCTCTTCAAGAACTGCGCCTATCTTGTATAGGAGCACGGTTCTTTGATTGCCTGCATAACCTAATACCGCTCACAGACCTAAAGAGATTTATTAAAATATCGAAATGGTTTGTTAAATGCATGTTTCGACATGCACAACTAGGGTATTCACAGGCCTCTGGGTGAAATTGCATTTACTGCAAGCGACCCTTCTAACCTAACCTCACCTGCAGGCTACAGGACATGGACTGTGTACAGAATCCATTCGCAAATAATACCAAACCATCGATGCTAATGCTTACTGTGTTTGTATGAGAATTTGATCGATATTAAGTGCTCTTCCCTTCAAACTAGGAAAATCAATTGAGGGATCCCGGACGATTTTTGCTCTCAACGATCCTGGGATTTTCGGGATTGAAGGCTGATTTTATTTGATACTCTCTGTCTCTGAAGCAACTACCTAAGTAATTTTTGATTTTTACAATCTAGATTATTAATTTTTTATGATCGAAACTAAGCCTTGCCTTGCCGTTTTCCAAAAATTATGTACAGAAAAGAAAGATATGTATCTAGAATAGCTTAGATTACGGTAGTGCTTGACAGATCTGGCGCCGTTGAAGCGCAAATCAAGGTATGCTTTCATCTATTTTATTTCTACTCGTATTATGGTTCCTTTAGTGTATTATACGTTCCATGCACCACGCATGCATTCAGTTATTGCGCATACAAACTTAAAGTGTATTTTAGAACTTCGAAGGCGCCATTACAACTACCTAGACTCACGAAAATCTGTTTATCAGAAAAGCAGAAAGTATTCAAGGAAGGAAAGTGGAAAGTTTTATTTCCAAAGGTCAAGAATAAATACGCCCTTACATTTTTTCACTATTTTTTTTTTTTTTTTTACTTTGAAATTGAGCAAATTTGCCTGTGCCAATGAAGAGGTGTTTGTGTATACAATTTCTTCTGCCGGTAAAAATGTTTTCATACAAACATTTTATATGAGATGCGACTTCTTGGGTTTGTATATTCTTTGGTTTTATTCCTAAAGATATGAAGAATAAATAACGTCGTTTTTAATTCAAACCTTAAAATTCAGCTTGCAATACACTTTTGAATATTTCGATAGTTTTTTGGTAGCAGATAAGACTTCTTTCTTGTGCAATACACATTGCAATACAAGATCTATTTCGGTAATTGTGTACAAAATGGATTGATTTTGATGAAATGTTTGTATGATGTTGAGGGTATTTTTTCGAGTGCAAACGTAATGCGAAGTTACAACTGTAGTATGAATTTATATGCTGAAGCGCAAAGTTGAGCCAACTTCAACTTTCGGGCGTGCTGCTGCTACTTCCATTGTGTTCGGTCAGTTAAGATATTTGTAGGAAGGAATGTTAATGTTCATGGTTCTATGAGATCGAGAAAATTCAAGTAATTAATAAATGTATGGAGGGGACTTGGTTGTAAAAACCCTATTCAGAAATATGCAGATCGAAGCATTTATGTTAGAGAAGAGATTACATCCAAGAATCTACTTGGAATTTACGCATTGATTGCGAGTCATGATGGGGGTAAGCAACTTCAGAGTAAGTTATCAAGGGTAACAAGTTTGTGCTTAGTTTCAGCGGGTTTGAAGCTCGCAGTTAGCCAGAGTTTGCTAAAACAACCGTAGATACGTCCAATTACAATGTACATGTGGTAATAACACTAGAGATTGCGATTAATAACGAAACCGAGACAGGTAGCAGATTCAACTACTTTAAGCTTGCAGTTTGAAACCCAAATATCGCTTCCTCCAAATCTTCAAAACACTTTTCATAGGCCAATTTTGGAATCCCCTTTAGCTCCTTCTGCACATTCTCCTTTATCGCTTCAATCGGTTCAAAACGCTTTCCGCGAAGTGGTAACTTGAGTCGTGGAGATAGGTAAAAGTCACAAGGAACCGCAGATTGTGGAACGTTGTTTTTGATCAAATACTCGCGTACAAGATGCGATTTGTGTACCGGTGCGTTGTCGTGGTGGAGAAACCACGAGTTATTTCTTGACGATTCTGGCCTCTTGCGACGACCATTTTCTCTCAAACGCTTTAATATGCTCATGTAATAATACATATTATTTCTGTAGTATAGGTACCATTTGCGGCTCTCACACTTAACCAATCTTAACATATGAGGTATCAAAAGAAAGATAATTTCCTGGAGCACTGGCGAATAGTACTTTCAATTTATAATTTTGGATTTTGGGGGTTGGATTTTCTCTTGCGAGAGCTCTCGAACGGGCACACTAGTACTTCTTATTTACTGTCTGGCTTGGTGGAAGAAATTCGGAGTGTACCACACCACGGCAATCAAAGAAAACAGTCAACCACTCTGTCGTGGTTTTTTGGGCTTTGACCTACCTGAGAAGCGCCATTTCCATGATTGTTGGTTAGTTTGAATGTCATATTCGTACATGCCTGTCTCGTCATCGGTAATGATGCCATCGATAACATTTTGGCCCAAATAAAGCTGTCCTATAGCGATATCATTGCGATGCTGCTGAATTTGCTCAGCACTCTCAGCACAACCTGCGCTTCAACTCTGCACCGATCCGAACGAGACACCAAGATCGGCTGCTATCTCCCTGATGCGCACGCGACGATCTGCGAGGGCAATTTTCTTAGCCTTTTCGATGTTTTCGTCAATCATACTGGTCGACAGACAACTGGAACAAGGCAATCACAGCATGGCCCGCTTTAGACTCTTTGTAGCACTCGTATGCTTGTGTTTTCGATATTGTCGAGTCCCCATAGGCTACCGTTAACATTTTCAGCGCTATGTACATAAGTAAACGATAACTTGGCCAAATCTAACACCGGAACGAAAGGAAGCTGACCAAATATTCAACGAAGTTGAAGCTTTTTGTTGTATCTTAAATAAATTGTGTTAATTTTTTTTTTTTTTTATTTATTTTGTAGACTTTACTCAGTAAGATACAAAATCTTTTAAATTAGAGTAAGTTCAGTATAAGAATACTATAAATATATAAATTATGTTATTTGCTAAGTGACAATATTTCATATTAACATATCTTCAAGATTATATATTGTACATATTTTAAAAGAAAAAAGAGAAAAACAATTAAATAAACCAATTAATCAATTCATGTAAGATTATAAAAATTAAAAATTAACAAATATATTTGTACATGTTTAAATTAATTATTAAATTATTAAAATTATTAAAACCATTAAAATCATCATCATCATCAAACTAGTAAGCTCATCATCATTATTAAATTGTCTCAAAAAGTTATTTGAGCATCCTCCCAAACCGGATCTTGCAGGTTATCATTCTTATGGAACGAGGGAGAGAATTCCATAGTCGAACGGCATTTATAAAAAATTGACGCTCTGATATTAAAAATGAGTAACGAATTGGCACCAAGTTACGAGACCTATTGGAACGCGGAAATTTAATTTTACTAAACAGATACTCCGATTGACGAGACTCTAAAATATTGTGAAGCATGGTTAATGTTTTAAATTTAAATAAATTGTCTAATGGAATGCCGTACAGAGATTTGGAAAAATTGGAGATGTGGTCATATCTTCTAAGTCCATAGACATAGCGCGCAACGCTATTGAACGCAACATTAAGTCTTCGTTTGTGCTCGTAGTCGCAGTTACAAAAAATTTCACTACAGAAAAGTATAAGAGGTATAATTAGTGACTTAGCTAACATCAAACGGGATTTTACTATGCAAAGGTTTCATAGTTTAGAGTTTCGAATGAGTATTACCTACCCTATGCCAACCTACCTTTCGATTTAACGATTCAGCTGCCATTATCCACTGTATTATGATTCGGTTGATTTTTTCTTTCAAGCTCCACTGTACGTGGCCAAAATTGAAAGGGCAGTACCAAAGCAGAAAGTTATATGTATGTATTTGGTAGTCAGTCATTCAGTCAGTCACTTAGGACGGGCTATTTATAATGCGTTTAATTCGCTGCTGCAGCTCCTGCTGCTGTTGTTAGTGCGATGCGCGTTGCTTTTGCTTGTTCCCACCATTCCCATTGCTCAGCGCATCATCACCAGGGAAATTTAAACCGAAATGTTGCCAAAGGCCGCATGAAGAGTTCGGGAACGGAGACAGCACTTGCAGAACACCACGATGATAAAGATGATGATAATGATGATGATGCCGATGATCTTGTGTTCCTTTTCACTATTTTTCGGGAGGGTATTCGTGCTGGCGCGCGCGCTTTACGCAAACAAAAAAAAAGGAATCAGTTAAATAACGAATGAAGTGTGTGTGGGGGTTTTTTCGGGTCTCGTCCACTTCGTCCACTCATCTTGTTCTTGTTCTTTTTCTTGATTTTATTTTCATGCCCCTTTTTAGGAACCAGGCTTGTGATCTTATGTGTCACAGCATGATTTATGTCCTTTTGTCAAATGATAACAAAATACTTCTGTTGGTTGCATTTTCGACGGGGCACAGTGAGACGAGCAGAATGCCAATGTCGGTGCACGAATGTGTAAGTCTTTTTATTCTGGGAAATTGTAATGGTCATCATCATCAGAGTGTCCGACCTCATCAAAGGTACAATTCCAAAACTGAACAAAAAAAAATAAAAAATTACTACAAAAATCTCCGAATGCATGAGCATGGAGCAACTCTGGATGAAAACCAAGCCTGACACCATATCCATAAATATGTGTGATTGGGGATAGTTCTTTTTCGTGTGCTCTTACACAGACATTGCACAATATTATGCGCGCGATGTGATGTGAAAGATTTTCAGTCGAGATTAGGCTTCCTGGTATTGCATCAAAATAAGAACAATGCTGCGCTGAGAATCATAATGAGGAATTGAACTTTAATGGAATAACAACATCAGTTGCTAGCTAAAGGCTGAGCTATAGGCGTTATTTGTCAACTACATTACAAATAAGGGATATAATATAACAATTAGGACACTGATGAGGTCAAAATTGTGTTCATCAAATAGTAGCCATCATTTTCTTTCCTACAATGTTGACAAAGCCTTAAACCGCAAATTTAAATGTTGGGCAGACAGCAACGGACTAGGATTAAACCCAGAAAAGACCAATATGTTGCTGTTCTCTAGAAGACTTCAATTTCCAGGCTTCAAGGCCCCTTCGCTAGCGATTGCCGAAGTAGAAGGCATTATATTATACACGGATGGATCACACATTAACCGAGAATCGGGAGCTAGTATACACTGTCCGGATCCTTGGATAAATATATCCATTCACTTAGAACCCTCGGTGACTGTTTTCCAGGCGGAATTTTTCGCAATTCTCAGGGACGTAGACGAACTCGTCAATAACGATACCAGAGACACTTGCATACACATCTGCACGGACAGTCAGGCTACACTTAAAGCACTTGCGAACCCACTAACTAATTCCAAATTAGTGAAGGAATGCAAAGAAAACACCCTTGCAAGATCCTGCACGGTAAATTTGCTCTGGGTACCTGGCCACAAATATATACCGGGTAACAAAAGAGCGGACGAACTTGCAAGAGCAGGGGCGGAAGACGTAGAAAACCTCACAGTAAATACTATTGGTACAAGCAGTGAAAACTGCCTATAGCCTGTCTTTTACAAAACGCACTAATGTGGTGTCAAATCCAAACATGTAATGCTGCCAAAGAAATGATGGAAATTCCGAATTCCCTTTCACTAACACACATCCCAACCCTTCTTTCTCAGCACAGTTACAGAGGGGAGCACAACGGGCCCGACTGGTGGCCTACGTGAAGAGGAGTAATCCTCACCCTCACTAACCAACCAATCTAAGCCGCAAATACGCAATTGAAAGAGTTATAGACTTCGAAGTTTAAAATGATACGACTGTTATTGCTTTGCGAGATCACAGAAGCAAAGATTGTCGATTCAAGTACTTAAGAGGGCAGGTTAGGTTAGGTTAGACGGATTGATGGGAGCGATAACATCCCCATCACACTTAGATCCTTGTGGACCCATTATGATACCCATGTTGTCCACCCGTGGTATTAGATTCTAGGTTTCAACCATCCAGACGTCCTGGTAGTACACCTATTAGCATCGATAGCGATGTACTATCTTTCTCTAGGAGTTTTCTTGTTCTTGTTTTGTTGTACTCCGGCCACAGTCATCTTGATACGTCGCAGGTGGTTAATGATTTCCATCTGTTATTTGCTTCACTTAGTATTTTTTGTTAAATTTTGGCCTTGAGGTTACAGAGTGGATGTTTAACCATGCCATCTACTTGATCTATGTTTAGGGCCGAGCCCCTTCTGGCTAATTCATTTCCAGCTTCATTGCCTGGTATGCCACTGTGACCAGGTACCCAGCAAAGTTTTACGCGGCAATACTTAACAAGTTTAGACGTTATTTTCGTAGCAGCTAATGCTTTTATGGCCGCTTGGCTATCAATGTTATGTGATATCCTCAGGCGATATTGTCCTCATTGACACCAACCAATTGAGCAGCCTTTCTCACTACTAGAACCGCTTGGAAAACACATTTTTGACCCATCAGTGTAGACTGTTCTCTATTTGGAAATTCCCACGAGAAGGGTTTTTTGAAATCCATGTATGGGACAGTGTAATCTGTGTTGGCATTCGATCTCCAGTATTTTGAATGGATTATCCTGAGAGCGCTCTTCGCTGCGATCGCTTGTATATTAAGGTTTAGGGGAAGAAGGCTAAACGGATTTTGATAATTTTTTTTTAGTTTTTGTGTTGATTAGGTTTTGATAAGGAGCAGATTCGTGCATAAAAAAATATCTGATTTTAAGTACGAAAACCAAGAAATTCAATAATTAGACTTTGAACCCAAAAACGGTAAACTTGTCCTTCGTCTACTTTATTGAAATTCAGATAAGTTTTAAGAGCTTTAAAATACGCGTCTTTTAAGTCCAAAATTATATTTCTACGTGCTCTACAAGCTGAGCAATATTAATAACATCTTTGCAAAATGCCTTTTTTAATTAATTAATTGATCACTGTTCTGAAACCAATCTCAGTGGTGTTTTTTTCTTTTGGTTTCCTTTCGATCTCTCTTCGTAATTTGTATTTTCTCATTTTTCCTATAAATACGCGTTAAATCTGAGTGGAATGGATTTGTGTATGTGTCTGCGCTGCCCAGCGTCAGCGCTCAAGCGCAAAGGTTTTATTGGTGCGTATTTTTTTTCTTTCTGTTTTGTTTACATTATGTTCATGGATGTGTGTAACACTACAAAAGTTAGTTGAGTAATGCAGCTGGTAAAGTTTTTTAGAGAGGTGTGTCGTATTCGTGTAATTGTATTTCGTGTGTTATACTTGAGTGCAATTTTAAGGTTATTGAGTTGGATTGGAAAAGCGTCCCCACTTTCACTACAATTGAAGTGTTTCACTACACTTTTTCTTCTTTTCAACTTTTTCACTACGCCACTACGAAAAATTCCTAAACACTACAATTTGAGAAAAAATATTATAGCTCTGAAGAAAATGTAATAATTGTTGTTAAAATGTTTTAACGATTCAATATTTCGAACAGAATGATCTGAATGCACCCATTTCACAATAACGTTCAGCTGCATTTCTCTTTACAGTTCAGTGGAATATTTTGTAGAAATGTCAAAAGTCGAACCCGCGCCGCAAGTGCAAAAATGTACTAATAACGGTTTTTGTTATTTGCGCTGCGTCGTCTGGTGGTAACTGGTTGGTAACGTTTGCAGCACACCAAGAAGCGATACTTTCAATTAATGCAGCGGTATGAATTACGTTTTTAATAGTGCTTTCATAATTATAATCATACATACATATGTATGCATGTAAGAACTTCATATTACCATGCCCTTCCAATATAATGTTCCAATAAATATGTTCGCATTACCACTTCGATTTGGTTGGTTGGTTTGCGAGGATGAGAATCACTCCTCTTTACGTACGCCACGGACCGGGCCCGTTATGCTCCCCTCTAGAATTGTGCTAAGAAGAAAGGGTTGGGGTGTGTGTTAGTGAAAGGGGGATTGTGTAGCTCGATTTACTGTGAAACACTACGATTTACTGTGAAACACTACGATTTTTGGAGCTGTTCACTACAATTTAGAAAAAATGAAGTGGGGACACTGATTGGAATTGAGTTCTAATCTTTTTTTGCAGGGTTCTTCTTCTTTATCTGTTCTGTTTTATCTTTTATCATTTAGTTGGCATTGGCAATTATATTTCAAAGCGGAATATAGTCAATGTTTCAGCGAAAATTAGTTAGCCTCCATCCTTCCATCAACTACATCCAATAAATGTGGTAGGCAGGCGAAGCAAAGCGAGCACGGGCCAGCTAGTTAGATATAAGATATTGAAAGAGGTAAGGGGCCGGATGAAGAACTTATTGGTTTTTGATGCGATTCGAATATAGCAAATCAGTGCATTATCTATGACAACTGCGCCACAACCCGATGCCTACAACTTTTTATTCAAATGATACATCTATAAGTTGCGACACGAACGCACAATGTTTTAATCAACTAAAAAATCTTCTCACTTTTTTCGCTTACGCTTTGCAGCTGTACCTATACAAATTAAAAAAAAAGTACATCAAATTTTTCAAAATTTCAAATTTTTACCGTCCATTTGACTGGCACACACGTGAGACAAAGTTGGCCAATTAAATATTTGAGCCATGCAACCAGCTTTTGAGCGGAGAAATTTTTCCAGACGAATTGGGAGTGGTAATGGTTATTTATGCGATCATCAGTACTGTAATCGAGCCATATTCGTGCAACTAGGCTAACTCCGGGCATTATGGCGCACTTTTTTGTTTCTCAAATAACTTCAACACGAAAAGATTTTTTATTAAACAACAAAACATTTTTTTAAACACACTCATACCTCGGTTAACGGCCTAGATACATTCCAGAAAATCAGGCCGTAAAGTGAAATGCCGTATAACGAGTAATTTGTAATCCGAACAAAAACAAGTTAAATAAAACCAACAATTGAATGATTTAAACAAAGAAAAAGTCAGGTTAAAAATGTTCTATAATAAACCATAATACCCTATCCCTATGGTGCAATATGGCGTATCCCATTGGCAATATGGCATTATGTTTTACTTGTGGTTTGATTTGCCACAGCTATCGCAAGTATTTTTGAATTGAGTACACTGTACACGAGTAGCGGAATGATTTGTCTGCCAACTCAAATGGCCATATGGCACAGCTCTTTTCTGTTAGGAGCGAATCCATGCGCATGTAGTTTCCTTATGTAAACCACAATTTTCCGCTCATTCGTATTTAAAGCATGCTTCTTGTCTTCGTCGTTCTGGAATCTTGATCTAAATTTCAAATTTATTTATTAGCCAATAGGTTTATACATTCTATCTAACGAAATAAGTCATAAGATATTGCTATTGAACGACCTGAAATATTAGAGACAGCACATAAAACGCGATAAGGAGTGATGAGTACAAACAGTAAACGATTTTGAATAAGGGCAATATGGCGGTCGTTTTACATGCAAACTCCATAAGGGCATTATTATCTCGCCATAATGCCCCTACACCAAGTGCGCTATATCACAAAAAAGACGCGTGTACTCAGTACTAAAGAAAATGGCAGATTTTCATTAACTGTTATTAAGCAATGCCACCGAAGGAAAATCAAAATGATTCACTTCACTTCACTGTGTAGTGTATACCAAGGAAGTGGAACATTTTTTTGTTTATTATTTTGTTTAATTGCAAAAAAAAATCGCAATAGCTGTACAACTTGACACGGGACTCTATCAAGGAAGACTCAAGTTTTCTCATCGTTTTGTTTTCTAGAAGCAAATTGGAAATGTGATATTTATAAGTTGTGTAAAAAGGGCCACTGCGCCATAATGCCCGAAGTTACCCTATATGTACTTTTTTTTATTTAAAAAATAGTTATCAATAGAATGGCTTCTTTTTAAGAACTGGAAGATTGGGCTGCAATCCACAAACAATATTGATCATAAGCTACAGCCTACAGTAACCGTTTGCAAAACGAAGAAAAGCAATATGTCCTCCTACATTTATTTCCGGTGGTAAAATGCAAAAGTAGTTAGTTTAGCTTGTGTTTTTTTTTATTAGATTTTATTTACAAAAAAGAAAATTATTGTCAATTTTCCACAAAACGTGAGGAGAAGGAAAACCCTTGATTTTCCATGGAAAATTGCTCACAATTAAATAAACTTGTTTTTTTTTTTAAAAAATAACGTGTTGTTCGTTTTATAATTAGAAGCGTGGTAAATCTGCCATCAACACCACTGACTGGTTCATGTCTTTACTTTGACATTTCTTTTCTACCACACTACGATGTGCTAAGAAAAAAAAAGCAAAAACACTCCTGCTCGTCTGCCTGCACCTGCAGGTGTTCCAGAGTAAAATGCTGCTCTTTAATCCAATTAAACAACTAGCGCATATACCCAAACGTTCTATTTTCAATTTACGCAAAAAAAAGTAGGTAAACAACACTGTCAATAGATCACTTGAGTATTGAGAATTGTAATTTACTACTTGTTTACAGAGACTTTGGTGTTTGTAATTCCGTAACAATCGGCTCTGTATCACCAGAACGACCTGTTCCAGAGAAGATCCACAAGCCGGCCTACTACTTTGAATATATGCCGCCAGGAAATACCATAGGGGAAGTGGAAATAAAAAATCGTGAACAGATTCATAGATTGCGAGCAAGTTGCAAACTAGCTGCAAAAATTCTTAAATCCTGCGAGGAAATCATCAAAGTAAGGTTGTAAAAGCTGTTAAAGTAACATAAAATGATAAAAACGTTTCTTTATCTAGATTGGAACCACAACCGATGATATAGACGCATTTGTTCATGAAAAAATCATTGCACACAATGCTTACCCATCGCCTCTGCGCTATGCAGGCTTTCCTAAGTCAGTGTGTACGTCAGTAAACAATATCGCCTGCCATGGCATCCCGGACAATCGTCCACTCATGGATGGGGATATTCTTAATGTGGATATAACTGTCTATTATAATGGTTACCATGGAGATTGCTCGAAAACATTTATCGTGGGGAATGTAGATGAACGGGGTCGTTATTTAGTTCAATGCACGGAGGAGTGTCTCATGGAATCTATTAAACTTTGCCACCCTGACATGCCATTCAACGCAATTGGGCGTTTTATTAACGACTTCGTTAAGAAGAAGCAACTAGGGCTGATACCGGCATTTATAGGCCACGGTATTGGAAGCTACTTTCATGGCCCACCCGAGATTCTTCATTACAAGAACAGTATGCCTGGTACCATGCAACCAGGTATGACATTCACCATAGAACCGATTCTAACACTGGGTGGGCCAGATGTGGAAATCCAGGAGGACGGTTGGACGGCAATTAGCGTCGATGGAGCTAGGAGTGCTCAGTTCGAGCACACTGTTCTGGTTACAGATAAAGGACATGAGATCCTTACCCTTGCGGAGTAGAGAAATATGGAAAAAGAATTTCTTGCTTTTGTGCATTTTATTAAAAATTGAATTTGCAAAGTGATTGATTATCGTTGTACTAACTGTCTATGTATAAATGGCTTATCGCCGTCGTCTACTTTTACACTAAAGCCACCTGTTGGCTGACTGTTTTCGCTACTGGCTTCTGTATCGGCAGGAAGAGCTTGAACTCGGGTGGAAGCTCATCTTCAGAATAGAGCCTGTCGGAAAAGTAGACTCTCCTTATTCTACAATTTGCATGGATTTGTACGCGCAGTGTCTCCACATAGTTCGTTCCATAAGCTCTGCGTGTAAAGTCAGATAGATTAAATTGAATTTGATTCCATCCTTCATCCAATCGCATTGGCATTGTGCAAATGAATGGCTTCACTCTGGTTGTAGATTGATAATTACTCGCTCGGAACCGTCTTCTTACGTTTTTATCATCAAGGACCTGTAAAGAAATCACTGTTTAGTGGTTAAATGGATCATAACCACATGCGACACTCACCTGCACTTCAAATGTGAAGTATTTTTTCAGATTCTTGATAATCATCACAAGAAAAGGCAATTTTATGCCCAATGTTGTCTTTGGATCGGCTGGACAGGTTATGAAAGTAGTGCTCACATTAGTTCCGACAATTTCTAAAACCAAACTCTGTATATCATTGTCGGTGATACGTTTTATGTGACCGTTTCGCACTTTTTTGTCCCAAATCTGCAGCGGTTTACTGCCAATGCTGTAGAGGATCGACAGAAATCCCGACTGAAATGTATTTTTAAACATTATATGCGTGCTATGTAATTTAGGAAATGCACTAGAATTTGGATGCCGTGATAATAATCAAATGATTTCAATGAATTAAACTGGAAAGCTTTGTTTATATCGATATTTTTCTTGTTGCCAAAGTGACGGCCGGCAAAGCAAATTTTTCTTGACTGTCACTGAGGGTTTTTTTTTTATTTGCCAGGGATGTGTCGACAAAGTGAATGGGTTTTAGTGAGATATGGGGTCTTGCACTGGGTATTATTACGATAACTGGCGCAAAGGTTTGAAGGCGCCATTTTGTAGATCTCGGTGAAATAAGAACAAAATATGTAAAAACTATTGATTAATCGCTTAGTTTAGGAGATATCGAGGTTTCAAAATTAATTTTTTTCCTATGGAAATTCCATTGAAATTAATTATTTTTGCTTCGGTACAAAAAACAGTGTTGCATACATCTAGGCGCAAGACTTAAAAATTGTTTTTTTAAGAATTTAAGTAAAGAAATTTTATAAAATCTTAATTTTTAAGGGCGGCTCTTTCGCCTATGTTCTTCTTCAGGTTCCAAACTATCTTTTTGCCAAATTACACTACAATTGGTTCAGCGGGTTAGGCATGCAAAGTTTTTGTTAATAACTTAACTCCAGCGTCACCTAGCGGGCGGTTTTTTCACCTATGTCCTTCCCCAGGTCCCAGACTATCTCATTGCCAAATTATTACATTACAATAATAATTGGTTCAGCGGTTTAGGCGTGAAAAGGTAAAAGACAGACAGACAGACAGGCAGACATAAAGAAAGAAAGAAAAACAGACAGACAGAGTTACTTTCGCATTTATAATATTAGCGTGATTAGTGTGATACAGAAATTATATGGCATAGGTACATATGTTATTGCATTCCATTATTTCTATGCCAACACTTTTATTGTACCAAATATCTGATATTTTTATGTACCTACATACAGAGATTGATTTGATTTATTGTCTTTTTCTATATACCTACATACATATGTATGTTACAAAATCTCATAGCAAAAAATCACTAAGCATGGCTGTCACTACTTTTTGTGACCAATGGAAAAGCAAAGTACCGATTTCGAGCTTTTACTTTAAACGTTTATTTTATTAAAACTCTTTACTTTAAATTGTTCAAATACGTTCAATGCGGGTGGCTTAAAATTAAAGTACAAATCTTATTATTACGTTACTATTTTAATCATGTCTTTTCTCGCCAAATAAAAAATCAGATCTGTTTGCAACTACGTATTAAAAATGAAAATGTCTGCTCTCGTCTGGTTGGCGTCTGGCTGCGTAACGGTACAGTTATATTGTTCGAAGTAAATGCAAAAAATGGTTTCGAAATGAATGGCAGCAGCCAGACAGAGAAATGAGTTTGGCTCTATTGCAGCGTTCAAAGGATAGAATGTGTTTATGGTTGCTAGTTTGGATTATTTGCGACATTCTCCCCCTCGGTACATTCGTCTCGAGCTGTGCACAAATGTACCTCCTTATTTATATCCAACTTGGCTAGCTTAACAGCTGGTCGCTCATAAATTCCGTCTGCTGTTTTGACTGTTGCACTTCTGACTTGGCCCTCCTTTGACATATTAACTTTCAGAATTCTTCCTTTGGGCCAGTGATTGCGCGGACATCTCTCATCGATGACCAAAACAATATCTCCTTCCTTTAAGGGTTTAACAGCGTGGTTCCATTTTTCCCGTCTTGTCAATGTCGGCAAGTATTCCCTAATCCACCGCTTCCAGTAGTGCTTTGCATATAATTGGGACATGAGTGCGTTTGTCTTATATATCTTGACGTCTTCTTCAATATCTTCGAAGGGTGTAGGGGAAGTTCCTCCTGCTTGTTGCCGCAAAAAGTGATTAGGTGTCAATGCTTCAGACTCCTCGTTATCCATTGGTAGGTATGTTAATGGTCTCGAGTTGATCATATCCTCGACTTCCATCAAGTAGCTTCGAAACAGCTCATCATTCGGTTTGTAGGTAGTGATGTCGCTCACAGCATATAAAGCTATCTTTACGGATTTAATTAGACGTTCGACGCATCCGTTCATATGAGGTGAACCAGGCGGATGAAAATACCACTCAACGTTTGATTTGACAAATGTCGCAGCTATAGAACGTAGATCCGCGTTCTTGTTTTAAATCTGCCTTTAAAACCTTTTCTGCTCCGATGAAATTTGTACCTCGATCACTGAACATTTTCTTTACAGGTCCTCTGCGGCTTAAGAAATTGCGATAGCACAGAACAAAGGAGTCGGTGCTGCAGCTGTAAGCAATCTCTATATGAACAGCACGTACCACCAAGCATGTGAATAGACAAATCCATCTTTTTTCTTTCTTGCGTCCATTTATTACTTCGAATGGCCCACCATAGTCTACTGCTGTATAGGTAAAGGGAGGTGTATACGGCGTAATACGAACTGCTGGTAATTCCGCCATTTCAGGATTTGCTGCTTTGGCTCTTCATATTTTGCAACGGTTGCAATCACTACGAATACGTTTCAAGAGTTGTCTCAGTCTCGGAATATAAAACCTTTTGATATGACGAAACCTTTCATGGTAATCACGTACTAATAATGTTGTTCCATAATGATGTTGTGGCAGAATTACTGGACGCCTTGTTGCTATGCCTACACACTCCGCTTTATCAATTCTACTCATGGATCGCAGTACCCCTTCTTCATCTAGGTATGGTTTCAGCGACGACAAGTCGTTGCAGCGACGTCTTGAACCCTCGTCAGCAAATAGATTGTTGTCTTGTTGCTTTAAATACTTGATTTCATCCCCATACAGTTGATTCTGAATTAATTTAAATAACAAGATCTCAGCACCCTGATATTCATGTGACAGAAGGAAATTTATATTTTCAATATTATTTTGTCTTTTTGTCAAAATGTTGATAAACCTACACACGAATGCTGTCACTCGTACTAATTTAAACCAACTGGAGAAATCTTGAAATGAAATAACGGGTTCGTAAATTTGGTGAACTGCTTCAATGAATTCAGAGTCCTGATTAGGTTGCAGTGAAATGTCCTCTGGCCAACAGACTTCATCAGTATAAAGAAACTGCGGTGCTGTAAACCAACGATCGTTCATGTTGAGTGAAGGTACTTTCTTCCACTTAGTAGCATCGTCGGCAGCATTCATCTCTGAAGGTACATATCTCCAATTACTAATGTTGCTTATTTCTTGTATTTCAGCAATTCTGAATGCGATGAACTGTCCTTTGGTTGTCTTTGCATCGGATCTCAACCACCTTAGAACAGTAACCGAGTCTGACCAGTATGAGATCTTTGTAATTGAGTTGGTCAATAATCGCCGAATACTCTCCGCAAGTCTAGCTCCAATCAATGCAGCAATAAGCTCCAGCCTCGGAATCGATGTCAGTTTAATTGGTGCAACCTTTGTTTTGGAACCTAACAACGTACATATTATATTTCCTTCAGACTGCATTCTCAAATATGCGACCGCTGCACTGTTGTCCTTACTTGCATGAACAAATATATGAAGTTGTATTTCCGTCTCATTCCACATTGATGATTTGGTTGTGTAGCATCTGGGAATATGTATGTTTTCTACCTCATAGAGTTCTTTCAGCCAGGATAACCACTTCTTATGTTGCTTGTCTTCGATCTCGTCGTCCCAGTTTACCTTTGAACGCCATATCTCTTGCATGACTATTTTTAAATAAGTCGTAAAATGACCAATTAAACCCAGCCGGTCAAATATCGACATGAGAAATCTCAATACTTCTCTTTTTGTTGGTTTATGTTGACCATTTAAAATACTTTTGCTGCCTTTGTTGAATTTCAGTGAAAATGTGAGTGATTCTGTTTTAGTATTCCACCACATTCCTAAAACCTTTTCAGTTTGTTGTTCAACCTCTTTGTTAAGATTGACAAGCTCCTCTCCATGAAAACTTTCTAGTGCCAATAACACTTCACGAGAATTAGATTTCCATTTGTGTATATGAAACCCTCCAGCCGAATGAATTTTCCTTATCTGTTGAGCCAGTATTATTGCTTCTTCAATTGTGCTGACACTGTCGAGTAAATCATCGACATAATGATTACTCACAATTGCCTTTACCGCCCTAGGATATTCATTTGTAAAGCGTTTAGCGTTCACATTTTTTACATATTGAGCGCTACTCGGCGAACAGGTTGCTCCAAATGTCATGACTTGGGTGACATATACGGTTGGCTCCTCACATTCTCGATCGTTCCATAGAAATTGGCAAGCGTGTTGATCTTCACTTATTAATTTGACTTCGTGGAACATTTCAGATATATCTCCACTTATAGCAATAGCGTTTTCACGAAATCGAAGAAGAATACCAAGCAACGACGAAAGCTGATCAGGCCCTTTTAAAAGAAATGAATTTAAAGAAACACCATTTACTTTAGCTGCCGCGTCCCAGACAACTATCATTCTTTCCGGTTTATTTGGATTGATGACGGGAAACAAAGGAAGATACGAAACTCGCTTGTGCTGCTCTTGTAACTCCTTCAATGAAAGTTTTCGAATGTACCCTTTGCTTAGGTAAGAAGCTATTTGCCTTTGCATAGCTATTCTTAATTTTTGGTTCTTCTCCAACCGTCGTTCCAACCACCTAAGTCTGTGTTTTGCCATGAACAGACTATCCGGCAGATCAACGTCATCGTAGCGCCACAATAAACCAGTTTCAAATTGTTGACCTTTAAATTTAGTTGTATCTTCCATTATCGATTTGGCCCGTCGCTCTTCCTGAGAAGACAAGTCATCTTTTGGTATTTTGACCCCCAGGCTTTCTATGGAGAAAAACTGTTTCATCATTTCGTGTAGGTCTTCATCATCAGGTTCGCGATGTTCTTCGATGTGATAGTTGATGCTTTCATATTCGGATGAGCGCTTTGAACCGAACACTGACCATCCCAATTTGCACTTTGTTGCTACAGGATCATTTCGACCAGCCAATCTTGCTCTGCTGGGAACCGCTAAATGCCAGTCGCTGAGTCCAATCATTATTCTGGGTTGCATAGATGAGTATGAGCGCACTGGCAGACCCTGAATATGATCGCATCTTTTGGACAGCTCTCTATAATTTAATGTTTGTTTTGGTAAATTCAGTTCTTTTATTGTATGAGCTTCAGGAATTGCATACTCTTTTGCCCCTTCATGTATACCGGATATCAACATGGATACTTTTGTTGACTCTTCTTTTCGTCGCACATTTGCTGTCCATTTCAAATTCAAAATCACCTTGGGACCTGTTAACCCTAATTGATCAGCCACCTCCTCCTCAATACGTGTGCCGCTAGATCCTCCATCCAGGAATGCCATTACCTCTATACTTTTGCATCCATGTCTTAGTATTACTGGTATGTATTGAAATTGGAATTGGAATTCATCATCCAATGTGGTATGACTGTTCTGTGAAGCTTCCTCAACTGGTAAGTTGTTCTGTGGCTTATCATGCGGATGCATAAGTGGGTGGTGTTTTCGACTACAACCGCTGACATTACATTTAACTGCCTTCTTACATATAAACGGGTATTTCATCCGATGGGCAGTTAAACACTGACGGCATAACCTTAACTCCTTCATTTTTTCCCACCTATTAGCAGGAGACAACTTTTTGAATACTTCACAAGACTCTACAGATTTACATGTTTTGGTACATACCTTACATACTGGAATTGGATTATTTTCATAATGCACATTGATTCGACTTTCTTTACGAGGCGGCTTATCAATTCTATCAAATGATGTACAAGGTAATACAGAATATACTTTTTTTGCTTCTAAATTCAACCAAGAACCAAACGCTAGTACTCCAGATACATTGTTTTCATAAGCATATGAAGCCCACTTCATTTTCATATCGTTGTTCAATTTCTTCAACAGCTCCTTAAGTAACAATGGATTGTCATACTGATTTTCCAATCCTGATGCTTTCATTACTGCATTCATGTTTGTTACTGCTGTCGAAAATTGAATCACTGATTCCAACTTATCTCCTTTCAAAGATGGAAATCTACTTATTTTGTCAATTTGTGTGTTCAGAATTGTTGTTGGTTGTCCGAAGGCCATTTTTAAACATTCAACAATATCGGGCACACATGAAGGTTCAGATAATTGACTTAGTACTTCAGCTCTTGCTTTTCCTTTTAGAGATTGTTGGATTCGCATCAGGTTTTCCTCATTTGAAAAGCCACATTCCTTTGTTGACAATTCAAACATTCTTTTAAATAACGGCCATTCTTCTGGTTCGCCAGTAAATGTTGGAAGTCCTCTATAGATCTTTCTGGCTGCTATTTGTCTTGGATTAACTTGAGGTACATATTCATAGTTAGTGGCTGGTTCTGGTAAAGTAAAACTTGACTGATGTGCTATTTTGACATGCGGAGTGAATTTACGCGCCTGTGGATTCAGAGAAATATTGCTAACATGCTTTGTGACTTCATCTTCTTTATTATTAAATTCACTTTCGGCATCACTTTCTGGCAATTCATCTACTAACTTTTCTTGTCGTTCAATTAGTTCCTGCTCCTTTTGTAAATTCGTCCGCTGTTCCTTTAATAACGCACGTTGCTGGTCCAATAAACGCATTTTTAAATTTATTTGTGACGTAGAACTGCATTTAGATATACACGATTCGTTATCTGATTCGTTATCGGATATATCTGGAACTGATGCGGTTGGCTCTTGTAGGTCTGAAACTGGAAGCGGATTTCCATGAACGTCGACGAAACCCCCGGTCATAACAATATATTTCTGTGATATACCTTCCCATTTACCAAAGGCAGCACGCACCACTGTCTTTCTTTTATTTGACCTAATGTACTTTTGGACGATTTCGTATTGCGTCATCAGCTCCTTATGAAGAATATCAACCTTTCTCGCATTCCGAACTGCACAATCTTTGCAAAACCATTTACTCAATTCTACAGCCTGACTACTACTTAACTCTACACATACGTAATGAAACCATTTTTTACATACCCCGTCACAGTAGATCATGTCCTGGTTGTATGCTTGATCGCATATGATGCACTTCGCTGGGCTTCGACTGCGATTTCCTTGTTGTTCTTCTGGATGACTCGGTGCATTTTGTTGCATCTGCGTCGCTGCTGGTATCTGCGCCGCTGCTGCTATCTGCGCCACTGCTGCTATCTGATCGTTTTGAGACATGTTTCTTTGGCCGATTAGATAATTAATTTAATTTTAAGAAATGTCACTACTTTTTGTGACCAATGGAAAAGAAAAGTACCGATTTCGAGCTTTTACTTTAAACGTTTATTTTATTAAAACTCTTTAATTTAAATTGTTCAAATACGTTCAATGCGGGTGGCTTAAAATTAAAGTACAAATCTTATTATTACGTTACTATTTTAAACATGTCTTTTCTCGCCAAATAAAAAATCAGATCTGTTTGCAACTACGTATTAAAAATGAAAAATGTCTGCTCTCGTCTGGTTGGCGTCTGGCTGCGTAACGGTACAGTTATATTGTTCGAAGTAAATGCAAAAAATGGTTTCGAAATGAATGGCAGCAGCCAGACAGAGAAATGAGTTTGGCTCTATTGCAGCGTTCAAAGGATAGAATGTGTTTATGGTTTCTAGTTTGGATTATTTGCGACAATGGCTGTGCCGTCTGCCCGATTGACATTTTATAAAAGAATTTATTAATTTATATTAAGTTGTTTTTAAAGGTTTCATTATTAATTTGTCATCGATAAGTTATTGCCGTTTTGTAATAATTGAAAAGTATCTTATCATAATTTTTGCAGTTGAGAAGTGCTAAGACATCCGTTTCCGATTTCATGTCGCTGCCTAGAAAGTGCCTACGTATTTCCTTTAGGATAGGACATTTTCAAATAAAATGGAAGACATCTTCTCTCTCCGACGCGTAAATGATACTACTACGACACAGCGCACCCATTGTGTTGACATCGGGGAGGATTTTAGTACCTAGTGTATTTATGAAATTACATTTTTGTAAACGCTACTCGATTTCTGCGTTGAGCTCGATGAGAGTTTCAGTTGGTTAATTATTCGTTTTCATTTGAAAACCCTACTGCATGTCAGCACACGTATGTATTTATATTCAGCGAAAATATGAAAACAAACAAAATCGACAAAATGATTTTGGATGACCGTAAAGTGAAGTTGATCGAGATAGCTGACACTCTAAAGTTATCAAAGGAACGTGTTGGACATATCGTTAATGAACTTTTGGGTATGCGAAAGCTCTGTGCAAAGTTGGTGCCGCGTGACCTCACAATCGACCAAAAACAACAACGAATTGATTATGAGTAAAATACCAGAATTTTTAAGTCGATATGTGACAATGGATGAAACATGGCTCCATGTCCATCATTTCACTCTGGAGTCTAATCGACAGTCAGCCGAGTGGACTCCACGCGGTGAACCGAAGCGTGGAAACACTCAACAGTCAGCTGGCAAAGTTATGGCGTCTGTATTATAATAATTTTTAATTAGACTAATTTTCATCGACTATTTTGAAAAGGGGAAAACCATCAACAGCGACTATTATGCTGTGTTATTGGAGCGTTGAAGGACGAAATCGCGGGAAAACGGCTCCATTTGAAGAAGAAGAAAATGCTGTTTCATCAAGACAATGCAGCATGTCACAAATCAATGAAAACGATGGCAAAATTGTATGAATTGCGCTTCGAATTGCTTCCGCATCCACCGTATTCTCCAGATCTGACCCCAGCGACTTTTTCATATTCTCAGACCTTGAGAATGCTCGCTGGAAAGAATTGCCGATGCGCCGATGAAGAGGTAATCGCCTAAATCGAGGCCTAATTTGAAGCAAAAGACAAATCGTTCTACAAAAATGGTATCGAAAAGTGGAAAGATCGCTATAATCGGTGTATCACCCTCGATGGCAACTATATTGAATAAAATCGAATTTTTGAAAAAATAAAATGTGTTTTTCTAACGATACGAACTTTTCAGTCGAACTGTTAGTTGCCGCGAGTTCGTTTCTTCGATTAGTTAACATCTTTTACACAAAGCCATGATACACTCCATCACTGGCGCGCCCCCATCAGCCATGTATCTTCGTTTCTAATATACCAACAAATGTGTATACACATATGTACATATACATACATACATATTTCCAATTTTTGTTTAATAGATTACGAATAGTTTTGGAGTTCGATAACCTTTCCCCCGCAGCATAATCATTTCGATACACTTACATACATATATACATAGATCGACGCTGGCACTATGTATATAAAGTAAAGGAAGTTGATTTGTATTAGATGTAAGAATGTACAGCATATCTGCATGTACATATACTTCATTTCAAAGATTCAAAAGCACGTACCTATTCTTTGTTGGCGGGTGACGTCAATCTGTGCTTACGGAATGTATATGAGTCTTTACAAAACACTAAAGAAAAGATAAACATTTCAAACTTGAAATTTGTATATTCTTATCGACATTTAATTGATACTAAATTAGGCATGAAACATTCATATTTGTTCCACCCTTAATACATGGAAGCTTTTTGTTGGTTTTTCGCTCGTTTCATAGTAGAATAAACAAAGATTATGTTACGCATGGCACAACACACTTTAATTAAAAAGTGATCTGTGCTATCCTTGAGGTTGCTCATAAGTCGTTTTAACTTGTTCTTCTCCATGGTTCGATGTTCAAATCCTTTTAGCAGTTCAACGATTGAATTCTACAGTGTCCAAAAGTAGCAATACATCTCATTTCTACTGTTTCTGCTAGCGATTTTCATGGTCCTTTTTGTCTATTTATTAAGAGTTAATTATGGTTTCGGCTTCACTGGTTAACCCTTTTATTTTGTCTGAATCGAATCTCTAAAACATGTCTGTGTATGTTGTACAAGTACGAGTATTTTAAACAAAATCTAAAAATAGATATTGTGATACACATAGGAACAAATCTTGGAAAATAATTCTGTACACAGCGCAAAAAAGACATGTTAGTAATCGAATTGTATGGTATTACTATGCCACTTCAAACATTGGTTTTCAGATGACAAATATGGTCCATGAGTTACGCTAAGCAGCCAAAAAATGTTATGTAGATATGCGGTCATTGCATGTTTCGTGGTTTTCGAATGACGATATCTCCTTATTTAGAGCATTCGTGGTAAAGTAGCACTTCGTATTTCAAATCGAATCCACTGCTGTAGTGCTGTTCATTGATTTATTATGCATAGATCAGCGTTTCGTTTTTACTGGTTTTTTGGTTGGTTACTGAACTTTAACTTGTGTTTTGTAGATTGCACGCAGTTAATAGTTAATTTCTTATACTCAGTAGGTACCTGGCTTCAGGGCCGATCGCATTTTTTACAGTAACTTCTCTACTGGTGTAGATACATTTTGCCGATCTCTTTCTTATCATGGTGAATGCATAGAGGAAATATCCCAAATTGAGATCAACTCGAGCTTATAGTCTGGTTACATTTTCATTCAGTCTGCTTAACTGTTAACATGACGAAGCGCCAGTGTGTACGATTTGTGGCCCTAACCATTTTCTTTGCACCTTCGTCAAACACAGACTTTTAGCTAAAATAAAAATAATCTCTATGGTGAAAAACGAGACGGCTTTTTCTTTTCTTTTAATTTTATTATGTTTGTGTTTATAGCTAAGAATTAATTATAATTTTTCTTGATTTTTGTTTATTTATTACAAATGATTTTCGGTTTTTCTTTTTCTTAAATCTTCCTCATTTCGTTTCCTTTGGGAACTGAAGAACTTTACAATATTTGGAAACGATAAAATATTTCATTTTTAAATAAAATACAAATTACAGCACAAGAGAGAGGATGCAATATCAATTAACCTTCTCGCCATGTTTCCAACTCTCTCTCTTTCTCTACACCACAATCGCGGCCTTCATTAAAATTATATTTTTTGGATATAAATATTATTGAAATATCTTCCAGTTCTTAAATACTTTGCTTGGTGAATTTTTTATTTCGATTTTAATATTAAGAAGAATTATAGAGACAGAGAAGGGCGATTTAAGAACGATAACTACATATTACTACAAACTACTATCGGATACTCTCTTCAGCCACCACATGCAAGTAGTACTCGCTTAGGCAGGAAGTTGAAGTTTCTTGCCCTTTAACACTTTGGTGATATACAGATAGAAAAAGTCACAGTACAAGATCGTCTGGAGGATGCCGGCAAATATTGGAATTAGATCGTAGTGCGACTCCACAACGTACCGGTAGACCCAGTTCAATAGATACAATGCCCGATACGAACCCAGTGCAAACAGATAATGGCTGGTAATTGATTCGGCTTCGCCTGTCTTGCTGACCAAGAAGAGTTGCGGCAATATGGCAACCGATTCCAGGTAAATCGAAAACGTCCACAGCACCTCCATCAGTGTGAACTCATGATTGACAACCAACGAGAGTAGCGCACACGGAATCAGCAGAAACTCAATGCGAAACGAATCGTGATTGGTATCGTTGGTTGCTTTGAATTTCACGTACATCAAATAGATTGTCGCTCCCGATGCTCCAATGAAGACCACTTTCATTACAGAATTATAGAGACTCACATAGGTGGTGAAAAAGTCCAGATACCGACTAACGTACACCACACAGAAGAGGATCTGTGATTTACCCGAGATGCCCGCGCACGACCGAGTCTTCCAGATCTTTAGCAGTAGAATTACTATCGCTAGCAAATGGGACAGGTCGCCGGCCAATCGAAATATATTCATCGCCATTGTGCGTTTCTGGCGTGCGTACTCTTTCACAAAACTGAATGAAAAAAAAATAAAATAAATAAACACGGACAATTATTGAACAGTGAGCATGAAAAATCGAAAAGAAATTAAAATTTAGAAGACCGCATACACGATTCCAAAAATGACGTGGCCGACGTGGCTGCTAGGATGGTTCTCTCGTTCGCACTTCTACGTTAATGTACACGACAAGCGGCTCAGTTGTCTCGGGTTCTTGTTCTCGCACGCGAAATGTTTTGACAGATTTGCCTGTTTTGACGCCGCCGAACCGGGATAAATCGTTTGTAATGATGATTTATTCAACTAGAATATGAAATTAATTGCAATTTAATGAGGTTAGACAAAAGGATGAACTTTAGTTTACCTTGGTGGAGTTTTTTGCGTTTATTCGAAGCACAATTTGTAGCCAAGTTTTTGGTCGATAGAACAAACCACAAACATAAAAAGTCGACGTCGAAAATTCTGACAGCTTTAAGAAAAATGTTCGATGAGTGTGAAGTTGGCGGTAATTACATTTTTAACCAATGGCACTGCCAGATGTGCTTAATATATGTACAATAATTCTGAGATGATTCTAGGGCCGGTAGCTATCAAGCGCTCCTAAACTAAGAGCCTCATAAATCTATTCACCAACCGCTATTTGTGCGTATTTATGAGCGCTCATAAGACTTATGAGTGCTCCGTGTGCATTGGGCCTAAAGAAATAGGGATAATTTAGGAACCCTTTTTATTAGAGGTGGAGAACTATCGATTGCACTATCGAAAACAATCGATACTTTTTGACCACTATTGTTTATTTTCGATAGCCATTTAAATATAGAATTTCAAAAATTTCTTTAAATGGTCGATACCTAACGAACGGAGTATATTTAAAGTTTCACAGAGGAACCCGATCTAATAAACCAACTGTCAAAATGGCTTTAACTCAAAATGGGATTCCCCGTTTATTGAGTCAGCACCGTAGAAATAGGAGTTGGATTCTCAATTCTCTCTGTTTATACGTAGGTAGGGACAGCGTTGCCACTTTGCTGCAATAGCAGTAGATCCACTGCACTTTTCGCAAAAAATAAATCTGCTGCCACTAAATCCAATCTACTGCACTTTTTTGTTTGATAAACCTTCTCTTGGACAGCTGTACAAAAACCATGCATAAAAATAACCGGTGTAAAGAACGTCTGAACGAAGCCACCAACTTATTGTGAACTTGGCCACATTCTCTTTTGACATATCAAATAAGTTGGCTGCTTTCATTCATGAAGCAAATCTCTGTCTCTGTCTATGTTTCTGTTGTGTTCTCGTTTTCTGCTAAACTAACGTCAGTGGAGGTCTTTACTAGGGAACCAAGACCTCTTATGTAAATACTATGATGCTTTAGATTGTTCAATATTTTGGTTTAATTTACTCCATACAAAAAACGCTCTGGGAGAAGAATTATATGTCGAACCTTGCGAGTATATGTTGATTTTGTGTTCACCTCTCCATAGTAGTGCTGTTGCAGAGCGAAAGTTTTCGATTGTAAGCCAAGTAAAAAATGAACTACGAAACAAACTTAACGTAAGTACTCTTGAGAATTTAATTTTTGAAGTGAAACTTCTTTAGCCGCGGTAGGGCAAATTTGCCTGAATCAGACGCAAAAGTGAAACGCTTTCCCTTCTCAAACGTCAACAGGCAGTAAAATCTATATATAGTATAAAAGGAAGTCCCAAAAATGTGCCTTTCTGTATGAACACGCTTATCTCGAGAACCACTAAACAGATTTAGTGGCGGAATTTATGGGCGTACTCATACTTACTTACTTACGTTGGCGCTACCTGGGCCTGTTTCTCGCAACCACACACAGTGTTATATTTTTGCACGAATGGAAGGGACCTACAGTTTTTTGCCGACTCCGAACGGCGAGCTGAGAAGCTCAATCGTGACAAATGATACTCTTTAATGCTTGTCAGACATTCAAAAGAGGTGGCACCGTGAAGAAAACTCTTTAGGTGGGATTTAACCCGGGCAGCATTGCGTACTAGTCCAACGAACTAACCACCACGGCCACGGCGACCACATGTACTCAGACTACTCCATTAATTATAGGAGCTGAGAATTCGAGATCGAACTGGCAGAAAATCAAATTTTCTGTCATTACACAGGCGTAACTCAACAATGCCCTATTGGATTTAAAACAAGTTTCACTTCTAACACGCGAGAGTCTTACGCACTTTTTTTTTGTATGGAAATGAATAATGTCAGCAATGGTTCCTGGACACCCTCAGACTCTCCTGGGATTCTAGAGTATGTATTTTCAAAACTTTAGTTTTATTGATGGAAAGTTTATAGAAAACCATTCAAGTGATTAATTAAAGACTTTTAAGATTAAGTTTTATTACATACTCGTTCAAAAATACATTTGTTATTATATATAGTTTAAGCAATTGATCTTTGTTTTTTGTAATAAAAATTCTACTGCGGAAAGATCCATTCTACTGCATTTTTTTTAATGATCTACTGCGCACCTCTTTTTTTGAAGTGGCAACGCTGGGTAGGGATGCATTTTATGATGCCTGAAGCCTAGTACGCTGCTGATGCGAAACGAAAAATCCCATACAAAAGTGCCACGATGAAATCGAAAACGGAAAATTATGCTGATGGTGATTGTATTAGATAAATCTCTCCACTCAGTTTTCGCACAGAATTGATTGTTCGTTACATTAATTCCTTGCGAAATTTGGACATTTGTATTTTTTTGTATTTTATATTTTCTTCCTCGTGTTTGTGTTTCGTTTGTTTTGTGCGGGATAATTTTATAATTCTGGACGAAAAAGACTTTGTTAAAAAAAAAGAATAACGATCAATTCCTCCGCAACCACCTTTTGGTCACTGTAAACGTCGCGGGAATGTGATTCGCTATTTATTTGCAGATCTTTGCAGTTTCCTCCAGAAGCACGTTAACATATTTTGTTAGTTTTGTTTTTGTGCTGTGAATAAAATATGGGAATCCTACGTAGTTGAATTATGTAGTTTTTTTTATCATTCAATTTATTTTTTTTGTATCTATTTAAATTATTGTCGCCTGTCACTGTTGTCAGTTGTGTTTTTCATAACAGCTGATTGAACTCTACAATAGGCGTGTTTTTTTTTCAAATCTATATAGGCTTTAGCGGAAAATGAGAAAAAAAACCCTGAACTTGGCAGGACTATGCTAATTGACGTTTTCATTGAAAGTAAGGCCGGTAGTTATAAAGCGCTCATTAATAAGTTGGTGGACAGCATTTTTTTTTGTATTTAATTCAATTAAATAGTAAAATAAGGAACATATTCACGTGATTCATTATAATTTTCTTTTCCTTGTCGGATAAATTCGTATTTCTTTCTTTTCTACCTATTTTAAAATGAACAGAAATAATTTAAATTTGAAATGACAGCAGAGTTCGGTTGATAGCTACCGGCCTTCATATTTCTCCCTCACTTTCATGTCATATTTGACATTTCGATAAAATTTTCGATAACTATCGACGAAAAACAGTTTGGTAGCACATTTTTCTATCCAAGCTAAGCACCTAAGACTGGATAATTATCCAGTTTTCGTAAGTCTATATAGGCTTAGTTGTTAGTGTAATTAACATGGAAAATTTTTTTTAAGCCTATATAGGTTTGAAAAAAAAACATGCCTAATGTTTATATTTCGTTGATATTTCGCAATCTTTTCGCACTCAATTTGGAGACCACAGGCAAATTTCGTATTCAGCAGCGTACTAGGCTTGAACCTAAAAGCTGGACTGGGTTTCATTATTTATTTGGTGCATTTAACTTTTTTTATTGTTACTCTTAAGAGGAAGAAACTATCGATATATATCGATAACTATCGATAGTCAAAAGCCAACTATCGAGAACTATCGATGGCACTGACTAAATAGTGACGCCACAGGAAAATTCTATATGGCGGACGCTCCAAGATAGCGGATTACCATTATCTTCGGGACCTACTTAGTCATAGGTATTAAATGAAAGGGTTTGTCAAGAAAAATATAATAAGCCAAGTGACGTCATTCGAAATTCAATACGAGACCCTATTTACAGAGAATATGTGCGTAAAACATAACTACTATAATAATGTGCGTAAAACATAGTTACTTATAGCTTATATATATTAGCCGCGATCATTGGTTTGTATGTGTTACAACAGTTGTACTAGCCAGATTCAGCTTAATAAATAAACTTAGCTCAACTTAAATTAACTTAAAAAAATGACCCAAATGTCCCATGGAAAAACTCAGTTTTTCCAGAAATTTTCCATTTTTCAGTGGATGTTAAAAAAATGTTCTTTCACAAAAACCGTGTCTGGACAATGAAGAACACAACAAAATAATCGGCAAAATTGGTCGAGCCATTCTCAAGTGATGACCAGTCATACATGCGGCAATTGATTTTTATATAGAGGCTAGCTGTCCCGCCGGCTTCGCCTGTGTATTAAAAAAATCGTTTTACTTATAAGGTAAAACGCTGCTCTTGCAATGTGGCTTTGTGTAGAAATAACCGACATTTTAATTTTTAATTTTAACTCCCAGACGTTGTTTAACCCTTTCCCGTATATGTTACGCGATAAGTTTGAGCTAAATATGTACTTAATCTTTACTTGATTGGTGAACTACTGGAGTAAAATAATATACAGAAACATCGGTATTTCCGCTTTCACAATATAATTTTATGCAGAATATATTTTTATTTAAGGGGGTATTCTAGTCTAGCAGTACGAATTTTGGGTGTTTTTTAAAATTCCATAAAAAAAAAACTAAGAATATTTTTACCTGGCATTTTTTTTTATTAAATATTTATTAATATTTTAACAATACAAAAAATAATTAAAAAAAAAAACATTTTTGAAAATTGAAATAATTACAGGCTGGTAAAATGGGGTGGTGAAAAAAAAGGGTGCGTCCTTCTAGAGATGATTCCAACCCTTCTGGTGGTTCTTAATCAGTAAGAACGTCGCTATGTTCTGAACTACGGAAATAAAAAACATTTTTTTTCACAGCCGCCACTGTTTGAAAAAAAACTGATTTTTTGCCCTTTTTTCAAAGTTTTGAATTTTTTTAAAAATAGTAAAATAAATAATGTTTACATAATTATAGCTCCAATGGAAGAGGGATATATAAAGACGTTACACGCCAAATTGCAAGTTAATCGGTTCATTATAACCTGAGAAATCACGTCAGACGTGTTGGAAAAAGTAGTTTCGAGAAAAACAGATTTAAAGAAATACGTTGCAACGACCTTCATATAGTGAGTTTCTGAGAATTCATAGTGTGTAAGAGACTTTCTGTAGAATAATTCAGGAAAAGTTTGGAGGATATATTTTTGAAGGTCCAATCTTTAAAAATATGAAAAAAAAAACTATTTTTTCAAAACTTTAGACTAGAATACTTCCTCCCTTAGGTACTAAACTATTGATGATCCGATGTATTCGTACCACCTAAAATTAATTTGATTATAATTCTTCATAAGCGATTATGAATCCCAATCAACGCCGAATTCATTGAAATCAGCAATATTTGGACTGTGCATAGTTTCGTTTGGTTATTATATGAAACTCGTTAATTTAATGGCTTTAAATCTGTTATATAAAAATGAACATTTATTGTCCAATAAAAAATACTAAATTTATCTCTATCTGTAGGTTACTAAAAGTAAAAAAGTTTCACTTGTCGCGCGTGGACTCCACACGCATTTGTTTATATTAAGCAAAACTACAATTAACAAAATGATATATAAAAATTATAATATATGTATGTAATTAATTGATTAGAAATAGAGAAATGCTAAATAAAGAATTCGATGGGAGTTGTGTGGCCTTCTTCAGTCTGCTCTTGTTCTTCTTCTTTTTTTTTCTTATCAGCATCCCCATCGTCAGTGGCAGTGTAAACAGGTGCGTAACCGTTTTGATTAGTTGCAACCTTTTTACTAAGTTCACCGACTGTGCCTTCGTCCATATTCTCTCCAGTTTCGCCATCTACACGTTTCGCAGCTGGTTTTGCTGGAAATAAGAAAAAGCCACAGAACAAGATTGTCTGCAGGATGCCGGAAAATATCGGAATAAGATCATAGTATGACTCCATAATGTACCGGCTGACCCAATTCAATAGATACAACGCCCGATACGAACCCAATGCAATCAGATAATAGTTGATAAGTGATTCGGATTCACCTATTTTGCTGACTAAGAAAAGTTGCGGCAATATGGCAACCGATTCCAGGTAAATCGAAAACGTCCACAGCACCTCCATCAGCGTAAACTCATGATTGACAACCAACGAGAGTAGCACACATGAAATCAATAGTATTTCAATGCGAAACGGATCGTGATTTGCATCGTTGGTTGCTTTAAATTTCACGTACATCAGATAGATTATCGCTCCCGATGCTCCAATGAAGACCACTTTCATCATAGAATTATAAAGACTCACATAGGCGGTGAAAAGGTCCAGAAAACGACTCACGTACACGACACAGAAAAGGATCTGTGATTTACCCGAGATACCCGCGCACGAGCGAGTCTTCCAGATCTTAAGCAGTAGAATTATTATCGCTAGCAAATGGAACAGGTCACCGGCCAATCGACAAATATTCATTGTGGAGTCTATGCGTTTCTGGTGCGTGTACTATTCCACAAACCTAAGTGACATGAATAATAAACACGGATAAATGAACAGTGAGCATGTGCAATCGGAAAGAAATTAAAATTTAATAGACGATTCTAGAAATGACGTGGCCGACGTTGCTGCAAAGATGGTACTCCTGGGTTCGCACTTGTTTTGCGTTAATGGTTGATGTCAGTGTAATCGCTGAGAATTTTCCAAAAGTCGCAACATGAAAATTTGCATATTCCTGATTGGAGGTTCTGGACCATCATAAAGACAGTTGGGGTTTTTATTTAATTAAAACATAAATTACCAACAAATTAAAAAATATTTGATTCAGAATTTATATTTTTCTAAATATGTAATTTATTTACAGAATTCATATTTACACATATTTTTATAATAGATAACTGATCTGCCCGGCTTCGCCGTGTACGCAAACAGTCTGGTAGATAGTTGATCTGGTAATCTGGTTTAGAATTGAAATGATACTCCTAGCTGCCAAAGTCGACAGATTGCAAATGCACTGAAAAAAATTAAAAACGTTCAATGTTTTCGTGAAATTTTCACTGCAATCACCGGAAAAATCATCACGCTGAACTTCACTTGATTGAGATGAAGTAATGGTTCACGAATGATTTTGACGCAATTTGAATATTGAAAATCTGATAATTCTCAAGTTATTATTCTTCTTAGTTAAAGGTTTTGATTTTAACTGATTAAGCTAGAACCCCACTTGTCTCGTGTGGAGTCTCGCTGTGTGGTGTGTCGTGACGCTAGCTGTGCACACCTATCTCGTGTGGTGTGTTGTAATGCCAGCACACGTAGATTTCATTCTATTGTAAATATTTAAAAAACAACGTTTTTTTTATTTTTCCATTGCAAAATAAAAAACAAATTGGGCTGATTTCTAGAGTAGGTGAATTTTTATACATTTTCATGACATTTTTCGAGTTTTTCCAACGCATTAAAAAATACCTCCTAAAAAAATTTCATCGATTTTAGCTCCAAATTTACGTAACAAACACTCTGGTGATATACAGACAGACGGACAAACATGGCTTAATCGATTCTACTAGTGGTGCTTATCATTTATTTAGCAAAATCTGTAATTTAGCGGAACTTTTTAGTTCAACGCCAGTTCCGAATTTTATTTCGAACTGCTATGACGCGACACAAGCCATAGAGCTCTCTGGCGCAAATCGAAAAACGAGGGATGGCGTCACGACACACCACACAGCGTCACGAGACAAGTATGTTTCTAGCCATAAAAAATACATGAAAGCCATAGCGTCAGAACACACAGCGACACACCACACCAGACAAGTGTGGTTCTAGCTTAAGTAATGATTTTCCGTCTTACCTATTTATACGAAAAATTTGACGAAATATACATCTGGTATGCACGGAATTTCCAAAGTGATTTCGTGCGCTTATGAGTTGCCGCTTCCATCTAGTATAAGCCGTGTTTTTTGAAAGTGAGTACATAATCACTTTTCAATTTAACCGCACTACAAAAACAAATTGCCTGGCTATAACAATAGGTAAAATTCTCCCAGTAAACGTTTTACTTGGTAGGTTCAACAGTTTCAGACTCTGATGACCAATGGCGCTGAAATCGGCATTTGTAATTGGATGTGTCCGTAAGTTTTCTTTTTTTTAAATGAAGTTGATAAATGCAGTTGCTTTTTTTTTGATTGGTTAAAATGCATTTATTTTGTTAATAGGCGTGTTTTTTTGTTACCTATATAGACTTCGAAGAAGCTTTTAGAGTATAAATAAGACTCGATAATTATCCAGGCTAAGGTTTTGTTGTATTTTACATTGAAAATATGTTGCGGAAACATATACTAAGCTTTAATTAGTAAACAATGGCACTGCCAGATGTGGTTAAACAGTGTATATGAAAAGTGGGTGAAGGAAATTTAAGGTTTAAAAAAGTTTCGATAATTTTTGTCACTTTCTTTTGTTCCCCCCTGTTCTGCATTCCACTTTTAGTGAATTCAACCACCAAAAGTGGAATTGGGTGTTCTGCATTCCGAACGAAACTATGAATTGTGGATTGTATGTTCGAAAGTGAATATTTTGGTGTTCTGCATTCCACTCAAGATGACAGCTGTAAATTCGTGTTCTGCATTCCGAAAATCCTGTGATTTTAGTGAATTGAATTCACTTGAGATTCTTGACGTGAATTAAATTCACATGCCGTTGTAAAGTGAATTAATTAATTAATTTGTTGATCAGAATCATTTTGAAAAATGTGAGTAGAATAATAAGACTTTCCATTAGTGTATTAAAATAATTCCTTTGTTTAATATAGTACAACACAAAAATTAGAGGCAAGAGAGTATTCTCTTGAATTACATGAAAGAAAATCAAGATTTCTCTGACTCCACTTCTAGCAGGATATCAACAAATATTTTCTTACTCACCCTAAAACTGTTTTTAAAAATCCAAAAATCATTAAATAAATTATTTTTCTTCAGTTGTCTAGATTCTGCTTACAATGCTTCGGGAAGATCCAGAATGTTAGATTTATCTCGCAAAATCTTCCTGCGAACTCTCTCCATTCGGTTTTCTTCGCGGTTTTTACCAATCATTTAAAAATTTTGTTTTCCATTTTTTCCATTTTTTTAATAAAATATATTTTTTCTTAAATGTTTAATTCACTTGCACAAAACGAAAACCAAGAACTTAAAATCTCCAATGAATTTTGACAGCTGCGTTTGACATTTCAAACAAATGAATTCGAAGTGGATTCCAAAAATTCGAAATCACTCGGAATGCAGAACCCTGAATTCCATTCCGAGTGAATTTCAATTTCGGTTTCAATCCACTTTCACTCGAAATGCAGAACAGGGGGGGGTTATAACGAAAGTTAACATTTGGGCATCAGTTCGGTAATCCTCCTTCCTTTTAGTTAGTTTAAAAGTATGAAAAGCAGACCACTATGGATGCCCATCACAATACAAATCACTTTCCCGCAAAAACCATCTTCTCGTCTTAAGCGGGAAATACACGATACAATCGTTTTACGGACCTGCGTTGTACACTGGTTGTATGCTCAATAGCATCCAACCATACAATATCGGTACAGCCGTCGGTTGGGTGAAAACACGATACGATCGTCGCATACAACCGCCGTACAACGATTGTATCGTGTATTTTCCGCTTTCGATAAATCTCAATGCAATTTTCATCATCCAATGATATTCAAACTTTATTTATCTTTTCTCGTTTCTCTTTAAGAAATTAATAAGAAAACAAAAAAATAACGCAAATCATTCAGACTATTAAAATAAAACAATACAATTGCAAATTGGTTATAGAATATAAATCATCGAAAAATTTCTCGTTTCTTTCGGTCGCTCCAGTTTCTAATGTCCGATCAATAATCAGTTCCCCGGGAAACAATTTCTTTACAAGTCGGTCGAAGCATGATTGTGTGTTCGTATTGAGCAGTGTAACAGCCCTTAATATCGCACAATGGTGGATATGCCTCCACAACACCCTTGTCGCAGAGATCCTTCAGCGCCATTTGATACTTGGTGGCTCCAGCTCGATCCAACCACCGCTTACAGAAAGCCAGTGTGCTAAAATTCTTGTTAATTGTTCCCAGCAATTGTTTGGACGATTGCAATCGCAACGGCACATACGGAGCATCAAAGTTCTTCATGTAATGTGAACAGTCCATGTCATCGTGAACTAAACCACGACCAGTTGAACCGAATGTCTCAATGGCATAGAATTCGTTCTCCTCCATACGTGTGGATTCACCACCTTTGACAATTGGGACTGTTTTACCTGCGTGGATACCTAAACGAAAATTGATGGCGATGAGCAAACAGCTGACAGAGATACATTTTCAAAGCAATAGGTACTCACGATAGGGACTGATTGAGTGCCCGTTCAGATTGCGGATACTCTTCACCTGGTAGGTCTTGCCCTCCAACTCGATCTCGTACGACTCCATTACCTCTTGAATGGCCGCTCCAATGTCGCACAGTCTGACATCGATTCCAGCCTCTCGAATTCCAGTGTTGGTGGCATCCTTAACGGCCTCTAACAATTTATCGAATTTATTGTTAAATGCCAATGTAAAGGCACAATCAATAATCCGTCCCTTAATGTGAGTTCCAAAATCAATCTTGCACACATCATCATAACCCAACACGGTGGTGTCTCCCGCATTTGGTGTGTAGTGAGCAGCGCAATGATTCAGAGAGCATCCAGTTGGGAAGGCTAATCCTGCTTCCAGACCATTCTCACCAATTAATCGCCTTGCTGTTGTTTCAAGCTCTTCACAGATCTGAATCATACTCATACCGGGCTTGATGTACTTCTGTATGTATTGACGAGTCTGGCGATGAGCCTCGGCCGCATGACGCAATTCATTGTAGATATCTGTGTGCATGCGATCTAGAGCGCGTTTTTCTTCGCTAGTAAAACGATCCTTTGCTGTTCGCTCGTCGACATCTTTCGGAATGGGATGCTTAACGACTTCTCCCTCTGGGAAATTCCCATCAGGGAACTGCTCAGCGATGGGAGTTGTGGGAGCCCCCTTCGGTTTGGTCTTGTTCTGCTTCTTCTTTTTTTTCTTATCAGCATCGCCATCGTCAGCAACAGTGGAAACAGGTGCGTTACCGTTTTGCTTAGTCGTTGCCTCTTCAGAAAGTTCGCCGGCTGTGCGTTCGGGCACATTCTCTCCGGCTTCGCCATCTACACGTTTCGCAGCTGCTTCAGCTGGAAATAAGACAAAATTAATGGCTAATATAGGTGAAAAGGAATACACTAAATCACAACTCAAAATAGAACTGAATCACTTCGACGTATGTTGTTTATCATAGATATAAGCAAACAAGTATTTGGATTGATAGAGAAATCCATACTCCCACAATCACCAACCGCATTATTTTGCGTTTTTCAACATAACCTTTTTAGAATGGGATCATTACCCTTTCATGTTTCACTGTCAGTAGATAGCTCCCATCATTGGGGTGTATTTGATATTTTATCTCTGTCCGTACAATCACAAGGTTCAGCAAACACGAGGATTAATCAGTAAAAAAAATAACCACATTTGTCCAACCCTTCCAAATGGACGAGAACCGACCACACTCACCTTGGCGAAGTTTCTTGTTGTTTGGCTTCGGTTTCTTTTGCTTTTTAACTTCGCCATCAGTAACAATCTCTTCGGCTGCGTTAATTTCTTCAATTTTCGTTTCGACCGCTGACATTTTCCTTTGTTTTTATATGGAATTTTCTATCCTAGGTACTCTCAACTTATTGAATTGAATTAGAAATAAAGAAATTTACCTAAAAAACGAAACGAAAGAACAAATGGCCGAATAAACCACACGATTAATGAATGGTTTCGTTTTCACATTAGTTCCAGTTCCAGTCGACAGAAATGAGTGTATTTTTTCGCACCTAAAAGTAATATGGCGGAATTTGAAACAAAATTGAAGTTCAGCGATTGAGTGCGGATGCGGAATATAAAGAAAATGAGAATTGAATGATGTTGACTTAGGGGTAAAGAAGAAAACATTCGTAATTTGTCTAAAAGCAGAAGGGGTATTTAATTTGACAGGATTTGTTTTCCCTCGATCAGTTTAATCAAAACTTTTCATTGATTATGATAGGAGATGCAAAAATGAGAATAATGGTTTTGTATGCCTTCTTCCCTTTGGATCTTTGAGATAAATTAAGTTATTTTCCTAGGATGGGCTATGGGTATAGGCCCATCTCTCTTCACAGTATTCCTTGACTCCGAGATTGCGATACGATAGTAGTATGTATTGCTTTAAGTGGGAAACTACCGCCCAACAACTGAATTTGGTTGTCCGGCCACTTGATGGTGGGGAAAACCCTTTCAGCCCATCTTCGCCAGCGGGTGTTGCCACCTAATAAACTCACAGACCTTCGTCCAGGAGCTATGGTCGCAATGCTTTAATGTGTCCCCATTCGATGAGACGTGCACAAAATGAAGCTGCTACAATTTTAAATATGTATTTCCATGCGGTTTGCAGGGCATTCACTAAACCTAATAAGATGCGTGAGTTTGTTCGGTGGAGGGAAAAGCATGTACACATTTCTGCTGCTGATAATCGTGTCATTAGCGGCTTACATTTTTGATTGGAATTCCTGGCTGACACTCTAAAGACACAAAGTCCTCCAATAAAACGCTTAAATTTATCTCAAAATAAATAAAACATTGCTTTTTATTATTATTTTCAATACGAATATATGTAATTGTCTGCCTACAGTGATAACATTCAAACCGATTGGGTGTTCGGGGCCCGAGCGGCAATTATTATTTATGGGTGGGTTTTATGGTTAACTTGAGTGAAGATGTGATGTCGATTTGCTGTTCTTTTCTTTACATTTTTATTGCTTTGGAATTATTACTTGTTCAATATTACTGCTACTTTATAATATATATATATTTATAAACATATATATACTCATATATCTTAAATATAATACCAATTAAAAATCATGTTTTAAAGCTTCATCCGAAGCTAAGGCTTGCGAAAGTCATTCGACGAATCATCGAACAATATTGGATCACCGTATGCAAGATTGCGATCTGATTTAGTGGACTGTAACGGCAGAAGTGCGATGAAAATTGTGTTTGTTTTGTTAGCGCGATCCCAATATTTAACTTACCTCTCGGAACTTATGCAAATAAACCGACAACGGCTCCACATAGTTATCAAAGCCAAGTGTCGCAAATGCATATAGTAAATCATCGCCATTAACAGTCTTTCGATTCTCAGAAATGCTTCTTTCGATAGCCTCGGAGGTAATAAACGATATAAATTCAGAAACACATTCTTGAATGCATTCGCGGGCATCTTTGGCGATTTTCCCATTCTCCGGAACAGGCATTTTCATAATTTTGATGATGTTACAAATGGGTAAGAAGCGATCTTGCTCACGGAGCATAAAGGGATTGGAATGCTTCTCGGAGTCATCTACAAATTATTCACATTAACATTTTATATCCCCATGAAAGAATTATGTAGCTTACCAGAGCCATCATCTTCCTCCTTGACCATATAATCGCCAAGGTATGGTGTGTTGTTCATTGAATCGCCACTTGTACTCATTTTGGGTTGTTTGTTGGTTGTTTGGATTTTTTTTTAACACAAGAAATTAGAGGAAGTAATTATGTTAAAAAAAACTTGAAAATTGTTTTAATTTCGAAACAATTTGTGTCCAAAAATACGAAAGTAAAACACAAGTAGAAAATATCTGTGTTTAGTTTTTATTGTTTTACTTTTTCTATTAAACGTCAATTGTCAAAGTGGTTCATATTTCGCTTCGTCGATGGGGAATGCGATGGAACAGAGATTGAAGCGGATGCGTTCGTTGAGGTTTTTTTTTTTTTTTTGAAGTGAACCATTTTATGTGGTAGGACAGTAAAATGAAACTCAAATAAAAAGAAAATATACACAGAGGGGGTATAGAAATAAAATAAAAGGTCTATTCGGTAACCTGTTAATTTACGTAAATTTACATCCAACTATCAGAAATCAAGAGAAGAGAGAGAACCAAATGAGAGTGTCAAAAAATGTCCCCTCTTGCGAAATCGTGCTACATCTATTTCATGGAGTCACCGAGCTACATCTATCAAACAGCAATCTGACAATTAGTGAAATTTTAATCACTTCTTGTTAACAAAATAAAAGAAAATTAGTTTTTCGTGAAAATATTCAATAGTTAAAAAAAGAAGAAGAGAGGATTTTCCCCCACTTTTACTATTTGATAGATGTGCGATTTGTGTTAGTAAAAGTTAACAAACACAACTAATTTTAAAAAAAAAACAGCCTAATTGACAATGACAAATGACAATTATTGACAAAAGTATATGAAAATAGGCGGGTTACCGTTATTTTCACGACTTTCTCAATATCGGTATCAAATGAAAGAGTTTGACAAGACAAACAATACGCTAAGTGACATCATTCGAAATTCAACATGGTGGTTTACCAAGATGGCGGACTACCTTTATATTCACAACCTCCATTATATGGGTACCAAATGAAAGGGTTTGACAAGACCAACAGTACGCTAAGTGACTTCATTCGAAATTCAACATGGTGGTCCACCAAGATGGCGAACTACCTTTATCTTCACAACCTCCATTATATGGGTGTCAAACAAAAGGGTTTACTTACTTAGTTGGCGCTACAGCTCGAGGTGCACCTGGGCCTGCTTCTCCCAACCATTTGTGTGTGCGTGTTATATTTTTGCACGAATGGAAGGGACCTACAGTTTTTTGCCGACTCCGAACGGCGAGTTGAGAAGCTCAATCGTGACAAATGATACTCTTTGATGCTTGTCAGACATTCAAAAGAGGTGGGCACTGTGAAAAACGTTTAGGTGTTTGCGGCGGGATTCGAACCCAAGACCGCTGGCTCAGTAGTCCGATGCACTAACCACTTGCGCTACGGTGCCCACGAAAGGGTTTGACAAGACAAATAATACGCTAAGTGACGTCATTCGAAATTCAGTATGGTGGTCCACCAATGTGGCGGTTTACTGTTATCTTCACGACCTCTTTAATATGAGTATCAAATGAAAGGGTTTGACAAGACCAACAATACCAAGATGGCGGATTACCGTTATAGTTATAGTTGCATTTCTACCGCGTGTGACTGACACACACACATTTTTTTCAAAACAAACGGTCTTACAGCACCTTTTAAGTGTAATAAATTATTTTAATTTCTGGATCAAACTAGTCGACTGGGTACATCCTCAACCCTGGGTCCATGGGGACCCATTGTGATGCCCATAGGGTGTTCCCACCCGCGGTGTCAGTGTCTATGTTTCAACCAACCAGATGATCTAAAAGAAACGTTACTTGCCAACATGACATGGCATTTGAACTAGTGAGTTTTAGCTTGGTGCAAAGTGAACAAATCTGAATCTTCCGTTATATTTCGGGTCCACTGTGGGGCTTTTATCAATATTTTCCCACTCCCCTAGAGTTTGTGGACCAAACTGGTAGAGGCAAGGTAAAAACTTAATCAAAAAGGATGATCTGAAAACAATGCTGACTGGTTTAATGGGAGAAACCCTTTTCTTTCTGACCCACTGTACTGGTCATCTCCCGCTACTCCTGGAATTTATGGGCGAAACGAGACTAGTCGTGGTACTTTGGGTGAGTTTATAGACATAAAAAAAGACCGCAGCAATGCAGATACATTGTGTAGGATGTAGAAAAACTACATTACCATGGCAAATGTGAAATGGAACAGCGGAGGTTGGTCTGGTTTCCCATCAGAAAGTATAATCTTCTATACGGACGGGTCCTTAATTGATGAGCTCTCCGGAGCAGGTGTCTACTCAAAAGACTGCCACGTTGAGCAATCTATTCCACTGGGTAGATTTACAATACAACTGTCTTTCAGGCAGAGGTGTATGCTATCGTTTGTACAGCGCACATTGCACTTTACAAGAGATTGAAAGGCAAGTCCATCTAGCAATCAAGCAGCTATCAAAGCCTGTTCAGCAGCGTTGATCAACTCAAAAATTGTTGAGGAAGCTGTCAATAAACTGAATCAGCTTGGGCGATGTAATAAGATCACACTGGTCTGGGTCCCGGGACATTCTGATAAAGCTGATGCTCTGGCTAGAGCTGGATCAGCGACCCCTTTTATCGGTCCTCAGCCTGTTATTGGCTACAGTTCAGTTTATGCTAAAAACAAGCTTCTTGAACTGCTGCGACTACAACACCTTAACCATTGGCACGAACGAGCACCTGAACAAAATTAGAATCAGAAGCTCGGGCCTTTGCGAGATGTGCCTGGAAGAAGATGAGACGGCTTAGCACTTCATTAGCAAGTGTCCGGCCTCTGTTCGAATCAGAAAGGCCACTCTAGGCAAGTACGTCCTACGGGACGTTGATCTACTAGAGCTCAATCTTGCCCTATTGCTTCGCTTTGCGAAAGCGACGGGCAGATTTAGATCGACATATAGCTCAGCAACAAATCGCTAACTCAGCGAATGGGGTGGTACTTCACCAAAGTACAATGGGCCTACAGGTCTACGCGCTTGTTGTCTCTACGGGATAACCCCCTCTTAAATACAATACAATACAATGGCAAACGTTCCGGCATCACTTGTAATCATGTATGTCTAGTTACCACTCTTGTTTTGCAAATTTACAGAATTTGCACGCATAAATGTATACGAATTTTGCTGTGGTAAATTTACAGCAAAATGTTAACAATTATGAGCACATTTGGCCCCCCCTTTTTAATTTGTTAAATATCTCAAAAAGTAAATAAATTGCCTTTTTATTTGATCGATATAATGAACAATTTAATGGTTCATCATATTAAATTAAGAAAGTTTTTTTTTTTTTGTTTTTCTAAAATTATCCAAAATCACCAAATGTCACCTATTCCGGGAGACTTAATCTGGGTATAGGGTTGATGTGATTATGGGGGATAGATCATACGGTACTGCCAATTTTAATTTTTACATACGAAGATCATAAATGTCGGAAGATAGTTCCCCAATTGCATTGATAGTATAGCATGCAGGATGCAGTTACCAGTTCACCGCGCTCGCCTGACGTCATTTTGCCTGATGTTTCAAGTCCTTTGTAGCAAAAACTCTTTTTAGCTTATGGATGGACTGTATTTAGCCCAGCCTCGTCAATTTTTCACAAGAATCCGCCCATAAATTTAAACTTTTTCATCATTAAGCGTAAGGCTGCAGTGGAAGTAGAAAGTTGAAGTTGGCTGAACTTTGCGCTTCGCCATACAATTCATACTACAGCAGCAGCTTCGCATTGTGTTCGCGCTATAGGGTTTACGTGTATTTTAACTTTGACAGTGCTGCCTACTTCCACTACAGCTTCGACATTGTGTTCGGGCAGTAAGTCTCCCTTACATTATAGGGATCAAATCTACCCTGGGGGTCATAATATTCTAAAAGATTTTTCTAATACGTATCGAAATATTATTTTTTAAAAATATACCCACGAAGACTTACCTATATGAACGCCTTATCGATTGTTTTTAGAGATAATTCGTATTAATTTAGTCCACTTAAATGAAATACCCTGTTAATTGAAATACAAGCCCGTAGTTCCGAGATTAAAATTATTTATTATCTTAAATTATCAATTTATTGCTTATTGCCTTAACCATTCGTCGGCAAAAGAATAAATTCGATAATTTTTTTTTTACGTTTGGGTTTCTCCGGTTGTCAAAAGAATGTATTTTTTTATAGGAATTCATAGCAAAAGTAGACATTTGGATTTGGTATCACTGCTTTTATATCCGCTTAGCTAAGCTAAGCTTATTTTGTTTTTCTTGCATTTTACATGTAAATTTGCAAAATAAGCGTATATACGCGTGAAAAATAATATCAATCTGTCGTTTCCAACCAACAACGGTAGGTAAATACTGTGTTGCTAGTGAGCAGTAAAAAAAACAATTCCCACATCGAGATAATATCCAGGTATCAAGTCTCATAAAGGATCAAGTCTCCCAAAGGATCAGGTATTCACAGGTTCCCCTATGCTTATTTTAGGGGAAGTTTTTAACTTAATTTTTTGGAACGTAGGTACCTATACTTTTTTGAAAGTTGTTTGGCATTCATACGTACATTCAGATCATTCTTTTTTTTGATGTAAATAGTGGGCCATAATCTTTCATCAATTCTATACTCAAAACTCATCTCTGTCTTCAAAGACTTTTACTCAATTTTTACACCGGGTGCCTCGAGAAAAGAGATTTTCATTATTTTTACAAGCTTTATATTAACTTCACTTTTGTGAGGGCGGATTCTGGGAATCGATTTTACATCCACTTCCAGATATCCGATCATCCTGAAATTTGGCACACGTATATAGTTCCGGAGGCAATACAATATGGGTTATTTGATGACGTTGTAAATCCAATATGGCAGACGCTTTTTTAACTTCAATTTCTGTAAGGGCGGAATCTGGGACTCGATTTTACACCCATTTCCAGATATCCGATTATACTGAAATTTTGCATATCCGGTAACAACTCAATATAGTATATTTCTTGATCTTGTAAATCTAATATGGCGGACGCCCAAAGATGGAGGATTACCATTATCTTCACGACCTCCTAAATATGGGTATCAAATGAAAGGATTTGACAAGTAGAATACGACTAACTAATGTCGATTTCGATTGGGCAAAAAAATCACTTTTTTTTTTTGATCTCGAGCAATTTTTATCGCTCTAGTACAATTTTCATTTTCCAACCGACCAAAAAAGCACTTTTTTTTGCTCTAGATCAATTGTTGTGAATCTCGGACTCAGCTCGAGATTTACACCTACTTGTACTTACACTAACACATTTTATATGAAATGTCAACGCAGTACATCAAAATAAATATCAATCAACAAAAATATTTATCAGAAACTGTGTAGAATATTTAGAAAATATAAAGAAAGTGTTTTAAAATTGTATTTATTATTTTTCTTTTTCTAATTTATTTTCTTTTAGGAACAAGATGTGATATGTCACACTAATACAATTGCAGAAAAACAGATCAATCTCGTTTGTTTTCCAACCAGCACAAAAAATCTGAAATCTGAGAGCAAAATCTGAAAAGCCCAATCGAAAACGACATAAGTGACGTGATGCCATAAGATGGCGGATTACTTTTTTCTTCACAACCCGCATGATATGGATAACAAATAGAATGGTTTGACGAATAGAAACTCAAACAATATAAGGCGTTTTTCTTTATAAGTTCAGAGCTGAGCTCTGAAAAGAGCCTGAGCGAATCGAGCGCACTCTGAACTAATTGTGTTCAGAGCGCGTCTGAGCCCTGAGCGCTCTGATTTAATTTTGAAACACACTTGAGCACTTAGCTGTCATATGATTTTTCAATCGTTTATAACCTTAAACTGTTTTTCATCCATTTATAACCTTAAATTAAGTTTATGCATAGTCAAACTAGTTATTAATATTAATTAATGCAATTATTAAATTGTATTAACTAACTTCTACGCTATAACAAAAATCCTCGTCCGCCATTTCAATTGTTTCCGATTTTTTCCTATCTGTCAAATGTTGTTTTGGCTGCGCTCAGCATTTTACTCAGGATGCTCAGTCAATTTATTCTAAGAGCATCGAGCGCGCTCAGCCCACGCTCTGAACGAATAAAGAAACACACGTTCCACTACGTTCCACACTCTGAACACTCTGAGCTAAAAAGAAACACGAATATTTTTTTTGACAACTCAGGCTCTGCTCTGAACTAAAAAAGAAAAACGCCTATAGTATATTTTATGACGTTGTAAATTTAATATGGCGGACGCCATAAGATGGAGGATTGCCGTGATCTTCACGACCTCCTTAATATGGGTATAAACTTAAAGGGATCGACAAGCAGAACTAGACTAGCAAAGTGACGTCATTCTAAATTCAGTATGGTCGGTCCCCCAAAATGGCGAATTACCTTTTTCTTTACAACCATCCTGGCATGGGTATCAAATGAAAGGGCGAAAGGGCATTCTGAGCAAACTTTCTTATATCCAACCCACCCAAGCTAATATACGACGTAAATTTTTAGAAAAAATTCAGATACTAAAAAGTAGAAAATAAATATAAAGATAAAAAATATTTTTTAAAAAACAAGCTTTAATGAACTAAAAATTAAAAAAATAAATTTTTTCCGAGTGTGACTATAAATTAAAGCTTGGGGCACTCAGGCTCGAGGTAAAATTTGGCTAAATGACGATGACGAGGTCTAACTAAACAGTAACAGTGACACAAAATGTGTTCTGCTAATTCTTCGTCCTCCTTGCATATCGTGTATGTGTTGTCTTGTGCCTGAGAGGCCCAAGCTTTAATTTATAGTCACACATTGGTGACTCAGAAAAAAATAATTTTTTTACTTTTTTGTTCTTAAAGCTTGCTTTTAAAAAGATTATTTTTTATCTTAATATTTATTTATTCTTTTGTATGGTCAACGCAAATAATGCAGGGCACTCCTCCATGGATTTCAAATATATTGACGAAACACTCTAAAATAAAATAAAACGCAGTCGTCTTTTTTATTTAGAATGGAATAAATTATATATATTTTTTTTATTTTTCGTTTTGTGTTCTCATTTCATCTCTATTTTTTTTTTGGTTTTATTTTTTTTTTCATTAATATAATAATTTTTTTCTATATATGTCTCCTCTTAGATTTTACATAATTCATGCTATTTAATTTTTTTCTATTTTTTCTCCTTTTTACTTTTTAGTCATTTAGTCAACAAAACAACACACAGTCTAAGTTTTTTTTAGTTGATCTTTATTTATCATTTTCATTTAATCATAGTGATAACTTTATAATCTTTGTTTCAATAAGCGAACAAATTGAATTGTGTTGCTTGAAATTTGTTATCTTAGATAAATAATCATACATCGGGTGTTTCATTTCTTTTGTTTGTTTTTTATTTTATATTTTAATTTTTCTTTTTATTAATAAAGCCCGTATTGATTACTTACTTTAAAACTGTTCATGTTTGTTTTTTTTTTTTACAATTTCTGCTTTAAACTGCTAATTAGTTGCTCTCAGTTGTTATCATAATAATAATAATATAATAATTTATAATAAATATTATTTAACTGACCTACATAACTAGTTAACATTATAATATAATTCTTCCTCTTATTCCGTTTTTTTTTCTTCATTTTCTCTATAATATATAAGATTCATTTTTTCAATAATAATAATTTGTTCTATATAATGTATAAGATCTTTCATTTGTGTGACTATAATTCAGCTTATATATTTTTTTTTTTGGTTTGTTTTGCTTGTTTTATAAAAAAAAACATTATTTCGATTTTCTTTTATTGTAAATGTAAAATAAAACCATTCAACTAGAACTATATTTGACTCTTTTATTTGTATTTCCATTAATTGTATCGTTGTTTTGCATTTTAAGTACTTGGTAATAATTTCTAGTGTATACAGAGGGGCTTTATTTTTTTATTAAAGTTTTTTTTTTTGTAATTATAACTAATGCTGAATTTTACTAACTACACTGTATATATACATATGTTCGAGTATGTATATATACAATTAATATCAGCGAATTAAAGAGAAAACAAAAAGCAAAAAAAAAAAAACAACAACTTAATTATTTTTATTAACATGAAAATGAAATATACATCAAAATTTCTTTTAAAACTATAATTTAACTTTCTTTGCGAACGAATAAATGCAATATCTATACATATTTGTTTTTCTTTCAAATTACATTCTAAATATTTGTTTTTTTTTTGTTGTTCTTTAAAAATTTAATAGAAGCGTGAACTTTTGTTTTTATGTATATGAATATATATATTTTAATGAAATTAATTTAGTTTCTACGAAATTAACTTTTTAGTGTTTTTTTTTTCATTGTTAAATTTTATTATTTTTGTTCATTCTCATTTAACTAATAACCTCTAATTGTGTGTTTCAAGTTTTATTTGTTTCTTTTAATTTATACAGTCCTTATGGATAAAAAGCGTATTTTATTTACTTATACATTATGTGTATAATATGACAACTTATGTATATATGTCATCATTTTAACCATCTGGCTTTTTATTCGTTTTTTTTTAAATTTTTTTATGAACTATGATTTCCTTGCACAAAGGTATTTTTTTTTATTATTTATATATATACATTATGTATGTATGTATATAAGAGAAAAACTTACGAATTTATTTTTGTAATGAATTTTTCACTTCTTGTGGTAAGTTTTGGGAGGTGGCATTGAGAAAAAAAGGAATAAAGCATGAACCATAAAGCATATGTAGATAAGATTGAAAAAGTTGTCAAATAGAGCCTGCCTTGTTCCTCTAAAGAAAGTCTCATCATTCTCGTCGGTAGCTTCCATGTCCCAGAAGAAAACCACTCTGAACATTTGTTAATATTCTTTATTGATACACACCAATAAAGTTCTTTGTTTAGTCACTGAACGTTCGCTTTGAAACGATCTCATCTTTGAAACCCCGCTGAGCGACTTCTCTTCCACTGAATCACTAAAAAACTTAAAGGACTGGACAACATTCATAAACAAAGACGTAACGAATTTCGCGACATTGACTCAATAAGAAAAATCTGAATTCATCGCATAAGTTGACTTGGATATTTAATATCAACGATCCGGACTGAACAAGTTTTCAAAACCACTTGAGAAAAACGCAGTAACATAAAACCTTCGATGACGTCCAAAAATGGAAGGGAATCAACCCAATCAACTTTCATTGCCAAACTTAGTTTCATAGCTGAGAATGCCTGTTGGTTGAATCACAAGTCCACTCTAGACTCTAAAACTCTATCTAGGAAGTTTTGTCATAAGCGTTCTGTTTGATAATTCCCTGGTAAGCAGTCTCAATTTGAGGCGAACATAGCCTATAACGAGCATTTTTAAAAGAAGTTACTATTTCAAGAAGAAAAAAAACCGATTGCTGCTCAAGAGATGGGAACAGATTCAATTGAATAAATCGAATTATTCTGTTATAATCATAAATCGAGTCACATGAAATTATTGCCGTATAAGCGAGCTTTGTTGTAGTAAAAGTTGCCATCTGCTGGCAGCAAAATCCAAATGACATATTTTCTATTTTTTTTTAATTAGAATTAACCGTTTTTCTCTAAGCGATTTCAATTTAAGGCATTTAAAATTTACAGAAAGCGAATCATCTATATACATAAAAGAGACTGCCGTCCGTGAGTGCACACATAACTCGAGTACTGATCGTTCGATTTTCACAATTTTGGGTTTGGTGGATGCGTATTGGCTCAAGGAAGGACACTATGGAAGAAAATCCCGGAAAGAAGAATGGCGGAACGAAGCTCACCGGACCGCAAGTTAAATTATAAAATACTAATGATGTGTTGCCAACAATTTTAATTTGAGAGTTTCTATCGTTTTGAATTAATAGAAACGATGTCTCCAAAAGAATTAAATAATATTTAAAAAAAAAAACATTTATTGCAATTAAAAAAGAAAAAATAACTCTATAACATTAATTTCTAATATAAATTAACATTAATGTAGATCACAATTGATTCGTAACAATTGGAATGTGGAATAAAATTTCATTGCATTTTGATATGTTTAAGATATGTTTTAAGAAAATTACACTAAATCACCGCCCCATTAAACTTACCACAAAAAACGTATATAATAATCTAGCTTATTAATTAAATTTAATTTGAAAAACAAAATAAAAAATTAAAACAAATACAATATTTTATTTAAATATAATTTCGGAGGAACAAATTATCATAAATTTGGTATTTAAAAAGAGTTTTATTTTTTGTTTTAATAATTTATTTAAGCTACAGTGTTAACTATTTCCTCTTCCTCCGTAATTTGTTTTTAAAATGTTATTATAAATATATCTTGTTGTAAAACATTTCTTTTATTTTTGTTTTTTTAAGTGAACAAAAGAGTTTAAATGAAATTTTGTAATTAAATTTAAAAGGAAATAAATATCCATACTTTTTTTTATATCCCCTTTTAATTAGTATATATGTAGGTACTTTTTAATTTATTTTATTGTGTATATTTTGCAAACTTAAAATATTTTTTTAAACTTCATATTATATGTATGTATGTATAAATATACTTTGTTTTAACATTTTGTATATATATATATATATATATATATATATTGTGTATTGTGTTTATAAAAAGGCTCTCATTGTTGAATTTTGTTTTCATTTATCGCAAAAATTTAAAAATGAAATTTTATTTGTTTTACCGATTATTTCTTTTGTTTATATTAGCTACTTCCATTTTGTTTTATTTTTTACTTTTTGTGTTATTGAATCTGTCGCGGTCTGGGCTAATGAATTAGTATAAATAACACATATGAAACACTTTCTTTTTTTTTTAAATTTTAAAATTATACATCTTTTATTAAGGACGCAATGAATTAATTTGTTAAATTTATTTTTTTTTGCACCGCATTTTATTTCAATTTGAAATATTTCAATATAGTTTCATTTTATTTTTTTAATTTTTATTTTTAGGTGAGAAAACTTTTGTTGTTATAGCAAATGTGTACCATGAAATGTGAGGAAGAAACAGAGTTAAAATATTTTTAATATTTGTTTTTATAGATACATTTCTATTAAAGCTGAAAATTTTCATGTGTATTTAAATTTATTTAATTAATTGTTTTTTTTTATTTAATAATATGTGTTTTTTAAGTTTAAGCTAAAAGCTTTTAAATGGGAAGAAATGTAAGAAGAAATAGTATTTTTGCTTAAGACATGTATTAAGCTATATTTAAAAAAAGGAACTGATGGAAAAAAAAGACATAGCTGCTAGGACAATTTTTTACAAATTAATGGAGCTGTGTCCAGCTTTGGATATCTTTTGTTCCAGACAGCGGTTCTTCCCTTAATATTTTAAAGAAGTCTTGTCTAAAGAACTCTTTAAACTTCCACTAAATGTTGGCAAGAGATATATAAATGTCTTCTATTTAAATAAATTTGTTTCGACTATTTTAAAGGGTTGTTGGAGAAAGCTGTTAAGGGAATTATTGCATCTGACATATTAAAGAAAGGCTCAAGGTCAAGGCACACGGGTTGAAAGCCATTGCATTAAGATATCAGAGTAAGAGGTACAAGTACATAGTACTTTTTTAGTTTTCCTAACAGATAAAGCACGGTGTAGGCAATATAGAAGTTCATTCAATCTCTGCCGATATGGGTATTCAACTTTAACAAGGACCTTAGGAATGAGCATTTTCAACACAGCTTAGATGAGAAATGCGGACTTATCTGGAATAATGCAAATCTGGATTTAAAAAAACTGAGAGCAATGCCAAGTCAGCTAAAAAAAAGTCTTTCAGCAGGCATAGCACATTATGGTGGTTACTACGTGCACTCTTATCTTCCGCTCCTGTGAGTCCTGTTTGTTATCGATATGATATTTAATGTTACTGTGTAGATTAGAAGTCAACTCTATACTGATGAGTAGTTTTTAACTGATTCTAATTCACGGAGAGAAACGCAATTCCATGGCTCTTCCGTGCTAAAAACGGTCGTCTACGAATCTAACGACTTGATTTGGATTAAATGCGATATAGGCAGTTTTAGACTTCGTAAGACCCGTCCGGATTTTTTCTGATTCCTTTTTGATGGCAGATGACGATCCGACGTCTTTACCGAATCTACGGTATAAGGTTGCAGATAGAAAATAGATTTTCGAAACACTGTGAATGTGGATCACCTGCAGTGATGGTCGAGATACTGTAATTGTCTTGCTTTTGCTCACAATTGATATTTGTAGGGATTTTGAAACAGAGTGCTTAAGTGATGTGTTTAAAACTAACCGGCTGTCAAGTTAGACCAATATAAACATCGACTTTCAAGAAGAACTAAAAAAAAGAAGAATTAGATGCAACCATCACCTTAAATTAACGTTTCTAGCGAGCTATTTCAAATGCTACAATGGAAATTTTTAATAAATAAGTAGGAACTTCGTAGGAAAAAAGTATACTAGTACTGGCATGGTGGCTAAAAACGGAAAAGATGTAGATAAGTTATTTCGCTTAGCTATCCAATAACAGTCCTAGGCAAAATGTTAAGCATTCAATATCTTCACAGTTGTGCATAGAAAGCTTTGCTCTTAAAGTCTAAAATATATCAGACCTTTAAGTCAGTAACTTGAGGGAACATCTAGTGATGATATGATCCCAGGCTACAAGCAATTTCAAAGTTTACTGTGATCGATAACAATAGAGGAATAAGAATTTTGTAACACCATCTAAATAAGAAATCTGGTAAACTGACAGTTCGAAGATGATGGAAACAGAAACTGGGACAAATTCAAATATCAGCAAGCTAAGAAATTAAGCAAAACCCAGATCTTATTTATTCGAGTATATAGCACCTTGACTCTTTGGCAATGCGGATCAAATGACGTAATATGTTCTTGTGGTGGGTGCTTAAGGGTTTTTAGTGCAATAACCCCGGCGTCACTGCATCATCGAAACGTCATGATAGAAGCCACCTGAAAGCAACCAATCAGAAAGAGGATGATGAAATCCGTGATTAGACATCGCAAAATCAAACGATTAAGTCCAATTCATTCGTGATCGCTTCGCAAACATCAAACACATAAGATCGTCATACTCCGGAGTCGTACCTTCATTCGCCATACTCTGGAGTAATTTTTTGTCTGAGTTAAGTTGTAAACCATCGGATTAAATAAATCGTTTTCATTATTAAAATTCAATTGTGTGCGCGTTTTATTTCGCACAACTAAATACTCTACGATTACCCTGCTGTGGCCAGAATGAGAGAAGCAAGTTTCCTCCATATGCAAAGAGTGCACCTGAATTAGGAGGCAAATGAAATAAGGAACGTTCTCCTGGTAGCGGTGCACAAATAGGCTATAATGTCGTATCGTATCGAATCGTATCGTATTATACCGGGAATCGAATTATAGGCTGTGATGTGATACAGCGACATCTAGCCACAACTCCTGGCAGCGGTGCACAAATAGGCTATAATGTCGTATCGTATCGTACTGGGCATCGAATTATGGGCTGTGATGTGATTCAGCGACATTTACCCACATCCGCAACTGATCTAAGTATTAAAAATTAAATAAAACAAAACAATTCTGTGTGTGCGTTAAAAAAAAAAATAAAATAAATATAATATTAGTTTAGCAAATACTTAATGACCTCTATAGATAGGTAATTTAATAATTAGCAAGATTAAAATTAAAATAATTTGTTAAGATAAGAGATATTCCTGTTAAGATATACGTTAACAATTTGTGTTTTTTTTTTATAGCAATAGTTAATAATTTGTTTCTTTTATTTATTTTTAGTTTTGTTTTTAAAGTTAAGATTGGGTATATAATTTGTCATTAGATATATGTATATATAATATATATATAATTTTGAAATTTGATTTAAAGCAAGGTTTTTATTTTGTTTTGTTTTTCTCATAAGATATGTTTTCATTGCTTGAAAGACATATTAGAATTAAAAAAAAAAAATTAAGAGGAACAAATTTCTTATTTTCATCAAGTAGATACATATATTCTACTCTTCTAGTACATTCTTCATTTTTTTTTGTTATTTATGTTTGTTTCTTAAAAAAATTCCAATTAATTTTCTTTTTGGTTTTTTATTTGTTTATATGTGTATGTATATGTATATATAAATACTTTATAATTAATTATTGCTTTCATATTATGAAATATGTATTTCCGATTTCTTGTTTGTTTAAATATTAATTTGTAATTAGCTAGAGGTTTTCTTTGTTTTATTTTTTTTTAGATTTTAATTTGATTTGTTTCTATTTTTTTGGAAAGTTACTTAGTTGCATAAAAAATTGGCTGAGAAGTTTACAATATTAATTTCGAGAAAAAAAAAAACAATCTATTGCTGTGACTCTTACAGGGTTGGTTTTTGAAAAAGTTTATAGAGTAATGGATTTATAGATAGAGAAGAGAAAGTGGCGAAATGAGAAGTGAGAAGAGAAGAATAAATTAATTGAGATATAGTATAATTTTTTTCATTTCCTTTGCATTTTAAGTTACTATTGCTTGGTATATTCTCAACAAAAACACTTCTTATTATTCTATCATAATTTAAAATAAAATATTATCGTTAGTTTTAAATTGCAGCCATTTAGCAAACCAATTGATTTACTAGTCTACTCGTTTCTTCCTAGGTAATGATGGCGCGGGTCCTAGGAGGCTTATTGCAAATGCAATTGAAAACAAAAAGTACACTTTTGCTGAGATTATTGATATTTTATGTTAATCGTTAAGGTGTAGTATAAATAAAACCTTAAATGTAAATTTGATTTAGTTAAAATTTCTATTTAAAATTTTCCTAGTTAAGTGTCAAGTAGAGTATTTTAATGGTAATTTTTTTTTTGTCTATACATAGTTCAGGCATAGTTTTTTATTGGAATTTCTTTTAATAAATTTCATTACATAAATTTAGCTTAAAAATAATTCGCAATTTTTAAAATACATAATTGTATATGTATTTTCAAATTAATCAATATTTGAAAAGAAAATGGAAAGTAAAAAAAATAAATACATTTTGAGTAGGAAATATTATGTAAAAGAAAATTTGTCTTGTGCTGATTAAAAGAGGTTTTAATTTTGTTTCTTTAAACTTTTAAAGAGCTTGTTTTTTTTATTGTTATCGTTTCACTGAAAAATTGTGCCGTTTTTTGAATTGCTTTCATTTTTAATTTCTTTTTTGAAAATAAATTAAAATATGAATTTAAATTTAAATGTTTCTTCTGGTATATAATATATTTATATATGTAATGTATGCATGTCTCTTATCTAAATGTATGTATATAAAAAACCGCAAAAGAAAAATATATCTATATTAAAATTCAATCAATATGTTCATTCATTTGTTTCTAAGATCATTAATTTTTGTTTTTTTTTTTATATAATATTTGTTTTTTTTTAAGTTATATGTAGTTATGTATATAATGAGGAAAATTATTAACAGAACTCGCTTAACAGGAGAAATATAGTTATGTAAGGGAAGTTTTAGTACTTAACTATTAGATTTCGTAATAATCTTATTAACTAATATTGTTGTTTCTTATTTTTTTGGGGCTTTATATATATGTATATATATGTAAGTAAGAATAATAACGCCTTTTACACTGGACATACTATAATATTGTATTCGAACATCAGTGATACAGCTACGAATACGAAATATAACAAAAACATTGTAAAGCCAAGACTTTTATTCATTTTCCAGTGGAAACACGCGATAGACAATACGACGAAGAGTAGCATCATGAATAGTATTGTTATAGAGCAGACCATTCCAACGGAATTAACCTCGACTGGTTGATCATAGATGATGCCATAGAGCAGCCAAGGTATTGGTAATCTGAAAATAAAAGAAGATAAGACTATTAATATAAGAAAACATGATGTAAAAGCTGTATAAAAGTTCCATAAATACAGAGGTAATAAGTTTCAATAGTATAGCTTAGAGCCCGCTGCAATTTTTTGGTGTGAGATATAACCACCACATTTGTACATGAATATAAAGCTTGAAAACGTGTGAACTGAAATATGACAGCCTGGCAGCTGGTGCTTTTGTTAGTAATACATAAATATTATAATACTGTAGAGGTTTTTTTTGTTGATTACCTAGTGGCGTGAAAACGGCCTAACAGATTTCGATGAAACTTTTTTTGAAATGCTTCTTAAGTACCCGGAGTGATCACAAGCTACATAATTTTTTGCTCAGCATACTAGTTCTTACATAATAGTCAAAATACTTGTATATCAGTGAGGAATATATGATTATACAGCTCTAATTCAATAATGGCTTATCTGATTGAAAAACAAAAAAATAGGTGAAATTAGTAGATTTGTCCCTCAATCATTTGAGATATCAGACATCCTTTTGCGTTGTCCTGAAGCTGAGCAGGTCGTCAGGGTTAGTAGCTACGTTATTCCCTGGAATAGAGTTTTCTGCGACTGTTGTTTAATTGTGTGGGACGAATAAAACAGAATCTAACAGGATCTAACTTTAGGCAAACGTTATCAGTAGTACCACGAGGCACAAAAGCTGATGAAGTAAATACCTGTCCGAAAAAGTCACGTCTCTGGGGTCCAATGTTATTCAAATGTATTTTTATATTCATGTGCAAATGATTTGGCTATATCTCACACCAAAAAATTGCACCGGGCTCTTGGTCTAATAGTCATGTGTGAGCACCATGGTGTAGTGGTAAGTGCGTTGGACTACTACGCAATGCTGCCCAGGTTCAATCAAACCCAGAAAAACACCTACACGTTTTTTCACGTTGCCACCTTTTCGACTGTCTGACAAGCAATCAACGAGTATCACGATTGAGCTTCTCAACTCGGCGTTGAGAGTCGGCAAAAAACTGTAGGTCCCCCACATTCGTGCAAAAATTTAACTCCCACGCACAAATGGTTGCGAGAAGCAGGCCCTGGTTCAACCCGAAGGTGTAGCGCCACCTAAAGTAATCGTTAACATTTTCATGTTAAATTAATATGAACTTATAATTATGTCCGCCACTGTATAGTATTCCCTCTCATTGAGCAAATTAACGTCTGTCCTGAAATTACATCAAGTTCCAATTCCATTTTAGGTCAGTCCTTGTATTCCCACTTTTTTTTCTTTCTACTCCCCTGTTCAAAATCTATTTTCAATTTAAATTCTCATCCATCCGCAATCCACATCACTCCGTCATGCTGTCTGCAGGTAGAGAGGTGTCTATGTACGAGTATCTACATACATATGTGGCTAGGTATCGTTCCTTGTGTCAATAGTTTGATGTATGTCAATCTTACTCCAGCCTCGAGCTATTCGTTTTTCAATCGCCTCTATAGGCAGTGCTGACCAAAAAAGGATTGAATCCTAGATAAATATTTTATGAATCAGGAAAAAACTGGCGATGATCACGTTCTAGGTATTCTTATCTCGCTTTAATTCTCTTTCCGCTATGCACTCTGGATGCGAATGCAGTATACAAATGATGACAATGACAGCAGTCTATTGATAGAAAATAATGACAGAAAACTACTCTATCGAGTTCAATGGGAAATCAAAACGAATGTAGAGTGAATCATCATCCTCGCTGATTGTTTTTTTGTTTTCTTCCTTTTCCTGTAGAATGGAATTTAAGAAGATTAATTTTTTTAACTTTTGACACACATGAACTTTAAGAGTACTACCAACGATTTTTGAATTAAAAAAAATGGTTTGCGGTTGTGAGCCGACAAAAGAAGAGTGCCATGCACAACCACAAAGAATACAGTGGCGTTCGAAAAATTTGGCTCAAACCTTTTTTTACATTTTCGGATGGCAGTTCTTGGAATTCATGAGAGCTACACTAGGTCGTATACTGTCGTTCAATTAGTGCACAAAATTTGATGTAATTATGAACTAAGGGTGCATTGAGCTCGTTATAGCCAAGACAAACCAAAGTAATTAAAAAAAGGGAAAAATCAGTTCCGAGTACAAATCTATTATGTATTTTGTGTCTGACATGTCTAAATTCGGCAACCCGTCAAATTTATGAAAGGTTTAATGTTGCTCAATAGACTGTGGCATGGAATTTAAAAAAAAAATCGTGAGACCGGGACTACCAGCAGAATTAAAGGATCAGGGACGCCAAAAAAAGACGACCCCAGTGGAAGATCGTTTTTTGGTGCTCCAAAGCCATCGGCATCAGTTTAACCTTAGGATAGCAACAGGGGTCAGTGACTTTTTGAATAAAATATATTTTTTTCGGCAAAAAAGCATTTTATTTCTCGACATAATCTCCTTTTAACTCTATACACTTAGTCCAGCATTTTTCCAATTTTTTTATTCCTTCCAAATAATAGCTTTTCCCAAGACTCTCAAAATAGGCGTTTGTTTCTGTGATGACCTCTTCATTTGACCCAAACCTCTTACCCAGATAATTCTTCAGGTTTGGAAATAGGAAATAGTCACATGGGGCTAAACCTGGAGAATATGCTAGATGGGGTAGCAGTTCGTAGCACAATTCATGGATTTTTGAAATAGTGACAACACACGTGTGCACCCGTGCATTGCCTTGATGGAACAACACTTTTTTCTACGCCAAATGCAGTCGTTTTAGCTTTAAATCAATATCAGATCTGTCCAAAAGCTCTGAATAATATTCACCGGTGATCGTTTTACCCTTTTCGAGGTAATCGATATGATTGATACCGTGTGCAGCCAAAAAAACTGTAGCCATTGAAATTGATGGTATTTATCAAGCCTTTCCTTGGTTTCACGAAATTCACTTTTTTCCATTTCTGTTAAAAGTCAAGAGGTTGTCTGCTTTCAATGGCTGTCGAACATAAGTTTAATGACTCAGCTTACTCAACATTTGACAGTAGTCTATTAATAGATGGCAGTTAAGGGCAGCAGCGAGGAGTTTAAAGTATATATTAAAGTATAAAACAAGTGTACCCAAAGTTTGCTCAGTGAGTTGATTGGTACCATTGGAAAAAATGTTGCACAGTTACAGTGCTAGCAGAAATATAAGATGAATTTCACTTCGATATTTTGTTGGTATGTTAGATCAAGCTGTGATAAATACGATGATACTTCGTATTGCTGCTAGTAAGCCAGCCAAATACTGTCGAATGATTTTTTGAAGCAGTTAGCCTTCCAACTTCCAACTGAACCTCAAACAAGATGCCCATTTTAAACAAATTTACATCGAGAATGTCTTGTAATATTCGAAACGGTCTAGAAAAAATCCAGGAGCCTAATGTTGGAGAACCACCACTCAAGACATGTGGAACAATGTTATCTTTCCGATAAATCCAAGTTTAAGCTACATGTTCCAGACGGGAGGATTCTTGCGCGGAGAGAACTAAAGGAAAGACTGAGCTCTGAACGCTCTTACGGATGGCCCCAGAAGTGGGGCCCTACTCTGTATTTCGTTTCGAAAGTGAAATTTTCCGAAAACGAATATTTTGTACTCTCTATTTCGATAACGGAATGGAATCTACTACTTTTGGATTTACAATTCCGAAAGTGGAATTTCGGTACCTGGTAACTCGTTTCCTAATGTCAAAAGCATTGAAAAACGGAAAATTTCTTTCTACAACTAATTCGTTAATGGAAGGATTTAAAAGTACCTGCAAATGCAAATTTTAAAAGAAAATTTTAGTGATTATAACAATTTAAAAAAGCAAGCAATTCATGTGTGCCTTATTTTTTGTGTTTATTGATTAAATAAATTATTTTTGATTTGCTCCCGTATTATCTTAGCAATGTTCTCCATGTTGCTGTTCAATGCTGATTGATGATCGGGTATTTTAAATTTAGAGGGAGTGGATCCCAAAGGAGAAGGAAGTTCATCTCGTATGCAATTCAAAACATACAAAAAAGCATCCTTCGAAAGGTGAAAGTTCTGAACAAAACTAAAATAAATGACAAGTAATGGTTATATGAATCCTTGGTACCAACCGAGTTTTACCTTTTATCACCTTTTTCAATAATATTTGATTTATTCCGTATAATTTACTACTCAATCCGTTCTTTACTTGTTTCTTCGTCCATCCGAAGTGCAACAGAATACACTTTCCCTTTTTATTATATTAAATTCTTCCTTTAAAATTCATAACAATATTATTCCTCCTATTCTCGATTTATTTATTTGACATGTCTCATAAGAAATGTATCGAGACTCGACAAAAAGCAATCCTTAAGTGGGGAAATCATCTAGTAGTATTTTTTACATTCCGAAAGTGTTACAGAGTACCAATTCAAAAGCGAAACGAAAAGCAATTTCGAATAGGATTGACTTTCGAAACGAAATAGAGAGTAGGGCCCCTGAAGGGTGATGGGCTGGACATGCTTGGTAGATGAAAGTAGAACGGCCTTTTTAAAATCAAAAGTCACTGCCGCAGTTTATCTTGTAACTTTAAAATAAGCTAAAATTTGTATGACTAAAAACTACATTTGTATTTTTTTTAATTTATTAAGTTACAAAGCACAGTAAAACCCCTCTAATTAGGACACCGACAGGACCAAATTTTTTTCTCCTAGGTCGGAGGTGTTCCATTTAGATAGAGAGTGTTGTACCGAAAATTTTTACAGCGAAAGTTCAATAACGGAGTTTGTTAGAAATGCGAAGTTTCTTTCCCTTTAATTTCATTTGATGCATCTGTGAACCTTATATCCGAAACTTACTTGTAATTCATAATTGTCATTGTGACATAGAACATCTATGGGATGAAATAGGAAGACGACTAAGAAAATATGATATTAACAACATAAATGCCCTTAAAGAGGCCATTATTAGAGAATGGAATTCTATTGAACCGGAAGTGACAAAAAAAACTCGTTGAGAGTATGAAGAACCGCTTAACTGAAGTCATCAGAGTGAAATAAGGGAATAAGAATAACCAAAAACTATTTTCTGCTATCGTATTCACCTTTTGTATCAAGTGTATGGAAACTTTTTTGACATAACTTATTAAAATACTGAATTTCATTTTGTTTTCTTTTCCTTAATTTGAAATTAACGAAATGAATGAAATGAATTTATTAAATTAGAATTCAGAATTAATTTGTATGTTTTACTTGTTTTTCTTAAGAAATCACAATAAATATGGAAAAAAAATTATCTGTATGGAGACTTTTTTGACCCAGTGTAGTCACACACGTGAAGGCGAACAAGAGTTGGAATAATTCCCATAAATTCGCGCAAAGTGAGATAAATTTCCGTGCAGGGAAAAAAAAGGAAGTAACACTCCAACAAACATATGCAGTTGCCACAATTCTACTCCACCTGCCAAAGGTGGAACTCCTGGAACAGCAACCAGCTAGTTAAGAGTTATAACAAGGATACCAGAGTAAATCATTAGGTACGCGTACGATTATTTGTTGGGGCAAAAAAACTTTTCTGTTTTTCTTCTCAAAATCGGATAAAATACTTGTATTCTCGTTTTCTTGGGAGGCAAACAAAAAATATAACAAACAATCCCATGAGAGAACAAGCGGCAGGCAAACGAACGCGCTTATCTAATTGCAAATAATTTCAATTTGTCAAGTTTGTTGTTGAATCTATTTATAGCTCTGTTTTAGGGGTTTCCTATTGGGAGTTGCCGAATAACGGAGAAAAGTTAAATAAAACATTTTTTAATGGCGTCGCTGTTTTAATTGCGTTTTCGTAACAGTAGTCCTAATGAGAAGATGCCACATACATTTTGTAAAACTTTGTTATTCAGCATAAACGGGGATAGCCCAAAGGATATACAAAATGTACATAGATACTTGTATATATGTATCTATGTATAATAAAATCGTTATTTATTAGTATGTTCCCTAATGTGTGGTGATGAATTTTTGGAGCAAGGCTATAATTTTGAGGAAATTAAACTCGCTGGTTGTATTATTTTAACGAGTAATTTATGGTTCATGCGCTTTAAAGGGTGGGGGGGTCAACCTAGGCTTAGTGTTGAAGTTTACGATTTAGGGAAGTTGCGCTAAAATTAAGCTTCCATATAAAATAGTTTTCTCATTTAAAATTAAGGCCGCAGAGTAAGTGATTCGCCCAATTTTTATGTTGTTTCGGACTGAACAAAATGTTTCCAAATATTTTTAGCTTGCCAAATATTTGACTTCTTTAACTAAAATTTGACAAATTACAAAACGGACAATTTGGAGAAGGAAAGATCCAGGAGTAAGTTCTGATTTAAGGCGGAAATGATACAAAAGAAAATAGGTGTAGTTATGTCTTTTATATTATGAAATTCAAACCTAAAACACTCCTCGACAACTTGTTGAGACACCCCCCTATTTTCGTAATTTTTCGATAATATTATTCCGTATGTGCCTTAATTTTCTTGGCATTTGCAATTTGTCTCTGATTATCTGCGACAAGTGGTTGAGACAGTAAAAAATTTGTGTGTGCCAGTCACATGCGGTAGAAGTAAAACTATAACTATTGCGGTAGTCCGGGCCGCCATGTTGAACTTCAAATGATGTCACTTAGCGTATTTGTCATCTCAAACCCTTTCATTTGATACCCATATTTAGAAGGCCGTGAATATTTTTTATTTTTTTATAATTCACGCGCGCTAAAGGGGTTATGAATACCCTTAAAATGTCTTCCACAGCGTGGGCCAAGGGAAATTTAGGGAGGATGAACGAGGAGATACCGATGCGCATTGGCTTTAAATGCTTGTAAATAGATCGTAATGGGAGGGAAAAATCGTGTTTGGTAAAGCATTCCACATTCGTGTTGATGGGTTAAAGAAAGTATCTCTATATTTTACTGTACGTTCGAAGTTGGGCTTAAGGGTAAACTGATGGGAATTCCTTGCGAGACTTGTGTTGCAGGAAAATTGTTGAAAAGGAGGAATGCAACTGGCTATTTCGCTGGAGCACTGTTTGTGGAAAAAGCGATAAAACAGAGAAAGACAGGAAACATTACGACGGTGTTCAAGAGAGTCAATTGACTCAGGTATGTTCCTATCCCCTATTAGTTTTATCGCGCGCTTTTGTATTCTATCGATCAGGTGCAGTGATATTTTTGGAGCACCCGACCAGATATGAGCATTGTACTTGAGCTTGGGGCGAATATACGCATTATAAATTGTAGCTAGATCAGAAGGGGTGAAGGGGTATAACGGTTACCCGCCATCTTATAGTGTCCGCCGTATTGAATGTTTCTATGATGTCATACAACCTAGGATACTCTCCGGGTCAAATCGAATCTAACGTCACTCTATTTGTTGAAATCGGTTGAGTAGTTTAGGGTTTAGCTATAGCGGTAGCTCTATTCACTTTCTTTTTCCCGCTCACTATCATCGCTTATCCGTCCGAATGCGTCCCCCACCCGGAGCGCTTATTCTCCTCTGTGAATATTTTCGTTTACTTTTGTCAATAATTGTCATTTGTCATTGTCAATAAACAAGTAGGCTGTTTTTTTTTTAAATTATTTTATTTCTTCTATTTTTTTAAATTTCCCCTCTGTGAATATTTTCGTTTCATTTTACTGCCCTACCGCGACATAAGAAGTTCCACTTCAAAAATGTTCAAAATGGGGCATGGAGAGATGTTAAACCAAACAAAGGTCCAAAACATTCGAAAAAATGCGCCAAGAGGGACATTCTGTCAACAAAATTGCAAAACTTTTGAGCCACAGTCGTACAGTTGTTTCAAACTACATATTTAAAAGATCCAGGAAATTACGGGAAAAGGTACGTATTCAGACAAAGATAAGGCTTTATATCAGCAGATTGGCCCGGCAGAGAGAAGCTTCAAATTCTACAGCGATAACAAAGGACATCTTTGTACCAGCAGGCATTTTTGAAATGAAGACACAAAACTAAGGACTTGCCAGCGTGTGTTAGCTGAAGTGAAACATCTTCAAAGAAAGCATTTGGAAAGAAAATCCGCTCTACTACAACGTCATCGGAACGCCCGTTTGACCTATGCCAGAAATCATTTAAGATGTAAGAAGCATTGGAAAACTGTCATCTTCACCGATGAGAAACTATTTTGCTTTGATGGACCTAAAAGACATGGATATGGATATCGTCATTATTTCCATGATTTGTGGAAGGATGAGGTAATATCTAAGTGAAGACTAACTTAAGATCTTAGACGAAGAGATCGTGCATCATAACCAAGAAAAATTCAGCAAAAATTTCATCTTGCAACAAGATAATGCAGCAATCCACACAGCCAGGAAGGCAAAAGAGTATTTCGAACGTAACAAAGTTTTTGTTTCTGACTGGCCAGTATTGCCTCAAGACCTCAACATAATTGAGAATGTATGGGGACATCTCTCCAGAGCTGTCTACCAAGGCGGACGACTATTCAATAACGTAGGAGACATTAAAACTGAACAGGACAAAATTCCACAAAAATTAAGTAAACAACTTTTTAAATCCCTTCCATCAATAAATTTAGAAGTTGTAAGTAATGGGGGAGGTAGTACACTTACTAAAAAAAATAAAACCATTGCAATAAGACTCCGGAAAGATTTAGAAGCGTTGGTTAAATACAAAATCCCTCAGATAGACCCCACTCCTTAATACGGTACCAAACTAGTCTTCACCGGCAAAGCAAAGTACACAGGACTCATCCTAAACAAAAAAAAAAAAACTAAGCTGCAAGCTCAATATCCAGGAAAGAGTAAAGAAAGCTACCATAGTCCTCTACTCTTGCAAGAAAGCCATTGGCAGCAAACTGGGACTTTTACCTCGTATAGCCCATTGGCTTTTTGTGTCTGTTATCAGACCGATTCTGATGTATGACGTTATTGTCTGGTGGACCGCCCTAGACAAAGCTGTACATCGCAATAGCGTGTCTGTGTATAAGTGGAGCACTAGGATCAACACCCTTTCGCAGCATTAGACGTCCTACTCTATGCCCCACCTCTTGACACAACCGGTAAGCAAATGGCAGCCATGGTACATATTATATGAACCAAAATAAACTCTTAAAACAACTTTTATTTCCAAAGTTTAATCGCATATATACAAAATTGGCGTGAGGGAGTCAAATATGTTTGTCTCGGTGTAATTAATTGTAAAGATCATTGCGTTCTCGCCATTTTGATTTTATCAAAAACTTGACGTGCTGTCATACAACTTCACCAGTTTCAGGCAAAACTCACAAACACCAGAAGACCCTGGAACAACAAAGTGAAATGCCATGGGAACGTTCGTGAGTATTGCGACATAAGTGTCAAATATGGGACTAAGAGCTAACAAAATCATAAAAATAACAATGACAACTTAGAATTTACACGTAAGGGATTTACAAGCGATTTTCGGTCCCTTGAAGGGAAGAACTCAGCTTATTTGGTATGCCGAACTGTAGGCAGTTAGCTGATGATCAGGTGACTTGCTACAACTTGGCCATTGTAGTGTAAGTGCAGACTCAAAATTTTTTCCAGCAGGGTTGTTTGCTCTCACCACTATTACTTATTTTCTTATCGCGGTCACTTTGCGGTATATGAGTCTGCATTCTACTTCATTCTTCTATTGATATTGGGCTACACCTCGCTGCACATTTATCTTAAAATTCATCGTCGACGTATAAGGTATAACAATGTTCAGAAAACTAAATTCCAAAAAGGAAGCATTCGAAAAGGCCCGTTTAGAAAATTGTCTACCTCATGCCGGCAGATATATGGGTTTCTATTGTAACAAAAAATTAGAAAACACCACACTGGCAATATTGTGGTAATAAATTCTCTCAGGAATTTCGGGACACACCGGATGCATAGTAGACTGAAACTTATGCCTGTGTAGTATCTATTCTCTATCACGAAAGGTATCTTCATGTGTGTTTGTGTGCAAAATCGTCGATGGGACATTTTTGCGACCAATGAAGAAAATACAATAACATTCCGGTTGCAGGTGTTTCGGCATCCACTTCTGAAATATATTTCATGGAAATTTCGTGTAAATGGTATAAGTAAAAAAAAAAAAAAAAAACAGTAACCAACAACAAAAACTAGAACAAGTCCTTCTTCAAGTTGACAGTTTCATAGCACTTAAGGTACTCTATACGTGTACTCGTATGTAAAGTACATCGTGCAACTATTAGCAAAACCACAAATGCTAACGAATCATGTTCTAATTATTTGCCCTACAGAGAGAGGTTTTCTAGTATCTGGGAAATAATCCTCACAGGAAAAATACAACCAAGGATACTTTTTTTCCATTTCGCTCATCAGTGTAGACATTCAAGACGATATCCTATCATCTATAGAGTACCCACTCCCCCATCCACATCCACCATAGCAGCATGTATCCGCCTCTCGCTACTTAAGTAACCTTCACCCCGGTCGGTCTGAAAAAAAAAATTCTGAATTAAACTAAACAACCTTCAGGGCGGTTTTCGCCGCCGACACCCCACCATTCAATCCATTCATACACTTATGATTCGCATTCGTAGTATGTGTAGCATCCACCAAAGCTAACGTGCAATTCCAGGCTAATCCGGGCACTAAAAGTACTAGTATCTATGTATCTACGCGTATGTAAGGTGAATGTATAGAATCTATGCCAGGGGAGCTGAAAAAACCATTAGCACCCGTTTTATCTATCGTCATCATTGTTCGTCATACGTATTAGGTATACCTACTTGTACGATGTATCTATCAACCCTTCTTTTTTTACGGAATTAGTATCTAGTACTAGTAGATTTTTATCTTCGTGATCCCAACCCACCGATAATCCCCGTTCTATAGTAGTGAAAGCGAAATAAAGCACCTTGGTATATGGCATATGTGACATCGTTTCTGAATGGTGTGTGATAATCCGACCGGAGAGACATACATTGGATTCGTTAGGTGCATTCTTTCTTGCCGGGATATACAGAGTACTTACGCAACACCATGAACGTCAATGTTTCATATGTAATTCAGGTAGTACCCAGATTGACATGTTAAAAAGAGGGATTGATGATTGACAGAAGATATGCATAGATGAATCCGAAATAGTGAATTCATCCTGACGCATTTGGAATGTTTATTCCAGTGAAAGTTCGAAGGTGAAGGGTTTTTTTGTTTAATTTAGATGTTTCCATATGGATTTCTTAAGATTAGATCATTGAGAATTAATCAACTAAAGACTTTGCAACTAAACAGAGAGGGAGATAGAGAGAGAGAGAGATATGGAGAGAGAGAGGGAGAGAGGGAGAGAGGGAGAGAGGGAGAGAGGGAGAGAGGGAGAGAGGGAGAGAGGGAGAGAGACGGAGAGAGAGATACCACAGTCCGATGTAAAAAATTAAGACCAGTAGGATAATTGTTCATAAGAGTACTAAAGTTGAAAAAGTTCTTTAAATTAATACAGCCGAATATAAGTCCAGAATCTAATTACTTTCAACAGTTTGAAAAATAAATTAAAATATGATATAGTTCAATATTTTATAAAAATATCCTACTCTTTTAATTTTTTCTTACACAGAAATGTGACTTCAAGGAAACCTACATGCAGTTTGTACTACGACCCAAGAGAATTGTTTGAACTAGCACGATGATTTAAGGTGAGTGGATTGCAAACATCCTTACTTAAAATAAGGCAAACATGGCATATTGGATGTCATAAAGCTCTTTGCTTTTGTTGACCTAAAATTTGTTGGTACAGCCAGATTCTAATATTCCTTAAACGAATTATAATAATTGAAGTATTATGTGCAACCGCACACGGTCTTGTTTTTTTGGTATCAATGTAGCTGTGAGCATAAGTGAGGAAATTCCGCGAAATCAAAATCAAATAAGTTACGTATAAATAATTCTAATTATTTCGTACTTCGAAATACGCCACAAAAACCAAAAAAGCCTCCTTCCGTGCAGAAACACATCTGACGATCCGAACTCCAACTATTCTGATTGAATGCACTTACCACTACACCACGGTGCTCACATCTTACTTTTTTTTAATTAATAATTTTTTTTTTATTTTAAACTAGCTAACTGTTTACATATCCAGAACTTCTGGACCAGAAGTAACGTAACCCTACCCCAATCACATAAAACCGGATACATATAGGCTATAGGGAATGTGTGAGAGTAAAAATTTAATGGCTGATCCTAGAAATATGTCCCAAAAATCAGCATTAAGCTTATATTTAAACCATTGATTTTATGAACATAAATTAACCTTGATGGTTTCCAATACTTTTAATATATATAGGTATCTCTCCTTTTGCGCACAGACACACACCGAGAGAGAGAGAGAGAGAGACAAATTCCACGCATTTAATACAATTCAAGACGAAGAATGACAGCTGATGCACATGCGTAATTTTTTTTGTATTCTTTATTAGTTGATTTGTGTGGAAAGCGCATAGAAGGTAATTTTATCGAGTTGCTTACATTTGTGTCCATAAATCAACATACTTGTAAATCTGATACATATGTATGTATGTAAAAAAAATAATAATAACTATCATTATATGGCCTTAATGAGCCCATAACAAAATGTATCCGATTATTATTATTATTATTATTATAACTTTATTTATGTGTAAGTAAATTACAAAATAAATACATCTAAAATCGAGAGAGCTCTAGCTGCGAGGGCTTTCGGCTCGGTATCCGATTATTTAATTCGGTCAGTACTGTAATTGATTTATGTTATGAAAGGTCAAAATTAAACTTACTTTTATGTTATATGTATAATTTCTTTAAATTGAATTAAAACCTTATATATTTGAATACATATATGTACATATGTATGTACATACATATATTATCTGAAATCTGTTAGAATTAAGTGGATGGAATAAAGCTAAACTAAACTAAATACTATAATAACTGATAGTACGGATCACTTACCCGTTTCAGACCGGATTATTTTTTACAAATACAATTTTTTTTGATGTGTATTGGTTGCTTATGGTCAAAATAATGTCTCTTATTGCACATTTTCAAAAAAGGATGTCTAATAACAAAGAAACTCCTAATGGGACATACATATGTGTCCCGTTACTACCGAAAGGGTTTTTGCGCAAGTACGACTTGCACTTGACCGAATTTTTTTTGTCTTTAAAAGCAGAATACCTGATACATATTTATTTGTGAAATGACCCATCATCTGGTAAAACTTAAATCTATAGGTTCATAACTAAATTTTAAAGTTGTGCTTTTAGAAAGTACTTACCCTACAGTAACATCAAATATGTTGCTACCAACCGAACTGGATACAGCCATATCACCGAATCCTTTTCGTGCAACAATCACTGAGGTAATTAAATCAGGTATTGATGTACCAGCGGCGAGGAATGTTAAACCCATAACCTGTAAAGAGAAAATATTTTAAAGATTAGTCGTTCAAAAGTAAAGAGCTCTTAAATTACAAAACTGGATAAAAAAAGACATAAATGGCAGGCATCAGCTTCAGTCTAAATCAAAGTGCCAAAACAATGGAATATTTTCAACGACACTATTAGGTACATGCATATTATTTACATAAGTCGAAATGTCAGTTTAGGGAACCAGAAGAGGCTCAATTCTTTTGATGAAGTTGATGATCTCAAGAAAAAATGTCGACTAAGTCATGTCTTAAATAAGAGTGAAACTTGTGTTTATTTCTGCATCTTAACGAGACCCAGGTACCTAGGTACGTTATTGGTGAAGAAAAATATCGTTTTAGCCCTTAAGCTGCCTAGGTCCGACTCGTATTTTTGTTTAAAATGCCGTCACACAAAAATGCAATCCCAATTAAAAATCGTTTCCTTACAGTGGTGGAAATTCACATAAGTCCATAACATTTAAATGAATTTTTCTTAGAACCAGTGGACATCTTTTGTTGTTTTAATATACTTTTAATATAATATAATGTCCCAGTTTCGATGTATAATCCGTTAACTGGAGATACCTGAAGTTCTAGCGAACAAAAAATCATTAGGCGGTGGGGGCGGGGTCTATTTCCATTAAAAAGTTATGGCTCCTTAAACTCAGAATTATGAAAATTCGCTGTTCCAAATTTTTACTTAAAATGCATTTTTCTCAAAACTTTTACTGAATAAAAAACATTTTTTTTTATAAAACTTTTAGAGCCCCCGCACACTACAGACTTTCTATCGGCCGATAATTTGGTCGGGTTGGGCTGGTTAGTGCGCACACTGGGCCGATTAAATAGTCGGGTCGGTAGTGAGTGCGCACACTAGACAAACAATCGGCCGACTGTTCTCGAACGATTTGGTTTTGCTAGTCTTCCAACACATTTCCCAGAGAATAGTCGCTTAATTGTAGTTAGTAAAAAATGTTCCAGAGAGGTAATCATTGCTCTACGCCCAAATATGTCCATAATTCCATATTTAAATACGACGAAATATCCAGAACTTAAAGAAAATTAATTTTAAATTCAGAGCAAACTGAGCTATCGAAAAAAATCGGGCGACTTTATAGTCTGTAGTGTGCGCACGTAGAAGAGCGCCGTACTGATTAAGTAGTCGGCCGATAGTTTGCCGATACTTTAGTTTGAAGGCAATCGTGTAGCCTATCAAACTTATTTATCGGCCGATATCGAATCGTTGTAGTGTGCGCACTCTCATATATTTTCATACTGATTAAGAGCCCGACTAAACTGTCGGCCGACAAAAAGTCTGTAGTGTGCGGGGGCTCTTATCCTAGACTGATTCTCTTAAAGTTATGTAAAATAACATTAAATTTTCATTTATATTTTCGTCCTTAAACCAATCTTTCACGACACGTGCTGTATGAATACTTGCATTATCCTGTTGAAGCACAAAATCTGACACGCAAAATTCTTCCGCCCGTTCCAGCATGGTTTACTCGAACATCTCAATAAACTTTTCTGAGTTAATTCTCGGAGCTGGGTTTATAAAATTGTTTACAACAGTCCTGGATCGTGAATTTCTTTTTGCAATTTCATGATCAGATAGCCTGACATCTGATTTTGTTCTTTTTTTCTTTAGTGGCAGTAGCAGCTTCCTGAGTCGCATTATAAATCTATTAAAATAAAATTAGAAATTGCAGGGAGAACCTTCTTCTTCTAGCTTTTTTGGAAAACATAAAACTTAAGATTTTATATGTTTAACGCTAATACACGTGGCTTTATCTTAATGTTCGTCTTATGCATTAGTTCCCACTACTCAATTTAAAAAGGCATACAATAACGGAACTTATACTTCATAAAAATCAGAGTTGTTTTGTGGAATTGTTTTTGTTAGAGTTACCAGATTTGAGAAAAAATACATATCGAAGAGACGTGCCAATATAGGCGGAATTATTTACCGCAATTTGTTCAAAACTGGCTTGACCTTATATAAACTTCCGACACTGGCTACAATATTTTTCCTAGAGGTATAGAGGAAACCTACAATTAAAGATCGAATAGGTGGAAAGGTACACAAACCTAGGAAGTTTCATCAACAGCATAGGTAATATGGAAGGTGAATTAAAGGTCAGGATCCAATACGCTTATAGACTATACGCAGCGCTAAAAATACAATTTTCAGACCACAAAAATAAATCCGATGAACAAAAATATCCATATTTAAGTCGATGCAGTTACTCGCATCTTCCAGGATTCCACTAGAAAGATTCCGCTAGAAAATAAATAATAACTTGGAAAATAAGAAGCTCAAATGTAGACTTGGTGTGAATGAAACAAATATGGGAAGCAAACCCAGAAGTCCTGAAAAACAAGAGAGGAAGGCCTAATACTGAAAAGATTACCAAGGAAACTAGAGAAGCCTAAGAACAGGGCCAGAACGTCGACACTCTAAGTGCAAAAGGGGACTGGATTGTACGTATGTATCTAAAATATAAAATTCACTTACCTCAGGTGGTATTCGTGCAGTATCACCGGCTACGTTAGCCCACCACACCATAAGATATGAATATGCGGCTATCCACAGAATGGAACCAATAAATGTCACCGGAAAGAATCGTTTACCTCTGGGGGTTCTTGTATCTGGTAATGTTAGCCACAGCGGAAATAGAAGAGGTGCCACCAGTACATAAGTTAATCGTTTTCGTGCAGTTGATGGCCAAGCCATACTTAAGGCTTCTGGTGGGTCTTCGACTTCGTTGCCCTGCTTTAGATCCAATTTAATGGGGAACAATTTAGTAGAAAAAACAAAGTGAATTATTATTACGCCCACTTTATATAAAAAAAAAATTAATTATTATTATAACTTTTTTTTTCTTATTAAAAAAATGTATTACAAAAAAAAAAAAAAATAAAAAAATAAAAAATAATTTGAATAAGAATAAAATGAATTTGATTTAAATGTTGATTTTTTTTTGTTAACTCAAGGAGAATAAATGTTTTAATTACGAGTATATAGTATAAATATTTTTTTTATATACATTTAAAGGTTTTTGTGATTTTTATTTTGCAAATATAATTAAAAATAAAAATGATAAAACGCCAAACAATGCAATGGAAGTGAGATGAATGCGATTATGTGGTTACAAGCGAGATGAATATTATAATGATGGGTTAATGTATAGCGTATGTATGTATATTCTTTTAATTTTTTTTTTTTTGGGAAAAAGAAACTTTGCAAGCAAACATTACATAATGAGCTCCATCAAATAATTTATGATAATAAATATTTCTCTTTTTAAGAAAGTAAGCTAAGAAAAAAACAAGCAAATGTATATTTTGTATGTATGGATATGTGTTAAAAATATTTGTTAGCTTATATGACTAAATTAAATATAATGCTCGGCTCAGTGTCAAATCGCCCAAAACCAAATCGCCCAAAATGCAAAAAATCAAAAAAATGTCAAATTACCTAAAAAAAATGTTGGGCGATTTTTTTTATATTATATATATATATATGTATATATGTATATATTTTTTATATATATATTTTTTTTATATTTTGGGCGATTTGGCATAATGTCAAAACACCCGAAAAAGTAATTTTGGGCGATTTTGTGTTTCGGCTTTTTTAAGGCGGATCTGTGTCATATCGCCCAAAACGAAATCACCCAAATCTGAAAAATGTAATATTGCCCAACATTTTTGGGCGATTTAACATTGTGACAGATTGACCAAAAAATAAAAATGTCAAATCACCAAAAGAAGAAATGGGCATTTTATCGGAATCCGAAAAAAACACACATATGTATGAGTATAAGGGATCCGTCCAAATACCCCATTGTATTTTAAAAACTGAGAAATGTAACGGCCCGATCTGAAGTAAGTAATGAAAAGAAAAACAGCTTAAATCCGAAATAAAGGATTGAAGAAATGGATATATTAAAACAAAAAGTCTGGCTCCATTTACAATCTTGTGGGAAACAAACGAGCCAGGCGGAGGGGGGGGGGGGCGTAAGGGGCTAGAACAACGGTTCAAACCGTGACGCGAAACGGTAACCGCACCGCTTCACGCGCTAATATACATTTCATATATTTCATTTTATACACCCCTATCGTGGAATCCGCCGGATCGGAGATTCCCTTCACTTGTTCGATTCACTTTCACTTTAGCTTGGTATCGTAGAATCCGTCGGGGATGTTTCCTAACCGACGTGAATGTCGAAAAGGAAGTGTCTCTGTCAAGTACAATTTATGACAGCAAAGTGAATTTGTGTTTTGGAATTGTCCTTTGGTTTTTGCAATACAAAAGAAACATAAATAAAAAATAGTAAAATAAATAGTATAGCTCTATTCCTGGATTCGTCAGCTGCAGAACAATCTTCAGAAACAAAAATACGCAGTGGGACAATTTAACTACCAAATAAACGTGTTTTCACATACATTTGTTCCTTTAAATTTGTTTGAAAACAGTTTAATCCTGCCGGCTTATTTAAAATGTGTAACTAAATAAATCGATTTTTTCATAATAAGGGGCAATTGGATCTAACTCGCAGCTCTTTTTCAAATTCTCTTGAAATGAAATTAGCAGCTTGCATACGATTTTTGCTGAGGGAAATCACCAATATGGAGTTGGGAAATAAACATATTTAGGGTGTTAAAGCACTTAATTAATCAATTATTAGTCTTTTATTTAGTGCAAAATACATTTTTCGTAAAGTCTGTTTGTTTAAATTATCAAGTTATAAAGTAAAACAAATCAATAGTATGAGATCCGCAGCGTTTGAGCTGCGGATGAGAAATGTCATATTTTGTATGGAGAGATCCGATTCGAACGTTTTCCACGATGCCGTGAAACTCATTTACATTGCCGGCAAGGGAATGATTTACTTCGCCGGATTCCACGATACCGATGCTCAAATTACAGTGAATTTCCACAGCAATCTGCTGTGACCGTTACTGTAGTTGTTACAATTCGCTTTGAGTACACATTTAAACCCCATTTAACACATTTAAATCAATTTCTTGGGCGATTTGACATTTTTTAATTTTTGAGCGATTTGTCATAGTGTTGTATCGCCTAAAAATGTTGGGCAATGTGACATTTTTTAGATTTGGGTGATTTGGTTTTGGGCGATATGACACAGATCCCACTTAAAAAAGCCGAACACAAAATCGCCCAAATTATAAAAATGGCTAATCGCCCTTTTTTTTGGGTGATTTGACATTTTTTTGATTTTTTGCATTTGACACTGAGCCGTATTTGTGCGATCCATATTAGAATGCGCCTGCCCCTATTGTCTGATATCCATACTATAGACATAGAGTTTATATATAATATATATATCAATTCAAAAAAGATTTCTTAGGTTCGCTCTTAGAGGACTTCTTTGGCAGAATTCATATAACTCACCTCCTTACCTATCTATTCAGGTTAAAATTAACTAACTAAGAATCTTTTGAGGTTAGAAGAACGGTGACGCGAATTGTCTCTATTCATAGGGTGTTAATAGGTGAGATTGATTCTACGAACATTTTAGACCTCCTCAACTTAAAGGTTCCAATTCAAAAATTACTATCTTTGCCATTGTCCTAATATCCAAGAATAAAGACTAACCTATATAGGCTTCAGATTATATTATGATATATGATACATATATGATATGCATAATGTTCTCAAAGGCCTTCGAATGCAATTTCAGCACTCTGCATACAACCACATCAACGTAACCTAACAGATATGTAAGTCTACCTTTCCTTCACTTAGAAGATTTTTTTATCTCGGTATTTAAAGGATAAGCTGATAGCAGAAGCCTTCTGTCATAAGCCTAAGGTGCGGCATTGAACTTATAACTGATACGATAACACCAATTCCGAGTGTCAATTTCAAAAATCAAAAATGCCTTTTATGATGATGCTTAGTTAACTTGTTTTCCTGAACTCCTGATGCAGGAAATGAACACTTCAATGTCTTTTGTTCCAGTTCCCTCCATTGGCAGTGACCGAAACTGAGCTTAACGCCTGGATTCTGATGTCTAGAATTATCTGTCGATAATAGCTGCCTTCAACCAGCAAACGTTCCATGTCAACAGACAAACACTTAACCCACATAAGCCTTAAAGACTTTGAATCCAATAAAAACTTCTTATCTGCTTCAATCGATTCGTAAACTTCCTAACCCAATTAAAGACCACTTAAGTTTCAATTACCATCAGAAGAAGCATCAGAAAATAAAACTCAATTAAAAAAATAAAATAAAAAAAAACCGCTCACTTTTCATTCATTAATTAGATGCAAATATCTCTGTTCGAACAAAGCAAATAACTGCGAGTACATAATCCTTCGGTAACTCCCACACATTCATACATTTTTATCTCTTCACGAAGCTCATTTAATTCCATGTTTTTCGTTGTTTTCTTCATCCAATTACTCCCCATCGACGACTGGGTAAAGGGATCAAAGGGAACAAATTTCCCTATGACATAGAACATGCAATCAATCCGCTCGCTAAATCAATTATTCTTCAGTACAAAGTTTTACTTCAATCCTTCCTTAGTCCTGCACACATGAGCACTTTAAATATAATCGTAGCGCAGCATGGCGAAATGTAAAACCCAATCCATGATTGAATGGTTTCATCCAAGAAATAAAAATGAATCGAATGGGGAATAGCAGTGATACGAATCACTTCACCACCTGACTCCACCTGCCTCCACTACTAACTCATACCTACATGTGTGTGTGTAAGTTTTTCATGAAGTTTTCTGTTTTTTTTTTTTTTGGCAAAAAATACCGGAAAAAATGTTTGGAACAGATGCACGCGGACAAGGACGTATCAATCGGAAATGGTGCCTAGAGCCGCATGCTTTAGAGTTGCGCCCCTTCGTAAATTGTTTTAATATAAAAAAACAGATTAGAGTATCAATCATAAATCCTACTTACAAGACATACCATATTTATTTTTCATTTTATAACGAAAGTAAGTGCCTAAAATTGTTTCACTACAATTGCACCTTCTTGGCGTCAAGCGACGCAAACATATCGATGCTTGAAAATCCTATTTAAAGCCAATCTCATGTAAACAAAATAAACAAACAACTGCGCGCGAAGTGGTGAGGAAACCGTAATTTCGAACTGTCACTTTATGTTGTCGTTTGCCATTGGAATCCATTCAGTCTGAACCCAATAGAAAAACAAAACCGCCACTATTGGCGCTTTTTGGGCAAACAAGGGGAACAGGGGAAAACGCGTATTAGAAATACTATTTTCGAAATCACAAAATCTTATGGTAATAAGTCAACAACGCATGCATAAATCTTCGTTGTCAACGAATGATCTGTTTTACCGAACAGCGTCAGAAAGTATAATTACGCTCTGAACCTATCCAATAGCTCGTGCGACAGGAACTCTTTTTTTGTGTTCTTGGCTACGTTCATTTTTCTGACACTTCAGTAATAGCTCCGACAAATCTGTCCAAGACGTCGATTACACGACTCCTTTTTCGTACGTTTCGTCTTTTGTCTTTTTGACACAAAGTAGTGAAAATTCTAAGATTTTTTCCGGTTGATCTTTGTCATTTCTCGTTTGACAACCAAAAAGGTTGCAAGGAATTTTGATAGTGAATTTTAAAGTTGATTTTGGAGCTAAATATAGGGACATGTTCCCTTTTAAAATATAATGTGAATTTAAATAAACGTCAGATCATCATGAATAGTCGCATCAGGAACCATATAACCAGTACCGTACGTGCCTGTCAAAAAGATGAACGTACGGAAAAAAGAATCGTGTAATCTTGGTCCCAACATTGAAGTCCGTCAGACAAATCTGACAATGGATAGCATTTTCTGTCTAACGGGCGGCGACGCACGGTTTGTTATTTGTTATTAGTTCGCTGTATGTTGTAAATTTTTGTTCCTTGTTTTTATTAATGCCTTGAATTTACTTTTTTTAACAAAGCAAGGTTTTTTTTATAAGGATATATTTTTATTTAAAATATGGCGAAATGCCACAAAAAAAAGGGTAAACTCATTTAGAAAGTCTGGGAACACTGCTCCCGACCCGTGAAGAGTCTCTGCCCGAGACAAGGTAGCCTTCCACTCTCTTCGATTCCGAACACGCTGCTTTTAGATGTCTAGACCAAGCACTCTGGCATCCGCGATAGCTTGATCTTTAAAACGGAGGTTCGGTCTTCCTTGTCATTTCAATCCTAGGGGCTGTGATTCGAAGATCCTCTTGGCTGTGGCATTGTTGTCCATTCGCTCGATGTGGCCGAGCCAGTGCAGTCGACGTGTTTTGGCTTTTTGGACTACATGTACATCTTGATACAGCTCATAGAGTTCGCGGTTGTATATTCTTCTCCATTCGCCCTCCACGCATACGGGAATATCGAATATCCAACGAAGAATTTTTCTCTCGAAAGTATTCAGAATTTGCTGTTTTCCTGCTTATCGTCCAACACTCGGCTCCATACAGCAGGACTGGCAGGATCAATTTTTTGTAGAGCATGCAATTCGTCTTCCGAGTTAGGAGTTTTGAACCCATTTGTTTTGCCAAACCGAAATAGCAGCGGTTTCCTGGGGTAAGTCTTCGTCGAATCTCCACTAAGGTGTCATTCGTGGATTTAAATTTACTCTGAGGTAGGTGAACTCCTTAGCCACATCTAAGTCACTTTTGTCAACAGTGACGTTCTGGCGATGGGTAGATGTTTCTTTGTTTGTTGACAACATGTACTTGGTTTTGTCCTCATTCATTTCAAGGCCAATCCGTTTCGCCTGTTCTTTAACTGCCGCAAATCCTCTATCACGGCGCGCTGGGAGCGACCGATGATGTCGATGTCGTCCGCATATTCCAGTAGCTGGACAGATTTGTGAAAGATAGTTCCTACCATGTTCACACCTGCCCTGCGCACTATATGTTCCAGCACAAGATTGAAGAAGTCACATGACAGAGCATCTCCTTGCCGAAATCCGGTGCATGTTTGGAAAGTTCGGAGGAACTATTTCTGAATTTCACGTTGCACCGCGTGTTTTCCAGTGTCACGCGGCATAGCTGCATCAGTTTAGCCGGTATCCCGAATTCGGCCATCGCCTCAAAGAGCTCAAAACGATAAATGCTATCATATGCGGCTTTAAAGTCGATGAAGAGATGATGAGTCTCGACTTGAAATTTGTTGGTCTTTTCCAGGATCTGCCGGGCCGGAAGCCACACTGGTACGTGCCGTGTGCTACATAAAAGCTTCAGACGTGCACAAACTACTTTGGATAGGATCTTATATGCGACATGCAGACATTAAGCAGTGATATGCGTCGGTAGTTTTGTCGTCTGAACTGATAAGCTGGTGGCACTGTATCGTGGTTTATTTTGATTTTTAAATTTTATTATTGGTGGTTTTGTGCGCCCCCCTTGGAAGGCGCCCGGTGCATGTGCCCTACTTGCCCCACCCAAGATACGGTTCTACACGAGGAGAATTAATTATAAATGCGATTTGGGGCCTTCTGGCGAAGCAAATTGATTACAGAATCTTACGATTTATTTGCAATTTCATGTCGAACAGGATGCTGTACCCGCCCCCAAAAAGAGAGAGAGAGATATAAATTGCCACATATCCTTTGAAAATGGAAATATGTGAATAATCGAAGTTTAATCTTTCTTTCGCTCTCGCAAAAGTAAATAAGTTAAGACACTTTTGTACTCGGATCTATAACTGTACTAAGCCTCGGATCAAGGTTAATAACATACAAAATTAATCATTGATTAAATTTCCATTTTTTCGTGCATAATTTAAAAGGAAATAATTATCAGGAGTAGGATACGGGAAAAAGAGGCTCTGAATCTTGGTATTTGGGTCAACACGATTTATCAGCTTTGATTAATGTCCTTCGATGAGTTCATGTGTGGACGGGTCTTTTTGTTTGAGTTTTCCATTAAAATTGATCGCTTGTTTGTCAACCCCCTGATTGAATTTTTTTTTCTTTTGGCGGCTGTGGTGATATTTCGCACTAATGAATCGTAACACGTGCTATAAACTAGAGAGTGTAATTAATGACAAACGAAGAGAGGTACATGACTGCGGATATTAAACTAGCTACTAAAAGGAACGTGACTTTGCGGAAGCTATGCAAATACTTGATTTCATCTTTTAAGGCATGTGTACGCCCAAGAGGAATACAAACGAAATGGAATTACATCTTATATCCATTTGGTGTAACGACGGCAAGAAGAGCTGCTCTATTGTCTTTAAATGGAATTCGAGATGCAAGGCAAGGGCACCATTTCGATATATGTATTGAACATTTTGAAAAAGAAAAAATAATTGTTAAGCTAATTTTTCAATTTTAGAAAAGAAATATTTTTAGGTTTGACATTTTTTTTTTTTTTAACTATGGACACAGGATCCAGCTCTCAATGTCAATTAGACCCGAACTCTTATGAGGCTAACAAAATTGCTAAGAGCAGCAAGACAAGCTCTCCTACCGGACCTGACAAATGGGTTCTCGACATGCCAAGAATCTAATGACTTCTCTAGTAAAAGATCCACAGAGATTATACCAATGCAGGAAGGTGATATAAGACTCTTAACTCAGTTTTCGCTTTTAGGTAGATGTTGCCATAAGGATTACGCTAAAATGACCAATAAATCTTCCCTTCTGGAATTCCCTAGGGACGATGGCATCAGAACATTTAACTGGTCAAAGAATTTTGACATAAAACTCAGTAACAAGAAAGACTGGAATAACGAATTTAGAATCTACAGGCTGTGTCCTCATACCATTAAATGGCGGAGCATGTTTCGATGGAGTACCGAAGATATACAACGACCGGAAACATATTAGGAAGGAAAATCGGCGGACAGGTGACATCAAGAGAACTGATAAACTTTATGCTAGAGACAAGCGAAGCGTGGGAGACTGCGAATGAAGTCATTATAGTCGTTCGGGGCAAGAGTGCGCATTTTCGACTTCGGGTTTAAATTCTGAAAAACTTACAACAGATAACAAACAAAAGAGCCTATTAGTTGGTAGTTCTATATTTAAGGAACAAATTAATACAAAAATATTTTATATTTTTTTCAATATTTCATATGTTTTGATCAAAAAACCAAAGTAAGTCAAGTTGCGCACTCTTGCCCCGAAGTCAGGGTAAGAGTGCGCAACCAGTTTAAGTCACAGTTTTCGTAGTTTTTAATGGTTTGAAACTGTGCATTTGCTCAAACCAAGTTCTTCGGTAGCCTTTCATGGACTGCTTCCATTTTAAATCAGCTACGAGCTACCATCTACCGCCTACGACTGTGATGTGCTCGTTGCATCTTTCGATAGAAGGTAATAACCTAAAAATTGTTATTATTTTAAAAAATTAAATACTGGGTAGGAAAACACTGCAGATCGACTGCGCACTCTTTTCCTAGATGCTACTTTTTTTTCATTGTATTGAAAATCTAAGAACGAATAATATTATCCACTAAAATTGTATCCTAAATCAAACACACATACGCACCGTATATGCCTCCATACCACTTATAGGGTATCGACTTGCCACGCTTTCCTGACACACTTTTAAAAATTAACTTTTTTTTTAAATAAAATCCGGCTTTTTTTCCTTCTTGATTTTCTTTGTACTGTTAATTGGAAAATTTTCGTAGAAGTTGTTCATCATTGGCGGTTAGTGAAGCACACATTTTCTCATCTATCGATTGCTTCTAATTCTTTCACAGATGGAGAAATTGGCACTGCGTACTCTTACCCGCTGCGCACTCTTACCCCAAACGACTCTATAAGCATAATGCAGGAGTTTCGAATAGAAGAAAGAGCAGCTAGGAACGAAGAATCTGCAAACTCCGGTAACTAACAACAGTCCAAACTCGTAGACACATATCCTATGTACAACCCACATAATGCACTTATAAGCACGCATACGCCATCAAACAAATGCCGACACATAGAACAAATTCACATCTATACGATTACATACTGCTATAAACATACACATATATACAGACCAACTTTCGTGCACTCGCACCAATCTATCCGGACAAGCGGACAAAGAAAGAAGCAGCTGCGGCTGAAAACCCTCTCCTGTAACGAAATGCCTAACGGTGATACCGTGGGGATACGGGATCGGATGCAAAGGTGGTTTTAGTTAGGGTTAAAGTCCCACACACAGGCTTTCGATGCTTTCCAGTAGAAATCATGGGATGGGAACTTCGACTATCGATATTTAGTAACTAAATGATTTCAACCATCGAATAGTTTTATTCATTCATTAATTCATTGCGCACCTTTTGGGTGCATTTTCTGTTCAAAAATGATTTTTTTTGAAAATCGTCAACGAATCCATCGACGTCGTTCCGTTCTACGATGATGTTGAACTTGTTGTATTGCCGAATAGAGCAGTCCCATAGAATCCGTCATATCTACGTAGAAATGTCAAATTATTCTCTTCATTCTCTCTATGCTTCCACCAATGAAAATGCATAATCTTATTCTGTGAATGCGTGAAGTTAAATGCGCAAATGTGTGAACTCGACAAGGGATCGATGGATGTAAAAATTAGATAGTAAATCTAATTTATGCGTCGAAGTTCATACATATGTTGATTATGGGCCATCTCCCATAAGAATGTGTGTATTCTATCGAGCCGCCAGTTAAAAACGACGGAGCAACGGATCGACGGATTCTATGGGTCGGAGCCTTAATTTTTACCGGAGAGAGCGGTCGTCCCATAGAATCCGTTGCATACCTACATTGAGAGACGACAGCTGATGATATTTTCTTCGATGGCAGCGTCCGTTCAAATTAATTTAAATTTTGAAATGTCAACCGATTGTCTACAGCGATGACTTTACTTTAGGTGACGGTTTAAACCAGGGCCTACTTCTCGCAACCATTTATGTGTGCGTGATATATTTTTGCACGAATGGAAGGGACGTACAGTTTTCTGTGCCGACTCCGAACAGCGAGTTGATACTCTTTGATTGCTTGTCAGACAGTCGAAAGAGGTGGCACTGTGAAAAAACTTTTAGGTGTTTACTGGGATTGAACTCGGGCAGCATTGCGTAGTAGTCCAATGCACTTACCACTACATCGTGGTGCTCACTTAACGGCGATCACAGTTTCTCAATTTTTGCAATTCAACCAATGAATGTGCTTACTCTCTATTTGTGAATGCGTGAGCTATAATATTATTTGAATGTGTTAACTTCAATGCGTGAATGTATGAACAGCCAATGCACCACGAACTAAAAAAAGTAGAAAGTAAACCCACTTTCTGCGTCGAAGTTCAAACGTATATGCGTTGGTATTTGGCCACTTTCCATAAGAATGCATGTACTCTGTCGAGTTGTCAGTTAAAAGCGACACAGTAACGTACTAATGCAGTCTATAGGTTGGGGCCTTTCTACCGCCAAATACTAGAGAACTTGATAAACATATGTCTTCTCAATTTCAGGATCGTTTCCCCACTCTCTAAAAATAGGTGACAAAGTGATTATCTATGTGTAGGAAGTGTATCATAAATAAGTGTTTAAATGTGTTTTTTTAGCTACACGTGCCATGCCAAATACACAATCAATAATAATTAAAATATAAATACAATTTTCAAACAATTATATACTCCATAGATATACACACATTTAGATTTTGGAAGGCATATTTTAAGCATAAGATAAGGCAATATTACTTGATTTCATATTTGTTTAATGTTTCAAACTTATGGAAGCTCAACAAAAATGTTCATCTTAAAATAGTTCTAAATCGTTAAGCAAATATTCTATTATCTAATAATTTTGTTGTTTTATTCATAAAAAGCCAATAAGTATTATTAAACAAAAAAAATGTAATTTGTTCTCAAAAGCAAACGTAAAAATAAACTGCACTTTAAATATAAATTTTAAAAAGCCCAATTCAACTGGCATCGATATAAAAAAAATATGCAAATAAATCCTTTATATTCAAGTTTCTAAATTGCAAACGCAAATCATTTCATAAAGTACAAAAGAAAAAACTATTTTTAAAATTGAATTTTTTTTTTTTTGGTAATAAAAAAATTGATAAAAACTAACTTTGGTACTAAATCTTCTTGTCTGAATTTTGACCCTCTGTTCAATCCAGCTAGGACGACGAGCACTCAACGATGGCTTTTTTGTGTATCAAATTTAAGGTTGTTGTTGTATATTTTAGTTTTTTTTTTTTAGTGTATATACGGGGTACAAGTATTAAACGATTTTTATTGTTTGTTTTTTTTTTTTAAATATTAAATTTGTGAATATTTAAAAAAAAATAGTATATAGAGAGAAAAATACAATTTAGTTTAAAAAGGGAAAAGAAATACATGTCAGAGAAAGTACTTAGATGGATAGAGAAGAAGAAAATACAGAGATTGGTTTTCATAATTGTTTAAAGATTTAGGCCCAACTCGGAATGTATCGCTGTTTCGTAATTGCTTTGTATAAATGTTGAAAGTAATAAAAAATAAATCAAACAATTTTGTTTGTAAGCCAAAAGAGAACAACAACAATAAAACAATAATTTATTATTTTTTTTTTTAATATTTTTGCTAAGATAAAATATTTCATAAACTTCAGTTTGGTATGAATGATTTATTTGGTTGTTTTTGTTGAACTTTTTTTTTTCAATATGGTGAACTAAGCAAAGCGAAACCAACACGACAAAGCAATGATTTTTTTTAAAAGATTAGTTTTATTAATTATTATTTGTTTTGTTTGATAAAATCATTTCCGAATCAGCTCTATTAAGAAAGGAAAATAAATTTAGTTTATAGTAAAATAAAACAAAAATGTATAAATTAAATAAAAATTGTTAGTCACACATTACCATGGCTACAAGTTGCTTAAGTGATTTTGAAAAATTGGAAGGACGAAAGTTTACCATATTTTTGTTCCAAATTAGCGGGTTCTCATTTGATTTGGTACAGAGGAGTCCGAAAAGATGTTGGTACTAATATTTTTCTTCAGTGAAGGCTTCTTTGCAATTTTCAAGAGACACGTAAAATGTACGAGTATTGAATTTTTGAAAAATTTTGACAGTTATATGTGAACAAATATTGAAACTGCGAATAGCTTTGAACTTTGTTGTGATTTTGTTTGAAGTGAAACTTCTTTAGCCGCGTAGGGCAAATTTGCCTAAATCAGACGAAAAGTGAAACGCTTCTCCTTCTTCAACTTCAACAGCCAGTAAAATCTATATATAGTATAAAAGGAAGTCCCCAAAATGTGGCCAATCTCGGGAACCACTTAACGGATTTAGATGCGGTTTCACTATTATGATCTGCATTCCCTGGCGGAATTTATGGGTATATTCTGAATACTCTTTTGCTTATAGGAACTGAGAATTCGAGATCGAAGTGGAAGAAAATCAAATTTTCTGTCATTACACAGCCCTAACTCAACAATGCCTTATTGGACTTAAAACAAGTTTCACTTCTTACGTGTGAGAGTCTCACGCACTTTTTTCTTCTATAACTCACGCGCGCTAGAGGGGCTATAAATACCCTTAAAATGCTGTGCATAGCGCCAGGCCATAGAGCAAAATTAGGGAGGTTGAAAGAGGAGATACCGATGCGCATTGGTCTTAAATGTTTGTAAATCGTGGGTGGCCGTGGCGTAGTGGTAGTCGTCGTCGTTTGTTACGCTGAAGGTTCACGAAGGTTCGAAGTTGTGCTGAGGGTAAACTGATGGGCATTCCTTGCGAGACGTGAGTTTCGAGCAAATGGTTGAACGGGTAGGAATGCAACTGGCTATTTCGCTGTTGCACTATTTATGGAAATGACGATAAAACAGGGAAAAACAAGAAACATTACGACGGTGTTCGAGGTAATCAATTGACTCAGTGATGTTTCTACCCCCTATAAGTTGTATCGCGCGTTTTTGTGTTCTATCGATCAGGTGTGTACAGGGCCACCCTAACCACCGTGATGAATGGGCTATAGCCCCGGGGTGTAGGGCTTTTGGTGGCGCCATATCGTTGGAGCGTGACTTTGGATTTTATCAAATATGTCGTGACCCGGATATTTTTTTTTTTTGTGGAGAGTTTTATACATATATGAAACAAGTGCTTCCGAGAGTCATCGTATTTTTGTTGGAGTGTATGGTGACCAAGCTCTAGCTGAGCCTCAACGGCAGAAAAGGAAGGGATTTTTGCATCGAATTGTCACTGGCAATGAAAAATAAATCCATTACGATAATCCCAAGCGCAAAAAGTCATGTGCTAAGCCCGGCCAACCATCAACACCAACGGCGAAGCCAAATATCCATGGATCCAAGCTCATGCTCTGTATTTGGTGGGATCAGAAGTGTGTGGTCTACTATGAGCTGCGCAAACGAATGAAACCATCACTTGATATCACCACCGACTACAATTAACGCGCTGGAGCCGTGCATTGAAGAAAAACGCCCGGAAAGTCATTTTGCAGCATGACAATGTTCATCCGCATGTCGTAAAACCGGTGAAAACATATTTGGAAATGCTCACATAAGAAATCGTACCCCACCCGCATTTTTTTTATAGTATTGCCGATTTGCCACTACAAATTGCAGCGGCGACAGATCTTTTTCAGCACTGGAAAAATTATTTACGATCTTCTCTGGGACAGAGCATTTTCTATGAATTTTAGGTTATATGGTTCTGACACTTTTGTAAAACATTGCCGGTCACCACGCTCCCGCTAGCCATATCGAGTATTTTCCTTTAAAGAGGAGCGCGTTATTTTTAGTAGCCCACGAGTGCCGAATATCTTAGGACGGTCTTGGGTCTGCAGTGATGTTTTTGGAGCACCCGACCTGATATGAGCAATGAGCTTTATACTCGAACTTTATGTAGGTTGGCATTAAAACACTTACCGAGAATGTTTCAACAACGCAAGAGCCATTCATGGATAATGGCTGATGGGTGGGTTTACGCTCTAACGACAGAAGACTGCATTGGGTTTTTGAAGCATTAAATTCCACTCTATATTTTTAATTTTCGCATTTTCGACAAAAGAGCTTGATGCCAAACTCTGTCAAATGCTTTTGAAGTATCGAGTGCAACCATATTACACTCACCAGAGTGATGAAGATATTTTTTCCACTTTTCGATGGCATACCTCATCAGATCACCAGTGGATCTTTTGCTATGGAAGCAATATTGCCGGCCATTCAGAAGCTTTCGTCATTCTAAATATTTCATTAGCTGAGGACGGTTTATCAGTGTTTTCATGACCTTGGAAAGAAGGGACGTAAGTGCTATGGGTCGGTAACTGGAGAGAGAGTTTGGAAAATTCGCGAAAAAACAGCATTTGTGGGACGGACATTACTTGGAATGATATTACAGTAAAATCTCGGAAAGATGAACAAATAAAAAACAGGCCCTGTTCCTCTTTTCGAAATGTTCATCTTTTTAAGTAGGTCTCGAATTTTGAGTAGGTACTTAATTTTGGTTAAGATGTCTTTCAACAATTTGCACTTTTCTTTTAAATTTAAAAACTTTTCTCGGCCTTCAACTAGTGTCATCTTTCCTCTACATAAATTCACTTACAAACGAAATGAAATGTAAAAATGCAAAATCAAGCAGAAAAGTACAGTTTTCCAAAGAATAACGGTTATATGAATCTACTACGAATAACTAAAACACGAATAAAGAAGAAAAACAAATTTTTGAGTAGAACGTTTATCTTTTGGAGTATCCCAAAATCAACCCGTTAATCTTTTAGAATACTGCAATGGCGAAAAAAATTCCGTTCATGTTTCTGGGTTGTTCATCTTTTTGGAATTGTTCAACTTTCCGAGACTCTACTGCAGTGGTGCCCAACCCGTAGCTCGCGGGCGCCTGGTAGCCCGCGGCCTGCTTTCTAGGCGCCCGCGAGCTATAATCTAAAATCTTACTAAATTACGCCGCATGTATCTTGCGAAGTACAACAAGTGGAGCTATTTCACCAGCTACAATCTTAACTCGCAAGGCGTTTTGACAACATTTTCTATATGGAACCTCTTTTGTCAAAAATCCATTCATCAATATCGATTAGGATTTGTTTTAGCCATAAATCGACTGACTTGCTGCTTTTTAAGATGTCTTAAACAGTGAAATCAGTAAACCACGCTTTTTGGAAACAACACATATTTTTAATCCTTTCGTCCTTCCATAATTTTTTTTTTTTTTTTTCAATAAAATACCAAAAAAAAAGATTTAAAAAATAAAACTGTAAGTTACGATGAGTACTAGTGGTGTTAAACTTCTTTTTTTTAAATTGCGTAACGATTGCTTGTTTAAGATTTGTTGCATCCTGCAGTCTATCGATACATCGTGAAGTGAACACAAAAAAATAAATTTATTATTTATATTTAACTCGATTTAAGGTACATTAACAGTTTGTGAAAAATAAAAAAATTATAAAAAAAAAAAAAAAAAATATTCAAAGGATAAACATTAAATCCTTTTTCATGCAGAAATGCGATGCCATCCCTTCTATGTGTACATTTATTTATTGTGGTGTGGTGTGAAACATACTTAATAAAAAATACAAATGCTATGCAACGTTCTTAGAAATGAATGATAAATGAAAACCACCTTAATTTGGAAAATACTCCTACAATTGTCCTAATTATGAGCTTATAACAGACAAATTGATACACTTCCACTTCGATACGCTCCAAAAGCAATGACGGTGTAGGAGGAGGTGTTTTCTCGGACAGATTTAAACTCAATCTCTCCTTCCGCTTCCCTGATCACTGTAGAGTGTTTTAAGCGGAGATTCTGGCGATTTCAGAAGCACTGTCCTGGATCAAGAGGAATGTAATATCCACTAACGATATTAGCATCTTTTCGGATAGTCAGCCTGCACTGAAATCTCTGGAATCAGTCTCATTTACTTCTGCCGTCCATCTCTTAAAGAGACGGCTGAGCAGTTTAATATTCACTTTTGCTGGGTGCCCGGGTACAGAGACATTCCAGCGAACTGTAAAGCTGACGAGCTCGATTAACTAGGAACAACACTATAGGTACTTTCAAGCTAACACTCAGACTTGATACAGTCAATAAAACCAATACTAGATGGGAAGATGGAACTGCACCAGACAGATTTGGCCTAGATATTAGATCTACACCACTCTATCTACCTTCTGTCCCTAAAGAGACCACATGTAAGTATGACTATCGGTGTCATTACAGGACTCTGCCTTATAGGCCAGCAACTAGGCTTGAAATCATTTCAAATGGCATCTGCAGGAGTTGTGTTGCATAGGAGTTGATGTACGGAAGGTAAAAAGAATGAGCCAGTAAAACAAGTCCTGTACAGAAACCTGTAGAGATGATGAAGAAAACCTTGTAGTAGAATCACAGTCAGTGCTGAGAATATGGAAAAACTACTTCTGCCGACTGTATAACGGCGACGAAGATCAACACCCCGCGGTCAGGCAGAATGAACCATTCCATTTAGATGATGATAGCCATAACTGCCATCCACCTGATTAAAACGAAGTGAGGATAGCAATATCCAAGCCAAAGTCCAAAAAGGCTTCTGGACGTGACCCTCTATCCGCAGAGCTATTTAAAGCAGCTGGAGTTGTGAGCATACACCAACTCATCTCTCAGATTTGGTCAGATGAAAGTATGCCAGATGAATGGAATCTCAGCATCGTTTTCCGGATCCACAAGAAAGGAGACCCCCTCCACCTACAAGATCCTATCCACCATATTGTGTGAATGCCTTTCGTCGACAACCTGATTGGTCCCTATCAGTGCAGTCTTAGGCCAGAAGAGTCCACCATAGACCAAATTTTCACACTTAGGAAGATCTTGTAAAAAACACAAGAAGTCCAAATCGATGTCCACCACCTGTTCGTCGATTTCAAGGCCGCCTTTTACAGCATCTTGAGGGATGAACTGTATAGAGCCATGTCTAGTTTTGACATCCCTGCCAAACTCACCCAGCTGTGTAGGATAACGATGGAGAGAGCTCGCTGCTCCATCAAGGTCGGTAATGACCTCACCGAGACCTTTGATATCAAAAAAGGATTCAGACCAGGTGATGCGCTGTCATGCGTTTTCTTCAACATCATACTTGAAAGAATTGTTCGAAGCTCACAAGCCAACACACAAAGAAGGATCTTTCTTCCATTCACCGACGGTATTGTCATCATTGGTAGAACAATGCGAGCTGTCACCGGTGCGTTTGCTAGTATAGAAATGGAAGTGGCTAAAATGGGTTTAGCAGTAAACGAGGGAAAAACAAAGTATATGCTGTAAACAAAAAAAGGACACTCAACATCGACGAATTGGACAGAATGTCACAATAGACAGCTACAACTTTAAGGTAGTAAAGGACTTTGCCTACATCGGCTCTGCTATAACATGACATCTCGTCGGAAATGAAACGAAGGATTACTCTTGCCAATCGCTGTTTCTTTGGGCTAAGAAGGCAATTGAGTCCTTTCTCGATCGACTAAGGAGACTCTTATCATCCCAGTCTTGCTATATGGAGCTGAAGCATGGACTTTATCGAAAGCGGATAAGGATATTATTGGTCGCTTCGAGAGAAAAATCCTTCGTAAGGTATTTGGTCCTGTTTGCGTTGACGGGTTTTGGAGGAGAAGATTCAACCACGAGCTGTACGAGCTATACAGCGACATCGACCTGGACAAAAAAATGTACATTGAGCATTTAAGATGGCTAGCACATGTAGAGCGTATGGACATCAACGCTCGGAGAATTTTCGATTCTAATCCGGTGGGTCAGCGCAACAGAGAACGACCTCGCATAAGGTGGCGCGCACAAGTAGAACAAGACATCAACCAACTTGGAGTGTGCAACTGGAGGCAGGTAGCTAAGGACCGGGCCAACTGGAAGGGGTTGTTGGTTGAGGCTTTGGTCCACCCCGGACTGTAGCGCCACCAATGTTAAGTAAGTAAGTAGGAGTTGCAGGGACGAAAAAGAGAGGGAGAGCTCAATACATCTCCTCTGTTCGTGAAAACTACACCTAGGAGAATACTTCTTTGACGATCTAAGTGACCTGGCACAAAAAGACGTGGGAAGCCTTTTTCGCTTTATACAAAGCTCCAAATGGTTCTCATGGGTATTGCCAAGATCATTGGTATCACAATGGGCCTCTATGGATCTAAGCGTGATGGTACTGGTTTCCGGTAGCTACTGCTACCTAACCTTACCATGTCTGTCTGATTTAATCTAATTCACTTTTGTTGGTTTAATTAATTTCACCAATTGCTAATTAACATTATCCTTGACAAATATTCATTTGGTTTTCTTTTATTAATTTATTTCCTTCTACTTAACTAAATACGAGTCGATTATCGCATTCACAATCACATCCTCCCTTGGTTGGGTGAACTTGTACCTAAAATATTTATCATTCCAGATACATATGTACATTTATGTATATCAGTTCGAACGATGAAGTAGCACGTATAGGCCTACAACATTAATTTATTTTATTTTTATGCGTCATTTGAATGATGTGTGACATAAATATACGCACACAATACCTCGCCGTAAACAATCGTGAATTGCTGTTCCCGATTTCGGTTTTGGTTTTATTTTTTATTTTGTCTGCATGATTAATGCTATATTGTGGATTAGTTGTAATTAATTAAACCAATGTCTATTTTACGTAACAATTTGATTCTTATCTTTATCTTAGTGCAATGGTAGTTGGGTTAGACAAATTAATTGCTTTATGTCGGTTGCTATTTATTATTTTGTCATTTGGACATATTCCGAGCATTTCGACATTTTTTTTTAAATGCCTTTGAAGAATCATGGTTGTTCCAGTCAAAATCACCTACAAAGTCCGCGATAAGATATTAATTCTTTTTTACGGATTTTACTTTGACTAGACGATATTTTGGTGAACTTCTTCATTTTGATTTACGGGGTGTCAATGCGATATTTACAACTAGCTTACTAAAGATTGACGGAAGGTGCTCTGCTTAATTGTGTAACATAGATTAAAAAAGCATTCCGTCAAGAAGACCGCACTATGTGCCTTCCTAGATATAAAAGGTGCTTTCGAATATGACTCTATCTTAGAATCCATGTCCAGGAAAGGTATTGACTAACCTACTAAGAAATGGGCGATGCTCGAAAATTGAAAAATGTTCACATCTTCTGGGGAAACATCGGTAACAATCTCAGCATTTAAAGGCTGTCCAAAAGGAAGGGTACTCTCATCCCTACTGTGGTCACTCGTCATTGATGACTTACTAGACAAGCTCAGTAACCTTGGCTACCATACCGATGACCTAGGCACCACCATAAAAAAAAAATGCTAGGGACGCCTACAATACGATGCAAAAAGCTCTCAAGACAGTGAATGACTGGTGCGTTAAAGAAACTCTCTGAATCAACCCTAGTAAAGCTATTCTTATCCCTTTTGGCCGCAAAAAGAATCTGAGTTTAGACCAGATATCCCTTAACAACATCACAATTGAGTACTCCAATGAAGTAAAATATCTAGGTATGGTTCTTGACAAAAAACTAAATTGGAACTCACACGTGAAAAACAAAATTACCAAAGCAAAAAAAGCCATGTGGGCCTGCCGTCGTTTCTTCGGTAAGACCTGGGAAATAACTCCAAAGGTCACACATTGGATATACATATGTATACAATGTTGATACGACCTATCATCACATACTCATCAGTAGTATGGTGGCACAAGACCAAAGAAAAATCCACCATCTCAAAGCCTCAAAAGGTACAAGGACTGGCATACCTCGGCACCACAGACGCTTTGCCCACTTGCCCCACGGCTGCTATAGAAGCGTTCATTGGCCTGCCATCCCTCCACATTTTCATAAAAATTTCATAAAAAATTAGCAACACCGTCAGACTACTATAAATAGGAGAGATAAACTACATAACATAGATCACACAGATCAACTAAATCTTTTCTCTGAAATCCCACAGCTTGACATAATCTGCGCGGTAAATGACCGCTACGGTGCGCGCAAGTGGTTAGTGCGTCGGACTACTGAGCCAGCGGTCTTGGGTTCGAATCCCGCCGCAAACACCTAAAAGTTTTTCACAGTGCCCACCTCTTTCGAATGTCTGACAAGCATCAAAGAGTATCATTTGTCACGATTGAGCTTCTCAACTCGCCGTTCGGAGTCGGCAAAAAACTGTAGGTCCCTTCCATTCGTGTAAAAATATAACACGCACACACAAATGGTTGCGAAAAGCAGGCCCAGGTTCACCTCGAGCTGTAGCGCCAACTTAGTAAGTAAATGACCGCTTACCTAAAACTTTATACGTCGGCAGGAGATTCGATACAGTGATCTCAAGCCGTGAAGCATGAAGCTATAAAAATCCTACTTCAGACCTAAAAGGTAACAAGTGGTATATGGATGGATCGAAGATGGAAACCGGGGTGGGTGCTGGTATATTTGGACCAAACACTAGAATATCAATACCATTGGGACAAAATACCAGTGTATTTCAAGCAGAAATGCATGCCATTCAAATGTGCACCAACGTCATCTTCAAATGTCCTCATCCATATACTCATGGATAGTCAAGCAGCTTTAACATAAAATCACAAGACTCAAACCGGATTAACTTCAGATCAGTCCTGAACTGCTTCAATATGCTCCAAGACCTCTCCCACAGAAACAAAGTCAAACTTTGGTGGGTGCCCGGACATGAGGGTATTGATGGAAACAAGAAAAACTAAAGAACTGGCTAGGAAAGGTTCGGCTGAGCCATTTTGCAATATTCCGAGCTCAGCTATAAACTTAAAAATCAAATGTTGGGAAAACAACATGTATCTCCTATTGCGAAAATACCCAGGGTCTTCGTCAGGCTAAAAGAGCCATTTTATCCTTCCAAAATAGATCCATAAAAAACCTACTCCTCAGTAGAAATGATATTAGGAAATTAGTGGGATTTCTAACAGGGCATTGCCATCGTCGATATCACCTTAACAAAATAGGTCTTATTCAGGAAACTGAAAGTCGTCTTTGTATAGAAGACGACGAAACTGCGGAACATATTTTATGTGACTGCATGGCACTTTATGCCCTCCGGAGACAACATTTCCATAGAGAAATTTGAACTCCCACGGAACTTCGTAAAGTCTCCACCAGTGAGGTCCTCAACTTCATCCAAAGAATTGAGCCTCTTCTGGTCCGTTGAACTGACTTTGTGGTACAATAGATCTTTTAGGTCACAGTGCCCTCCGCAACTGGCGGGTCAGAACCTTAAATAAAACTAACCATTTTCTTAATTAATTAATTATAACTAAGGTTTAAACGTATTTAAGATATGTTTATTCTAAGTATTTATACAGGGTCCCGGCAACATAACCTCCTTTTTTCAAAACGCAATGAAGCCCATTTTTTGAATCAGACTTTTTTTTTGTAAAACTCCAAAAAATTGCAAGGAATTGTGGGAGCGGGCTGGCCACTCCAAATCGCCCCTTATTGAGATGAGGCTCCGAAAGACATCAGTTCTTCGTCTTGTCACATTCGTTTTTTTCTGAACGTAGTGGCCCATGCAATAGTTGACTTCCGGTTCGGGACAGAGTCCAACGGGGGTACATTGAAGCGATTTCGTAAAGCGCGCTGGGTTGTGATCACAGAATAACCATTCGAAAAGTAGGCCTCGAGGGCAAACGCACGCTTTTCACTATTCCAACGCATAAAAGCTACTGACTAGTTTTGGTTTCATTAGGGCAAGCTCACCCCTAAGAGTTAAGTAAGAAATTGCTTAGTTATTTTTAGTGTATGACATTGTAAATCTGCTTGGTAAGCCTTTGATTGCCTTAAACGTTGTAGGCATTTATTGCTTTTTAGTGGAGTCATGGTAAAGCGCTTGTCCAAAAGTAACAGAAACGCAGCGCGCCGTGCTAAGGTTGAGTGCATTTGCCAGTTTTCTTCGTTATTTTTGTCCTCAATAGCTAGAGAAATAAAAGAGTACCTTCCTTTCGAGCAGTATACAATGAGGAAGCAAGCTCATTTCTTCATTATATTAGATTCAGCTAGAAATAACATATACAGCGGAAATGGGACGAACGCAGAATGTGAAAGGGCTTTTAACTGGAAGAATACAGCCTTTAAAAAAAAAAAAAAACAGGATAAATAACATGTTGCTTACATTTGTATGATCAGAATGAGTTGGAATGTTTACTTGATGCCCAGTCCATCTTTAAGCAGTGAACACATTCAAACTACTATGATGCTGCAAAACTAATTGATAAAGCAGGCAGTCGCGAGTAATGACAGACATGTTGTTTTGTGGCTAAACTACCTCGGACTATCTTAACTTATGTAAATTCATATAAAATTAAATAACTTAATTTGCTTTTAAAATGTACGAATAAAGTGTTCCACTGTCAATCGAAAACTGAACAAAAAAAAGTTACGTATTCGCCCCCGATTCATTTTCTTTCATAATTATTAAAATTAAAAAATTAAAATGAAAATTTCAAACAAATAGAAATATAATAACTACACACCACACCCAATATAAAGAACGCCTTTTTGCCTGACCATGAAATTAATTGAAAAACACTACATAAATGCACAGAATTCCATTTAAAAAAAAATTTAATTTTTTTTTTTTTGTTAAGAGAATCCAAAGAAGAACATGTGAAGTAGAGACAAGAAAACAGATAAAAGAAAACAAAGCATTAACATTCGTTTTGACAATAAGGTATTTTTTATCTCGTTAAAGAAAGAAAACAAATAAAATTAAAGACAATTTTTAGTTCATACATTCACGATATTCTGAGCATTTCCTTTTTGTAATTTTTTTTTTTTTAGATTTCCAACGATACACTAAAATTTATATGCACGCAATCTTATAGAGTCTTAGAATTTATTTTTTTTTGTGAACATTGTTTTTTTTGTTTAAGAAAAAACAAAAACATAAATTAGAACGATGAGTGTGTGACTGATGCTAATCCATAACACGTTCAATACAAAAAAATAAAATTAAAAATCAAAATAAAAACCAAAACTCAAAATATAAACAAACACTGTGGAGTGGACATTGGACTGTGTGACACAGCTAATTTTGGTTGTTATAGTATAATATGAGTTTTATTATTATTTTATTTTATCAAATAAACATATATATGCATTTTTTTTTTTTTGTAAATTATAAAATGTAAATAAGAGGAGAATATTTTTAAACCAACGATTTAACTCACCGAATCCAACGTGGTATCGATATTTCCATTTGGACGATCGGCCAGTGTGGTTTCCTTTAAATTGATTTTCACATGATTCGCCGCCGATGTTGTGGCGCCACCACGTTGAGGCTTGGTCGCATCGAGCAGAACTTTAAGGGATGCAATCGCATGGAGTTGTGTTGCCTTTTCGTCCACCTTGCCTGGAACATCATCTTTGATATGTCATTGTGAAAAAAACCCAAAGAAAATGAGGAAATGTTAAAAATTAAAATATTTTGAAAATGTATCTCAGTTGGAATTAGACAGAGAAGACAGACATTTAATTCTGTTTCAAAGTAAACTTTAGTTTTCTTGCATTAATTACGATACGGATTTTTATTTTTTTAATTTTATTTAATTGTTTTCGGCACAGCAAATCGGTTGCAAAATAATGAAACACTAGGTTAATATTTGTTTTTTGATTTAAACACCAAAATGTTTGTTTCTGATTCGTAAATGGAAATTATTTTACATGTGTTTGAATGAGTTGATGATTTCAACGATTTACATTTTTGTACCTAATGAGTGAAGTTTTTATAAATTTATTTTTTTTTAAATGCATTCTATGTGTCACTTTTTTTTTGGATGAGAATTTTGTTTCTGTTGTGGTGTGAAAAGGTTTGTAGCTGCAAAATTTCATTTCGTTTTTAAACACAACACAATGAAACTCTAATTAAATAAGCAAAAGCTACATTTTGATTAAATGATTAGCGCTGTAATGGTATCTAAGTAAAGCGGGTTCAAAATTTTGTAACATATTTTTTTTTTTTAATTTAACTTGTTTTTTTCTGATTGAGAATTCCAAATATTATACATTTTTCAAAATAAATAATAGATAATAAAAAATAAATTAAAACAAAATACATAAAAAAAAAAATATAAAAACAAATCCATCCATACAACGGCCACACGAAACAGAAAATAAAATTACTCACAACTGGAACTTACCGAGGAAGCTAAAACATAAAATAAGCACTCAGGAGTAGAGATCCCTAATAATATAAAACAAAGTGAAAATTCCTTGCATTGACCTACACAGCAAACGGCTGAATGGATTTTAGTCTTTTTTTTCTGTTGGTTAGGTTTTGATAAGGAGCAGGTTCGGGCATAGACAAATATATAATTTCGAGTTGGAAAAATCAAGTTATACAATAATTAGACTTAAATAAACTATTATTTCGTCTGTTTTTTTTTAAACTAATTTTACTTTTTAGAGCTTTAAAATATGCATATTTTAAGTCCAGCTATTATTTGATGTTTTCTTCTTTAAGTTTCCTTTCGAGGTCTATTCGTAATTTTTTAAGAGAGCAAGAGTGAATTATTTCTCTTTTTCCTATAAAAACGTATGCAGGAGGTACGTGAACGTGATTGAGTCGAATGGATTTGTGACTGCTGGGCTGCTGCTCAGGCGAAAAGATTTTGTCAGTCTGTATTTTTTTCTGTTATGTGCACATTATCTTCACTGTGTGACAAGCATTTTTTTATGTTAAATTTTTGTTAGGTTCTGCTTCCTTATGATAAGTTAAGCACATTTTGAGTATTCATTCGTTCCACCTGTTAGCTTTACGGTATAGGTATCGCGAAACGTACTAACGGAGATGCAAGCATAGCAAACCTTTTATTTGACCTCTGCAAGTAAATGTGACTAGTCGTTAGTTGAGAAGATAAATTAAAAATGTTTCACTTGCTTATGGAAACGTCGTACAGTGGGGCAGTTCCATGTCATGATATAAAAGCTAATTTTCAATTTTAGTGCAACTGTAAATTTGAATAACTTTTCATGAGCTGTACGGTATTTTTGTTATGAAATCACTGTTAATTTTTCTTTCAGCATGTTGCAATGGTTTATTTAAGCTCTCAAAGCTGACTGAAAGAGTTCAGTTTTTGCCGTGCGAGAATTTAAGGAAATTTATAGTGAAAGGAATTAATTTGTGGATATATTAAAAACATTATTAGCTGTTTTCTTGTAACATGTCTTGTGTGGACAAAGGTTAGTACTTGTTATTCTGAGTTTAGGAAAAATCATTTAAGCTATTATTACGGTAAATTTAATGTATCAAGTGGTCAGTGATTTCTTTTTTTTTGTGCCATATATTATTAAATATATCTTGTTAAGGCAAGAGTTTTGCAAGTCTGTGAAAAAATTATATATAAGAATATCAACTTAATATAACTGTGAAATTGTATCTGCTAAACTCTTGCCAAAAATATTTTTTTCTCTATTTTCTAACTTAGAAGACATGATTACGATATTTTGATTTTTGAGTCAAATGGCAAAATCTGCTAACAGTTTATTAATTTTGTTTGCGTCATATTTTTATTATATGTTTACAATACAAATACATATGATTTTAGGAACAGTTGGCCAACAAATCGTATGTACGCGGAGAAAATTGGTGGATTTTTACTTAACCAGTAAATTCAAAACTATGGGCACAAAATTCGAGTTATTCCTAATTGAAAAAACCTTTCGTAGTAAAAGTCATCTAAACGAGTTGAAATTTGCTTTTAAAAAATTTTAAACATCGGTTTAAAATTAAATAGGAATGCTCGAATCGAACAAAAAATATTTTTCTGAGGAATGAACCAAAATGGCTTAATGAATTCATTTAGTTTAAAAAAATAAATATTATCTGTCTGTTATTTTGATGCGGGCAGTGAGCAGATTAAGTGCAGTCCTTAAAAAATAAGCTAAGGATACTAAAAGATTCTAAAGAATGGGCCGGATTAATTATGGATAACTCTAAACCTGGCTATGGTAACACTAAATGGGTAATGTTGCGAGACGATTCTTTGAAAATAGTTGTGTGTCTGCATTAGGATTAATAATGACTTCATCGAACGATTTCACGTTATTCTGCAATGTATTTCGAGTGGTTTTAACATAAATAAAGAGAAATTCAATTGTTATTGTGTGGATACTGCGCGCTGTTTTTTTTTTTGCATTGTATCCATGGTATTACATGAGCACTACTTTCCACAAAATACTGCTATATGGCCATGAAATTGCTTCCAGTTGTCTTTTACCTATTAAACAATTAAACGACGAAGATTTTGAGTGTCGAAATAAGGATTTCAAAATACATAGAGAATAATACAGTCGGAAAACTTACAGAAAAGACACTTTAACGGACATTTATAATAGAATGTTCATTTCTTCTGACCCCCTAATTTCTTGATTGAGAAATCAAAATATGTATGCAAATAAGAAATATTTTCATCCAAATGGCACTGAAATATTTGAAGAAGTGATATTTTCAGATTCTGATTAAAATAAATTAATTTAACAAAATAATATAAAAATCATACATCCAATTTTCTATCATAAGTGTTCTCTTCTTTGCATAGTAAGTTAAAGAATAACATATACTTTGTTTTATTTTTTAACTATAGCCTTAAACAACATTTAGAAATATATTTGTGTTGTAAAATCGCATTTTAGATACTGAACAACAATTAATATCACAAAATCATCTTTTCTGCCCCACTGTGCGTCATGCTTACACTGAAAACTATCGTACGAATACATGGTTTAAGAGAATGCATGATGCAATAAAACGTGAAGTTCCACCTATTGATAAATGCAGGACAAATTCTTATGCCCCCGCTTCAAATCAAAGGAACGTAATGCTTGGACAGCATTCAGTGAAATAAAAAAGGGGCTTTCTAGGAAATATAAAAATAGAAAATTACGTAGAAAATTTAGTGGATAGGTTAAATATATTAGGATGCAGCATGTCGCTAAAACTACATGTTCTTCACTCTCATTTAAATTTTTTTGAAAACGTGGGCAGCATTAGTGAAGAACATGCAGAGACATTTTAATAATACATCGCTACATTGGAGAGCCGGTGCCAGGACAAATTGGATGCCAATTATACAAATGATATAGAGAGAAGCTGACATCTGTCAAAATCGTAACAATACACAAATAAATAACTGAGCAAGAAGTTTTTATCGTTTCCTGTAAAATTTTAAAAATGTCGCTAAAAACATCGATATATATGAATATTATGTATATTTCTTAACTTATATAAAAATGTTTACGTAAATACAAGAATTGACTCTCTTACTTCGCTTTTACAATAAGGACATTTAACGATCCTCGGTTTTATGTGTCATCAAAACAAAGAATAGTGGAAATATCTGTAATTAAAATTATAAAACCAAATAATTTCCAACGCAACATTAGTTTATATCAGATCCACGGCGCGTCACGGTAATTTCCTTTCCAAAATATTCTTCGAACATATGTACACTATTGAAAGCTCCCGGAAACATCACTGTGGCACAACCTTAAAATTTCCATCCATTAAATCACGACTGTAACCAATCGATATATTTTCTTCGTAGAATTTCATCATGCAATCTGACCCGAAAATGCAGAGCGCAGATGATCTGTCATCTGGTTCAATGAACGCTTTTAAAAAGGCCGTAAAATTCTCCTCATCTTTGGTTCTTCCAAAATTATTCCAAATGGATTCTCGTTAAAAAGCCTCAACTACTTCCAATGAAGATTGCATTTTTCTACTCTTCATAACTATAAATAAAAACAGTTAAAGTCACTATTAAGCACCAATGAGGATTGAATTTGGCATAAAAATAGAAGAGTGAAATAAGTGTCCGAATTTGAGGACTTATTTCATTGTTGAGTTTGGGGATTTATTTCACCATGAAATAACCCCCTATTTTTAAGTATGAAATAAGTCCCCAAAAGCCCATGAAATAAGTCCCCAATCTTGGGGGTTTATTTCATATTAAATAAATCCCCACCTTCAAAGAAACTTTGGGGTATTATTTCGTTATCCGCTTGGGGAGTTATTTCATTTGGGGGTTATTTTCTGCAGCTGGGAGCCACTGCTGCCATAGAAGGTTTAAGTCAATTAAAGTTTGACTTCGGCGGATATTGAACTACATATATTCCTAAAAATTAATATAAATTATTTTTTGCTATTCTGGCAGCTGTCAAAATAAATATTTGTCAAAGCAACGGCAGGGTACAGGCGTTTAACTTAAACGACGAGTTAACTCTTCATTGAGTTTAAGCAAGCACTGGAAAAATTTTAAACGGGAGGAATATTGGTCACAGCTTTCAGACAAACAATTGTTTTATTTGACTGTAAAACCCGTTTCCTGCATTACTCAGTCACGGTTTCTTTCAATGACAGATAAAGTCATGGCTCAAGAGTGAATTTGCTAACAAAGTTACTCTAACGTCAAGTTTTTTGATAATTTTAAAGATAACTTCTGTGCAAATGAAGTTTTCAGTAGAAGTGAATTCCCTCACTCTTTTCCACAAGCAATTACACCACTTGACAGTTGATGTCCAGTCCAACACTTTTTGACATAAAAATTCCACATACGAATGTCAACTGGAGAGAAAAATATCCAAATTGACATTATCAAAATATGTTCCATTTCTTTTAAGAGCAGGTCATACAACATGCATGCATCATTCGTTTCCCATACGTACCCATCCGCAAACATGAATGCATATTCAGGGTGTCACTGGGAATACATATTTATGTTTATTCAAAATTTTATGCAATGTCTCCACATCTGTCTGTCACGACCATTTTGTGTTTTATTTAATTCAAGACAACATATGACGATTGAAAACTCAAGAAAGAAAGAGACACAGAGAGCGTAGGACAATTTCTCTCCATGAATGAAACATTTCTTCGAAATTGATTTCATGTCTGAGGAGAAATAAACTCCGTGTTTTGGTATTTTGGGTGACAGTTGTCTTGACATTTGCTCGATTTATTGGAAATTCCTTAAACTGACAATCGATGTGATTGTTGTGTGCTTGCTGCTTCGCCTCTTTCCATTTCAATTCAAATTACAATGAATTTTGGGATATTTTTGAAGAGGGGGCCAAAAGCGGAAACTGACAGTTGCCAAAAAGTAAGCCATAAATCTTTTCGAATTTATTCAAAAAATTACATCAGGTCCTGTTCATCGATAACTCTCCTACTTCGATAGAGCTATTGGTACAAAAAAAAGAGGACTTTAAAAAAACGTGTGCAGAACTGCATCACTTCATAAATGGATTGGCTTCCGTTTTTCTTTCTTTGCATATTTTCAAGTGGGTCAGGCCAAGTGGGTCTTTTCACAAAGACCAGGATGCCGGCGCGGGGAGGATCAAGTCAAAGTTAGTGCCAAGGATTTTGATGGAGTGGAGTAGTGTGTTTGCCAGTTGGTTTGTCCTATGTGAAAGAGTAATGCGGGATTTTTTTTTTGTTTTTTCTTTGTGGTATGTACTCGTAACGGTATGTGTGTATAAACAAAAGCAAATAGAAAATCGGCTGCACAAAGGATAATGCTTATTTCTGGTGCAACGAAAAAGTATTAAAGCTTAGATTTGCATGAAAGAAAATCGTTTTCGTTTTTTTGCAGAAAGTCAAAACGTGACCCGTTTAGTCAACTGTAAGCAAACCAAGAAAATGTTCTTCCTTTGTACCAGTGGAAATGTTAAATAGAGTTTCATCCGTTACGGTATAGAAGATGGTAACTATTCAATTATTTCCTTTGGATAACTTTCAATTGTCGTATACTGTAAAGAATCAAGATGTCGACGCGACGTGGTGAATAATTATGCTACCGAATTTTTGAGTTCACTGGATTCGGCACAAATACAACCACACAATGTACAATTAAAAGTTTGAGCACCGAATATGCTTCACAAAATAAATCAACCACGACTTTATAGTGGGACCAGACTTGCAGTGAAAAAGCTAATGAGCAACTTATTTTCAGGTCACAGATGCTGCTTTTTTTTCTATTAAGCTGTTGTTCAGAAAATAAGTTTTATCGTGTATGATGAATTATTTTGCTATAGTAGCACCTAAACTGGGAGGACCGAGCTTCGTAAGAGTACTTTTCGTATAAAATGTAGACTTTTCTCAAGTAGAATGTCAAATTGGATCCTTAACGAAGTCGGTTGGTCATTTTATGTTAGGAGACCGTAGGTATTTGGCAATCTGATTTTCCACAATACACATTATCGCCTTCATTTTTAGAGTGTCCACGTAATACTGTATTTTGTATGTGCAACGTATTTTTTTAAAGGTTCCGACTCGCCAGTTGCGGAGGGCACCGCAACCTAAAATATCTATTGAACCGTAAAGTCAGTTTAGGGAACCAGAAGAGGCTTAACTCTTTTGATGAAGTTGAGGATCTCACTGGTGGAGACTTTACGAATTTCCATGGCAGTCAGGATTTATCTGCGAAAATTTTGTCCATGAGGGCATTCTACTGAGTAGGTTTTTTATGGATTTATTTTGGAGAGGTTTAATGGCTCGTTTAGCCTGGTGACGACCTGGGCATTTTTCCAATAGAAGACACACAAGTTTTGATTTTTTAATTTATAGCTGAATTTGGAATGTTACAAAACGACTCAGGGCCGATAAAGAATTCAGCCGAACCTTTCCTAACCAGTTCGTCAGTTTTTTCGTTTCCATCAATACAGACCAATACATGACCGGGCACTCACCGAAGTTTGGAGAGTATTTAAGCAGCTCAGGACTGATTTGGAGTCAATCAGGTGCTAGCCTAGTGCTATTATAGCTGCCTCACTATCCGTGAGTACTCGTATATGGTATATTCATGCATCAAGAATGTCATAAGTCGAATTATGATCAAACAAATTATCAAGAGTGGCATAACTATAAAATTAGTATACAAAGAAAGCTAAAGTACCCTATTTAAACATGAAACCGTTTTGTCTTCAATAAAATTTAAGAAACTAATATATAAACTAAATAATCTAAATTGACATAACTCAAAATGTCAATTAATCTTCTTCAACAGTGACCTGACTCAAAATACAACCAATCTTCATATTTTTTGAGTTGTGTCACTTTTAAAATACATGTCCGATACAAGTTTTTGTTATATTTGTTACAACTAACCTACAAACGACTACGGGGTTGCATTTTAGAATCTATTTACTGGGGCCTTTGCGAAATTATTGCAAAACTATTTTTGAATGCACCTAATAAGAATAGTGCAGGTTTCCTTAAAGCAACCTTAAAACCATCAACGTGAATGGCATGTCTGGCATGTGTGGAGACGTGTGGCATTTTGAAAATCAACCAATCACCAAGTTGGCAAACTATTTTTCTCAATCAGAATAAGAATCGATACGATAAGTGGATCTGCTGATTCCAATTATTTTAGTCTCAATATCCTTCAGACAATTTCTTTCTTCGAAAATCCTTTTTAAACAAAGAAAACCCCAGTTAAAACCACAAAAATAAACAACTCATCTGGCAGAGATGTGAGAGGGTTCTCCTTCTAGCTTCTACTATCCATCGCAGTTGCAGTTGCAGTGACAATGGCATGGCTGAGATGAAACAAAACAGACAAAGGAGTTTGCTGTCTCTCGACACCGAATAAATCCCATTTCACAACGGCGACGACGACGACGATGGACGACGACGAGTTAGCA